>JAGFMF010011796.1:9553319-9638319 GCA_019455555.1 Galemys pyrenaicus
TTCCTCTTTGGAGAATTGCCTTTTTAGCTCTTTTGCCCATTTTTTGACTGTATTGTTTACTTTGTTTTTGTTTAGTCTGGTTAGTTCTTTGTGGATCTGGTGATAAGTCCCTTGTCAGTAATGTTGGATACACTAAGTTTTTAGTGAAAAACCTCAAACTTTCCCTAGAGGCCATATTAGAATCATGTATATAGTTGATAAAAATAACCTTCCAAAATATGATAGGTTTTTAATTTACTTTTAAACTGAGGTATAATTTAATATGATAAAGACCATTAAAGTGTACAGCTGAATACATTTTCAAACATGAATGCACCTATGCAATACACCACCTAATAGAAGATAGAATGCATTCCAATATTCCAGAAAATTCCCTTTTGTTGATTCCCTTTTGTTTGCCTTCTCTTGTATTATGCCTACAAAATTCATGTTGTTGAATGTAGCAAGTTTATTCTTTTACATTGCTGTGAAATATTTTATAGTATGAATTTGTCACAAGCAATATACCCATTGACAGACTTTGGTTTGTTCCTTTTTTTTTTTCTTTTAAGAATAAAGCTGCTATGGGCATTTTGTGCATGCATTGATTAACTTAAAATTAACATTGAGTTCTTTTTAAATTTTAATTGTTGTTGGGATTAGAAAAAATTTTTCTACAGACAATAATTTCATAAAGAAGATTTTCCTGTTGACTCAACACTTTGATGTTTGGGACTGTCTATAGTTCTTTTGTGTAGAGAAGAAATACTTCGCTGGTTCTTTAAAAAACTGAAACATTTTAGAATCATAGAGCCTAAAACAAGTTGAATAGTAAAAAGCTTCCTTTAAGAAATACTGTTGAGGTCATCTGTTCTCAGGAACTGTTTGATACAACTGTCTAAAATGTTATTTTAAGTTATTTTTAAATCTTTGATAAAATTTGGAGAGAATTCAGGCTGTGGGTAGATATCCCAGTGTGAAGGCAGTTGAAATCTGCTCAAGAACTGAAGGAATATTCTGGAAAACATTATGAACTAAGGACGCCTTCAGCCTTTTGTCTTATGCTTACATGATTCTACTGTTTGAAATGGTAGGAAAATCTGCATCTACCTTAGGAGAGTTTTTAATTTCAAGGCTATGAAATTTTTAATACGATTGAGGGTATATATTTTACAGTAACAAGGTAAAGGGGTAACAAGGACTTAATGAGTGGCTCCCAGCTATTCCTGGTTTCCTCCTAATTCGTATTCCCTTCAGCCCTGGAAACACCCTTGGGACCCATCTCCAACAAAATTCGTACCTCTCACTGGTGCTGGCAGCTTGTTGGGAGTAACTGAACAGCCTAGGCCTGGGGTGCTGGTGGACAGAAGAATGCTGTAGTCTTGAGACAGGAAGAGTAAAAGCACAGGGAGAGGGACAAGGCAGGAATCAAGGACAAAAATTCTGCAAGGATTTTGCTGTTCCCACGGGCTGGTGACAAGAGGTGTAAACTCTGGTAACTCTAGGCCTGACACTACTGCCATAAATTTCCTTGGCTCATTGTTTTCTGTTTGTTTCATTTTACCCTTTCTGAACTATCTTTTCACAGCTTATCAAGCTGGCTGCTATGGGAAAAAGGGGAGTTCAAAGACCCAGAGAAAAAGGGAATCGTAGAATTTGTGACCAGACCAGGAGCTGCGGGTACTAACCCTCCACAAGGTATTCTCACCTTGTAGCCGCTCACAAGCCCTGCAAACAGCAACAATAATGGACTTCAGCCAAGTCCGTGCACCTTGCTCTCTCAGCCACTAGAGGTTAATTCCTTTGTTTTCAATGTCCATTCCTATAACCTTGACAGACCTCTATAGCCCTGGCAACTCTGGGATCCTCACTTACGCTCAGGGAGATCTCTCTGGAGCACTCATTATTTGTGCTTTCATTATCCAATAAACCCTGACTCTCTGCTTGTCCTATCTGTGGAGTCCTCTTTTCAAACTGATTAGAGGGTCTGAAACTCTGTAGGGACCCCTTGGGCCATTCCTCTGACTCCTGGAGTGTAGAGCAGCAGACAGCAGCTGGTCTGTGCTAGATTATCCACCTGTTTGGGGGAGGTTGGGATTATACTGAAGGGCTCAGGGTCTGCTCCCTTATCCAGTGACACCTTATTCTTTACAAGATTTAAAACCTACTATGTGCTAGGCACATTGACTGCCAATAGTACCACTACTATTTACAGAATTAAATAAGCCCAGGTTAAGTACTTGGCCTGCTACGGATGTTCTGCTAGGAAGTGGCAGCGCTAGGACTAGATGCCAAGTTGTCTGGTCGTAGCATCTGGGTTCTTCATCAGGACATGGGTGTAAGCCCCGCTGTGCCCTACTCCTCCACTACAGAAGACTAGTCGTGACTTCCCCTCTGATTGGGGATGAGGCTTTCCTGAGAGCTGGAGTGAAAAATTAAACACCAATAAGAGCCAGGCAAATAATAAAAGTGAGAGAAGTAGGGCTGGTAAGATAATGATAATACCAATTAATAATAATGAAAATAACAGCAAACATTTCTTGTGTTTCCTCTGTGGGCCAGGCTCTAAGTACTTTACATGTTTTTTAAACCCCTGATTCTCTAAACAATCAAATGAGCCAGACACTATTATGCTCATTTCACATGAGAGGAGGGTGTGAAAGGTCAAGGAAGAGAAACCTGCTCAAGGTCACACCTTTTGGAAACCCCCAGTCAGGCCTGAGCACCTGCTTGCTTATCCCTATGCTGTGGAGCCTTGGACTCTGGAAGAGTGGGCTGGCGGGGGTGGGGGAGGGCACTGTAGGGGGACAGCCTCTGGCAAAGGGGTCCCGGGGGGGCACTGTTTTTCAGCTCCAAGATGGCTACCCTGTAGAAATCTATGCCCACTGGTAATGTGGAATATCATATAAAATCACCCACTTTTTAAAAGTTGGCAATTAATTGAAGTTGGCAGTTAATTAAAACAAAAATACCTAAGCAGGTCAAACAAAAGCAACCTGTGGGCTGAATCTGGCCTGCAGGCTTCAAGTCTATGATCTGGCAAGAGAAATTGTGAGTTTTCACAGCGTGGAAGGATTCCCAAACCCACGAACATAATATACAGGCTCTGAGTGTAACTCAAAACTGCAAGAATACAAGTCCTGTCCTGAGAGCTGAAAGGCACCCTGACTCTCAACTGAAGGGAGTGAATGACATTGTCATCACCAGGCACTGACTGTCCATGTCTTCAAACACTGGAGCCGTGGGGCAGTAGCTTCATTTCCGCAGGATATGTACATTACAATTGCTTTCATCTGGTTTTGCAGCTTAGCACAAGTTAATCAGGTTTGGACATCATACTGCCTTTTCAGTTCTGCTCAGTTTTAAAGTGGATCTGAAATCATGTTGCCTGAGTTTTAAGAGACTTGTATTCTAATTTTTTATTGTTGAAGAGTGTACCTCCTATAAAGCTTTGGAAAAATTAGACTCTAATAATGTATGTAATAAAATGTCAGACACGCCTCTCCTCACACATAAGCGATCTGTCAAACTGAGTGTGTTTCAAGATTCCTGAGCTTTAATTTTTGTCTCTTGTTTACTTGTTACCTGTTTTGTCATTGACCAGCATGCACAGGAGAGGCACAGGGTTTTATTTATTTTTTTTAAAGATTTATTTATTTATGCTTGCAAGCACTGGGGTATAAGCCAGAGGTGTGGGGGGCGAGAGGATCCACCAAACAGAGTGGGGAGCACGACAGGTAGAACCAGTTCAACTGAAACACACCACTGAGGGGAGCAGCTGCTGCTGAGGGGAGCGGTGGCCAAGGTAGGAGAGGTCTGCTGCATCATGTGGGTACCCTCCCTGGCTGGAGGCAGGAATCGAACTCGTCCTGCAGTGGTTGTGGTTTGCTTCATAGTGCGTTGCTTAACCCACTGCGCCACCAGGGATAGGGTTTTAAACAAAAAGCTTTTAGGTAACATTTAAAGAAAATTAGTTCATTTCCTCCTTTCAAATCTTAATATTCATAGTTCTAAGTTCTTTGGGAGTTCTAGGGTCTTAGGTTCTGGGTTCTTATGTTGTGGGTTCTTAGGTTCTAGGTTCTTAAGTTCTTAGGACAAAGTGTTGTAGTTCTTAAGGCTGTCAAATCAGATGAGCACAGGTCAAGCACGTCCTCTGAAAGC
The DNA here is from genome assembly GCA_019455555.1 of Galemys pyrenaicus. Taxonomy (NCBI): domain Eukaryota; kingdom Metazoa; phylum Chordata; class Mammalia; order Eulipotyphla; family Talpidae; genus Galemys; species Galemys pyrenaicus. The sequence continues at coordinate 9,557,460 of JAGFMF010011796.1, forward strand.
TAAATTAAGGAATTCTTCCTTGCCTCTCTCTAGATGACGATCCTCAGTCCTCTGCACTCCTTGGCAAGTCTCCACATCCCTCCAGTCTCTGCCTCCATTATCACATGGCCTTCACTGTGTCTCTGAATCTAAATTTCCATTTTCTCATAAGCCCCTGAATTTAGGGCCCATCCTAAACCACTATGGTCTCATCTTAAAACTTGATTACACCTTGGAGGACTATTTCCAAATAAAGTTACATTTATAGGTTTCAGGGGGAGATACATTTTAGGGGTGTTATTGGGCAGAGGGGCTAAAATCTGTCACCAGATTGGAACCTCCCTTACTGGTTCTGTGTCTGGCTGCCCACCAACACAAATGCAAACAAAAAGGACTTTGGTACAGCAAGAGAGAGCCAATTTACTGCAACCAATAGGGAAAAGAGAAAGGGACATGTAGCAGGGAAGCGGGAAAGGGAGAGGGTCTAATCACCAAAATGGTGCAAAGTCTTACCATCCTGCCAGCACCCGGGCAGCAGGTTGCAGAGGTCTGCTACTGCTGAGGTTGGGGGCTTCCCCACCCCAGGCTGAGGGAGGCAAAGGCCTGCCACCCATGAGGGCTGTTGCTCTGACACAAAGAGAGCAAGCCCATATGTATGTCTTCCCAGTAAAGGCTCCCCAAATGGCTACTCAGCTCCAGCCCCTTCCCAGCAGCCCTCTTGCTCAGGACTCAGGGCCCAGTGCAGACCACAACACTGTGCAGGGTCATCCCCTCTGACCTGGGTGATGTCCAGATGTCAGGGGGCGGAGTTTGGCCTTCATCTGTAAAAGTGGCAAGTCTGTGCACAGCCAGGGAGGCGGTGCTGGTCTCCCCAGGGCCCTGGGGTGCAAGACGCCCTCCCCAGGCCACTCCATCTGGGGCACACTATTCAATCTAGTGCATGAATCTATTGATAACCTGTAAAAAAAAAAACCAGAATAGGGACAACAAAATTCTCCGAGTTGATCATTATTCAGGCTTAGGATTTGGAATATAAGCCAACACTTGGCAAGCTTGAATGTAACTTTACAGTATGTATTTTGTTTCTTAACCTCATTCCTCTAAGTTCTTCCTACCTTTTCAACTCTCATTCTCTCCTTTACCCTATTTTCTTCATTGACTTATTGAAATTTTTTTTATCTGATCCTATACATTTTTAGAAAACTCTGGACACTTTTCTGGAGCAAAGAATGAAGAATAAGTAACTAAAATAATAAAACAACTACAGTTAATTTGATGGTAGTGTTGAGATATTGGCCTTCATTTGAGAACAAACTCATTATGAGATGCTTTCTAACATGATGAAATGCCAGTGTCGATCTCAGAGTGATGTCTCTAATTACCTAGACCTTTTTACATTAGGTATCTGCATGAGTTATAACTCTTTTGTGAAGATAAAAAGGCTGCTGCAAGAAATCTCCCCAGTGCTGTTAGGGCTGTCAGACTGGAGGGCATCTCAAATGAGATTAATGATGTCTGCCTTAACAGAAGATTTAGCATAACCAAGATTATGGATTCTGCAGAAACCTGCCAACTCTCATTTATTTGGAATAAATATTATTTTTAATTAAAGTGCTAGGTAGGTTATTCCTGAGTTAATGAGATCTACAGTGATTTCCTTTGGGAATTAATTTTCTTTCTTAATTCTCAGTCATTTTGATGATTATGGTTCACTCAATCTTATGCATGGCAGCCAGCTTGGTAAGACATGCTGATTTCTAGCTAAAGGCGCTAAATAACCCTGTATTTGTTTTTACACAGCACTCTCGTTTTCTAATTATATTTATCATTTAACCCAAATACTTACAGATTTGTCTGTCCAATTGAGCCGTGCCTAGTGAGTCCGCTTTATAAAATACAGCAATCATTCACAATAGAATAAAGCTTCATTCTAAGGGAAATGACGGGGAACATAAAATCAGAAAATTACAGCACTGCCATTTTAAACTGCTTTTTATTGATTCTGGTTCTTTGCTAGGCACCATGCTAAGTGTTTTACACTCATCGACTCTAACCTACATAGGAACTGTGCAAGTTAGGGGTGACTATTCCCCTGAACTGGCTCATGGGCTGAGGCTCAGAAGGACGGCGTTTTCACGCTGTAGATCATGTTCACAGCATTAGACCGTGCAGTCCCTCTACCGAGGAGTGCCATTTGGTTCCCACAGACCTCCACAGAAACATTGGTGCTTATCAGTGGGTGTTCAAATAGATCTTCAGAGTTGGCTAGTTCTTCTGGTTATTGCTGTGATAAACCACCCCCAAATTTGTGGTATAAAAGAGCCATTGTCTTATGTGCATCGATCTTGTGGGTAGGAGTTCAGGCAGGGCCATGAAGAGGACTTACCTAGGGCCTCAGCTAGAGGAGACTGCTCACATGTTGGTCTCTGACAGGAGCCTCAGTGGGACCATCAGCCAGAATGCCAGCACTGGACTCTCTGGCCTGGGCTTTCTCCTGGTGTGGTAGCTCCTCAGGAGATGGCCATCCTAAATGGCAGCTCAGGGCTGAGTATCCTGAGAGAATTTTGGCATAAGCCTTTTCTTAACCAGTCTTGGAAGTTACGCTGTGCACTTCTGATTTATTTGGTTGGTTAAAAGCAAGCCACTGAGATAGACCCAAATTCAAGGAAGGGGACATGACCCCACTTCTCAGTTGGAGAAGTAGTAGAATTTGCAGAATGTTTTAAAGCCATCAGGATGGGCAATAAATACTCCGCTAAACAGTTACTTTGCCTTACCTGCAGCAAGGGCATCATAACTCTCAGGCTATTTTCTGTTGTGATGAGTTGAAACACTGCGTATCTCTCTTACAACAGGGGCGTGGTCAGTTGACTAAGTTCTAGTCCATGAGGTATACACTTCCAAGGCTCCTTTCATTTTAACTTCTGAGTCTTAATAGGGAGGAGGACATCTTCTGTGGTGCCAGGAATGTGGGCTGGGATGTGAACTCCTGCAGCCACACTGACCCCCCAGGTGAAGCCACTGCTGAGGATGTAGGACAAGGGCCAGCGGACACAGGAGGACATCATACTCACCTCCGTGTGTCTTTCATTTATAAGAGAAATAAATATTTTTCTTATTTTACCCACTGTCGTTGCTATTTTGTTTATGAAACTAATTGGTTATACTTAATTAGCCCTCACTGACACACTGCTCTTGAAGATAATTTTATCAGCTTTGGTCCCAGCAGGAAATGACATACTCAAGAGTTTTATGAAGACATTAGGTACAGAGAGACTCAGGCAGGGTTAAGAGAGTCAGTCAGGGACAAGCAGCTTCAGGAAGTGGTCCCAGCCTGCAGGCCTGAAGGGGGGATGGTGCTGTATCTCTGGCAGCAGAGCTAGTCTGCAGAAGCTGTGGTATTGAGGAAAGCAGCTACGCTGTAATGCAGCCCACTAGGGGATGGACAGGACCCAATTCACTTTCCTCCTTCCTTTAACTTCCAACCAGAAGCCAGAAGGTCTGGAAACTGGGGTTTCTACCCATGACCTATATATAAAGGTCAGCTTCCTGGGATACTGCAGGGCAAAGCAGAATGAAGAGAAATTCTGCAGGGATGATGGAGAGAACTAGCTACCTTCAGTTTGACCTAATCATAAAATAACTTTTCAGTTCTTAAGTATTTGAAGAAAAGACTGATATGATCTTTATCAGCATGAAATCATCTAACTTGAAAATCTACTTATTACTACTGGTACTAGTTTAAAGGTAAATGGTACATATCGCATGGTCCAGCAATTTTACCTCTAGGAATCTTTATCGCCGTTGAAAAGAATAAGGCAACTGCTTTCATAAGTTATCCAAGACATAAAATCAGGAAAAGCAGTTGACAGTATAGCAATCTGCTCTGAAAAGAGACCCTACAAACCAATCTCTTCACAAAGTTTACCTCTAAGCACAAGGCAAGCTAAGGACTGTTAACAATGGTTGCCTGCAGAGACAGTCCAAGCTGCAGAATGGGAGAGGCAGACATTTCTTTACATTAAAAAAAAGGGGGGCCCTCCCTGGTGTTGCCAGGGGGTAAGCACCACACTATGTAGCATCCACAGCCACAGCGGCACAAGTTTGATCCCCTCGCCAGGGAGGCAACCCACATGGTGTGGCAGACCTCTCCTGTCTTGCCCGCTGCTCCTCTCAGGAGTCTGTTTAATTCCATCTGCCTGTTCTGCTCCCCATTCTGTCTCTGGTGAATCCTCTCACCCTCCCCACCCCACACCTCTGGTCTATACCCCAGTTCTTGTATGCATAAATAAATAAATCTTTAAAAAAAAGATTGCCTAAGGATGACTTAAGTTTCTTTTCTAAAGCATTTTTCAATAAAAATTTCCAATGAGAAAAATGTGGAAGGTGTTATTTAAGAACTTAATTCTTGATATAATTGTGTGTTTCTTTCATCAGATTATTGCCCATATTTACCCAAAGCTAGCACATGAGCTAATTTAGTAAATTATGTGTAATCATTTACCAGCCGGGATATTTAAGACATGTAATTTCTAGAAAAAAAAACATATAAATGAATATTGAGAACATGGTGACTACATCCATGTATAAGTTTCATGTTTGAACTGAATCCAATATTCAATCCCTCACTGACATTTAAACCTTAGACTGATTTAACTCTCAAAGTAAAAATACACTTTGAACCTATGTTGTCATAGATTGTGGGAATTCTAAAAAGTTTTTTACAAAATAAGAGAAAAAGTATGTATTTTTAAACTCAAAGATCTCTAATGTTTGTGTAAATGGGATTTAGGAAAGAATACCATCTTTTGGAAATTATGATACTGTTAATATAACAAGATAAAAATTGGAATGTCAAGTTATGAGTCTCAAACAAAAGCTCTGTCTTTAGCATTTTCTTGAATTTTAGTAGATTTGCATTCACCTACTCAAGGCTAACCTACTTAACTCACTACTTATTACCTTCTCTTATTAATTATAAAGGCCTTGAGAGCCTTTGCTGAAAATGGTTCAAAATCATTTTGAAATACATGGTTTAAACTATTCATATGGCACTATTTATTCACATGTATATAACCACATATATGTTATAGAAGGGTTTGGGATGTTATTCATGCTTTATGGCAGGTACACAAAAACTTATTTTCATAAAATTATTTCAAACAGAAAAAAGAATATTTGTTGGAGACTATAATTTTGGATGATTTTTTGTTTTCATTTCATGGTAATAAGATTGCACCTGATTCAAATGCATGACATCTTGAAAAAAGTGTTTTTTTCCAAACTAATAATAAATGAATTATTACGTTATCTTTTCCAGTGAATTACTCACTATAGCAGAAAGAGGAAATCTACAGTGTGGCTAAATAATCCATTTATAAGTCTGTTTTGAAAAAAACCTACCTAATTCTTCCTGTGGTCATTTTATCCATTGTACTTATATTTGGCAAAAAGTTATTTTTCAATTCCATTTTAAGTTTGAGACATAATTTTTGTGGAGCATGCATAAGTAGTAGACTGCAGCTATAGATTTAAGACATGGGATTTTAATAGTTTAGTTTCCAAAAGATTATGAAGGAAGTCTTCAATACCTGGTTTTCACACCATGGGATTTAAGCCTGAGTACCATGTTCCAAGATGCTAGCAAGAGAGGGTCAGTTCAGTTCACCAGTCTCTTTGAGAACTGCAACGGGATCATTTTGCCATTCCTCCCTGAGACCTAAAAATAAAATGATACATGTTACATTCAAAGCATTGCCTTACTCTATTGCTTTACTCTTTATTTCTTGTAAACTGGCCTGTAGCTTGGAAGGGGAGCAATCACAGGAGTCGGTGGGTAAACCCTGAGTCACCACATCCACGTGATTTGAAGTATTATTTATACAATAATAAAATTAGGCCAGAAAGGTCTTGGCAGTGTAGGGTAAGAACCTTGCTTAGACTCACACCTTACCCCATTATTAGTTCCTAACGCATCAGAGAAGGCACAGTGCACACTGCAATTTCCCAAGATTGCCAACAACTTCTGTCAGCTCAGACACATGTGGAGGTATGAATCAGAGAATCCAAGGTAATTTGGTTATAAAACTCATTTATATATTTAAACATTTTAATACTTTTTTTTGTGGTAAAATACACACAAACCATCTTAACTACTTTTAAGTGTACAGGTCAGTGGTATTAAGTACATGAACACTGTTTGTACAACCATCAGCATTATCTATTCCCACAACATTTTTCATCTTATAAGACTGAAACTGCAAATGGGCCCTTAATCTAGGGGCTCACATCCATTTCCTCTCCCCTAACATCTGGCAACCTTCACTGTACTTTCTGCATATATGATTCTAAGCACCTAATTACTATAAGTGGAATCATATTTACCCTTTAGTGCATGTGACTGGATTATTTCATTTAGCATAATACTCTTAAGGTCCAATGTTGCAGCATATTCTTTTACAATGCTAAGTAATATCTCATCGTACATAGGTAGACATTTGACTTATCCTTTCGTCCATCGTGGACACCTGGGTTACTATTAGCTATTGTGACTAATGCACTACAGACATGGGTATACAGATACCAAGAGACCCTGATTCTGACTTTGGGTATATAAGACATGGGATTCCAGACATCTATTCATTTTACAAATACTATGGAATTATATCCATATACTAAAGCAAAAAGCTTGAGTAACTGAAACAACCACACTGCCATTTGAGATGGGCAAATTCATTCTTTATTCATTGCAAAGTATGTATTGAGCCTTATGTCAGTCCTGGGTTAGATTCTAGAATACACTAACAACAAGAGTAACTTTGGGGGAAAAGGAGACCATTTACTTTGATTTATAAAAACCCACCAAGTAAATTGGAATATGTATTGGTCAATGTCTATCCTTATGTTAAAAATAAAGGCAGTTAGAGAATTTACTGTCTTCTTTCTTACTGCCATTTACATTTGCTGCTGTACAGACTCAGCTGTTTTCTTAGCAAAATGACTTGCTTTTTCCCATTACCCCATAAGGGAGTCCCAAAATGCAAGACCTATATTTAAAGGATGGCATTTAAACATTTTCTAAATCACTCAAGCACTGTGTCAATGAGCAATGGCAAGAGTTGGTTTTAAATCTCTTCCGTAAAATTTACAAGGTGTTGTGGATAGGGTATGCAGGGAAGGAAAGAGAAATATGGGCACAAGAATTCTGTATCAACTCATCCATAATTGTGACCAAAAATGAATCATATCTTGTTTCATTTCACTGAGTTACAATTTTATTTACTGACCGAAAGATTTTCACTGGATGCCCAAACTAAAGGAAAATTTGAGAAGGGATCTAATCACAAACAAGTGAATTGTGTCTTTTAGTTCTAAAACAATACTTTGATAAGGTACAAAGTGGAAAAACAAAGTGTCCCAGGGAACACACCGTGGTCTGCACAGCTGTGCAAGGCTTCAATGGCAGATGCAGTTCTTAGAGGGACTGAAAGTGTCTTCACTACCATTGCACATCTTCACCCAGGTCCTCCAGGCTGACAAGCCTGAAAAAAGACTGTTCATGCCAGCGATCAAAGGAAAGTTTTATTTAGCTGATTTTCCAACAAAAGGAAGAAATGGTTAGAAAAAGGCAGAGTAACCAGGAATCAAATTTGTCTATATTTTTGGTAAGATTGAGAAGGCAAGGCCACTTGGGTTTTTCATGAGAAAACCCAACAGTTTCTGGCCTTCTAGAACACCCTCAGGAGGAAGGAGTGGGTAAACTGTAAGATCTTACAGCTTCAGGAGCATTCTTGTTCTTCAAGTCTTAATTCAGTTGTGATTTCTTCATAAAAGTTTCCCTTCATTTTCTAACTTGGAGTAATTTATCTTTTCTTTGCAACCAAGTCTTCCAACTTAGTACCACTAAGGACTATTTTATCTTTTACATTATACACATGTCTGGACTTCATAATTAAGCCTATTGAGGGCAGACTCTGCCACTGGATTCACCTGTGTGTACCCAAACTGCCTTTACTGCAAACAGCACAAACTAGGCATTCAAAAATGTTAATGAATAAAGTGGGTACTTGAGAATCCTTAAGTAAGTGGCTAGTAGAGTTTATTATAGCAGGGATGGGGGTTAGGGAGGATGAGGTTTTGGCTATAGCAGATCAAGCACACACTGGGGAGCACATAGGAGGGTGTAGCTTCTCAAATAATTACACATGCAGCTCTGTATTTTACAGTCCATTAAGATGGCTAGTGTGTGAAAATATCACCTTGGTATAAATACTACTTTCTCTTATTTTACTGAAAAATGGAAGTAGGTAGGTCTATTTAGTTCCCTCATTTCACATTGAGGATGCTGAGAAGTAGGTGAGTGATCTGTCTTCATCGTTAGGTGTCTGGCTCCACTTACTTAGGGAGGGCCGGAAAAAAAATGTTCTTCTCTATTTTCGCTGAGAACGTGCTTAATTCTGAAATGAAAACTCATCTTGTGTTATTACTCATCATTTTGTAAGAAATCAATGTTTTAAAAAACACTTTGAGGTCTCAGGTTAAGTCCAAATTGTTATCATTAACTTAGTGACATCAAAGGCACTGTTCTGTTTTATGAACTCATTATACTGGTGCATTACAGAGGCCATGGTGCATCATCTTGCTTGAGTTTGGTGATACGTTTGATAGTGTTCTATGAAGTCTCTCTCATTAAAGTTGATTTGGCTTGTGTGGTAATACTGTCGTCTTCAATAGGAATGCAGGTAAATGAAGTTAATGATACATTACAAAGAATCATGTAGGAAATCAGGGAGGAGGGAAATAGCCATTGAATTCCTGCAGGGACTAAAGTTTAGTTAATTAAAAAGTTACTTTATTCTTTATCTACAGGAGAGATATAGTTTTAAAATACAGATCTATTGCAGCTTGTACTTTCTGTACGTGGGCTACTTGCCACAGAGAAACACTGGTGTTAAGCATAGTAAAGTAGATCAGAACATTTCACAGACAAGGAACATCAGGCATGCTGAGAAAAAAGGAATAGTCCAAGTTCTCTGCAGAACTACTAGTGGAATAGACAAACCAGATTCTTGCTTAGTCACTAAAATATACCTTCCAAGAGGGTGATCGCTTTTACGGTACAAGCTATGGAAATAATGAAATGTAAATACGTCAGAAACTGCAATCCCCCTCTAAAGTCACTAAAATTTTATATATCTATATAAACACACACAAATGTGAGTTCATACTGGTTACTTTACTTAAGTTAAATGTCAAATATTTAAACTGTGAAAACAAGTATTTTGCCCTCGGGCCTCCCTAGTGTCACAGGGGTTAAAGACACAGTGCTATGAAGCTATCACTAGCCACTGTAGCATGAGTTCAATCCCCAGCCAAGGAGGTGGTGACCCACGTGGTGCTGAGGACCTCTCCTGTCTTGCCTGCTGCTCCCCTCAGCAGTGTATTTCAGTAGATCTGCCTGTTCTGCTCCCCACTCTGTCTGGTGAATCCTCTTACCCCCCACACCTCTGGGATACACTCTAGTTCTTATATGTATAAATAAATAAATAAATATTAAAATAAAAAAGTATTTTACCTTCAGTCTTTTCCATACTTTTTGCAATTGAATATAAGCTCTGTATTTTTTCATTTTTAACAGGGATTAGAATTTTAGTTGTTTCAGAAATATAAAAAGATGGCATTAGACTGTCCTATATTTTGGTAATCCTAGGAAATTTTCATGCTAATCTTCATAAAGACTAAATTAGAGAGCACAGAGCAGGACAAACTAGAAAAGGGAAATGTTCATGTCAGCTGAAGAAAACTAGTTTTGTAAAGTGAGGCCTAAAGGTCCTTATCTCTGGCATGCTCAATATGGAATGCATAGCTGATTTTCAATTAGCTCCCAGAGAAAGGGATTTTAAAGTGACAGCCTTATCAAAGTCATAAGGAGCTGGCCTCTCTAGGGAAGAGCATTGGTTAAGTGAGACTGAAGGGGAAGCTCTTACCAGTTTTCGCAGAAATGATTTCCCTATCATGGGTATTTTGGCCAATTGGTTAGATCTCACCTGGACACGTGATTTCTAAAAGAATGTGCTGGCATCTGCTAATATGTTTCAAAGAAGCACCTAGTAAAAGCTGATCTCTAAGTAAGTAAGTCATCAAGTTATATAGTTTTCAGGAATTTTTTCAGAGAAATGTGCTATTCTTTTAGACTAACATGCTTGTTCGGAGTGAATTTCACTATGCTGAAAGTTTATAGTAAGGTGTTATGAAAGATTCAAAATGGTTTTACCATACCTGGAAGATGAACTCATAGTATTAAGTTTGATTCTTTTGCATGTATGATTAATCCAAATCATGTCTTCAATAACTTGACATTTTCCAAATTGTACTCAGAACACTACAGTGTACCATTTATTTAACATTGATATTTTTAGGATAAACTTTATTAACAGTAATTTTTATGCATCCTTAGATTTTGCACACTAGTTTTAATAGTCACAATGTTTAAGTTCAAATCAACAAATATTCAAGCCTACGTGAGTAAAGAATGAAATGAGATTAGCTTTTTATTAAATCACTTAAATTCTTTTTAATAGTGAAAAGTTAATACCACTGGAATTAACTTAAATTTCCAAAGTTGCTGTTCATTCAGCTACAGGTGTATGACTTAAGCCACAGGACTGCCCATTAGCCTTTCTTGCCGGAGAGCAATTAACCTCTTGAACCACTTTTCTTCAGCATCAGCTTTATCAATAAATAACTGAAATAAGAAAAAGAAAAAATGTTATTGTCAGCCACTGACTTGAATATGACCTCACATAATACAAATCTTTATTTTTCAGCACAAGATTTGGATGTCTTAAAGATGTCTTAAAGATCGTCTGTTTGGAAGTCACAATGTTTAGGACGTCTCAGAGTAAAGGACTAATACCAATTATCACTGGTTAATGATTTTACACCCTATGTTTTTTGAAAATTTTTAAATTAGATTTATTTAATTATATTTGACGTCAGTTGTAGTCTTCGTGGAATTCCCACCACCATTTCACCAGTGCCCCATCACCTCAGTCCCTTGTGCTCTTCCTGCCCTCCTCCCCATCTCTTGCCCCCACCCCATGATCCCTTTGGTTTGTCTTTGCCCTTTTGTTCTCATTGAGTTTTTCGTTTGTTTTTTATTTTAATTGCTCATTTCCTTGAGCTTTCTCTTCTTCTCTTTTTATTTTTGTTGATTTTATACCATATATTTGCGAAGTTCATCTCCTACAATTTTTCTTTGTGGCACAGTAGAATAATGCCATGGTATAGTAGACAGCAAAATATGTTAGTGACATCCTCCTAACTAGTCAATGACTAACTAGTGGAGTCAGAATTAGACATTTTAGTGCCAGATTTTAAAAACTACAACTTTTCTCTTTATTTTTCTTAACGAAAGACACAATACTTCTAAAACACAGAATACTTTGATAATTACTTTAGGAACACTAGTTGCCCTACATCAGATTCAAACACAACTCTAAGGGCTGGAAGCCAGCTGCCTATTTTTAGCAAATAGGAACCTGTGCATTTATTTCTTCCCCTGGATTTCTTGTGACCAGTATGGAAGGACAACAACGTGAATTAATTTGAGCCAATTAAACTTCGATTATCATCCTGAAGGTTTGAGGTCCTTACATTTGGATGGGCCAGAGAATTGTCGTCTTGGTATTTGATAGCAGTAGGGATGCTGTCAGGGTCAACTTCTTTCTCATTGCTGGGTGGATCGCTGACTGCTGATGCTGGCCCTGAGGCCATGGCTGCATGCCCCACTTCACCAGGCTCCACCACCTGAGATATACAGCCAACACCATTAATCAGATCACAGTATGCAGTTAGGGTTTGCTTTTTTTTTAAAGATTTATTTATTTATGCATACAAGCACTGGGGTACAGGCCAGAGGTGTGGGGAGGTGAGAGAATCCACCAGACAGAGCAGGGGGCAGAACAGGCAGATGGACTGAAACACACTGTGGAGGGGAGCAGCGGGCGAGGCAAGAGAGGTTTGCTATGCCATGTGGGTCCCCTCCCTGGGCCAGTGGCAGGAATTGAACTCGCAGTGGCTATGGTTTGCTTCATAGTGCGTTGCTTAACCCACTGTGCCACCAGGGAGGGCCCCAGTTAGGGTTTGCTTTAATAATATTTATGATTTTGGCTAGTAACTGGTCAAGAAGTCTCCTTTGAGATGATACTAATTTCACAAAGGCCCTAGAGTACTGAATAAGAAACAATTATACCTAAGACAAGCAAGCAACTACAAAAACATTTGGGGAAAATGTTTTCATTTCTTGTGCTCAACTTATTTTTCTGACAAAAATAGTACTTATGAGTATAAACCATTAAGTAGGACATTTCTATTTGGCATCATTTGGCAGGTAATTTTTTTGGAGCAAGAACACTAAACTTTTTTCCATTTAAATTAATGATAGTAACTTTGACACTAACCTCTGAGAACTTTATATTATATGTGTATAAGCACTTTCCAAAGAAAACTTTAATGCAATGGACTATGTAAGGAAAAACAGAGTGACATTACTTCATTTTTACAACAGAATGTTCTCTCTGCCACCTGCACATGTACAATCCAAATGTTGGTATCATTATTTAATAATGAGTAATTTTAAAATATATGCGAACCATCGATCATTTCTTAAGTGAGGAAAACTGTTAAAAAACGACTTAAAATCTCATCAGTCATAACCAAGTGTTTTGGTTTTGAGTAGCGCTGCCACCTGGTGTTCAGTTTGAAGACACCTGTTTTAAAATGTACTTTCAAGTAAAAAGGAAAAAAAAAAAAAGACCACAGTTTAGCGTTATTTATCCTTTTTTTGAACACAGGTGAATATGTGGCAGATCCAGCAATTTCAAGGTTGAATTATTGGTGGTGAGTTTATTTAGAGAACAGTTTGGAAACAAGCTGCAATTTGGTTCCCTGAGGTCGATGATACAGCAGGAACTATCAGATTCTCTATCTACTTACACAAAAGAGAAATATGATTGCAGAGAGTTAAACCAGTTAAATCAATATGTGTTGCAGGAGACACAATGTCTAGCATGTCACTGGTAATAGCCACTTTCCTGGTAACAGCTCCCTTGCTTAATTAGTGGAATTAACACAGCTAAAGAAGGACTATCAACTAAAAAATGGTGATTAGCACAGAAAAGCCTTTTGCCAACATACAAACTTTATGTCAATGTGCACAGAACTGTCCAGAATAGCGACAGTGAAACCTGGGCCATGGGTTATTTAACCCTTGAGAGAGTTAGCCTTCGTTACGTCTCTGGGGGTAGCCCCATCATATCTCCCATGATATGAGTAAAATGGTCCTCAAGATAATTTACCTCCCTTTGCTAAGTAATCTCCTGATAAATAATTCAGCTTCCTGGGCATCCCAAGTCCTACCTTATATTGCAGACACGGTCATTTTAGAGTCTGGAAAGGGATACCACTTTCGCAACTAATAACTTGGTCCTCCGTTTGTACAGTGGAGTGTGAATGTATTCATTTTTTTTTAAGCAGCCCCTCTTCTGATCATTTTGAAGTACAGTAAAACTTCAGTGTTTGATGACTGAAACTTTAGACGACTGTATACTCAGCAGGGTAAAGGACATTCGGTGGTTTTATTTTTTTTTTTATAGCATGTTTTTCTGTTGGTCCTACTTCCAACCTGTCAGTACTTGTTCCTTTTTTACTTCAACAGAGAATATGCATTGCGTTTACAATTATGAGAGCCGTTAGATTAGCAGGAAAAACATAGGCTCTGAAGCTGGATAAATTTGGTTTGGATGCTGCTTCTTGTCATTTCCTAGCAGTTTGACCATGGATTATAAAATCTGCTGAGTCTTAGCTTCCTTAGCTAGTCATAGGATGTCTGGAATATTAAATAAATTATGTTATTAAATGCCAAGTGTTAGTGGAAGTTATTATTATTTTAGTTATTAAAATACTTTAAAAAGTGGGGATACATTATTTCACATCATTTGCTTAGTGCTTTAATGTTTCTAAATGGCAGTGTTGAAATAATTTGATCCAAAGGCAGTAGCTACACATGAATCTCGGAAGGTCATGCATAAAGCTATAGGGTAATTTTTATCTTTGCTCAGTAATAAACTAGGTCATCAAACTCTCCTCTAAATGAGGTTCTACAGAACTTACAAAATGACATGAAACAATCCCTGGTCCAGCCAAAGTGAAAATCCTTTTACGTGCAATTACTTTTGGGACACCCTGAGTATTTAGTCAGGGAAGAGGTAGAGAGGAGGAAGAGGAGTAACAGTTTTCATTTCTTGAGTACTTACTATATACTTGACACTTGGCTGACTGTTTTATGTAAAGTATCTTGTTTGTCCTTATAAAAATCTCTGCCACAAGTACTACTCCCATATTAAGAAAAGAAAGTCAAAGTTTAATGAGGTGATATAGTTTAAGGACAGATGGACAATTAATGGCTAAATCAGAATGTGGTTCCAGGTCTGTCTGACTCTACATCTTAAGCTTTGATCACTGCTGCCCAAACACTAAACCCAAGATTTATTACTATTTGGCTTTGGCTTTAGAGGAAAGAAAAAATGTTGATGCAATATATTAGTTAAACACATTTCTCAGTGGCTTAACTCACAGAATTAGAGGAATAAAATACTATTTCTAGGCTGCTTTTGCAGCTCTGCCATACTTATTCAACACAGACCTGGCCAGTTCTAGGCTTTCCAAAATTGATTCTATTTCTATACGTGCATAAAGAGTACAAACAGATCAAGAGAAATTTCTTTTAAAAGATAATTGCAACAGTAGATAGAGTCTTTCACACAGATCAGTGAAGATTCCTTATTAGTCCTCTTAGTCCCTAGTGCTGGCATCAGAGTTGAAGTACAGAAATACTATATTGAAAGTGTGAGTAAATTCCAATCAATAAAAAACTAGAGCAAAATAAACAAATAATTAAAATAATCAATAATGGTGGTATCTTTGATCAGAGATAGGGGTGAAATTCTTTATATTGGTCCTATGGGAAGCCATTTAACAACTACATGGTTTTGTTATAGATTTTAGAAAAGATTTTCTCTTGGATTTAGTTATCTTAAGATTAATAACCTAGTGAAATAATCTTTAAGAATTTCTAGGAAAGGGCCTCCCTGGTGGTGCAGGGGGTTAAAGTCTCAGCGCTGGAGCCTCCTTGGTGACGCAAGGGGTTAAGTCACAGCATTATGAAGCAATCTGCAAATACTACAGCACAAATTGGATCCCAGGCTGGGAGCTGACCCACATAGCGCAGTAGACTTCTCCTGTCTCACCTGCTGCTCCCCTCAGCAGTGTATTTCAGTCAATCTGCCTGTTCTGTTCTCCAGTCTGTCTGGTGAATCCTCTTATCCCTCTGCACCTCTGGCCTGTACCCCAGTTCTTACATGCATAAATAAGCAAAAAGCAAATCTTAAAAAAAAGTCTCAGCACTATCAAGCTATCACCACCAGTCACTGTGACATGAGTTTGATCCCAGCCAAGGAGCTAACCCACATGGCACAGCAGACCTTTACTGTCTCACCTGCTGCTCTCCTCAGCAGTATATTTCAGTCAATCCACCTGTTCTGCTCTATTCAGTCAGTTCACTCTGTCTCTGGTGAATCCACTCATACCCCCACCCCCTGCACCTCTGACCTACATCCCAGCTCTTGCATGCATGCATGCATGCATAAATAAATAAACAAATAAATACATAAATAAAATATTTTTTAAAAAAAGAACGTCTAAGGAAATATAATGAGGCAAAACATTTTTAATCTTGGAGTTCAAATATATAGATATTATTCCATTTATGCATCTCAAAAGACTTAAGGCAAAACCTGGTGTTCAAAGAATTTATGTGTTTCTCAGCAAAAAGTCTATTTCATTTGTGAGCAAGAAGACATGGGAAAAACAGAGAAATATGCTTGAACTTAGATATCAAGTAATATAGATGCTAGGGTATGTTATTTAAAAACAAATATTTATTAAATCATGAACCTTGCCTAGGTAGAAATCATTTTATTTAATCCTTAACAACTGTAAAAAGTTGGTATTAGCAACTCTATTTTATGAACTGAGAAACTGAGGTCCAAAGATTCAGACATCAAGATCATAAATCACAGTAGGTGGTGTGGGAGGTAGGATTCAAACTCAGATCTCTGAGTCCAAAGCCCACTATATCAGGTAGGCTTTTGATTAATTTCCTGGTCAATTTCACTATTTATTGGAAGAAGCTGCCAGTATCTTGGAGAAGAATTAAATTAAAAGTAAGTTGATTACATTAATAACTACTATCAAACAAGGAAAAGTTGCTTAGAAGAAAACCCAGTGTATTAACTATAGAGGAATAAGTATTCCCATAGTGAAAAAATACTAGTTCATTTTAAAGCTCAATGAGAACTGAAAAGGGTGAACTTCAAAAAACTAATACTAGGAAAGTAAATTTTAAAACAGATTACAACTCTGTTAGGATACAGGAATGACCTTTTTACGGGACTAAGATATTAAATAAAATGGGCAACTTTATTTATGAATGTCCATTCCATAAGTTCAATTTTTAGGAGTTGAGGTAAACTACAAAAAGTTAAAAATGAAATCAACTCAGAACTACCCAGGGCTGTCGAAGTGCTGGCATCACAGAACAGGCTCAAGTGAAATCTTAAGGCGTTCTTTAAAAAGTATTGGTAGCAGTAAAAGATTTGTGGGGCCTAGGTGGTGGGCATGATGTCATACCATACATTTGTAGAGCTGTGAACCTGTACCCCTAAAACATGCAGTGTTACAACATTACCTCGATTAATACAACTTTAAAAAAGTACATGGTACCTGAAAGATGTTCACCTCACTACTAACAAAAGAAATGCTAGTGGAAAAGCAAAAGGTGAATTTTGCTTGGTGTTTTTCAGAGTGTGGGGTACAGACGTGTCCTCTGCTTCTGGGCAGAATCTGAATGGGTACAACATTTCTGGAGAATGATGTTGGGAACATGTGTGAAAATAAACAATATTAACCTCTAATGAATAATTCCATCTAGAAAAATTTCCCTAACGATTATAACAGACATTTGCAAATATCTATGTAAGGCTCCAGACGTACCCTATTTAAGTAACTAGTATCAGGTGGAAAAAGATCTAGTCATTTAGTGTATTAACAGACAGAATATTTTCAAGTAAGTACTAACGATACCATGTCTTTGTTAGATGTATGTTATTAAAGAATACAGGTATTTCATAGCAGAATGCCTTCTTCTATTAAAAGAACATAAATTTCTAAAAGTAGTCCTGAAGATAACTGAAAGAGTACCTCAAATATTCAACAGAAATAAAATGTCTATCAATGGTGGTGGGAAATGGGGACCACAATTGATGTCAAATATATATAAAATAAAGGAAAAAAAATATACGAATGGGCGTCTCCCTGGTGGCATAAAGGGTTGAGAATGGCACTGTGGAGCTTCCACAGCCACTGCAGTGTGAGTTCGATCCCTGGCCAGGGGTACAGGCTCACACCTCTACAAATGCATGTTATTACAGGCAGCAGACCTCTCCTGCCTTGCCCGCTGCTCCCCTCAGCAGTGTAGTTCAGTCGATCTGCCTGCTCTGCTCCCCAATCTGTCTCTGGTGACTCCTTTCACCCCCTGCGCCTCTGACCTGTACCGCAGCTCTTGTATGCATAAAAAATAATCTTTAAAAAAATGTCAATCAAAGATCCTTTATCTAGAGTTGAATAAATGATATCCATCAGGGCGGAGTGTAGATTTATGCTACAATGTGGATAATAATTTTATTTTTAAATCTCTTTTCTAACTTTTTTTTCTAGCAGTATAACTAAAAAGTAGATTACACATTTGAAAAGAAAATTGTGTAGGTCCATGAAATGGATATTCCTGTAACAGAACTGCTGCATTGACATTTTACTGTTTTCTCAGGGAATTTTAAAATAAAAATGGCATTGGATACATTTTTACAGTGTGTTTTACAAGTTAAACTTGGGCTGATTCTCATGGACTCATTTCCTCTTCTAACATGCTGACACTCTTTCATCCTACTTTATCTATTAGAATAAACATATTTAAGTAAAATTTGTTAATAAAACAGCTCTTCAGTTGGACTATAAAGGCTTATTCATAATGCCTGGGTGAAAACTTACCTTTTTGACTTCTTTACTTGATCTGAAGGTCTGCTGAACAAAAGAATCACTTTCAATGGCTTCAATTTCTTTTACTCTTTTTACTTGTTCTACCAGGGTGGTTTGGTCTAAAAAGGAGGGTAGTAAGTCAGTGTATTTGGCAGGTGAGCTTTTTAACAACACTATGTCGGCAACTTTCTTTTGATGAAGTAATTATTACAATTTATGAAATTTTACTGGATGAAAAGAATTTACAGGTAAGTTATAAAAAGAAAATTCTCAACTAAATCTAAAACACTGCTAGGAAGGCACTACTTAATGATCTCAGCTAATCTGGTAGGAGGGCTTTAACAGTAAAGAAAATTTTTATTATGGAAATATATACAAAAGGAATAAGAGGACAATGAACCCATCTGTAGCCATCTCAGCTTCTATAATCATTAACTTTCTGTTATTTAATCTAGCCACCTCCACTTCAAATTTCTGAGTTAACATGAAGTATTTAAAAGTAAATCCCATAAATAGCATCTTGTTACCCTTAAATATTTTAGCAGACATCTGAGAGCTTAAGAAAAAACATACAATGTAATGATAATACCATTTTCACATATAAATATTCTACCGATAATTTCTTATTATCATCTTATGCAGTCCATACTTAATTTTCACTGATTGCCCCCCCAAAAAGTCTTTCAACTATAAAGTTGATTTGTCTGAAAAAAGATCCAAACAAGGTCTACACATTACACTTGGTGACAAGTATCTTTTAATGACTTAAAGCCCACTGACATTCATTTGCATTGCTATTTAGTAAAGAAAATGAATCATTTATCATTTACGCTCTTTTACATTCTGGATTTGTATGATTTTATTCTCAGGGTGTCATTTAACATGTTTCTTTATCCCTTGTATTTTGTGTAAACCAGTAGTTAGGTCTAGAGGCTTGATAAGATTCAACTTCAATTTTTTTGTGACACACATCACAGATGGCGCATGTCATTGCCACTACATCCATCAGGATGTGCTGTGTCCACAGAAAGTCATGTTAAGATTGACCAGTGGGGCACAGAGGAAGATAGCAGGACCTTTGGATGAAAGTTTTTGATCAACCTTTCATTGAATGGCTTAGCAGACATTAATATTTGATGCTTAGGCCCATTATTTCAACAGAGGTTGCAAAATGGTGATTTTCTGTTCTATTATCTTCTGCATTTAGTAGCTCTGATTCCTTTATAATGAGGACCTTCCCTTCTCTACTCTTTGGTGACTTGACATAGAGTCTGTATAGGAAAGGCAGAAAAATACACTTAATTCTTTCCCTTTGTCAGTTTTGGTTCAAGGTTTATCATTATGAGTTAGTACATATTTCGGTTCATGGTGGCTACTTTCATTCTCAAACTCTTCTCCCTTGGATAGTGGGAGTTTCTTCAAGTTGGCTCCTGCATCCTTTATGATCCCTACCATTATGGCAAGATTTTCTAGGCTCATCTTGTACAGTTTATGCCTGAAATTAGTTCAAAGAGCTCGGACTCCTTTTAGCGGGGAATGGTATTTACTAGCAATATCCTGGGCACCAGGGTGCTCACTGTTGCCGGACTGTCATCACTTCTCAGTCTTTTCAGTGGATGGGATTGGAAGGCTATTTTTAGAGGAAATATGAGTTCATACTGATATTACCAACCAAATTAAAGATTACAGAACTTTTAGCTGAAGTCTTTGATTTTATATTTGAATAACTCTTATTCTAAATCTTAGGCCTTAACAGTATGATCAAAGGTACTTATTTTTCCTAGTAAGTGAGTTGACTATGTACTGGCTTCAAAATAATAAAACAAACATTACTGTTAATATGCTGAATTAAAGCAGTTAAAATTTTCTTTCTGGACCTCTTCTGTACCATGCCCCTAGTTCTCTCCTAATGCACAAGTAATCATTTTTATTAGTTTTTTGTTTTTATTTCTGAAAATGTAAGTATAAATATTCTTTCTCACACAAAATTGGCATAATACACGTTACTATCTATATTACTTCTTTCACTTAACGATATCTTTGCTTTCGCTCCATAGCAGTACAAAAATTCTGCACTCTTCTACCTCATTCTATTTCATAATTGTATAGTCATCTACTTACAATTTTAGGATAGTTTTCCCCACCAATGCCCTATTAGTGGTCCTTTGTTTCCATCCTTTTGCTTTTACATTAGTGCTTTAATAAATCATCACGTTCATATGTCATTTCACATTTTTATACTTTCCTTCACATAATAGGTGGGCAGGAAAAATATAACATTATGGTTTATGCCCTTGATATTGTAACTCTTACTTTATGCTGATATAAATACATAGTAAATTAGGAGTCACTACATACCGATAACACATCTAAAACCTGTTGGGATTATAAACTTAATGGGTAATAGCTAGATTTACTTTTTGAAAAACAACTGTAAAAACTGGCTTGACAATAAGGTGGAGTTAATTGCATTACAATAATTTTCACATCCCAGCATATTTAATCTCAGAAGGTTACATACTATAGAGTATGAAGAGGAATTTGGTTCATGAGTTCAATAAAAATCAACACATTTTATGAAAAAACTTTGTCTCCACTTTTGGCCAATAACATATTAAGATGTTAAAGTCTTATGCAAGCTTCTGTTTATTTAAGAGGATAGGACATCTGTAGATGTGTCCTTCCAGCTTTAACAAAAATTTTCTTCTGAAATCAACTATGAAATGTTTGGAAATAATAACCACTAGAGCCCAAACTCCTCTCTTGAAGGAATAAAGTTTCCCACACAAAACAAGCTGTCAGAGTATTAGGGAAGGACAAGTACCTTCCACATGCTTTAAAATCAAAGCTCCTGTGGATCTTAAATGTATCCCGTGGATCATGCAGACCCTGTGGGTCCCAAAACATGCTAATTGAGCAAGTGAAAGAGAGAAGATTCTTTGCTCTGCTAATTTATTATTATTAATACATCAGATACCAATGTATGTTTTTATTAGTTACATGTATAACAGTGTTAACAAAGCAGAGAAAAATTACAATAGAATATTATTATATACGATCCAATTTTTATCTGTCCATCTGAAGACACATTTTTGGTTTTAGTTTCACAAGGATTATTTCATAGTCATTAATTCCCAACCAGAAGACAATATTCTGATTTCAGGATGATTCTCATAGTGTCACCTGTTTGACCCCCTTAGATTTTTTTCCCTAACACATTCTTTTCATTTGGGTTTACCAGGCACATCATTAGTAGTAAATTTCAGTGGTGTGTTCACAAACAGTACTTGATGGCTAAAGCTTGCAGTGTTCATAGCTTTAAGTACAGACATATAAGTAGCTTCTAACACCAATAAAAATGTAATAATAAATAATAAAAGCAGACCGAAGGGTCAGTGTGCACAACAAAACAGAAATTATAGAGAAATTATAAAGAAGGAATTATAAAGGAAATTATAAAGGAAGGAAGGAGAATGATTAGAGAGAAATAACATGATCTCTGTGTTTTTTTAAAGATCACCTCAGGACTGACAAAGCGACTAGGTAGACAGGGAAGAGCCAATCTGCCCAACTTACAAAATGAAAATAAACCGACACAGGTTTTACCTTTCAATACGGGGACCATTTTATAGGTGATATTTAAATTAAATAGCATGCTTTTTAAAAAGAATAAAGTGATATTTTGAATCTGAGTATTCATAGGAGATTTATATCTTCAGCCTTATAAATAGCTGAGCTCCATGCTGTCTGAAAACAACAGGCATAAAAAGTACTTTAAGTTGCTTCATACTCAAAATTCTAGTAGCAATGTCCACAATGTATGTCTTAAGTATAACCCTGTCACTTTGAGAAACAGAATAAAACATATCAACAATATATAGTATATTGTTTTAAATTCAGGTTCTCATTACACCACGTCATTTAAAAGTTCTGTATGAATTTTAAGACTGGGAAAAATGTAAATTACAATAGTTACTGGTATGAATGCTTAGTATATAAAGTATCTTGTATTTATCAGCAGTGAGGTAAAAATAAAGTGACAAAGTAACTGGAAAAATCAGAATTAATATTACCATAATAAATAGAAACAAAACATACTTATAAGCATTTATGCTTTAAACAAATAAAATGCTTTTCATAGGTTGGAAATAAAATGATTTCTATAGGTTGTTGGTAAGATGTCAGAAGGGATACAGAGTTCATAGTGAAATAAAAAATAATGAAGTCAGAAAGCTAAGTCATTACAGACGTAAAAAAAAAATCAATGCTAACTCACTGCATGGAAAAATCAGTCAGTTAATTCTATCATAAAAATTAAAATCAAATATTTTGTTAGTTCTTGTGGATGTTATATTATAAAAATTGGGCTCACCTGCTCCAAGATATACTTTACAATCAATTTCACATGACACAAAATTTATAGAAATTTCTTTTAAGATATTGTCAAATGGTACACAAATTTAAAATAGCAAATAAAGACAAGCTTCAATGTAAACTTTTTATTTAAAAAGACAAAATTTTTGTACATATTAACACAAACTGTTCTAAATTTAGAAGCAATGCTACCCTGAGAACAGCAGATGGCACTATTGCCCAAGACGTAATCTTTGGATACAGGACAACAGGCGTTTCATGAAAGGTATCTTACACATGAAAATCTCATCCTCAACTGACTCCTTTTGAATATTAATATTTTATGAATTTCCCCAAAGTTAAAATGTATTTTATAATACAAACAATTATGGTCAACTGGCTTCACAATCATTGAGTTACTTATGCTAATCTTCCAGAAAAAAGAAATTATATACTTACACTACTATTACAAATAGATCTTATTTTCAGTTTAAATTGATTCAACTTGTAATTAAGAATGGAAATATTTTTAAAATTCTTTTTTATGGTACAATACAGATACTGAAAACAAAACTTGAAATGTAAGGCATTTCCAACTGATTCTTCAATAAGGAAGAAAAGGAGGGAGATAGGGAAGAGGGAAGAAGAGAGCCGATGAGTCAATAAAGTCTATAAATAAATAAAACGCCCCATAGAGCTTACTTGGAATTTAAAAATTATTAAAACAATTTCCCATTAATCCAAATTTTAACAAAATAAGGTCATTGCTTTTCCTTTCAAACAGTATACATTTAAAAAGTTTCTTTCATAAAAGCATGAAAGCATGCAGAGCATATACTGGAACTTCATCCAAGTCCAATATTGTAAATCACTTGACACACATATAGAAATTTCCAGAACTTATATTCACAAATAACTTGAAATAGGGGAAAAGTTTAAATGGAATAAGGCCTGTCTATCAGTCTTCTAGAAGCTCCTGTATAGTACCAAGTTATAGCTGTCAGTGAGGCTCCAGAATGTCTCTAATAACAAGCCCCTTGGATGGGGTGCAAGACAGAGTCATCTTCTATTAAAGTGCTCTCCATGTCAAATTAAGTAACAGGAATCATTTTAATGTGACTGCACCAGTGAAGAATTTTTGATAGACATTTTAGTAAGTGCAGGTGAACTGGGTCTAAGACTAAGCTTTATTAAAAACAAAACCCATACCAATGCCTCCTTGAGTACCTCTCACCTAGAACACCCTCACCTTCTTTGACTCTTGTCTGTCATTTAAGGCCATGCCTCACATCCACCTTTTGTTGAACCTTACCATGTCAGCTGTGAGGAAAGAGGCTTCTATCATTCACTAGGCTCTTAGCATACATTGCCTTGCACTGATATCAATCTCTTCAAGTGTGAAAGCTTCATTTCCACAGCTAGAGGGGACATACCTTTTTGTGTCACCTCTAGGACTTTGTATAGTGTGTTCTATTACTTAGTAAGTCAGTAAACAGTTTCTGGGAAAAAACAAAACAAAACTGAAGGGCATCATAGTAAACTTAACAAAATAAAACTCATGGAGGAATATATCAAATCTTTTAAAACTAAAAAAAAAAATAAATGGGGTGGACACTGGAGTTCACTGACCCACTGACCACTGAGGGGAAGC
Source organism: Galemys pyrenaicus (assembly GCA_019455555.1). NCBI lineage: Eukaryota > Metazoa > Chordata > Mammalia > Eulipotyphla > Talpidae > Galemys > Galemys pyrenaicus. Next base: position 9,581,596 of record JAGFMF010011796.1, read on the forward strand.
AGCACTCTGTGTATACACCACCTCCCAGAACAGGGACTCGAGATGGGCAGTCCTGTCACTTCAGAATGGATATCTAATAACAGAATCCTCCTGAAATGATAGTTGTGTGGCATAATGCAAACATATTTTAGTTTACTTGTCTTATGTCTACAGACACTTTGTTTTGATCATCAATATTTCCAGTGCTTTTCTAGTGAGAAAGGTCATAAGTGCTAATTTTTCACTTAAGTGGTTGTTAAAAAGTCAGATGAGCTGTTCTGGTAGAAGCAGTCATCACAGCAGTAATGGACGCTTACATTAATAGCACTCTGTGCTAAGTAATTCATATGGGCTGCTCATTTGACTATGAGAGTACTATTACTCTCACTGTACAGATGAGAAATGGAGGATGAGTAACTTGGTCAAGTCACATGACTAGTTAGTTGGTGTTAGAAATGAGATTCAGTTCCTGAATTGTGACCCAGTGATTATTTCCTAGTTAAATTAATTCTTTACCCACACCTGCCAAGCATCAAATTATTTTTTCTCCTTCTCATTCGATTACTAGAAATAGTAAGTGTTCTTGGCATTGTTCTTATCTGCATTTTAGTGCTTATTCATTGGAGTAATATTCAAGTAAAATACAATGTAGCTTTATTTGCAGAGGAAATGTGATATAGTATCTTGTTCTACATTATCTTGAGCTAGGTTACAGATGTATATTCAGAAGCATTCACATTTGAAAAAGGTTTTAAAGAATTTCATATATCACATTCTGAAAACCTTTAGTAGTGAATAAAAAAAAGTTTTTAGAAAATCTAGAATTCTTTCACTTAACCCTGAAACCTCATTAGTAAGTTAGCACTTTAGAGCTATTATTTATTGTATAGCAAGTGATGTTACAAAAACACTAGAGTAGATTCGTGCATTTGGCTGAACCAAAAGCTACCATGCAGTATAACTACAGATGCTATTATTGCCCTATACTTGTTTCAAATGTAATAAAGATGGGTAGTCAAATCCATTTTTATAGAGAGTAAGAAATAGTAATTCTAAGAAAGCTAAAGCTGCTGGAAGTTTTCTTACTTTATAGGGTAGGAGAAAGGGATATAATTTGAGATATAGCAGATTAATAAGGAGGAAAACAGACTCTGAAGTTGCTGTTTGCTGTCTATTTAAATTCTAGAATTCTTATTGACTCTAATTAAAATTCTGTAGATGGAAGAGTTGTATGTTTCTAAGGAACTCACAGTGAATGCTGTCTGCCAGCCATCTCCAAACACCCCATAACCACACACAACTCGTCTGTCAGGAGAGCTAATGCAGACGTCGCAGGGCACACCACATTTGTCACTGTGGCTAATATCAGAGATACGCAGCTCTTTTTTCTTAGCACACAAAAGCAAGATATGTAATTCAATGCTCAATTTACCCTTGTCTCGCAGGAGATTTTTCCCCGCTAATTGATAGAAATTAAGCCATTAATCAAGCCACTAGCCATCATTCAAACCAGAGAAGATGAATACAAACTTTCATCATAACCACCTTCCCCATTTTAGTGTTCATTAGCATTAATTTTTAATGCAATTATGCTATTCTTTTACGCTGAGCTCATAAATTACTGCTCTTTTGTTGCTGGCTGGCCTTGTAAAATCCAAACTAATGCTTTGTGCTCTGATCTTAAAGGCAATTACTAGGTTCTTCTATCTTTTATATCTTTGCATCCCCAATAACCTTTATATATAATGAACACCCAAGACTGACCATGCCTGTTTGTTTTTTGAAAGCCTCTGTATAAATCTCTGTGAATATATAAATATAGTCAAGTGTATCTATAATAAATATATATGCATATACATATACACTACATGCATTACAAATTGTGGGTGTTAATATAAAAATAAGAACTCACAAGTTCATACTGCAGTTTAGGTCTCATAAAGATATTATTATGCTAAAACAATATAGTACAATAAAAATATAATGCATATTTGTATTCAAGTTACAACTTTTAAATAACAAATTAGAGAAAGGAGGAATATTAATAGTGACAGACTACTGCAAATATGTGACAGGGTTGAAAACCACTAAAAATAGAATAATCACAAAGTACCAAAATCCTTAAGTTCTTTACTTGGGGGTTATTGTTGTATGTTCATATCCCTATTTTTAAAGAAGTGTTAAAACATGAATACCACTGGGATGAAAGTATAGTACTAAATATCAAAAGGACCATTTATCCAAATGTAATTTAAAGCTCATAGTCTTATATTTTGCAGAGCATATACATGAGTTTATTTAGAGGGTGATAGTAAAATGAAAAGACAGAAATTTAAAAACCCAGAGGCAATTTATCCAGGCAGTCTTACATCCCAGCGAAGGTGAAAAGAGATACTGTCCTGATAGTCTCCAAAAGCATTGGTTATACTCATTGCTAGTGAGTACAGATTGAAAGAAAATGAAAGATTAAAAGATTCTTAAAAATCTCGTATTTCACCCCAGCAACGCCTTTGGCTTTGTTTGCGAGTCATTACGGTCTGGTCACCAACCGGCTAGAAAAAGGGTGCATATGTGGCATTACGAAGAGTGAAATAAAATGTACTTGGGAAGGTCAGCAGTACTGATGGTGACACCAGCCCACTTACCCTGCCCAGCAAGGGCGACGGTAGTATGTTCAGGGGTTCTGACCAAAAATAAAACCCACCCAACCCAGAAAACCAACAGCCCATTTTGAGCCATTAATTACCTTAAAAATATTTCTTACTTATATTAATTGTGTCATTTTTACTTGAAATATCATTGGTTTATGATTTAGAGGTTCACACGTGTGTGAACCAGTGTATTAATAGACACAATTACTCCACTAATCCTCCAATTGCCCCTATTGCCTCTCCTGGCAGTCTCAATACTGCAGTCAGATTTCTAGGGCTTGTTTGGTTTAGTTTTGTCTTGAACCATCAATTTGCATTTGGATATATATTAAGATATAAAGAGGTCATGATCAAGTAGACTTCAGCTTATGTTTCCTCTCACAGCTAGTTTCTCATCTTTTACAGTACATTACATATCAGTTTGATGCAGTAAGGCATAGTTCTACAGGGACTTGAATGCCTGAACCTTGTTTTACCAGGATGAGGAGACAGACTAAACTCAAGTCCTTCATGACCCAGTCCATTATGAGTCAGAGGCAATGAGGCAATATATATTTGTGTCCTAACATTAAAATTGTCTGTATAAAAGAGTGAATTCTAATACCTCTTCTTCTAAGTCTTTTGTGTTTGGGTTCAAAACGCAGAAAATATTCCATAGCACCACAGGTCTTAAGTTCCCTCAACATATTAATAAAAAAGCTGGGGCTCAGACATGAGAATTGAAATGAATATAGCCAACATGTATTTAATTGTATGCCTATGTCAACCTACGTGCTAGAGATTTTTGGCTGAAAATAACATATATATATATTTTTTCTTTTAAAGATTGATTTATTTGTTTGTTTATTTATTTATGCATAGAAGAACTGGGGTATAGGCCAGAGATGTGGGGGTTGGGGGTGAGAAGATTCATCAGAGACAGAGTGGGGAGCAGAATAGGTGGATCTACTGAAATACACTGCTAAGGGGAGCAGGTGAGTCAGGAGAGGTCTGCTGCACAATGTGGGTTAGCTCCCTGGTTGGGGATCGAAGTCAGGCTGCAGAAGTCATAGTGTTGATAGTGCTGAGACTTAACCCCTAGACCACCAGGGAGGCCTAGAAATAACATATATCTTTTGTCCTTTCAGGTCAATATAAAATGGAACTTTCATATGCAAGCAGTTAAGCACTGACTACACAGTGGGTAGGTACAAAAATCTGCCATATTATCAGAGTCCTCCAAACTGTTACTTTGTTTGATTCCCAAACAGACATGATTTTGGTAATTTTTCAATTACTGACTTTGCAAATCACTAGCTGATACTCTCAAAATTCAAGAGTTACCGTAAGAAGCAGAGCTGGGATATGACATAAAGTCAACACTGTTCGACCAGTGTGCTAACCCACGTGGCACAGCAGACCTCTCCTGTCTCACCTGCTCCTCCTCTCAGCAGTGTGTTTCAGTAGATCTACCTGTTCTGCTCCCCATTCTTGTCTCTGATGAATCCTCTCAGGTGGCCCCTTCGCCTCTAAATTTCTGATAATCTACATGATTAGTACTTATGATTGAATACACTTATTTTATATACTTACCAACTTTATATATAATTTGATCTTTTAAATTGGGAGAATAGGGAAGATGGTGGAAGATACTCTTTTTTTTTTTTTCAAATGCAAACCATTTTGTGATGATATAAACTGCTAAGGGGATCCGCGAGTGAGACAGGAGAGGTCAGGAGAGGTCTGCTGCATCATGTGGACTTTCAAAAAACACTAAATATTTCAAATCATATTTAAAAAATTGGCTTTCCTTAGGTATGATTTATATAAAATAACTATACTCATTGAAAGCACACAGCTTGATGAATTTTGATAAATGTATTCACCGGTGTAACCAACACCACAATCAAGATAAAGAATATTTCCATTACCACTGAAAATTTCCTTGTGCCTCTCTGTGGTCAATTTCTTATCTGTACTCTGACCCCAGACCATCATGTCTGCTTTCTGCCAGTATAGATTAGTCTGCATTTTTCTAGAATTTCATCTAAGTGTTATACTCACTCACATCTGTCCTTTTCCATTCAGCATATTTTTGTGATCGTTCCACAATATTGGGTAGATCTGTTTGTGTCTCTTATTACTTGTAAAATTCTAACATGTGATTATCCACAAATTGTTTATCCATTCACTTGTTAAAGGATATTTGAGCATTTCCTAGTTTCTGGTTTTTAAGAATAAAGTTTAGTAACATTGATGTACAAATTTTTGTGTGACCATGTTTTTACTTTTCTTGGGTAAATGTGTAGTACTGAAATGGCTGGGTCTGCATTTCTCTGATGACTAATGAAACCAAGCATTTTAAAATGCACTTGCTGATCTTTTATTTTTAAAAATTATTCTTTGTACATTCCAAATATCTATACTTTGTTGATACTGCCAATATTTTTTACCATTCTGTGTCTTTTTGATTTTAATGATGTGCAAAACTTAATTTAAAAAAGTTCAACTTGGCCCTCCCTCGTGGTGCAGTGGGATAAGCAACGCACTATGAAGCAAACCATAGCCACTGCAGCACAAATTCGATCCCTGCCACCAGCTGGGGAGGTGACCCACATGGCACAGCAGACCTCTCCTGTCTCTCCCGCTGCTCCCCTCAGCAGTGTACTTCAGTTGATCTGCCTGTGCTGTTCCCCACTCTGTCTGATGGATTCTTTCACCCTCCACACCTCTAGCCTGTACCACAGTGCTTGTATGCATAAATAAATAAATCTTTTTTAAAAAAGTCCAACTTATTTTAAAACATGATTTTGCATTTGTGTTTATAAAAGAAATACTAATCTATTTCAAGTCTGCAAAGGTTTTCTCTTACAGTCTTGTCTAGACTTTTTAAATATACTTTTAGTATTTATACTTAGATCTAGACTACATTTCAAGCTATTTCTCCTATATGGTATAAGGGTCAATGTTTATTTTTTATTACTTAATTAACCCATTTTTTCAGCATCATTTATCGAAAGACTTTTTCTCACCCCACTGAAATGCCTAGATTGTTGTTGAAAATTAATTGAATTAATGTAATTCTATAAATCAACATAATAATAAAGTTATAGTGTTTCAGAAATACAAAAAAATTAAAAATTAATTGGCCATATCTATATGTGTATCTTTTCAGCAACCTGTAGTTTTCATTACTATAGTTTTATAGTCAGCTTTGAAAATAAGGCTATCAATCATCTGACTTTGTTCTTATAAAAAATTTCTATAATTACTCTACATTATATATATTTTACATAAAATTATTCTCAGTAGAAACTTTGCACATAACATTAGGAAGCAAAATATATAATGAGGTTTAATACCAGGTGTAAGTTGAAATTCAGATGACTAATTAAAATAGATATCCTCCAAATATTAGGTACAACACTTTAAATAAAAAAACCAATCGCCAATTACTTAAAAATAATTTTGGGAATTTACCAGTTTGTAAAAATGTAACTTACCACAAACAGATACTGCTATTGTAAAGATTTCTTCTGATTTAGAGTAAAAAAACTAAGCCATATTCATGTTACTTTGCAGGAATTGTCATAATAGAAGATACTGATTTAAATAAATGAAAATATTGATGGCAGGTTTTTTGTTGTTGTTCAATGACTGTAGTCTGGAAAAAATATTCAGGTGTAACTGATGAAAGAAAAATCAGATGGAGACTAAAGGATGACAGATTAATAGAAAAGGCAGTATTTTAGGGATTGTAAAAACCATGCGTGCAGGTGTATGTTTAAGAATCTGAACTACCTGGAGGAATTTTAACAGTCCAGGGAACATAACTGGGGTATGCAGATCCAACATCAAATGAATGAATAAACTCTAATCCTCAAGCCATCATTTAAGAGGAAATATACACACATACGCTAAAATGTATTATGATGACTGTAATTATAATCTCCTTTCTGCTTGGTCTATTATTTTGTCAATACTTTGTCCTCTTTATGAGATTTTTACCCTCAGAGAAATACAAGTTAGACTCTATAAATAAATAAAAATAAAATCAAGAAAAGCCCTAAATGCTATATTCTCTGTATTATTAAAGTAGTGTGGTTCCTGTGTATTTCTGTATTTTGAAATACAGTTGGTCAAATTGTATCAAGAAATATTTACCGGTCTTGTTTGGTTAAATTTATTGCTACTAACTGAACAGGTCTTAAACCTCCTTCACAATATTATGAAAATTCTATGACAGTAATACAGAGTTATGGATAATATACATAGCTATAAAATATTTTTCAATGAAAATATTCTGATTGAGATAACCCAAATGATTTGAGTTTTTGAATTCTACTTTAAAAAAAAGAAGGTAACTAACAATTAAACTGGAACTCTTGCATCAGAAAGGTCATATGGAAAGTGGAGAAAGTGCCTGTATTTTAACTTGTTTTCAGTTATGATTTTTTTATTTACAAAGATTTATTTATTTATGTATACAAGAACTGGGGTGCATGCCAGAGGTGTGGGGGGTGAGAGGATTCACCAGAGACAGAGCAGGGAGCAGAACAGGCAGAGCTGCTGAAATACACTGCTCAGGGGAGCAGCAGGTGAGGCAGGAGATGTCTGCTGCGCCATGTGGGTTGATGTCCTGGTTGGGGATTGAACTCATTCTGCAGTGGCTGCAGATGCTTCACAGTGCTGAGACTCAACCCACTGCACCACCAGGGAAGCCCCCTCAGTCCATTCTGATTTTAATAAAGCATATCATACCTAATTTTTCCACACTTGTCCCACTAAACTGAGATATATATATTTAGCTATTCCTACATCACTTTGAGGGAAATCAGCTATAGTAACAATAATATTAAAATAATATTTACTTAACTATTCATTTGCTTCTAAAGGTTTTCTTTAATGGCATCTTTTATTTTTTAAAGATTTATTTTATTTATTTATGCATACAAGAGCTGGGTGTAGGCCAGATGTGGTGGGAGCGGTGGTGAGAGGATTACCAGAGACAGAGTGGGGAGCAGAGCAGATGGATATACTGAAATACACTGCTGAGGGGAGCAGCAGGTGTGACAGGAGAGGTCTGTTGAGCCATGTGGGTCAGCTCCTGGCTGGGGATCAAACTTGTGTTGCGGTGGCTGCCAGCTTGGCTACAGATAGCTTAATAGTACTGATAGCTTCATAGTGCTGAGACTTAACCCCTTGTGCCACCAGGGAAGACCTTATTAACACAATCTTTTAAAGTTAAGTCCAGCTCTATTCATAGGTGAAGTAAGAGACTGAAAATTAAAGTTCTAGGTTCCAGATTTACAACCAACTCTATTATTTTAGGCAAGGCTTCCCAATGAAATTCTGTTTTCATTTCTGAGTTAAGACATGGTATTTACTAAGGTGCAAATGTGGTATGTGGAAGGAATAAATATTTTAGCACAGATGATTGAATAAAAAGAAGAAAGTCCTACAAAGCTGATAAATTTAGAGGAATGTATGTAAGAATGAAGAGCTGATGGTAACATCAGGGCCATGTGGTTGCTAACCCCTGGGAGTAAGGTAGCACAAGTGGTTCCGAAGATGTGAGCAAAGGGGGCCCGGATATGGAAGGAAGGTGAATGAGGACAGAAATGTGTGACAGTTCTGAGCCTCACATGTAGATCAGTTGGACAAGAGCTCGTGTGGGAGTGCAGTGGCCCTAGGGCATGGTCCCTAGCCATAGAAACTGACTCCTGAGCAGTCCCTTCTTCACACGTTTTACATCTTATAGGTCCACATCAATGACCTTTAAGTGATTAGTGTCCTAAATGACTGTGATCTCAAGGAACAGGGGGATGACAGTGACAGTGGCAATTATTGTGCAGTATCTCAAAATCCGAGCAGAAAAATTGGTGATAGGTTTATACTATTAAAGAGATTTACAAACCTCTTAAAGTGTATTTGCCAGCTCCTACAGTTGTAGCTATAATAACCAGAGAGTCCTAGTTATGGTGGATATAAGTAAATTTTAAATTAAAAAATTTGAGAATAAAGTTCTAACACGAAAACTGAGATTGGTCAAAACTATAAATTATGTATCTATACATGTACACATACACATGCATGCATAAACACTTCCAGGCCTACTTAAACTCATTTAATAATCACAAAACTGATATCATATAACAACATTAGCACTAAAAATAAACCTTGAAAATGAAACCACTGCAAATCCACAATTAATTTTAAACATTTCAAGAAGAGTTTTTACAGGCTGACTCAGGGCTTGATCCTGGCAGCCAGATGGACTTAAGAGGTCAATAATCCAGAAGCAACAAGACAGTGATTAGTCAGACAGTAAAACAAGCCCCTGGAAGCAATTACCGTCCAACACGTCAGAAAGCCATTTGACGAAAACAGTCAGAAAATGGACTTAGAACCTAAGTGTTAGTGTCTCCCTGCTGCTCTTTTTAAAAATGTTGTTAGTAAACACATTCATAAAGCCAGTTACTACCTCAAACAATAACTACTCACTGCAAAAAGCTTTTGTACAAAAGTGATGACCGAAGGAAGGATAGTTGTTCTAAAGAAGACAAGTTTACTTTCTCCTTCATGTGCCGACTGTCTGGAAGACATAGTTCTTTGTTCAGTCAGAGATACTGCCAAGCTATAAACTCTAGGAGAATCTGATCAAGTCCAAAAAGTATAAGCCATCACGAAATTTTGCTACAAAACAGCATGGAGCAAATCAGTATGAATTAGGGAACGAAACACAATGCTTTAAAGACTAAAAGAAGAGAGGTAGGGTCACACTGAACATTCATAAGGTAATCCAGTGGGCACGCACCACTACTATTCAATATCGTATTGGAAGCCCTAGCTAGAGCAGTTAGGGAAGACAAAGATATAAATGGAATCCAAATCAGAAAGAAGTAATAAAACTACACTATTTGTATAATGTCCATGGGAAACCCTAAAGACTCCACTAAAAAACTCAATGAAATAATGAGTAAAGAGGTGCAAAATCAGTCTACAAAAATTAGTTGCATTTCTATTAGCAAACAATGAATTAGAAGAGGCAGAACTCAAGACAATTCCATTCCTAACTGCAACAAAAAGAATTAAATACCTAGGGGTAAACTTAACAAAGGAGGTGAAGAACCTATACAACGAAAACTAGCCATTGTTAAGAGAAATAGAAGACACACACACAAAATGTAATGACAGTCCCTGTTCATGGACAGGAATAATCAACATTGTTAAAATGGCCATCCTACCCAAAACAATATATAGGGTTAATGTAATTCCTATCAAGCTACCAAGGGAGTTCTTAAAAGAAAAAACAAAAAACTGAACAAACAATACTGAAATTCATATGGAATTTCATATGGAGATTCCCCAACTTATCCAAAACAATCATGAGAAAAAAGAAGAGCGGTGGCATCACACTCCTAGACTTCAAACTATACCACAGAGTTGTAATAACCTAAGTAGAATGATACTGGACAAAAGCAGATATGCAGGCCAATGGAAAAGAATTGAGAGCCCCAGAAATAAACCCACACGGACAGTAATCTATGACAAAGGAAGTAAGAGCATACACTGGAGAAGAGAGTCTCCTCAACAAACGGTGTTTTTGACAGGCACATGCAAAAATAAAACCAGGTCACCATTTTGCACTTTACATGAAAATTAACGCAAAATGGATTAAGAACATGGGTATAAGACCTAAAACCATAAAATACATTGAAAAAATAGAGGCAAACATTCTACAACACTGGTTTCGGAAACATCTTTGTGGATTTGTCTCCGACGGCAAGAGAAACAAAAGTATATATGAACAAGTGGAGGGAGAGCAAACTAAAAAGCCTCTGCACAGTAAAAGCCAGTTATAAGCAAAATAAAAAGATATTCTTCTGAATGGGAGAAAACATTTGCATGTCATAGAGTGGACAAAAGGTCTATATTTAAGATAAACAAAGAACTCATGCAACTTAACAAAAAATAATGACTTAATTAAAAAAGGGGGCAGAAAAGATAGACACTTCTCTAAAGAAGATATGAAAAAGTGCTCCTCTCACTTATAATCAGGGAAATGCAAATCAAGAACATAATAACATATTACTTCATACCAGAAACAAGAAGTATTGGCAAGGATGTGAGAAAAAGAAAAACTAAATTCTTTAATAAAATTCAAAATTTATTTGATATTAAAAACAAAGAAAGGAACACTTTTAACCTCAAAACAAGACCACTGCCACCAAATTTTTAAAAAGTACTTACTGGTATGTTAAAATGCAATATATTTATGTACACAAACAGGATAATGATGCTAGCTACCATCATCTTATTAGGTATTGGTGATCCTAATTAGTACAGTAAGATTTAAAAAAAGCAAACATTTTAACAATTGGAAAGTAAAAAACAAAAAGTTCATGATTAACAAATATGATTGTCTATAAAGAAAATCTCAAAGTATTTACAGATAATTTCTTAGTTAGGTACAAAATTAATATTTAAGACCCATCTGCATTTGTGTATATTAGCTATGAGCAGAAAATAGAGTTTTTAAAAAGATGCTGGTACAAATATAAGTCATCAAGGACTAAATCCAAAAATGTGCCAGTTCACTAGGGAGAAATAGAAAAGTTTATTAAATAGGTACTACAGAAGAACTGAGTACATAATTAGAGATATAGCATGTTCAAGACTCAAATTCATGAAGAAAACTTTCTTACTAAGCGAATCTCTGCATTTGATGTAATTTTAAAAAATTCCAGTGTATAAACTGGTTAGTTAATGTATTTGTCCATTTAGTGGATCTCCAGAAATTTATTCTCAACTGATATAAGAATAAAGACTAAATATAACCAAATGATCCTGAGAAGCAGTTGTCAGAAAAGCTCTTGGTCCTTAGGAATCCATGATAGACAGGAACTCATAGACACATTTCAGGCAGTTATTTACTTTTCTTCATTCAATTTCTAGCATTCCTATTATTTCTTTTGGCAGTGCAATGGTATGAGTCAGGATAAATTTTTTGTTTGAAATATGGGTATCATAAGAGTCAGGAAAAGAATTGAAAATTGGAGCAATGTGGCACTGGTGAAGGTTTATTATTATCAGGGCTCAGTTTAATGTTGACATTCACTTCCTGTACTCTTTAAAAATAAAAACAAAACCAAAATTATTCATGTGAAAGAAAACTGAGGTGGGTGACTTGTTTGACCAGGTTGTAAGATTTATTATAAAGTTAGTAATTAATACACATGCTGTTAGTAGAGGGATATATAAACTGACCAATACAAAAACAGAGAAGCCAGAAATTACACATGCTCACTAGGAAACTTGATTGATGAAGGAGCAGATCAGAAGGGAAAGAAGGAGAATTTAATAAATGGTGTTGGGGTAAACAGTTATTCATAAAAAAAAAAAAAACCTGGATCCCTATAGTACAATATAAACAAAAAACAATTCCAGATAGATTAAAGATTTAAATGTATAAAACAACAATTTTCAGAAGACAGTGTATGAGGATGTGTTTATGACCTTGAGTTAGGAAATACTATCTTAAGTGAGGGTAAGAAGGTACAAAACAAAAAGAAGGGTCAATAAATCTTAATAAAAATTAAGACCTATTGAGAGAAGATATGCATAATGCATATTTCATTGAGAAAGAATTAGTAAAAGAGAAAACCAATGCATTAACAGCTTGAATAGGCAAAGATACTCAACTCCATTAGTAACCTTGAAAATGCATATTCAAACAGGACCACATATCATTTTATAGTTATCATGCTGTGGTAATAAAATCACACACTGGCAACAATTAAAAAATCTGGAAATTTCAAGGATGTGAAGCAACCAGAAATGCTTTTGGAAGTGGGGAATGGCAATAACAATTTTAGGCACAAGTATCTAGTAGAACTGAAGATGTGTCTACCTTATATCTCAGCAAAATCTACTCCAAGGCATATAGATACTCTACGGAAGATCGAGCATGTGCATACCAGAGAAAGTAATACAAGAAATACAGCAATGTTTGTAATAGCAAAAAAATCTAAAACAACCCAGTTATCAATAGAATGAATACATTTTGTTACACTCAGAAAACAGAATAGTTTATAGCCATGAAAATGAATATACTATGACTATAGGCATTACTATGGATGTCTATCCTAATATTGAACAGAAAAAACGGCACGTGATAGGCTTTTGCTATTTAGCTTTCATTTATAAAAAGTAAAAAAGCACCTAAATCTAAATGTTATAATATTGAGAATATACATAGATATGGTGAAACCATACTGAGAAGCAACACGTTGGGAGATGTGTGCATGTGCTGTTGTGGTTATTTTTATGTCTTTTATAATGTTATAAATATGCCTTTGAACATACTTTCCCTACTTAAAAAATAGTTAAAAAGTGAGCAAGAACAACAAATCATTCTGGGACAAAGGGGTTCAGAAGAATGAAGTTGAACCCTTTCCTTACAAAATACACAAAAATGAACTCAAATTGGATTACACAGCTAAATGTAAGATTTAAAACCCATAAAACTCTTAAAAGAAAACAGTAGTAAATATTTGAAAGCATGAAGTAAGGTCTCTGTAGATGTGAGACCAAAAGCACAAGTGACAAAACAAATTATCTTATCAAAATGAAGAACTTTTGTGATTCAAAAAATACCAAGAATAAAGTGGAATTACAATCAACAGGAGAAAATATCTGCAAATCAAAAGCTGATAAGCAGCACTATTTATAATTGGTAAGACCTGGAAACAACTCAAATGCCCAAAAGTAGAAGACTGGATCAAGAAGATGTGGTATATATACACAATAGAATACTATTCAGCAATCAAAAATGATAAACTAGAGTCATTTATAGGACATGGATAGAGCTAGAAGGAATTATACTCAGTAAAATAAGTCAGAAGGCAAGAGAAAAATATCGGATGGCTTCACTCTTAGGAGAAATGTAAAGGAACAACAATTACAAAAAAAAAAAAATAAGAGCAAGCTCAAGGAAATGAACAGTTACAGCCAAAAACAAACAAACAAACAAAAAACACAAGACAAAAAGGACAAAGACAAACCAAAGGGATCTTTGGTGGGTGAGGTTAGAGACTGGGATGAGAGCAGAAAGAGCACAAGGGACTGAAGTGATGGTGCAAGGGTGAAATGGTGGTGGGAATTCCCTGGGGACTACAAATGATGTCAAATATAATTAAATAAATCTAAAATACACACATACATAAATAAATAAAAGCAAGCTGATAAGGGTAAAATATCCAGAATATAGAAAAAATCCTTACACTATTGTAAAAAATAAAAGGACAACTAACCCAATTTAAAGTGGGCAAAGGATCTGGATGGTTATTTTCCCAAAGAAGATGTACACAGGGTTAATAAATCCATGAAAAAATGTTCAACATCACTAGTCATCAGGAAATTAAAATCATTGCTACCCACTGGAGTAACAGTAATAAAAAAGGCAGATAATAACAAGTTTTGGTGAGGATGTAGTGGAACTGGAACCCTTGCATGCTCAATTCTAGCTGCTTATCACATGATGCAGCAATTCTACTTCTAGATTTACACCCAGGAGAAATGAAAACATATATTCACATATAAAATTTACAGATTTTATATTCATAGAAGCTTTATTCAAAATAAGCAAAAAGCAGAACAATTCAAATGTCCATCAAATGTTGGATGGATAAATGAAATGTGCGTGATCCATACATAGAATATTATTCAGCCACAGAAAGGAATGATAATATGGATGATCTTGAAAACATTATGTTAAATAATATGGATAATATGAATGAACTTGAAAAAATTATGCTAAATGTAAGATGTAATTTATATGAAAGGCCCATTGCAGGCAAATTATACAAGTAGAAAGACTAGTGGTTGCATGTGATTTGGGAGTAGAAATGGGATGAGAAGTCATTGCTAATGGGTGCAGCATTTCTTTTTGAGGTGAAGAAAATATTCTATAATTGACCGCTGGCTGTACAACCCTTGAAATATATTTAAACTACTAAAGTGTTACTTTAAATGAAAGAATTATATGGTGGATATTTCAATAAATTTGGTATGTTTTTTAAAAACTAAACAAAAGATAAAATAGCAGAAACCATGTGGATAGAAAGAATCTGGCTGTGAAGGAAAACAGTGAAATAGCATGATTATCAATTCTTCCAGATGGAAGATTCAAGAGCATGTTTTTTTTTTTTTTTCTAAAGACTTATTTATCTATGCAAACAAGAGCTGGGGTACAAGTCAGAGTCACGGGAGGTGAGAGGATCCACCAGAGACAGAGTGGGGAGCAGAACCGATAGACTGACTGAAACATACCGCTGAGGGGAGCAGCAGGCGAGGCAGGCGAGGTCTGCTATGCCATGTGGGTCCCCTCCCTGGCCAGCAGCAGGGATTGAACCGAACCCGTGCTGCAGTGGCTGCGGTTTGCTTCATAGTGCGTTGCCTAACCCACTGTGCCACCAGGGAGGCCCAAGAGCATGTTTTTTTTTTTTTTTAAGATTTTGAAAAATTTATGCATACAAGAGTCGGGGTGCAGGCCAGAGGCATGGGGGGGTGAGAGGATTTTCCAGAGACAGAGCAAGGAGAAGAACAGGCAGATCTACCGAAATACACTGCTGAGGGGAGCAGCGGGCGAGACAGGCGAGATCTGCTGCACCATGTGGGTCCGCTCCCTGGCCAGGGATCAAACTCATGCTGCAGTGGCTGTGGAAGCCCCACAATGCGGTGCTCAACCCCTTGTGCCACCAGGGAGGCTACAAGAGCATGTTTGTTTCCTATCACTATATGATAAAGAAGACAGGGAGAGACCAGTGATAACTGGAGGGAAAGCTGACCATCAAAGAGAGAGTTACTTGACAAGCACTAGAGAAATGATAATATCATTAATATAATAAAGAAAATGGTCATAAGTTCCAGTGGCTCATATATGTACAGATGGCCAAGTGGAGGAAGATGTTGTCTGATGGACTCTGCTTACTGGTCAACTAGAAAATGGTAGAGCTAAGACTTGTAGTCAGATCTGACTCTAGAGGGATGTTTTATCTACTATAACACACTGTCAGTACAGAGTGAGGTGTGATATAAATGAATCAATTCTGAGTCTTATGCCATGGGATAATCAGAATCACTTTCCATGAGTACATAAGTAATCTGATAATTATTTGATAGTATCAAAAATACACCTAAATCGAACATTTTATATAAACAGATCTTTTGCTTTTAGTATAGTCCATTATCAGATTATTCTTTTCTGATTTTGAAAAATGAACTCTTCTTATTATACTATAAAGAGTGAGTGTGCTGTGCAGCAATGCAGTAGTAATGTCACAGAGCACGTTTGTGTACAAGGTTTGACTTCCTCCATGAAACCTTCCCAGATGACTAGTATCTTCTATGTCGGGCCTCCCTGGTGGTGCAGTGGGTTAAGCAATGCACTATGAAGCAAACCATAGCCACTACAGCATGAGTTCGGTCCCTGCCCTCCAGGGTGGTGACCCACATGGCACAACAGACCTCTCCTGCCTCACCCACTGCTCCCCTCAGCAGTTTATTCCAGTAGGTGTGCCTGTTCTGCTCTCCACTCTGTCTCTAGTGAATCCTTTTACCCCCCATACCTCTGGCCTGTACCACAGTGCTTGTATGCATAAATTAATAAATCTTTGAAAAAAAATCTTCTATGTCATAGGAACCCTAATATTCCAACCTACCCTCTGTTAAAAGTACTGCAGAAAACTAGCAATTGTAGATGAACCTAAATACCTTCCTTCTCATCTGCTGTGTAAAGTTAATGAGCAATTAGTATTTTAAAGTTGTGTCATTGACTCAGAGTGGTAGAAAATAGACTATATCAGTAAGCATATATTTACATATATGGGAAAACAGAACTGGAGAGATGTAAAACATTTTATCTATATGCATTTCAAAAGAAGAGAGAACAAAGGAACAAATGCTTATATGCAGTTAAGAAAGAAAAATGAAAGCTGGGGAGAAACAGAAAGAGAGAAAGTGAACAGGAAGATGTGACAAAAAGAGCACACAAACAAGGAACAACAGCAAAACCTGGAAGGAGAAAGAAAAATAAAAAGATGAGAAAGCAAGAAAAAAAAACAACAAATGGCATGAAGGATGAGGAGAGACAGGGAGGAGGGCTGGTCTTGGAAGAGTCCTGCACGCACTGGTTATTACAGCCTTGAAACTGGCTAAGGCTCTCGGAAGCAGAGTCCACACCAACTTCCCATAGGAAGAATAATACACATGTTTAAAAATCAACAGAAATCTTTAATGCCCCAGATTGAAAATGGAGGTATTATTGGATTCTTACGAAAAGGCTTTGGTTAGAATTTGGAAACTCTAGCATTCTTGAAAGTTCCCCTCCCTGTCTTTTGTTCTGAATAGAAACCAATTCTAATCCTGCTACAAAGCAAGACTGTCATATTTTATTTCATACACACAAAAAGGCCATCTGCTTTCATCAAGCAACATTATTCTTTTATGAACTTTCAAGGTGCTGCTACTCATGCTGTTTTTAGAACAGACATTCATAATATCATGTGTAAAAAAATCTGCTCTCTGGGTAAATATCTAGTCCTAATAAATTTCTAGAGGGCTTTTCGTTGCTTGTGACTTGCTGCATGATAAACACCTCTGTACTTGGAGCATATTATATCCTACACGAGTCACTTGGTTTCGGTCGTGTTACACTTCACTCAGCTCTCATTTATTTGAGTAACCATATTTTGCACATCTCTAGATTTCACAAATGCTGTTCTCTCTACCCAGGACATTCCAATCATTTCTCCTTTTTGTTTAGATGACTCGTTTATGTTTTATTTTTTTAAAGATTTGTTTATTTATGCATACAAGAACTGGGGTACAGGACACATGTATGGGGGGTGAGAGAATTCATCAGAGATAGAGTGGGTTACAGAAGATGCAGACTGACTGAAGTACACTGCTGAGGGGAGCAGCGGGTGAGACAGGAGAGGTCTGCTGCGTCATGTGGGTCACCTCCCTAGCCCAGGATAGAACTCGAAGCCATTCTGCAGTGGCTGTGGCTGCGTCATAGTGCGGTGCTTAACCCCTTGCGCCACCAGGGAGGCCCTTCATGCTTGTTTTTTAACCCTCAAATTGGAACTTGCCTTGTGCATAAGTCCCCTCTGACCTCTTAGTCTGAAAATGATCCCTTCTGTGAACTTCACAGCCTACAACTGTGGTTCTTCCTCAGGTTGGAATGTATATTATCTAGTTTATCAAGTGAATTTTACTTCTGTAAAGTTCAGCTCAAATGTCAATCCTTATGATACCTTCTCAACAACAACTGTTTCTCTGCAGCCCCAACATGACATTTATTTTGTTCTCTTTACAGTTTAGTTTTATATATTCCCCCGCTAGGTGATATAATATACAAGATTCTAGTGAGCTGGCTGAGTGAATGGTCAAGATGAAATTAATCCTGGGTAGAAGCTCATCTGAGAGCTGGAGCCGTGCTTCTACCAAGAGAGAGATAATCTGGATGGATATGATACCTCCTAGGTGGTAGTTGCTTCTAACTGTGAAAGATTGCAAATTACAAGCAATATGAATACTATCAGAAAAAGACTGCTTCATAAAAAAGTGCTGTAATAGCTATATAAAGTCATAAATAAAACAGTATGTTATAAAAACTTTTGGCAGTGATCTGGTAATAGATTTTGACTGAATTGATTACTCAACTGACAATACTCAACATAGTCCTGCAAATGCATCAACTATGTAATGAACAGCTATTAAGTTTATTGATTTTCTGATTTCCATTGATAGCTAACAGGCCAAAGCTACACATCAATATTTGTGTTAGTAATACCCAAGAGCTAACGGTTTTGACAAATGAAAACCTCAAAAGTCTAAATGGTCCAAATTAATGGAAATTTGAAGGCCAAACCTCAGAATTTAAATGAAATACATAACAAATGAATCTAATAACTCAGTGAAGTCAGTGCTGATCATTTTTTCCCTCTAACAAACATTAAGGGTTTTCTTTATCTAATGATGGAATCATTCCCTAATAGGTATGCTCCCCATTTCCTCTCACAGTCACGATTTGGAAGTGAGGTAGCTTTTCCAGCTAACGCTAAAATTTTACAAAGTGAAGTATACTTAGTTTGTACAAAATCTCTGTGAGATAAGCATTATTTTCTTCATTTTGATAAGAACTGAAGTTCAATGCAATTAGGTGACAGGACCAAGGGCAGTCAATCAGTGACAAGAAAGTCTACTGTGTGACAGTACAGATCTCTCAATTAAAAAACAATATACAGTGGACCTTCTGGTGGCATAAGGGGTTACACACAGCGCGATGAAGCTGTCTGCAGCCACTGCAGCACGAGTTCGATCCCTTGGCCAGAAGAGCTGACCCACATGGTGCAGCAGACCTCTCCTGCTGCTCCCCTCAGCAGTGTATTTCAGTCAATCTGCCTGCTCTGTTCCCAATTCTGTCTCTGGAAAATCCTCTCACCCCCCATATATTTGGCCTGTACCCCAGTTCTTGTATGCATAAATAAATAATCTTTTTAAAAAAAGCATAAAAAATATCGTGACAAAGGACCATTTCCACCTTTAATACTGCCTTTTTACTTGCTATTAACTTACATTTGTTGACTGTACCATCATTAATTTTTATGGTATATATTGCATTCTGTATTCTGCTTTTTAGCCACACATAATAAATCCTTTGAATGCCACAGACCCTCTCTGGGAAAGTGATAGATTTTCATAAAGCTCAGGCTAGCTTAGTGAATACTTTCATGGCTCCCTGCTGCCCTCTTTCTACCCTTCAAGGTCTATTTCAGTGGGTTTCAGACTGCGGTCCCCAGAGTGAAGTGTCAGTGTCACCCAGGGATATGTTAAAAATGCCATCATCAGTCCGATCTCAGGCCTACTGAATCTAAGGCTCAGAGTGATGCTATGAACTTCCAGGTAATTTCAAGGAGCACTGAAGTTTGAGAACCACTGACCTATCATATTCAAACAGAAAATGGATCTCTCAAGTTCGCAAAATATCATAGATAAAATTAAAGTTAAGTTCTTACTTATAGAAAGAATAACTATTCCTAAAATGAAATTTAAGTTCCAATAGTACATCTAGATATGTATTATTAGGAATACAAACTAATATTTCATATCCAGAGCAAAGAAGTTGAGTATGGATACCACAAACAAATAGGTAATTTCAGATACCTTTTTCTAATGTATACTTTGTTTATATAACAAATACATGTGTGGCTAGAGATGTAAATGAATTACATATTACACAAACAAAATATAATATATACATGTATTATGTAATATGAGTGTGTACGAGTAATTCTATTTTTTGTTATATATGTAATTCTATTTTGGTATTAAATGACTTTCTCATGTTGTTGACTGAAGCCAGGAGTCAGAGAACTTTTTATGAGGGATCATGCAATAAATATTTTAGCCCCCCTGCAGAGGGGCTATGTTGTAACTGCTGGATCCTGCTGCTATATAGCACAAAGAAGCCACAGATGATATGTAAACAATGCATGTGGCTTTTGTTCCTATAGCACTTTATTTATAAAACCAGGTGGTGGGCTGGACTTGGCAGGTTAGCTGTAGTGTGCGGACCCTGATTTAAGCTGTCATTAAAACACATTTTCGTTACCTGAATTTCCTGAGCAACTGAGGGCAGTATGTGCATAATTTGGAACCAAATGCTGCATGAATAATTCACTCTGGAGATATTGCTGTATACGAAGAAAATACAAGTAGTGTGATAAATTAAGATTATGTATATACCTTTATAGGCCTCCACAGAATCAAATTTCATAGAGGCTTTTTAAGGGGAAAGGTTATAGAAATGCCTGTTCATGCCTAATACGGTGGTATGTACTTAATAAGTATTCACTAATATCTGCTGATTTCATGATTAGTAGGCTTTATGACACACAGAAATGTTCTACTTTGTCAACTGGTACTGTTTAGAGCCAAGTTCATTCTTTTTTATGGGTACAGGATAATGTATACAAAAATCAAGGGTTTGGGATGGTAAACCAAGTTGGAATCCTGGTTCTTGTCATACTAATAGTGTAATTACAGGAAAATTATTCAACTTTTCAAAGATTCAGTTTCTTTCACTTGTGAAAAATTAACTACTGGAGTAGAATCCTGTAAGCTTAAAATTCCGTGAGCGAACACTCAGCAACAATGCTGGCACATTACAGATGCTTTAACCTTATTGGCCACATTGTTCCTCTGTTTGCCAAGTAAATTCTGAGAATACAGAACATTTCAATTTCCCCCTAACTACAGGCAAGATAAAAGGGAACTATTATAATAATGAAGTAATAAAGGAACTTCAAGAATTTCACTGCTATATCTTTTAAAACACTCCTCTTCTCTTATTTTTAAAAAATAGCCTCAGATATGCTAGGCAGACCTCTCCTGCTGTGCCCGCTGCTCCCCTCAGCAGTGTACTTCTGTTGATCTGCCTGTTCTGCTCCCCGCTCTCTGTGGTGAATCCTCTCACCCCCCCCACACCTCTGGTCTGTGCCCCAGTGCTTGTATGCATAAATAAATAAATCTTTAAAAAAAAATAGCCTCAGATATGATTTTCATCTTTGTTAATATGATTTTTCTGGATATGCCAAAAAACTACTTTCTCAGATTTGACTCATGTACGGAACATCTATTTAAAAAAAAAAATAGTTGTTTTTAAAGCAATTCCAAAATGGAGGTATGGCATGGGACGAAAAAAAAATAGTATAGTCTGCTCACTATTCTCTTTCCCTTTTCACTCCCAACAGAAAACAAAAGTCTAAACTTCAAAACATGAATGCAGGACCTGACTAGAATTGCTTCAAAGGCTTCCACTCCTGAGTTGGGAGAATCAACCTTTATTGGTGCTTCCAGGGGGACTCACTGGCTCAGCAATGGCTTACTGGTGAACAATAGCCCACCACTTCACCTCAGCAGGTGATGATTAGGGTTTCTTGTAGCAATTGTTAAACGGGATTTAACAAGTCTTACTTTACTTCAATCTCCTCCCGAATTCTCTGACTCTGCTGAAGATAAATGAAGGTGTACATTATTGTAAATCCTGGAGCTGGGTCAGGAACCACTGAGGAGAGTAATTAGCATAAAATACTAGACTGCCTCTTTCTACCTATTGTGTAAGGCTTGTCCCTCTAGAACAAGTTTTCCTGACAGAAATAACCACATTTTCAAGCAAGATGGCATGTAGAACTAAGTTTTCTGAACCATTGTCTTAGGAAGGTTTTCCTTCCCTTAACCTGGTTTTGCTTTTCTCCTTCATCACTGCACATCCCTGGAAGTTTGTATGTTGGGGCAAGGCAGGGAGATGACAGGATCAGAGTGGGGTTGTAGGGAGAGAAAATGAGTTCTTAGTTATGAAGGCAGCAGTGAAACGGCTGAACTAGAGTTATTCTTTACGAGCCTCACAGCTTTATCTTATGACTAGTTATTTCTAATGGGAAAAAAGGGGGAAAAAAGAAAGAGAAAACAATAGGAAAAAAATAAAGAAAACCATAAGAGACCTTCCTCCCTCCACCTAGTTCACTTAAGGAGTTGGTCTTGGAGCAAAAAAAAAAAAAAAAAAGGGGAGTTTCCTATTCCATCTATAGCTCTATCTACAGAGTGTTCTGTGATGAAAACAGCCTAATTGGAGCTTTGGTTAGGTTTGTTCAAAACTGTACACTCTCAATAGGAGAGTACTATTTGATTGGAAATATACTGTAATTTTAAAATTACCTTATTAACACTGCTAAGAAAGGCATATCTAAGTAGATATGATTTAGAAGTTAAAAAAAACCTTTATGAACAAATATATTAAGATGGAAAAAATTCTCAATAAATCAAAATAGTGTCCTTATTTTCTTATTCTATAGAGAAGACAAAACTTCTGGATAAAGAACATAAGAACATTCTATTCTATCCATACCAACAGGTGCTGAATCTACTAAAGATGTTTACTTTTGGTATATCCTAAGATCATACATGAAAATCAGAGTTAATAATCACTGATTATTTCTGCATATAATCTGATATAAAAAATGACAGCATTTATTTAATAGTATTAAATTGTTATACATTCAAAATGGCTATCAAATCTAACTAAAATGTAAAGTCAAGTCCTCTTCCAGTAAATGCCAGTAGAAAAACCTAACTTTAACAAAGTAAATGATATCAAAACCCTTGGGATCTAAAGAGCCATAATTATTCAGGCCAAAAAACAAATAAATAAAATAAAAAGCTCTCAAAAAACCAAAACTACAGGGGCCTCCCTGGTGGTGTAAGAGGTTAAACAACTCACTATGAGGCATCTCAGCCACTGCTGAACAAGCTGGATCCCCAGCCAGGGAGGTGACCCACGTGGCATCTTGCCCGCTGCTCCCCTCAGCAGTGTATTTCAGTCAATCTGCCTGTTCTGTTCCCCACTTTGTCTCTGGTGAATCCTCACACCCCCCACACCTCTGGCCTGTACCCCAGTTCCTGTATGCATAAATAAATAAGTCTTAAAAAATACCAAAAACCAAAACTACAATACCTAGCACTTCCATAGTCCTAAATAATTTTAAAATTGAATTATCTGGTTGTAAGTCAGTTTAAGTACTATTTATACAACTAATAAATGTAGATTTCTATATTATTAATATTTCTCATTTATACATGCTAAACTAAAAAAAAACAGTCTTTTTAAAAACAAACAAATTTTCAATGAAAGAGCTGATACAGCTATTTTGTTTTTTTCAGAGTGTTTCTTTTACCCTATTTCCTAATAGACAACAGGAAATGAGATATCTATTATCTTAAATCACATAACTGGGAAAACCATGATAAAATTACCAGTTTCAGTTGACCTCACAATAGAGCAGCAAAAGATAATAATTGAAAAGCAAAGGTTTTATATAATTTAATGTACTGACCTCAGTATCAGAATAATAAACACAATGTCTCCATTCCCCCCACAAATTATTAGAGAGGTTTGTCTTCAACTGCTAAAGTTACACTTAGTGAATCTGTTATATTAAATTAGTGCTCAATGATGTTGTTAATCTTTGTCCCATTAAGTTATAAAAGCAATGTGTTTAATAGCTGAGCAATCTTCAGAATCTTCTCTGCACAAGTATAATATGAGTGCTGATTGAGATCACTTAGCAGGTCAGCATCAGAGACCACTTCATTTCCTGGGCTCTGGGCAGAAAGTTACCTGTATTCACTAAGGATCTATTTACATGTGACTTCAAAACTGTCCCTTATTCTAGTAAATAAATACATTATAGAGCTTAATGTCTATTTTATCTAAATTAGATAGAAATGACAGATACATTTTATTTGGTAATTCACTCTTACTTTGTTACTAGTAAAAATGTTAAACACTACTACATGGAATGACAATATACAAACGAAGGAACAATACTTTTCATCACTACACGTTGCCTGTTTCCTGAGGCAGGTGCCTGCTCATTTTAAATATATAGGGTAATTTAAAAAATTACACTAAAATAATTTAAGTTTGTTTTTATTATGTTTACTTAAGAAATTTAAGGTAGTAAAGTAGATTTTCAGTTAAAAACAAATCACAGTACTTTTGTTTTTAACTAGTTTTGTTATAGTTACCAAATAACTCCTTTTACTTTTTCTCAGTTTACAATGGCTGATGTTCTTTGGTTTTTCTTTGTTAAGAAAACACTCACTTTTATATATTATCTCAACAACCCCCAGTACAGAAACTCAACTACATTATTTTTTCAGAAAATTAATAATATACCAGTTCCTTTTCCTATTTACTAGTAAGCCATCCTAAATTCTTTAATCTATTAAAAATGATACTAAAAATCACAATAGTTCAACAACAGATTGAAATGCATTCTTTTTAGAGATTATCAGTTTGACCCTACATTAATAGCCTAACAACCAATATTATCCTATATAAATTAAGTGTACAGGACACAGTTCTAAAAGAAATTATGTGAGATACTTATTTTCTGTTGATTAGTTTGTTTTTTTCTACATATTATAAAATACTAACCTAAGAGATACACGATAGCTTTATTTTATATTGTTCTATACACCTTCCTAATTTGTACCACATTCTTTTTCCTTATAAATGTCAATAAAAAGATTAAGCATACATATACAAAGATCATAGCTAATGCCAGATGTTGAGAGAGTCTCTTGAGACCAAAGATTCCACACCAGGTGGTTGAGCCAGACTAATGAAGCAACACATGCTCATGAGGGATACAAAGGCTGGACTTGGAGGGACCTGCTCTCATTTGGTTATTTATGAAAGTATAGAAAAGGATTTGAAATCAAAGTAAAAATAAAATTAAATCAAAGGCTTCGCATTTATATGGCAGAATTAATTTTGTTAAAGGTTTGAAAGTCTGTCTTCAAAATTAAGACTGAGGAAAAAAATCTTTTATGCACACTTAAACGATATCATTAAATATATACCCAAGTTTCCTATGGAGTGGTAAAGATGAAAATAAACAACTTTTCTTTAAGTGAATTACAGTGCAATTTCTTACAACTTATTTTATTTCTTATATAGAATGACTCAAAAATGCAAGTTCAGGTCAGAGCTATTAGAACAAACTTTAGTAAATGGGCTAACCATAAAGTATGACCTTAGGCAATAACTAATGAACCTGAGAGCATTTTAATATATTTTCTTATCACCGAGTGAAGCACTTATAGTTATTATGGCCAGGCTGTATGACCTCATGCAATCGAATCATGCTAGAGCCAAATAAGCTAATGTCTTTTGATAGCAATTAGATAAAGGTAGGATGTTAACTTTTACTTTAAGAAGTGTTAAAAAAAGAGACTCATCTCCTGGCTTAACTTAGTTAGAAATAAGCTACTCATTTAGTAGTGGAGGTTTATGTGGGAATGGCGTCTTTCACCTGTCAAAAAGAAAATTAATTTTATTTAGAAATGATCAGGGAATTTCTATTTCTATAATGGACACTTTGCTAGAGTTTTAAATTTTCTAATAACATCTTGATATACTCTAATAGCTAATGTCTAAGCACCTCCTCTTTAATGTCTAAAGTTTCCAACATGCTCAGCATGAAATGAAGACCATCCTCTTGTCAATCATCATCACAAAGAATTGCTTATCTGAGCTGAACATGGCAGGTCACAACAGAGAAGTCAAATGATGAAACAGTACAATAAAATAATGTCATACAGGTACTAATACATTTCATCAACTCTAACATGCCATGAATTGGAACACATAATTCTTTCACACAGCAGTAAGAAAGAAAAGGCTGCTACAGTATGGCACAATGCTTTTTTAATCACTTCAATATTTTTACACTTAGAAATCTTTTAGATGGAAAACAGATTTTTGAAAGTTACACATCATTCTTGCACACATACGAAAAGACAAAGCAAGAGAAACAAATTGGCTAGGGTATTGGCTAAAACTTTTTCACATTCAAAAGATGACTGTTCGGAAACTTTCAACTTAGGTTGTTGGTGTCTATGCTTTTTTCCATAATAATGTTTACTTTGCCAGGAAGAGTATGTCAAACAGTCTTACTTAAGCTCTGCTCTTGTTTCTGTTCAAGTTACTGTCACCTATTGTGCAAATTTTGATTGGAAATTAAAATAAAATGAAAGTTTGAATGGAAATTTTAGCACTTTCAAAACTATACCTGTGAATATTTAAATGATTAGAGGTTGGTTGAAAAAAAGAAATGATTGATTATCAATATATGATTTCATATTTATTTTTGCAGTATGTGATAAATCATATTTGTAATTAGTCAGTTCAAGTGCTTAGAGCTGCTGTTTTCCAAATGATTGTCTGAGCGTCAGTGATAGCTAAAAATTAGAACCACCTGACAATGTATGAATATCCGTAGATCCTGGGTCCCCTAAATTCTGAGAAATATAAGGTATTTGTCTACCAGATTGGGGAGCACCAGTGGAGTTTCGAGTGTGCTGCTGTGAGAGTCAGGATCAAGGTCCAAGTGCTCTGCAGGTGAGTTGGCAGCAATGTGGTAAAAAGAGCTCTGAATATAGACGTACAAACGAAATTTCAAGTTCCAGTCCTACTGCTTACTATACGTGGAGTAAGTCACTTAGATTGCTGAATTTCTTTATTTACAAAAAATGTATAGAAACAATTCATAGGGTTGTTGTGGAGCTCAATATCAGGTAACCTATGCTTAGGTACCAGCACAGATAAAAGCTCTTGGTGTATACCAACTCAAGTGTTCTCTCTTACCTCCCCCCACCACCCCCAAGTGTTTACTCCAGGCTGGTTCATACTGACAGATTTGAAAAATGTAAGCAATTTCCTCCAGGCAGTCCCCAATTCTCTCAGCTGCAAGCAATCTCCCCCCTTCTCACAGGCAGTCTACCTGTATTTCTTTACGGGAGCTTATTTCTACTTTGTTTTATACTTATTTATGCACATGACATATCCTCCCTAATAGGTTGCAAACTTTTTTAGAGCAAGAACCTGGCCTAATTTATCTTCAGAGCCATCACATTTAACACCATGCTTGGAACAGATAAGGGGTTTTGCTAAAGGAAGGATATGAATGAGACAGCAAGGCAGTGATCCAGTTTCCATACTGACCTCTTCCTCTAAACAACCATTAACTGTAAGAGGTCACTGCTGCTCAGTCAACACTAGAAGTCAGGTAAGGGGCATCAGAATGTGATTTATCAATTAGTCATTAGATCAGCTCACATTTACTTGAAAGCTGGTAGAGGGAAGGGCATTTAAAGAAAGCAATATATTTGCATTTTCTTAGTCTGAAAATATCTCTGATGGTTCTGGGAAATGGAAAAGGATGTGGCATAGCACTGCTTAATACTTGGAGACGTGACATTTAGTGTGACCACTAAATAGGTGAGCAGAGTTGATGAAATAAATTTTTTTCTTTGATGTTTATAAACAAGCCTTTAAAATATGTTCTAACTTCCTTTAAGTACCTGCATGGGTATTTTACACATATGTGGACATCACATCAACGTCTTAATTAAAGTTAGAATTTTTCTTCTCTGTAATTTTTTATTGTTGGTAGGGGAGATATCTTCACATAAAAACTTCAGGTCAGTGAAAATCATGCCCATCTAATTGATGAGTCAACCTGTACTGGAAAATGATAAACCTATATAAATCCACCACAACAAAACAATAATTCACAAATCTTTCTAAATTTGAGGTAGTAGATTCACTAATTTCAAAATGTAGCCAGATAGTTACTATCAATATTTTTTCCACAAAAAATAAAAACCACAAAACTTCAGAGCTCACACACTGATGAAGGAAATGGAAAGGGGTTCCTGAAAGGAAAAGTGTAATCTAATTCTAGCCACATGGGTTTTAATTCACAGGAAAAGACTTGTTCACAGGCAGAACTCTGTGTATACATTGCTTTGGAGCTTAGTGATAGCACAGATGCCATTAATGATCTTAATATATTCATATTATATATAGCCTTTGTAGGAGATTTCAAAAGATCTATTAGAATCAGAATTAAACTTGGCTTAATGTACAGAATAAAGTATTTGCTTTCAGCACCATTGTTTCAAAGGGATTTAAATGTTCTTTTTTTTAAGAAATAAAAACATTTGCGTATTAAAAACATGAAACTATTTCAGCTGCTCATCAAAATAATTTCAGGTTATTCTACAATTAACTTCAGGTAATAACTAATAACCAAGTGTTCGTTCTTTTTAGTAAACAAGATTCATGAAGCAGCCTACAATCGTCATACTTAAGAATACCAGAGGAAAACAATTAGTCTCTTTTAAAATCATATTGATAAAGGTGCAATAATGTGGACAGCTAATGAGCAAACATTGAGAGTTGTACTGAAAGATAATAAAACCAGCTGAAAAAGGGCTCTTTAGATTTATGACCAGGTTAAATCTGTGTAACATTCTGGTAAAATATTTAGTTTTCGAATAATAGATTAAGAAAAGCTTACCATATAAAGAACTGCATCTTACAAGATTTGCTTGCTGTAACTGGAAATGCTAAAACCAGAACATTTCCATTCCATACTATATAAGAATTATGGTAACTATTCAATCAAGTTATTGATGAGCTTTCTTACCATTCTTGGATTTAAAGCTCCCACAATAATGTCTAATTTTTTATTTAAGTATTGTCCAATTTATAACTAGTAAATAGTAACTTCTATGAAATATTATTTCCAAAAATTGATCAAAGCATTATATAAATTATTTTGGAATCAAGCATTGAGTTTATGATTAAACCTTTTCTACCTTTGTAAAGCACAAAAATATACTGCTGCTAGAGAACCGCCTGAAGAGATTAGAATATATATATTTTTAAAACTAGGGTTTATGCCTTCATCATAATTTGCTTACATGAAAGATTATTTTTACATTTTACAGACCAGTAAATCTTCATAATGGTGTTATGTGGATTTCAGCCTATATTTGGAACTTCTTATATACCAATGGTTACTTATTTTCATTTAAAAATGCTACTGAAATCCCTTAATAGCCAATAACATCCTATTTGTAGTCACACATTCTTTCTGCCCACGTGGGCCTCACTTCTAAGCCCATTCAAAATGATGTTTTCCAAGCATGTGCCACATGACTTGTTCATATAAATGGAGCAAATTAAACTGTCTCCACATATATCCTATCACATTTGTAGCCCTGATTTCTCTCTTTAACACGTGGCCAAGACACCGTATTATCTGCCTGCAGAGGTTGACCTCAGGATATTAGATTCTGCCACATAGCTCTCTTGTACTAAACCGAGGGGAAACACTTAATCACCCCTGCCTTTTCAGGAAAAAATCAACTTTAAATTTGCCATGATGAAAAATCAATAAACCAGTAATTGCTTGGCTTATCATTGCATGGAGGAACAAATTGGGAAGCGAAGCTTAGCGTCCACACAGATTTCAGTGAGACACATGGAGTTTCAGGATCACTAAGCTAGAAAAGGAAAAGGTCTCAGAGTGATAATTAAATCTACTCATGCTGATTTTCTGCCAAATTTATTTCCCAAGAGTATATAAAAATGTTTCACTGGTTACTAGTCAGGCATAACTAATCAAATCAACATTACACAAACATATACAAGAAACAAAAAATGCAAATTTAAGACTGTAGGCATCAGAATAATATATTCTTGAGAATATTAATGAAAAGTTACTTTTAAAATAAAAATATTACTTAAATTTCTGCCTTTTTAAACATTAACTTTTATTTCTTTGATACAAACACTCATAAAATTTATTTCATTAGCTGCTACAACATTCTAATTATTTTATAGCCTTCCAAGTCAAAGTTGTACGTTTTTATTTAAGCAATGATACTTAAGACATAAATCTAAAACAATGAGGCATTAAAAATTTTAATTCCCAGAATAATATTTCTAGTTTGCTTTACTTGGTTCTCCATGCTTTGCAAATACAGATATATACTGTAACATCTACATTAGTCCATTAATCCCATATATTGTTTACCACATTGACTGTAAACTACTAGACCTGTTGTCTACTTTAGGTTTTTACAAGAACTTACAAATCTATTGTCTATGAAATAAAACGAGGAATATACACCATCTTTTCTATAAGGGAGACATAAAGCAATTGAAAATATTGTGGTAAATGTTCAGTAGTTTAAAAAATTATTACTCCTAATAGACCTAATTTAATGCAGCAAATTAGCATAGTTCCACTGGAAGTGCAAATCACACTCAAACATTCACATTAAGAGAAGGAGAGAAGATGACGCTTTTTCTTTTTCTTTTGTTAAAAAATGATTTTATGTGTGTCCTTCAACTGGCTACTGGGACTATGATAATTAAAACATTTAAAACAGCACAAGCCCCCCAGTCTCTAATCTGAAGCTCAGGTCAGCTGTCTGTAGATTCTAATTTGTCCCCCATTTGTATTCATGACAAGAAAATACTGAATATTTAACAGCAGACCAGCAGGAGGGGGTACTGTGGGCTTAGAGGTTAAATAATTTGATTTCTGTGCAGATTACATGTAATATCCAACATCTAATCTCACACCTGATTTGGCAATATGATTACAATAAAAATAATGTTAGACACACTAAAAATTTAAAGTGGAGAAATAGAACTTTCGTTCAATGAGTTTTAAATAATTTTATTTGAAATGTTACATTTGTTTACTTCACTCTTAAGGCATAACTTTAGGTGCCATCTATTTTAGATCACCAAAAAGAGTGAGACTTGCGAAGGAAACAAAAGGATGTGGAGGAGACTTTACGAAGTGTTTCAACCCAATCTCCTGCCCTTAGACAGGACTACACTGAAACAGAGGCTTTGCTTTGACTAAGATAAATTTCCATCTGTTGAAAAAATCCAAGAGCTGTTTTAGGAGAACAAACCACTTTGGAATGTTAGATAAGAGCTCTGAATTATTAAACAGAAAAATCTAAGTTGAAAGACTCAATTTCTTTATAATGCTACATAACAAAAGCTGGATTAAAGAATGATACTTGCTGGAGTAAAACTTGTCTTAAACAGGTGAAACAAAGCTTATTAGACTTACTAATCATGAAAGTGTACAGAAATGTAAATAAATTTGATTTTATAGTTTTCAATCTTTGGTTTACTATATATTTTGAATAAGATCTTTAGCAACTATATAGATCTACCAGCTTACATTGAGTGATAACACTCTTTTCAAAATTGTGAATTTTATATTTGTTAATTCACTATTGAAAAAGAATTTATTGATTCAATAAAGCTGAGGTCAAAAACTAAGACAAGCATATTCACAGATAATAGATAGGAAATATAATATGGAATGATTTTATTAAGTTGATTTCTAGATTGATAGGGTCCACTGACACATTTTAAAAACGAGCTCTTTGAATTTTTAGAAGTCCTAGGAGAGTCATCACTTCTTAATTACGACACCAATGGCCTTGTGGTGGGTGCCAGGCAAACCACAGACAACACCCAGGCAGGTCTCTGAAACCTTAAAGCTCACATTATCACTACTACTATTCATATTCAAATAATAAAAACAAGGGAGTCTACCTAGCTGTAAAATGGAAAGGAGTACAGGAAAAAAGTAGGACATTGCCCATACTTTCAAAAATCTTTCAACATTCGTTTGTATGCAGAGTCAGAATTAAAATTTCAATTAGTTTAATTACTTTCTTAGCTTGATTACTGTCTTTCTTTAATTGGTGATATAGCAGTTCTATGACTGCTTTACTTCCAGCTTTTCAGGGACTGAGAACTTCAAAGCAGCTGATATGGCAAAAAATTAAAAAGTGCCATGTTGCTGACCAACCTTGATTCCAAATTCACAGACATTTCCCACTCATGCGGTTTAGTTTTTATTCTCTTATGCAATTTGTGTAAATAACCACGTGAGACACAACTTTCAAATGTGTGAGATGGGAGGGCTGGACTGGAAAGTAATTAAAATTTATCTACTCAATGAGCAAGTTTGCAGTGAATGCCTATGACATGTCATTTCTTAGTGTGTGGCTATGCAGCAGAGCAGTGGAGAGTGACCTGGATGCTCAGAGCAAGATCACCTACTCTAGTTTGATGGGGGTTAGGGAATGGCAGGAACCACGAAGAAGCAACTCAGATGCTTCACCTGATACCTACATCATAACATGATTTAGATGCATATTAAACAGGAGCCATCTGTGAAATCAGAAAATTGTGAAAAGTTTTTCTGGGAGAGTCAAAGGACATTATTATAATGACACATGCCATCTTGTGGGAATACAGCTTTCTGTCTCCTTCTTCAGCAGCAAGGTGGACTCTACTTCCATAAATGGTTTCAAGGAGCTCAGAATGGTCCTTCCTTCTAGACTTTTGTTTGAAAATATTAGTTTTGGTGAATTAGATTCACTTTAGCAGTTTCAAGGGTCTGTATACTATGCCTCCAGAGATTCAAAGTACCTACTAAGTAAACCAGTGAAGGTGTGCTCTGGATTATGTAGATTCAGCTCCGTATAGGTATAGTCACTTTATGATAATGAATCAAACCATCTTTTAAACAGTTAGTGATAAACGTTTTGTAACCAGGCACAAATTTTAAATATAATCTAACAGAATTTAGAGACATACACAAAAAATTAATTTGCAATGAAAGTGGCGTTAAGGTGGTGTTCCTTAATGTGAAAAACAACACATGTGCAATTATAGTTTTGTGATAGTTACTTTTCAAAATAAACAAGCTCATGGGAAAATTCATATAAAATACACAAATTGAATATGATTTCAGTACAATGAGTTATGCCCAAATCTTGGTTACCGATAAGCAGCCTATGCGGTTTATAATTTGGCTAATTTTCATCTAAAAGACTATACTATAAAGATGAGGGGGAAAAACCCACTTTTTCGTTCAGAGGCTTTTCAAATTTAATGTATAATTATTTTTCTTCAGGTATCTCCATAGGCATTTAAATTTATAACAGGAAGATATATAAAATATTTTTGGACCATAAAATATAGGAACTTCTGTATTAAGTGAACAGACTAAAGGCTAAATTTAATAGATCTAGAATAAAAATAAAGCAATTTAGTTTGTTAACTATGCTCAATTTTAAATTCTTTTGAAATAGATCTAAAAAGTTTTATGCCAATTTATAACATATTTTTATTTTTCCAAAATAACTGATTTAAAAACTTTTAAGAACACAGATTTCTTTAAATTCTAGGAAGAATTTTGGTATATCCACTTATTAACATATGAAGAACTTTTATTTTGGGGCAA
Organism: Galemys pyrenaicus; assembly: GCA_019455555.1. NCBI lineage: Eukaryota > Metazoa > Chordata > Mammalia > Eulipotyphla > Talpidae > Galemys > Galemys pyrenaicus. The sequence continues at coordinate 9,614,981 of JAGFMF010011796.1, forward strand.
AACACCCCTCATTTCTTGTCTGTACAATTTCTAGTCTTTTTTTCCCCATGGAGTTTAACATGGCACAGGAACTGTGCTCAGTTACAAAGGCAAACACTCTGAGTAGATACATGTGAAAGATGAACTTGAAATTTGCTAATTGGTTGTCCTTGACTTTCGCTAAGGAAAACATTCTTTTGAATAAACACAGAGTTTGAAAGCAAGATCTGTAATTTTAAAAATGAAGAGAAAATGGGGAGTAGTCAGGATTACTAGAATAGTATTTGATTTCTGGTGTTTCAAAAATCTGTTAGCAATAAAGGCCAGTGTCGTGAGTGTGAGGGCCAGTAACAGAATCATTCCCCATCCACTGCACTGTCACAACATGACAGCCTTGCCCAATCTGCTGCATCACAGATATAACAGGTCAGAAGCTTGTTAGTTCATTGTGGAGACATCATTACTGAGAAAATACGATCGAACACTACAAGAAACTGTTCTAAGTAAGGTACCAGGTAAGCAGTGAGACACAAAAAAGTATGAAATATAAGGTATCTTTATACCAGGTATAAGAAATCAGTTGAGAAGATGAGACAATGTGATTGATTTAAAAACAAACAAAAAACAAAACTAAATATTTTACCAAGCATCACTTATTCATATAATGTAGACAATACTTTAACACTTGGGTTTTTATAGCTTACCGCGCGTGCACACACACACACAAACACTCATTTTCAAAGCCTACCACACAACCATTTAAACAATTTAATAGTTTAACACAATTCTTGGAGGCTAGATTATATTTCTGTCAAAATATCAGACGCAGTCAGATCTGATGAGCAAGTGGATATCAAGATTGGTAAAACATTTTAGTGTTAAAAAACAAAAGTTGGGTGATGCTTTAAGGCGACAAGGTTTTTACTTCTTGAAAACTGATTTCCACTGAAGGAGATAAAAAACAAACAAGCTTGGGTGCATTAGAAACAATCTGATTTGCAAGATGTATAATATATTCTTAGCCATAATATGAATCAAAATGAGTAGACTGAATAGAATCTGGGAAGAGGAAGAGAAATAGTCAGAACTGTGATTCTGTATGTTTGAATAACTTCAATTTCATTGTGTCTTTAATTTTCTAGTCTTAATAAACTAGACTCTTGTTCTCTGCCATCTCTACAAAAGAAATGATCACTTTAATAAGTTCATAGATGTGGGATATAATTTAGTAATGATATAAAATGATCCTGACATTCTGGAGAACACTAATATTTAAAAGCTTGACAAAATGGTTAGAATGTTAAGATGGTAAGAAATACAAATTCACAAATGTTAGTTGGCAAGAAATTCTAACTACACAATTTGCATTTTCTGTATCTTATTTTGAAGAATTCTCAAAGAGATGCAATATCAAACAACTCATTTTAAGAATACTGACTTATAAGAATGAATTTATTAAGAAAAAGAGGAAACCAAGAAGATAGTAACTCTGAAAGCTGTATATAATCTTCATTCAAAACTCTGCTCAAATGTTTTCTTACTACAGGCTTTCCCAAAAGATACAATGTAGAAAAAACATTATCCTTCCCCCAACTTATCTCTCACCACTTCCACTGTTTTCTCTACTACTGAACATCATTTCATATATCACTTTCTTATTTTGTTCATTATCTGTCTCCAATAGAATGTGTCCTATCTGTTTCTTTCTCCTACAGCCCAGGATTAGAACCTTGCCTGCCATGTTAGGAAGTAGCTCAATACATACATGTTGAATAAATAATCATGGTTGTGATTACACACTGAAAAGACAACATGGAGACTTGACTGAATTAGGAGGTAAGACTATATAAGTCTGAAGATACACTGAAGCTGATAGCTTAAGTATTGAGGTCTGAATCAGTCAAGAAAAAAAGGTGGGGGGCGTTTTGGTGGCCTAGGGGTTAAGTCTCAGCACTATCACTACTAAGGCCTGATTTCATCCCCAGCCCGGGAGCTGACCCACATGCCCAGCAGGCCTCTCCGTCTCAGCTGCTATTCCCTTTGCAGTGTGTGCCAGTAAATCGGCCTGTTCTGTTCTCCACTCTGTCCGTGGTGAATTCTCTCATCCCTGGCACCTCTACTCCATACCCCAGTTCTTATCCATTAAACAACAAAACAAAAACAAAAACAAAAAAAAGAGGAAAGAAAGAGAACTTACCAGCTTTCCAGGCATAGAGAAGTGCACAGATAGAAGACCCTAGAAGGTGAAAGGGCTCCTTTTTTTCAACAAGGGAAGAAAGACAACTGAAACTGAAATAAGTTATCTGACATTCCCCAGCATGACTTCTGGACAACTGCCATTCTAGACATTTGCTATAAATAGAATTATGCAATGTACAGTCTTTTGTGTCTAGTTTCTTTAATCTAGCGCAATGTTTACCTGTCTCATTCATTCTGTAACATATTTCAGTAGATTATTTTGATTTTTAACTGCCGAGTAGTATTTCATTATATGGTTATGTTTCATCTTGTTTATCCATTACCAGTAAATGGATATTTATACCACTTCTACTTTTTGGCTATTGCAAATAGTGTTGCTGTGATTTACTGATGTATGTGTTTTTGTACAGACATATTTTCTTTCTTTTGGGATAAATATCTCCATGAGGAGAACTGCTGAGTCACATAGTAGACGTATGTTTAACATTTTAAGAAACTATCAAACTGCATTCCAAAGTATCAGTAGCATTTTACATTCTCATGAGTGATGTTTTACATTCACTCCAGTTTCTCCAAATTATCAACAATACTTTGTCTTTTTGATTATAGCCATATGAGCAAGTCAAAGTGGTATATCATATTCCAGATCGTATCAATAAGGGTGAAGGAAGTCAAGCATTAAACATATTCTTGTGAAGGATTCTAAATAAAATCTATATGTGGAAAATAGATGACAGCCAAAGCACAAACCTAGGGTTTTCTTTACAAAACTATGTAATTAAAAGAAATGAATGTGACTTGTAGTGAAACTGTATTCAGATTAATGACTTAGTATTACTTTTCAAAAATAGCCAATTTTCTCTGTAGCTTATATGTAAAGAGTAGTTCCAGACTTTTTTTAAAGTAGAAAAAGAAATTAGAATAGCAATTTAATGGTTGTAAAAAATACTGAGCAGCATTAAATTTCAACCTTGAATGGATCTAAGTTAGGGTAGTATATTCACTCTTCAATTAACTAAGCAATAAAATAAGGAATTCTTTACTAAAGGAGAGTGAGTTATTGAAGTTTGTACAGAAGGAACTATTGTCTTTTAGGAAGAACTGTGTTTTGGAGTTCCTACTAGATTTACATTTTCCATTATAAAAATGAGATTAATACTTCCTGTCTTGTAGAACTGAGAAATGTAAGTTCAACAACATAAGCTTGTGAAAGTTCACTGAAAACTGTAAAATACTATGCAGATAAACAAAAAGATTTGCTATTATTATTTCCTCTCTGGCCAGAATGTACTTCTTTCTATCATACTTTATAGTTCTTTAAATGCAAATTAAAAATTGAATGGCTTTTCACATATGTAGTACTGGTAGTAAGTGCTTGTGTGTGTGTAGCATGAATCTCCACACTGAACCCTTCTTCTTACTAAACTACATATTTCTCTGACAAACCATGCTGCTTCCATCTAAATTAATAATAGAGAAGGGCTTAAGTCAAGAAGTCTATAAATATGGAGTATTATAAAATCACTTTTTCAAAGAACTCTTGATAACATGAAAAAAGAATTATATAACTAGTGAAAATGCAGTATACAAAATGATGTAACGGGTTTAAAGAATGAGATGGATTTGTAGAGTGGGGTGGGTAGTAAGATATATTTATACTTCATTGGCAACTTTTACCATAAAATTACACCAAAAATTTAGAGGTCTAGAGAATGTGGTCTCTGCATTATAAAATCTCTACTTCCATTTCTTACAATACAAAGTTGAAAACTTCAACTAACATTTCATATGCTGTATGCTATCAACATAAAAGAAAGAATTTTAAAAAAAGGAGGGAAGTAAAAAGGGAGAGAGGGGAGGAAAAAGAAGCAAATATTAGAAGTATATACCAATAATGCTAGTAGAAGTTCTCTTTGGATTAGAATGATGTATAATTATACCTCTCTTTATACTTTTCATATAATGTTTACATTTCTTTAAAAAATAAGCTCATAGTATTTTTATTAAAATGCAATTACACTTAAAAGAATGTTTCTAGGCAAAACAAAATACAATAAAAAAAGTCTTAAAAACCATATTTTAAAAAGAGATTCTAAATAGTACCTCAGTTAAAAAAAAACACAGATTAAATTTGGAAATATAAACTTGGTGATCTTATACAATTAAATAAATCTAATGAGAAAAAAAAACTTTGTTTTCTTTCTCCTTCCCATCTCTCAAGAAGATAAAAATGTAATCAGGTTTTTTTTTGGTGGGGGGAGGGAATAGAAAAGATAAAATGACTTTCAAAACAGATACCAATGCCACCATGGCAGATTAGAGTATGGGGTAAAGAGCTTGAAATCTGGAATTAGTACTCTATTCAAATACTGGTTTTTACCAATTTAATATCTACGTGACCTAGTATTATTACTGTTGATGTTACAAATTTAGAATGCCATTTGGACTTCACAGCACATACACCTTAAACAGTATGGCCAGGTAACAGAAAACATATATTATTTTCTTTCTTTGCAAAAGTCTTTTATAGTTCTAAATCTTGACTTTTATTATCTAAAATAATTTTATTTTAAAATTTTATTTATAAATTGACTTGCATGCACAGAAAAAAATTGAATATAGATTGGCTTCTAACACATAATTAGATGAATTTAAGCTATTTCTGTAACTTGGATTCAAGTGTATAATCTAAATCATCATGAAGTCAGATTTGGCTCAGCTATCAAGTTCACATTAACATGAATTCCATTAGTAGATAGTGATTTGTGTTGGAAAACAGTGCTAAAAGCAAGGTACTTCTGCCCTAGCTTAATAAGCTCTAACTGAATATATTAAGAAATATATTACTTAGGTATATATTATACAACTTATAAGCCATAAATTTTACATTAAGTAGAAACTTAACAAATAACTATATTCTAAGTAAAAACAGTGTCCTGCAGAAGTTCACAGATACTGGGAAATGGCCTATAATCAGTTAAGAATTATTGAGTTCATACAGGATGCCAATTTAAAGAAATCTAGTTGCTTCTGATTTCAAATGGCTTAATCTCATTTTATATTATACAACACATAGATTTACCTTAAGAAATTTGCCTTAAGAAACACATCTGGTAATTTGTTATCTTCAGCTTAATATAACCATAAGCAGAAGCAGGACATTTTCCTCAGGCCTTTGTATTTAGATCTGTGTGTGATTTGCGTGAGGGTGAAATGCAGAAGAAATCTATTCCACAGACCAATGTTTTTCAAACTGAGAACCATGACTATTAAGTGTGTGGGTTTTATTTGAAGATGCAGTACAACGAGGAAAAAAATACAGAGGAAAAAAAATGCAGGAAAAATCTGCATTTTTTAAAGTTTTCTGCATGTGCAAATGTTTATGTGTACTAGATTGTGAAGCATAAGTATCTCACTGTGCTCCCTATATGAAAAAAGCTAGAGTGAAGATATTCTATGAAAAGGTGAAAAAGGATACAAAAGGGAGGTGAGACTTTTCTTCAATGATAGGCTATTTCAGTTGTCTTGAAAGACTTATTTTCAGTCCTCAAAGTAGACATTGACTTGTGTCATTCCTGCCTTAACATTCTCAAAAAGATAATGAATAGGAAACAATCAGTCTGGAATTACAAAACAAACTGGTTTAAATTCAACTTGATTTTAAAAATCACTATAAATACAATGGGCAGAAACAAAGACTGGATAAAACAAAACAATCAAAATTTATTGGGTACCCAGAGTGTTACTGTCACCGATTTTTTCTTTTCTTTTTTTTTTTTGAACTGTATTTTGGTGCTTACATGATAATTTCCAGACTGGATTTTTTATTCTTTGTTTGTATAAAGACTTTTTTTGTCTTTTCATATAAGCAACGATGAAATGACATTTTCCTGACATTTCTTAGTGTGTTTTGACACTAAAGACTAATAATGAGCACGTACATTCTGACAAGGTGCTTACTGTGCCTTGGTCAGCATCACTACACAAGGCTATACACAAGGCTAGATCCAGGTTACAACAATAATGGCTGCATCAACTGGAGAGGATTGAACAAGATGATGGAATCCTCTCCTCTCCTCTCTCTTCTTAATTTTTACCAATTTTTACAGAAACCGGGGTTTCTGTAAAATTGTAGAGTCTCTTATAGTAATGGATCATCTGAGCCATCCACCCCTGGGTCCCGTGCTTACTTGCCAACACCCAAGGTTAGTTCTGTCTTCAGCACAAAATAGAGAAAGAGTACTCTGATTCAGAGCAGGGGTTGGAATCAGGGGTAACATTTCATTCCTTCCCTCAGTACAGTCTTATTCCATGGCATCATACCCATTAAGTCCGGGCTGTCTCACACTGCCTAAATCCTCTGTTGTAGTCTCTTCAGTTATCCTCTGGTACATTCCAAATTTTAGTTCTATCTCAGTCCCACCTGCTCTATGCAATGCCTGACGCCCACTTGATAGGGGTGACAGGATACATCTTGATTTCAACTTGGTTCTGTTGATCATACTGGATTAATAATACAGTCGCTTACAATAAGATGTCCAGAACTGATCAGATGATGATTTTATAGAAACAAATTCTCTACTTTAAAACAGTGGTCAGCCACCTAATGATAGTAAATTTGCACAAATAACATAGAAGTTACATATGCGTGCATGTTTATGTAACATAATGTTACACAAAATCATTACATAAATGATTTTCTTGGAACAATATTTTCCTTTTCATTTCTTAATTTTACACCAAATAAATTATATTGGAACAAATGTAATATAGAAGACACTTTTTTTTTTAACATGTGATGTTAGTCCTCCACTTTTCCCCCATCAGTCTTACCAAGACTTTAGAAAATGGAGGAGATAGATCACCACATAAGTCCCAGGAAAATGTATGTATTTTTAAGAAAGGTTGACCATAGTAAAGTGGTTATAATACATTTTCTGATAGCAGAGGGAAATAGGCCGATTTTCTGTAAAAGTTTTCAGAAACAGAATTTTTGGATGTTCATTCTGAAACTCTATGAATAGGAGTGAAGCTTGTTAATCTGCCAGTAAGGCTAAAAGTACATTTTGGGAAATAAGACATTTTGGAGATAAAATATACTATTTTGAAATTAGGTCTCAGTTCATTATTTATAACACATATTGATTAACATGTAATCAATAATTTAGTGTCTTTAAAATATTTATTTCTGAATATGTTCTAGCTATACATCTTATGGTCAAGGACAGATTATAAGGTATGCTGTAGGAGATAAACATTTACATATTCTAATTGAATTTTGGTCCTATTTCTCTTTATTAGAGCTAATAATTTGCTACATAGAACACATTCTGACATCATTAAAGCTATTAATAAGATGTGAGCCTTACTAATGTTAACAATTATGAATTGCAAAAATTACTTGAATTTCATCTGTTTTCCGTTAACAGATAATTACTATTTCCAGATCCTGACACTATAATCAAGGTTGAATGTTCTTACTGAGGGCTAAGTCATCATCATCTTATATAAACAGAACCTGATTCATGCACTTGCTAATCTATCTTCCTGATGTAAACACTGGTCTGTGTTTGATCTTTAGCAAATAGACATATATCCTAATTTCTGCTAAAAGCTAAATGTAAGGTAAACTGACAGATAATGTTGCTAGTTCAGCATTAGTTTTCTTCTCAAACTAGTGTAGATCTTTCACATATAGTGTAAGCAGGATTTAGCTATAAGCATTCTGTTATTTTAGCCATCCTGTTACATTTTCCAGAGAAGATGGGCAAGTGTAGTAAAATGGTAGGCATGAACTGATCTTTCTTCACATTCCAAGACAGAAATCATATATACATCTCAGGTATCATTTTTACAATATAATCTCCTTTAAAATCACAGTTACAGTGGCGCCTCTAAAATTGGAAGATAAAGTTGGAAGTTTAGCATGAACATAATGTATTGGGTTGTCAGAAAATTCATGACAAGTTTTTGTATGTTTGTCAAAGAAAAAAATATATAATGACTTTTCCGAAAACACAATAGTACACACACGTTTTGATTCTCACTGATGCACACCTGAAATTTACATATTATAATGCAATGTTAGTTCAATTAAAAAAAAGAAAAATGAGGAAAAAGACGGAAAAAAAGATGATATAGGCATGGGCTTTTGAAAGTTGGTTTTAAAAGGCAAATACTACGATGTTTTATTTAGATGCTTACTTTAAAACACCTACAAAACAGGTTTTTGACCCAGAGAATATAGGTCTTCCTGATTTAGAAAATAGGTAAACATCTTTAGTGAGATGACATGTGACTGTCATGATGAAGAACTGGCCTTAAAAAAAAGTTGAGGGGCCTCCCTGGTGACGCAATGGGTAAGCAATGCACTATGAAGCAGACTGTAGCCACTGCAGCATGCATTTGATCCCGGCGCTGGCAGAGGAGGTGACCCATATGGTGCAGCAGACTTCTCCTGCCTTTCCCGCTGCTCCTCTCAGCAGTGTGTTCAGTTGATCTGGCTGTTCTGTTCCCCGCTCTGTCTCTGGTGAATCCTCTCACTAGCCATCCCCATCCACTGCACCCCTTCCCTCACCCCCCTGCACCTCTGGCCTGTACACCAGCTCTTGTATGCGTAATAAATAAATCTTTTAAAAAAAGGGGAAAGTTGAATCTGTCAGACAGCTGTCAGAACAAATAGGTAGATAAAATCATTTATTTATTTATTTAATTTTTTGGGGCTGATATTACTCCCTTTAATACAATCAAAGAAACACATGATGATTCACAACATTTTTTTTAAATCAGAAAGAAAGATAGTTTACCAAGTAATATCTGGCTTATTAAAAATGTTACCCACTGTTCAGCTTTAGGATTAAATTTTACCATTAGGCCAAGAAGTGATATCAGCAGCATTTGATGTCTCTCCTTTTTGTCCCCCGTTCTTAAAAACTAGTTTGGCACCCAATCATGAACCAAAATGTGACTTTGGGAGTTATGGTCATCTCCCAAGGGGTCCAGAAGAAGTCTTGCCCATGTGTGCATTCAGGAGCAGGCAGAGATCTCTGTGTGTGCTGTGGGATCAGTCCTTCTTAGTTAATGCCCTTAGCTACAGAGAGAGAAAAGCTATGAAGTTTGCCTTGGGCAGAACCCAGGATAAGAAGGACTTTGGAGAAGGTCATCCTCCCTGAAGGGAGATTCTAGCATGCCATGGGAACAGCAACAGTAAAATACGAGTTTGGACACACTGAAGACAGAAAGGGATTTAGCCAGCACTCCTCCTCCCCAAGGTGACCTTGCCAAGGAGACTGAGGGAGAACTGATGACTGTTGGGCTTCTCTGCTATGCAAATGCTGCTCCCAAACTCTGTAGTGATCTGCTCTCTCCAGCAACACCAAGAGCACAAAGGTAGGAACTCTATAACTAATGGAGGGGCAGAGGGAAAGAGGCAGAGAAGAATATCAAAGGGCCCTAAAGAGATGCATCTGTGGTTGATTACACTGGGAGGTATTAATTTTCTTAGAACAGCCATGCTACCCAAAGTCAGCTATATAGCCCATGCAACTCCTATCAAGGTTCAACTGCATATTTCGCAGAAGTAAAAAAAAGTCAGTCCGAACATTTGGACAGAACTACAAATGACCCAAAAATGCCATAGCAATTCTGAGACAGAAAAAGTCAAAGCAATACTTTTTATTTGTTTTGGTCCATTCAGATTTCACATCTCCTAATTTCAAAGTACACTATAAAGTTATGATAACTAAAATAGTATGGCACTGTCATAAAAACAGACAATGGAATAGAATACAGAGCCATGAAATAAACCCCCACATATATAGAAAACTATTAGTTGATGTAGGATGTAAGAAAACTCAGTGGGGAAAGGATAGTGTTTTCAACAAATTGTGTTGGGAAAACGAAATAACAAATTCAGAAAAAATAAAATTAGACTCATACTACTCTCAAAAATTAACTCTAAATGGGTTAAAGACTTATGATACCTGACACTGTAAAACTCCTGGATATTCCTTAACATTGGTCTTGGTACTGATTTTCAGATATAACAACAAAAGCACAAACAAAAACAAAACCCAACTAAAGGGATTATTAACTAAAAAGCTTCACAGCAAAAGAATTAACAAAATGAAAAGGAAACCTACAAATGGGAGAATGTATTTGCAAGCTGTGTATTAGATAAGAGCTAATATCCACATTATATATAAAGAACTCTCACAACTCAATATGAAAAAAATAAAACCACCCACTTTGAAAATGGGAAGAGGAACTGAACAGAGATTTTACTGATGATGATGCCCAAATATCCAACAGGTATAGGAAAAGATGCTCCACATCACTAATCATTAAGAAAATGGAAATCAAAACCATAGTATCACCTCACATCTGTTAGAATGACTATCACTGAGAGATGATAACAAATACAGGTGAGGTGGAAAAAGGGAACACATATTCATTGTTGGTGGGAATGTAAATGGGTACAGCCACTATGGAGAACGGTAGGGAGGTTCCTTAAAAAATAGAACTATCATATGATTTAGCAGTACCTCTTCTGGGTTATTTTATTAAGATGAATTTATTCAGAATTACAATCTGAGAAATACATGCAGTAGCAACCCTTGGTTTGCTCTTGAGATCAAAGGAAAGGCAGCTTGTTTAGAGGAAAGGAGGAAACTGGGAAGCCTGTTTTGAATGAAAGTTCATTGGAGAATTGGAGGTTCAGGGTGGTTATGTTTGACCTGCAGTGTTTCTCACTGGCTGAAAGAAATCCTTTGCTAGACAAGGAGGAAATCTTCCTTACTCATTGCTGAGGTAAGTAAAGAAGCTCTTTCCTGCTTGGAGTCTGTAAGTAATGGTGAGTGATAGTGTCTGAGAACAACCCTTTCAGATTCTTCTGGCTCTATTTTTAATAAGGTTTCCTTTGTTTACTTGTACATGGGTATATATGTAAAGGAAATGAAAACAGGATATCAAAATTATATTTACACTCCCATGTTTACTACAGCATATGGAGACAACCTAAATCCCAGTCAGTGGATGAACTGATAAAGAATGTGTGATATATATGTGACACATCTCATATATATATTACATATACATGTATGTAAGTACACAATAGTAATTCAACTATAAGAAAGAAGGAAATTCTGCCATTTGTGGCAATATGGATGTGGCAATGGATGGATCTTGAGGGCATTATGTTAAATGAGGTAAGTTACATAGAGAAAGACAAATACTGTATAATATGTGGAGTCTGAAAAAGCTGGACTGGTAAAAACAATAAAATGCTGCTTATTATGGTCTTAGGTAGGGGATTAAGAAAATGTTAATTTAGGGTACATATCTGCAATCAGTAGATAAATAAGTTCTGGAGATGAAACGCACAGCACAGCGATTACAGTAATAATACTATATATAAGTTTCAAAGTTGCAAAGAGATTAATATTCATTGTCCCCACTACAAAAAAGAAGATAATTAGGTGATATAATGGAAGTATTAATGAATACAGTGGTGATCATTATAATATATAAATGTATCAAATCAACATTTTGTACACAAACTTACACTCTTATATGTCAGTTACATGCCAATAAACATGTTAACTGTTGGGGCACATTTTTAATAAATTTTATAGGAGAGTTAGATTTCTTTTATTAAATATTTAAAGTTTTATGTTAAGGGATATAATAGAGAACCCCATATTTTACTAAAACATCTTGGGTGCTATGAAGGTTAAAAACAGACAATTTTATACAGAATTGAAGGATGAGGGAGCAATTTATAACATTCACCCCAGGCATTCTTTTATATGCTTTATGTATGTTAACTACGATGAGTGAATACTTTTGCTAACCTTGTTGTACAGAGGAGGAAACTTAGACAAGTTTAAAGGTATATAGCTTGTAATCGACCAGTTCAGCAAAGTAGCAGGATACAAAATCAACACACAAAAATCAGTAACCTTCCTTTATACAAACAACCAATCTGAAGAAAAATTTAAAAAAACCATCCCTTTTATAATTGAAACAAAAAAAATTAAATACTTGGAAATATATCTAACAAAAGAGGTGAAGGACCTTTACAAAGAAAATTACAAAACATTGCTAAAAGAAATAGAAGAAGATACAAAGAAATGGAAAAACATCCCTTGCTCATGGATTGGAAGAATTAACGTCATCAAAATGGCCATCCTACCAAAAGCAATCTACAGATTCAACGCTATTCTAATAAAAATTTCGATGTCATTCTTCAGAGAAATAGAAAAAATATTGATGAAATTCATATGGAGACACAAAAAACCTTGAATAATTGAATAGCCAAAGCTTTTCTAACTGAAAAAAAGGAGTGGAGGGATCACACTTCCAGACTTCAAACTTTACTACAAAGCCACAATCATAAAAACGGCATGGTACTGAAACAAAAACAGACACATAGACCAATGGAATAGGATAGAAAGCCCAAAAAATAAACCCACAAGCTTATGAACAACTGATCTTTGACAAAGGAGCAAAGAATATACAATGGAATAAAGACAGCTTGTTCAATAAGTGGTGCTGGGCAAACTGCTACATGCAAAAGAATGAAACTCGAACACTGCCTTTCACCATGCACAAAAATCAACTCAAAATGTATTAAGGATTTAGATACATGACCTGGAACCATAAAATTTCTAGAAGAAAAAGTAGGCAAAACCCTACATGACATACACATCAATAACATTTTTAGAGATACAGCACCTAAAGCAAAGACAGTGAAGGAAAAGATAAACAGCTGGAACTACACCAAACTTTAAAGCTTCTGTATAGCAAAGGACATGCTAACCAAACCAAAGCGACAACCCACTGACTGGGAGAAAATCTTTGCACACAACATAACTAACAATGGACTTATCACACAGATCCACAAAGAACTAACCAGACTAAACAAAAATAAACAAGACAGTCAAAAAATGGGCAAAAGAGCTAAAAAGGCAATTCTTCAAAGAGGAAATGCAAGTGGCCAACAGGCATATGAAAAAATGCTCAACTTCTCTTGTCATCAGAGAAATGCAAATCAAAACCACCATGAGATACCATCTCACACCAGTGAGAATGGCACATATCACAAAAAGTAGCAACAACAAATGTTGGTGAGGATGTGGAGAAAAAGGAACTCTCTTACACTGCTGGTGGGAATGCAAGCTGGCCCAAGCATTATGGAAAGCAGTATGGCGGTTCCTCAATCTACTAAGAATGGAACTTCCATAGGATCCAGTAATCCCACTCCTAGGAATATACCCCAAAGACACAAAAACACTGATTCAAAAGAATACCTGCACCCCTATGTTTATAGCAGCACTCATTACAATAGGTAAGACCTGGAAATAACCTAAATGCCCAAAAACAGGTGATTGGATCAGGAAGCTGTGGTACATATACATGATGGAATACTACTCAGCAATCAAAAAAGATAAACTAAAGTCATTCATGGGAACATGGATGGAGCTGGAAGGGATCATGGTCAGCGAAATAAGTCAGAAAGCTTAAGAAAAATACCACATGGCTTCCCCCCAGGAGGACTATAAGGGGACCAAACAAGGTTCAAGGAAAAGAATAATAAATCATAATAATAATTATAAAAATAAAAGCACAACAAAAACAAAAAGACAAGGACAAACGGAACACTTGGTGGGGAGTGGGGAGGGAGAGGGCTGAGGGCAGATAAGAGCACAAGCGACTGAGGTGAGGGTGCACTGGTGAAATGGTGATGGGGAATCCATGGGGATTACAACTGATGTCAAATATATATAAAGAAAGAAAAAAAATAAAGGTATATAGCTTGTAAGTGACAAGCAATCAAGAAGTTTCAGAGTTACTATTACTGGCTATGCCAAACTTCTTTATGTGTGAATCAAACACATCATTTTGAGAGAACTAGGAGAACAGTCACCAAGGAGTGTTTTTATTACACATCAAGACAATGGTGTTAACCTGAAAAAAATAAAAGTTTATGACTGATGACAGGAAATTTTAAAGAATATATTCTTCTGAGGTAAATGGTATAGGTTTTAATACCTGAGTTACTTAGACCAACTTGAAAAAAAAAAACAAGTTAATTTGTAGAATTTAATTTGTCCCACAGGTATTAGAGATGCTTTTGCGCTAACATTTAATTGCTGCTGTGAGAACACAGACAAACTTATGTAATATGAATTTAATCCTGATGCTGGAAGACACACAAAATACAGTATCCAGAGTTTCAATAAAATCTGTCTGCTCTTTTATAAATTTGTCTCATTTAGTAATCACCAACAAGATGATTTCCTAACTATATACAGTCTCATACTCTTTGCTACCATTTCAGGTACCTTGGTCATACTCTCCTCAGGTGATTATAATTTCCTTGAGGGCAAGAGAGAACATCAAGGTGCATCCTCTGGTGGATATACAAAATTATGCTAAAAAAATAACCAGTTGTATTATAACAACTCTATATAGTAGGGCTTTTGATTACTATCTGTGTTGAATTCTCGAAAGGCAAGGAAGCTGTAAGAATTAAAAAAAAAATCTATGATTCAAAATACCTAGGGAACAGAAAAACATGTTTCTTTTCAGACCTATGAAAAACATGCAGTGTTTAATTTATACTATATTCCTGTATACAATTTGTTATACTTTTACCTAGCTATATACTATCAAATAGCCACAATATGTAACAAAATGTTTATATGTTTATACCTCTAGCAAACAAGTTGATAGCCAAGCTTTTCTTTCTTTCTTTTAAAATTAATATTTCCTCTAGTGAAAGTTCTGCTGGTGCCAATTTCACTAAGTTTTTGCCTATGACTTTATTTCACTTTCATTCTTGGAGGATATTTTTGTTGAGTTTATAATTCTAAGTTTGCAGTTATTTTCTTTTAATACTTTTCGTCCTTAGGCCTCCCTGGTGGTGCAGCGGTTGAGCACTGCACTGTGAAGCATCCCCCTGCACAGCAGCTAGAGTTCAATCCTGGCCAGGGAGGGAACCCACATGGCACAGCAGACCTCTCCTGCCTCGCCTACGGCTCCCCTCAGCAGCTTACTTCAGTCCATCTGCCTGTTCTGCTCCCCACTCTGTCTCTAGTGAATCTTCTCAACTCCCACGCTCTGGCCTGTACCACTGCTCTTGTATGCATAAATAAAAAAAGTCTTAAAAAAAAAAAGACTTTTCTTTCTTGTTTTTAAATAACAATGTCAATTCTTCTGAGAATTTCAAAGGTATATTAGATAGTGGTACAGTCTTTCTCCTCCAATGTTTCTGTTGAGAAAGTTTCTGACCTCATATATGCTCCTTTGACTAGAACCTATTTTCTTTTTCCTTTGAAGATTTCCCTCTTTCTTTTGTTTTTGTAACTTTTACTGTAATTTAGCGAGCTGTGGTTTCTTTTGTATGAATCTGGGTTGAATTTCTAAGTGCTTCATTAGGTTGTAGCTTGCTGTATTTTGGTAATTTTGAAAAATGCTCAGCCACTTTACCATCAAATGTCTCTTATGCTAAAGCTCTTTTTTCTGGGACTCAACTCATATTCCTATGTCTCTTAAGTTCCTTCCTATATTTTCCATTTTCTTGCTTTTCAGTGTGTCATTCAAAATGCTACCTTCTAATTTATCTTCCAATTCTCTATTTCTTTTTTCTGTTTTGTGTACTTGGAACTTAAATCCTCATTAAGTTCTTGATTTCATATAATGTAATTTTTAAATTCTAAAATTTCTAAAAATTCTTTTTATAGTATCCAATTCTCACTTGAAATTGTCAATACTATCTTTTATTTTCAAGAACAAATTAAACAGTAATGCAAAAATATGAATCTAACAACGTCACAGTCTTAATCTGTGAATCTGTTCCGACTGTTAATTCTCTTATTTCTCATGCTAGGTTTTTACTGGATGTCATATAGAAACAACTGTAAAGATAATTTGAGACTTATGATAATGTTAACCTTCCAGAAAGACTTTATATTTCCTTTGGTAATTGGCTAGGAGCACTAGCAATATTGAGTTATATTAATTCAATTAGGTATTGAAATAATTGAAAGAGGGGAGTGTATTTCTGGTTCATTCTTACTTTTAGGGGTTATCTGTAAAGATACCAACCCAAAGTCTGGTGGGGTTTTATTAGTCTTCCCTCCTGCTTTGAACTCTAGATTTTGTCCCCATTGTTCCATGAGTCTCCCAAAAACTCTCCTGAGAATCTTAGCTTTCATTAACCTCTTTAAGAACTGCAGACATGGCACTATTGGAATTATTTCCAGCAGAAAACTGGTTCCGAATGTTGGCCTCACCTTCCTTTTCTAGAACTGGGACGCACATTTTTCTACTGCCTCTGATGTCTTCAAACATATGGCTTATAATTTTGACCAGTTTTTTTGGCTGTTCTCAGAAGGAGAATAAGTTCAAATAAGCCAGTCTCAACACATTATTCTCATCCCATAAATTTTGGTACGTATTTATTTTAAATTTCCACTGTGGTTTCTCTTTTATACCCATTAGTCACTGAGGTGTATGGTTAAAATATATTTAAAATTAGCAATAAAGAGAAATAAAATGTATTATAAAATGTATAAAAATATTTCATATCTTTTTATATTACAACTACATTCTTAGATGGTAGTTGTTATCTTTATTTACTAAAAGATGGGGAGACTGTGCTTTAAAGGCTCATTTAAGGTCAAGCAGAAACTAACCCCTATTTGAATTTAACACATTTTATTATTTGCTTCATGTTTGTTTTCTGATTTCCCTCTCTAGAATGTAAGCTCTTAGAGTGCAGGAGTTTTGCTTTCCTTTTTCACAACTCTATTTAGATAGCTTAGAACAGTG
Source organism: Galemys pyrenaicus (assembly GCA_019455555.1). NCBI lineage: Eukaryota > Metazoa > Chordata > Mammalia > Eulipotyphla > Talpidae > Galemys > Galemys pyrenaicus. The sequence continues at coordinate 9,631,994 of JAGFMF010011796.1, forward strand.
CCTAGCATGTAGTGGATGGTCACCATATCTTTTGAATTCTGCAAATAATTTATCTTTATACAGTACTTTGTAGTTATGAAGTGATTTTTAAATAACAGTTGCCATTTCTATTTATATCAGTTCTGGGCAGATTTGGCTATCTTTTCCATGTTAGAGCCACAGTGAGGTTAAGTGCCTTAATCACAAAGTTGTGACTCTGAACCTAATGCTCTGACTTCAGCCAGAAAACAGCTGGGGCTATTTCCACTAAAGCACAATTGACTCCTTATACTGCAAGAGCTTCCCTAGGCTACTCCTAGACTTGGCCTCCTGTGGGCACTCAATACATATGTCAGCTTCCTAATGTTTAATTTATACTGGAAATACCTGATTGAAAAGAAAGCTGTACCTTTGAGTTGGTCTTGAAATTTGTGTTTGTAAAGCACAAAAAATATTTAAATTGGTAAGGAGATACATGATGTTGGTCACTGGAGGTCTTACAGCGGTTAAATAGATACTAGTGTATCTGCATGCATATACATGAATACCTTACTGAAAATAAGTAAAATCTGATCTGAACTTGCTTCAAAGTCCATACAGGGTATGGCTAGCCACATATGAAGCAAAAATATTACTAGTGAGTGACTAGGTACATAAGTAAGGACCTTTTGCTTGGTTAAAAAGTTAAATTAAAAATGAATCATCACAATTTACTGGAAGTATTAAAACTGAGGAAAAAATAGTTAATACTACGTAATATGGCAATGATAAAACTGTATAGAAAAGAAAGGGTAAAAATATTTAACAATCAAGTTCTTGCAGACATAGAATCAAGGGGACTAGAAAGGACAAATTGCTGCTAAGGGAAATAAGACAGATGGCTAGGCTAAATAACTGAATATTCTGGATTGAGTTTTGACTAAATAAGAACTTGAGAAAAAAGTATAGAATAAAACTAAACAGGCTAATTTTATTTTTAGAGAAAATAGTCAACATGAGAGCTTACTGATAAAATCTATACATTAAAAAAACCCTACATTATGAAAAACTTACAACTGTTAAACCTGATACACAGTAAATACAAATTTCCTAAAAGGATTATTTTAAATCTTGGAGTTGAATTACCTAATAAAGTAAGACAAAGGAGGGGGACACATTTTGAAAGGTTCAAACCCAAGAAGGAAACACTAGATCTTAAGATGGGCAGCCAGTTCAGGACAAGGGCTAGAAGAGATGGCCCTCTTATTTCTGCCTAACCTATTTACATTAACATACAAACAGAATAAACAGTGGCTTCTAAATGTTATCTGCATACTGGCTAATTTATCCTACTAACTTCATCTACCCTTCTTATAAGGGCTTACAGAAGGAATAAGGGCTATTCAGAAGTCAAAACATTCATCTTTAGTTTTAGGGAAGGAACTACAGTGGAGTGATAGAGGGAGTGTGACAATTGTCTCCCTGAGGTGGTAAGAGTGGGTGCTAAGTGTGTTTTATGCAGGCCATCTCAGCAAGGGGAGAGCTGGCATGTCAGAAACCAAATACTTAGGCTTGGCTCTGGTCCAGTATCTGAGGCTGGCTAGAATTTAACAAGTGAATGTCTTAAATCCACCAGGCAGTCAGTAGGGAGGGAAGCAGACTGACTACGGGAAAGGAACAGACACCTTGACAAAACATGCCTCTGGGGCTACCTTATCTACTGCATGTCCTAGAAGCCCAGGCAACATGGCCTAAGGTGGGTACAGATCCATCAAGGACAGGAAAACTACGATAAACAAATGCTTAAGACTAGAGGTGAGATCCAGAGAGAAAGGTAAATAAAGGATAGAGGGAGAAGGAATTAAATCATATCCAATGTGAACACAGATCATAAGGCTTATGACTCAGGTGGCATTTTTAAAATGTGGAGATGTGGGATCTCCCTGGTAGCGTAGTGGGTTGAGCACCACACTGTGAAGCATCCGCTGTCCAGCAGTGCGAGTTTGATCACTGTCCAGGGAGGGGACCCACACGGCACAGCAGACCTCTCCTGCCTCACCTGCGGCTCCCCTCAGCAGTGTACTTCAGTCAGTCTGCCTGTTCTGCTCCCCACTCTGGCTCTGGTGAATCCTCTCACCTTCCACAACTCTGACCTGTATCTCAGCTCTTATGTGTATAAATAAACAAATCTTTAAAAAATAAAATAAAATGTGAACATGTAAATTGGAGTCACACTGCCTGGGTTTGTGCACTGGCTTCACCCCTTCCAAACTAAGGGGCAAGTTACTAAGCATGCTTTGCCTTAGTTTTTAACTCCCTCTAATCGAGAGATAAATCCTGGAGTTGAATTACCTAATAAAGTAAGACAAAGGAGGGGAATTTCATGAGTTAATGAAAACCATAGAATTCATGAGGCTCAAGAGACTTAAAATATGTAATGTGCTTAGAATGCTTCTTGGCACTTCTTTTCCCTTTCAGATACTAGTACTTTTTATCTCCACCTTCACCAAAGGATTAAGAATAATGACAAGATGAAATTGAGACTAATCTGTTTTATTTCTTGTCAATCAGATTTAGGAAAAAGTTTGATGAATTTCAGCTTAAACAAATGAGTCCTGAGGATTAGATTACTCTAATTGTCACTCGACTTTTATGTTCAAATTGTCACTGTCCACCATTTCAATGAATAATTTAGAATGGGTTGTCTAACACTTTTGGAAGCAAAAGCGATTGAAGAAGAAAATTAACAAATGGGTAGAGGGATTAGAATGAATATATGATTCCAAAATCTGCTATACTTCAAGTCATAAAAAAAACCCTCATTTTATAGAGAAGTCAAATATCAAGCAAGACTTCTATGTTTATAAATGGATTTAAAACATAATTAGAACCCATAAATGTATAATATGTTAAATATAAAAGCAAAATAAAGCAGTTTTGCTAAAGCATTCGGTAATCCAAAAAAAGGGAAATCAAAAGGACAGAGTTGAAATGATTTTTACTTATACATATAATCAGAGTATTTCAAACACAAACACAGAGAAAAAAGTAAAACCAAAATGATGCAATTATTATATCAAAGAGATAAGAAAAAAACACAGCTGAAAGGTTTAATACTACTCATTTTCCATAAACTCTAACTTGGATTTAGGAAAAAGGTGCTTATTTTTAAAGTAGAAAACCTAAACCAAATATTCGGTTGCATTTTACTGAGTAATATAACATTTACATAATTTAACTAAGTGTAGTAAATTAGAGTAAGAGTTAAGAATAAATGGCTCAAGAAAGAGGGCCTATACCAATGCCTGAGTGATGCTCAATAAGTAGAAAACCAATTAAGTTATGTCAAAACCATGAAGAGTACCCTAAATGGGGCCCTACAGTTTAAAGGGTGAAAGGCAAAGTAGTCATTCTAGACAAGTTTTGGTGAGTAGCCTGACTTTTTTCTTGGATACAATATTTGCAAACATAATTATGGTGCTGATTTAAGAATACTCAAAGGAAAAGATTGTATAGTAGTGAGAACATATTTGCAAGGCACAGATCTTACTATGCTAATACAGTAGCTTTTTTGAGCTAATAGTGAGTGAATAAAGGGAACTGGGCAGATACCATTTATCTACATTTTAACAATGCTTTCAATCCTGGCTGCATATCAGCATGCTGAGAAATTAAGAGATGAATTGTATAAATGATGTGATAGAGTGAATTACCTGTGGCTTATAGATTGGCAAGAAAGGATTATTGTTCTTTCAGTGCAGAAATACATATACATACACATATAGATGTAGTTCAGGTTTCAATTTATAGTTCGATTAATTGTATGAAATAAAATAAATGTAGCTTATATATTTATCTTTTTCAGGGAAGGTAAATTTAATAACAATCAAGTATCTAGATAAGCCACAAGAAAAAAAAAATTGGAAGCAAAGAATCTAGCTTAGTGATTTACTTATAAAATATAAGAAAAGGAAACTTACTGAATAAAAGATATATTTTTATCTTTTAAAAGTAGTGTCATATCAAGGGTCTGATCACAAAGATATACAAAGAACTCATAAGACTCAAGAAAAATAAAGTAAAAAACCCAATCAAAAAATGGGCAGAAGAACTTAAAAGACACTTCTCCAAAGAGGACATACACATGGCCAACAGGCACATGAGAAATGCTCAACATCCCTCATAATCAGGGAAATGCAAATCAAGACCACAATGAGGTATCACCTTGCACTGATAAGAATGGCACACATCAAAAAAACCAACAATAACAAATGCTGGAGAGGATGTGGAGAAAAAGGAACCCTAGTACACTACTGGTGGGAATGCAAGCTAATCCAACCATTATGGAAGACTGTATGGAGATTCCTCAGTCTACTAGAAATGGAACTACCATATGATCCGGCAATCCCACTCCTAGGAATCTACCCAAAGGACACAAAAACACTGATCCAAAAGAGCACCTGTACCCCTAGGTTTATTGCAGCACTATTTGTAATTGTTAAGACCTGGAAACAACCCAAATGCTCAAAAGTAGAGGACTGGATCAAGAAGATGTGGTACATATATTACTCAGCAATCAAAAATGAGAAACTAGGGACATTTATAGAAACATGGATGGAACTAGAAGGAATTATACTCAGTGAAACAATTCAGAAGGCAAGAGAAAAATATCAGATGGCTTCACTATTAGGAAGAATATGAAAGAGCAACAGCAACAACAAAGAATAAGCTCAAGGAATTGGGCAATTATAACCAAAAGCAAGCAAAAAACACAAGAAGATCAAAAAGCCAAGATAAACCAAAGAGACAATGGGGGAGGGAAAGGAGGGGAGGGCAAAAACAGGGATGAGGGCAGAAAGTGCACAAGGGACTGAGGTGATGGTGCATGGGTGGAATGGTGGTGGGTACTCCCTGGGGAATACAAATGATGCCAAATATAATTAATAAAAAAAAAGAAAGAAAAAAAACCTAAAATTAGTGTCATATATATTATGTTACCAGTGGAATTTTTCTTCAACATTTTTGGTAATAATTTTCCTATGTTTTTTGTATGTACTGAACATTTGGTAAATTCATGGTAAAGACAACACATCCATACTAGCAAATACTGACAGAATTTGAACATTTCTTGGTTTCATTTTTCAATGGTTGTAATTCATATTCTATTGGGTGAGATCCTGTCTTAGAAAGGTGACATAACAAAGTTGGGTTACATTTTTACTGATATTATTTGAAATCTTTTGTGTGTGTGGTTTGATATTCTTTTGTTTTTACTTGAATCATTCTTTTTATAAATATTTTTTATTTTTAAAGATTTATTTATTTATGCACACAAGAAATGCGGTACAGGCCAGAGGTGTGTGTGTGTTGGGGCGGGTGAGAGGAGTCATCAGAGACAGTGTGAGAAGCTGAACAGTCAGATCAACTGAAACACACTGCTGAGGGGGGAAGCAGGGAGGACAGGAGACGTCTGCTGTGCCATGTGGGTAACCTCCCTGGCCAGAGATCGAGCTTGTGCTGCAGTGGCTGCGGATAGTTTCATAGTGCTGTGCCTCAACCCCTTGCACCACCAGGGAGGTCCCATTCTTTTTGTTAGTAAAGAAACATTGGTTTACCATACTATATATGATTTAAGGCTACCAACTGCTAATTCAAGGTAAGTTATTTAAACAGATTTAATAGAATGAAAGTAAACTGGTCATTTATTCATTCATACAATGATTTAAGAAACAGAGTATCTACTATGCACCTGGTATTATAGTTACTAAATATGTTACAGTCTTAGAGTTCATACTATAGTTAGAATTACAGACTTCTAAAGATGCTAAATAAAACAGTTATGATTGGGTGAGGAAGGGTACACTTTTCCAATAATTCTTAGGTACTGAGATGGAAGTGACCCAGTATATCACAGACTAAGCACATAGTGAATATCTAAATGAAAGAATACGAAATAACACTCAAGTCTCCATGCTTATTTAAATTCTTAACAAAGTATCTTTTAAAGTTTAGACTAATTCAATAGATTACTACAAATACTAACATCACTGTATTGCTGGTGGGTTCTGAAATATATTAAAAGTTCTTTCACTAGGGCAAGCTGTCATATTAATTTTTTTCATATTAATAAATCACCTAGAAATTTCAATACCTGTGGTTACCGTATCAGTGCCATCTTTTTCAAATGACTATGACTCCAATTAAGATTCGAATTAATGGGATTAGGCTAACAACTACAACATATTTTCACTGTGTTGGTTGCTAATAAATACCACACTTGTATTTTACAGTACCACAGTGCTCTATAAGGACTATTATGTTATTAATTATTACATTGATCAGAATACCACTAACACAGCAGTACTAAA
>JAGFMF010011796.1:9643319-9703348 GCA_019455555.1 Galemys pyrenaicus
TGCTCATCTACTATCAAACTTAAGTTCATCAGTCCTTCTAATCTTTCAGCAAAGTTGCTGCTTTCTCTTGTTCCCATTAGATTTTGTACTCAAAGCTTTTACAATGGTCCTTAAAAACTCTGGACATGATTGGAGAAATGCAGCACCAAAGAGGGAGGGGAAGAACTGGAAACAAAGGAGAGGGGCTCAGTGGTTTATGGTGAAGGACTATGGGTACTCCGAAGGTGGATGTGGTGTAGTGACATACATCTGAAGATGTGTGAACCTATTCTTCTAAATCATAAACTGTTGTAAACAAACAAACAAAATGTTCAAAATATCTTCCTAATCTGACGCTTCTTTGTCAACCCCTTTTATCTGCTGTTTCTTTTACTTCTTGGGGATCTGTTCTTTGGCATATAACCAATATGTCTGTCATAGCTCCAGTTCTGCCTTCTCCTCACCACTAGAACTTTCTAGATACCCCCACACAGATATTTCAAAATTAGTCCAACTCATAATCTTTCCCTCAAGTCAGATTCTCTTTTCTATTTAGTTCCCATTTTCACTATTTTCTCTCAGTTTGAAAACCTCTATGAGACAGTCCTCCAAATCTTTTCTTCATGTAGTACATCTGATTGATTAGGAATTCATCAGATTCTACTTTACAGATGAGCTACATAATCCATCCACTCCTTTCTATGTCCATTGCCAATACTCAGTACTCATATTCAGGACCTCATCTCTCTTCATAATAATAGAAAGGGAGCTCTTATTATCTTCGTATTTTAATCCAATTCCTTCCAATCAACCTTCCCTATTACCACCAGAGCAAGGAATGTGTTCCTTGTCTCCCCAATGGCAAGGACAATGTGTAGAATATAGAGATACTCAGTAATTGTAAAAGGAATGAGTATACTGTTCTACAATAAAAACATGATCATGTTACCCCCTGAAGGTACCCTGGTACATCTACACCAACCCAATCTCTGTTGCAAGCCATTTTAAAGCCCTCTACTTCTGCTCTCAATGTAACATTCTAGCCTCATCATTCACTACTCCTTGTCCATCACTTCAAGGACATGTGGTCCTGGTACGCAATGCTACCTTTTGTTTGTGCTGTTAAACTTTTGCTCACTGGGGTGTCCACCTTTCTTTCTGAAAAAAATCTTACCAGAAAGCTTTAGTTCAAATGTCACCCTCTTTGGTAAAATCCTTCCTAATCAACACGCTGTATCCCCAAATTGATCTGAATGCTCCCTATTTTCTCCCATTGGCCCTTTAATACCTTTCTTATGGTAAATGTGGTACTTTATCCCTCATTAGAGGACATACTTGTGTCCTTGAGAAGGGCACGTAGAGATGTGTGAAAGAAATTCTAGCATTCCCTTCATTAGTCTTTAACCAGACTACATCTTCTTGTCTCCCTTGTTAAGTATGTTCATTTACCTGAGTTCTGCCCAATGGAACATGAGTATATGTAGCATGCATCATGTTTTCATGTCAGGCCAAAAAAAAACTTCCAAGAAATCCTCTCTTTTATCTATTCAATGGATGTATAAACCATGGAGTATAAACCACAAAATAAAAGGAATCTAGGTAACCAAGTTTCTGCAGAAGTGGTACCTTTCTTATAACTTGTATCACATTCTGATGCGAACAAAAAATAAATTCACATTGTTTCAAGGCACTGAAATTTTGGAGTTGTTTGTTACAGAAGTTTATGCACTTTGCCTAATATAGTACCCGGTCAACTAATGTTTCCTGAAAAAATGAGTAAAAAGGATTGAAACAACACAAATATTACATTGTTCTTTTTAAGGTGCAGTCTTCTTTCAGAAAAGATGGCCCTTTCACTAGAACAATAAAGATCATAAGAGCAGTTGCAGAGGTGATATGGGTTAAAAAGGACTATTCATATGTGTGCTCAACAGCATGTACCAGAATTTATTCTTATCTTTACTAATTTCATTAAAAAAATCTGTTGGATATGGCTTTTTAGATTAATCTGTTTGCTTAAATATATTTTAAATGTTTAGGTAGTACTCTCTGAGAAGAGAGTACTATGAGAAGAGAGTTTATGTGCTCTCTGAGAAGAAATGAACTGAATCACGAATTGGAAAAGACTAACAGGATATCTAACTTGCAGAAAAGACTATATTAAGATTCCCAGAGAAAATATTTTTCATTTACTAATTTATTTGCAAAATAAGCCCATTACATGCTAACACAGATGATATATTTTTAAAAATTGAAGATTGCATTACAACATTATACAAATGTTAGCTGTGTATCACTGAGAATCATCATGTCTATTATATATTATAAAACTTTCATTGCTATCACTACAAATTCAATCCTATCCTTTTCTCTCTCATTGTCCCCATTTTTGAAATTTAGCTATTGCTTTCCCCTTCTCTCTGGTAACCATTAATTGGTCTTAGGACTATAATAAAAAATATTTTTATAAGGGTTTAACAACCCTTATCTAGAATTTCTCTATATATGCAGCCTATTTTCTGATAATGCAATAACATGAATAGACCAGAAATGTAAACTCTTAAAAACTGAGAGCAGTTAAGATCAGATCTATGCAAAAATGAACAGAAGAAATCACAATCTGATTATATTCAAAAAATTAAACAGATTTTGGAGAAGTTGTGGGTATGGATTAATTTTGGAGTTAATGGAGTCTAAGCACACGAGATTGAGGCCAGGGCAAATGTCAAATAGGGAACTGTCGGGACCAGCTGAAGAGTGGCACCTCCCCTATGTGTGGTAAGCAGGTATATGGTTTCCACATTACCACAGATTAAATAGCAAGTAGAGGTAGAGCTTTACCCAGTGAGATGAGGGCTGATAACTATTGCTCTATGACAAGCTATCAGTGTGTACCATTGAGGTACAACATATCTTGCAGCTCAACAAATCAAAACCAGGAATGATGAGCTGAAATGGCATGATTACAGGACTTGTTAAATGTAAAGATGAATGGCTGACTGAGAATTACCAGACACTATGGGAAGACCAGCTGTTGAGAGAGAAAACAAGAATGACACAAATAAAAACAACAGTCTAGAACACATTTACACATAATCTACACATAAAAGTTTAGAGATGACATCGTCAGAGCACTACTAAGCCTAACATTTATTGAAGGCTACTCTGTGCTGTTAATTAGTGTATATGTGTATATTTCACTTAAACCTCACAACAGCTCTATTCTCATTTTACAGATAAGGAAACTGTAGCACAGGAAAGTAAAATAACTTTTTCAAAGTCAAAGACTTAGAAGTACAAAAAAAGACCCAATGTTCCAACATTATCTAATAAGATACTATAAATGACTATAAAAGCAATTAAAAATATGATAGATGTATATGCATTGATGATGGGAAAGACTGTCAAAGTAAAAAAGTGTAGGTGGAGTAGCATAGTTGGCATCCACTAAACAAAACTATCAATACAGTTTCATCTCCAAAAGAAATCTAAGTAGGTAATTTGAAGGGATACATGTTTATTATGCATTATAGCCAACTTATGGAAACAATTTACATATCCAGTAACAGATAAGTAGATAAAAAGATGTGATATATATATACACAATGGAACACTAGGCAGCTATAAAAAAGATGAAACCTTGTCATTTGCAACAACATGGCTGAAACTGGAGGATATTATGGTAAGCAAAATAAGTCCAAAGAAGAAAGATAAGTACTAGATGAGTATACTCATATGTAGAATATTAAGAAACAAAACAAATGAACAGACCAGATCAAAACAAAACAAACCCTAGAAATATGACTGTAGAATTGGGGCTACCATATGCTTAGTCTCTCAAAGGAGTGAAGAGGCCTAATGGACTCTGGTGGAAGATTATGTGTAGCTAGTGGTGAGGATAATGTGATAATATACACCTGAAGTTATGAAACTATACCCCAAATCATACACAGTATTGTAAACTAGTATTACCGCAATAAAAATAATATAATTAAGAAACCAAGAATCTAAGTAGGATTTTATGTCTATATGTTACTATGTATATACTTTATTGATGAAGAAATGAAAGGCTCAAGAAAGTTAAAAATTTGCCAAAGATCAGCATATAAATACATAAAAAATATTTAAAAACTCAACATATAAAACTTGTGCCTTCTAGCATAATGCTTTCGTAAGCCTATTTCTTACCTAGTCATCCTTTTGGAGACAAACAGTAACTAAAATTAGAGAGTGAACAAGTTTCTATGCACAAGTTTACAAAAAAAAAAAAAACCCAAACATGTCAGCAAATGTATCTATAGTGAGCTTCTCTTCATAGTACTGTGTTAAATCCCATAAGCATTTGGGTCTGGAGAAAACTTCAGGATTTCTGAGATAGCTTCTCTCATTTTCCAGAATAAAGTAGCTCACTTAAAATGGTACAGTGATATGGGTTCTATTAAGTGTAATCCTATTTTAGTACCATTCTCAATAATTCTCCTGTCTCTTCAAAGTACCCTTGCATTGTATAACGGCTCTAAGTACAAAGTACCTGAGTAAATGCATTATCAATTTGTACACTTTCTGTTTGTGAGAGAGACAATTAGCAAATAGATAGAAGTGGTATTTACACTTAGGATTTAGTTTCCTTCCAAGTTTTACGTTGAGTGTTTAAGTACTTTTTATTTTAACTTATAGAAGAAAAACCAGGTGGTTATGCAGTCTTAGTTTAGCTCAACCAGGTACTCCTAGGTTTTAATGAAATGGAGAGAGCAATAGTGATATGCTGAAATAGGTAAAAGAAGTAAATACTGAATCAATTTTCCAAACCCATCATCCCATCTGGAAGTAAGCAGTACTGCTAATACTTCCAGCCAACTTCATTTTTCCCCCCAACTTAGCTTCTAAGGCGTATAAGATATTTCAACACTAACATTTTTTTTCTTAACTGAAAAACTCCCATTTGGATATCTGGAGATAAGAACTGTTACTTCCAACGCATAGTCATTCTGAAGTCTAGAAATTATTTTGTAGCACCTCATTTAACTTATGCAATAATGGCCAAGATCACTTACCTTTATTTCTGCAACTTGTTAAAACAGTAATAGTAATAAATAATGATGTTGGAAAACTGGATTCAATGAAAATGACAAAATGAAAAACTACAAAATGGAATGGTGACTTTTAATCCTTACTGTTTTTTTTTAAAAGCACCAAAGTGAGAATATAAATATTTGGAACATACTGAATGGTTTGGATTTGCCTGCTTTTACATAAACTCCCCCTTTGCCTATTTGGTAATAGTTCCCAAAGTCAAGTGTGTTTTTCACTATTTTAGACCACGTCTTCAGGGGTTTCTCTTAATTCTTATACACTTCCAAGTTGGGTTAGAGATTACTCAAACATTGATTTCCTTTATGTGTCCTTAATCTGCTGGAGAATTTTTCATGTCATTTATTAGAAAAGCTTTGATGAGCAATATCACTGCTTAGTACTAGGTGTGCCTAACAGATGTGCGGGCATGATGCAGTTTTATGTAGGCTACTGTATGCTCTTTGCTGGAACAGGCGTTTTTCTCCCAACTCTCTTGCAGGCATTTCTGAGCAGTTCAGTGGTAAGAAAGGAATCAAACAGATCTAATTACAACTTATAATGAAAAAGTGGATAGCTAATAGTTTTTTTTTAAATAAGTTTTGCAGCATTCTAGCCATGCATAAAATTTCTCTTCTCCAGTTAAATTGATGCCTGATCTCACCCACTTCCCAGTCTGCAAACTGAAGGAATTACACAGCCACAGTAAACTGATGTCATTTACTAAACCAACAGCAAAAGTTTAGAACAACTGAAAATAATCTAATACCACGACATGGAGACAGAGATAGCTATTATGCCTCCTCTCTCAAAAGCAGTACTAGATTTTTTTTTCTTTTTTAACAGAATGCTGATATGGAAAATAAAAATAACTTCATGATTCTGTGTTCCTTTGACTTATTGCACATCCATCAACCTCATGTCAGTTTGAAGTCAGTTGGCCACCATTCCAAGAAAGATGTTTCAGCGTTTCAGAAAAACTCTGGGGTTTGGAGCTGCAGAATTACTCCTTTAAAAGGAATCATATCCTAGATCCTGCTATGTGATATGTAATGCTTATTCTTTTCAGTAACTCAAAATATCCTACCAATACATATTTTTAAAGAGTGATTAAAAGTAAGCAATCCTTTTAAAAACAGCTACCAAAGTTCAGGAATGGCAATGCTTAAAATTATATATGTCAGAAATCAAGGAGATAAAATAGTTTTCTATTTCTTATCTTAATGCCATTTCTTTTCTTAATTTTTACTTTATTCTTATTTCTTTTTTAAAAGATTACAATTACATATTTTTATTTGCAACACTTGTTCCATGGCTTCAATTCCTCAAAGGAAACAAAAACATAAGTATGACTAAATGTGTCATTCACTGTGCTAAGTATTTTAAGATACATTGATTTCATATAATCCTCAGAAAATTTAGAAAGCCTTAATAAATTTGCTCAAGATTACATACCTAGTAAGTGGGTGATTCAAGAATTAAAACAAGCTCGTCTTCTTTACTTTATAATGAAAAGAAACAGCTTTTCTTTCAAAGTTTTTTTATTTTCATAATTTGTGTGAAACAAATCTACTACTAGTGCTTCTAAGTAAAGAATGATTCTTTTTTAAAAATATTAATAGTTAAGTCAGAGGGGCCATGAATGAAATGCCATTGTAAAATAAATACGAGAGCAAATAATTTAGGCTGAAATTGCCCTACTATTAATAAGTATTTTGCAGCTGATTGTTTTCTTTCAGGAATATGAAATGCTCACTATTTAAGTGCATGCCATGATTTTGGTTGCCTTCACTTGAGAGCCTCATCATTTAAGTCTGAGGCCAATAGCTGGATTTCAGTGCTTCAATACATACATCTCTACACTAAAAATGCTAACACCTCTGATAAAATGCAGACTTCCACTGCTGAGTCCACAAATTTCCCCCAAAGGAGCTTTATGCCATGTCTTGATTTAATCCTGTTAAAAGTATGTTTTAAATGCACTTTTTATATACCACATTCTCATAGAGGAGCTATATCATTGTCCTCCTATTTCTGACACCCTGACTAAGCTAAAGAAGTCTGAAAATACAATTTAAAATTAAAAATGTAGGCTTTGGGAGATGACAAACAGAAGGACCCTAGAAGTGTGACCTGGTTTTGGAGCATCTCTGAGATTTCTACTCCCAACATTCTGTGAAAATTAGGCCCATAATGGAACTGTTGCTTTCACTCTCTAGGGTGACTGTAAACTGAACCCAGGAATGACCTTTTACCTACCACTAATGAAGAGGGAGGCTCTGTTCTCTTATGTGTAGGAGAATGAAACAATAGTAGAGGCAGCTTAAGGTAGAGGAGATAAAAAAAGAAAATTGGTATCCTTTAAAAAAACAGTCATGAGCTATATCAGGGCTTGGGTATCTGAATTCAGTCCCAAACAGAAACAATGGAATACAAACAAGTTGAAGATGTTATAAATAATACACTACAATTTTGGCGAATTAGAAATGAATAAGAATGTAAGAAATTTAAGACCTATACAAGACATTTCCAAAGTATTTCTTTGTTTTATGGACACATGTTTACTAGCAAGTTCCTTACTTCATTACTAAAACATGGGGCACTGGTGGTGGGCAGGGTGTGAAAGTATACAGTTGTGGAGGTTTGAGCCTATAACTCAGAAACACATACAAAGTTGTAAACATACTTTACCTCAGTAAACATAATTTGAGATTAAAAAAAAGTCTATACATGAAGAATATAGGTTTTCAGCATCTTTTAAATTGTTTTGGTGGTTAAAAAATGACATTCATATCTACACATTTAAAGGCAATAAAACAAAATATCAAGCAAGAAATTCCTATTTTCAAGAAAACAGAAACATACTAGTCTTTTGCAATTGTTCCATTTCATTTGAAGAGGCAAAACTGAAACAAGATACTTTTAACTATCATAAAAGTACAAGAAAAGAATATACCCAATGAAGAGCTTAGTGAGTTTATGAGGCTATGATGAAAAGAATATGCCTCAAAAACAGGCGAGCAGTGACCATCAATTCTGCATTTAAAAATGGATACTACTAGTGATTTTCCAGTTCCAGTATTAATCATTTTCTGTATTTTACAATCTCTTTTGTTACTAGATATTTCCATTTAGCTAGTCAGTTACTGTGCTCTTATTTAAGGTAGTAGGTCTCAAACTTTAGCACTTATCAGTATCAATGGGAATTTATTTTTAGGTTTATTTATTTATGCATATAAGAACTGGGGTACAGGCCAGAGGTGTGGGGGTTGAGCGGATTCACCAGAGACAGAGTGAGGAACAGAACAGGCAGACTGACTGAAATACACTGCTGAAGGGAGCAGTGGGCGAGACAGGAGATATCTGCTATGCCATGTGGGTCACCTCCCTGACTGAACTCAAGCTGCAGTGGCTACAGATGCTTCATAGTGCAGAGCTTAACCCCTCATGCCACCAGGGAGGCCCCAATGGAAGTTGGTTAAAGCACACACTCCTCTCCCATGGTGGGTAGAGATTTAGCATTTTTTGTATAACAATGTAATTTTTATTTGGAAACAGTTAATTTCAAACTCATTTAATCTCACTGTGATTTTTTTTTTTTTGGTAGACCCATGCCCCATGCATTATTTGATTTTTTAAAATTTGCAAACTATTTGGTAATCTATCTATACTGAGGTCTAATTTAATTATTCTTAACAAAGAATGGAATCTATATGCTAACTTTTGAGCTATGTTTAGATTTGCTTTGCTAATGAACAGATGGTCAGTTCTGTAGATGTTTTATCAGTACTTGGAAAGTACATACATTTTGAGTTCAGTCTCAAGTGTTCATCAGAGCAAACATGTTAGCTGGTCTTTTGTTTACTATGTCTCCCATCATGGTGGCAGGAATCAGGCTTATCCTCACAACTGTGTTGATATTTGCTTTATATATTTTGAGACAACTTAGATGCACATGAGTTATAACTGTTCTCAGGTGATATTGATGCTGTTGTTGGAATACAGAGCTTAATGATTAAAATTACAGTCTTGAATAATTTTGGTTGGTTTAGTGAAGGCATGTATAGACCAGTTTCTTCTCCTTGCTGAAAGATCTCCTGGGTCTGGAAGCTAAATAAAGATAGATTACTTTTTGTGGGGTATCTGACTTGGAATAGTGTTACTTTTGCAATGTAGGTTCAATAGAAATCATCATCTTCCTAATAAAGTGCTCTCAAGAAATGATCAAAAACCTCATTTTCTTTACTGTGAGTTACAACACTCTTCTCCAAAGGGTCTTAACCCATTTTTTTCCAGTCAACTATCACTCTATTCCATATCCTTTATATTCCAATACTAATAATTTATTCCAGTTTGGTAAAAATATCACATTCTTTCACAGTTCTGTGCTTTTTTTATACACTGGTAGAAAGGATTTGCTTACTCTTTAAATGTCACATTTTATGAGAATCTCTTCCTAATTGTAGATGGAGTTGATTAGTCCTGCAATACTATTTTGCACTAATCATAGTATACTATAATCATGTTTAACATGTTTATTTCCTACTTAATGTATATGTTTCTTATTTATATTTGTCTCCTAAGACTCAGTTCAGTGCCAATAAATGCTTAAACATTTATCAAAATGATTTCAATTTTTCAAACTCACAGGTAAGAAAATAATTTACAACAACATGGATAGACCTAGCTGGAATTATGCTTAGAGAAATAAACCAAACTGAAAAAAAGACAAACATCGTATGATTCACTCATATGTGGTATACCGAGAAAATAAACAGATGAACTAAATAAAACAAAAATAAGGTTTTGTACTATAGGACCAATTAGTGGTTACTAGAAGGGAAGGTGAAGGAGGGTGGGTAAATCAGGAAAAGGGAACAATGATAAGATGAAAGATAGATTTGGACCTTTAGCAGTGAACTTAATATAGTAGACACACATGCTTTCCATGATGAACACCTGAATTTGTGTAGTTATAATGCAATGTTACTTCAATAAAAAATAAAACCCTATAGATCCAAAAAACAAAAGAAAATGGGCTATAATAGCTAACAATTATAACGTAGTTACATATAACACACTACCTTGGGAATTTCGTATAATATATTGTATCAGGTCCTGTTCAAAAGTTCTCAGACATAAAAGAATTGGAAGACATTTATTAGACTGTGATATCTTTTATAGCATTACCAAAGAGTGAAATGGCTTTTATAATCAGGACATAATAAATTACTGAGAGAAATAATAGCAGAATGATTAAAGGAATAGATTCTGAAGCCAAACTGGGTTTGAATCTGTTACTAACTATGAGACCTACTTTGTGTCTCAGTCAATTAATCTGAAAGTAGTATTGACAATAATATTTCCATCATAAGCCATGGAGTTGATGTAAAGATTAAGAGTCAATATATGCCAAGTACTCAAAATATTATGTATTCCATGTGAAGTATTATAAAAGGGGTAGGTAATGTATTTATGTAGAATACAATATTATCCATACATTCTTATAAAAGTATTTACCTATAGCAATTATGAACATAAAAATATATTTATCTGTGCTGTTTATAAAATAATTTTTATATATAGTATTTATAAGTTTATTATAGCTAATCCTTTCCTTACCACAAAAATTCATTTACATAAATACACACCACATGTATGTAATGTGATTTCTCTTTCTGAGAAATTGTATAGAATATAAACAGACTTATTTTAAACTGAGGAGAACTGTGTTTTTTATATATGTATTTCTATACATATACACACAAATATAGTCATATATAGTCTGTTCTTTTATAAGCTCTGTCTCACTTACAAATTTAGCTCTGTATTTACACTTAACTGTGGCTATATTCATAGTATTCTAAAATGTGAATTGTTCACTGCCTTGTAACCTCTTAAATGACACTTCAGCATACTGTCCTAATCAATATTAATTTCACCTCTTAGGTCTGAAGGACTATATTTATTTCTCTACTAGAGTCAGGTGGACCTGTACCTTTCTTCCACACTAGGTCAGACATCTTACTGATTTTAGTATAATGTATCAGACATGGTTCATTAACTGCTAAATAACTGCTTATTGAACTGCCCTGGAAATTAAATACAAAATAATGACTCTGAGGAATAGTCATGATTAAAGATTTAATTCCATTCATGTTACTTAAGTATTTTAGACGCAACCATGCCCGAAAAGGATATTGAAATTTACCAGTATCACAGAAATTATATTTCTATAATTAACATATTCCTTTTTAGTTATGTCAATATTCCAAATATGACATATGACAAAGCATCTCATTTCAAGATAGAGTAACTTTAAACACACATACGCACACACCTGTACACATATAAACATGTATATTCGTAAGGTTTTAAGAGTAAATCCTTTCCTCACCAAAAATTTCATTTAGGTATGACTCAATATTTTGTCTTAATAACACATACATTTTAGAACTTTCTCTGTAAAGCATAGTTGAGAGCAATAAATCTTATGAATTTTCATAGTAATTAAATAGCATCAAGTAAAAAGCTTCAGAACTCTAAGTTACATCCACCAAAGTTCTATACTTCCTCATACATAACACATTTAGATACACAAGGTTTCTGCCATTTGGTAAAATTATTTTTCCTGTTTTTTTTTTTACATTTGGTATTTACTGTCATGTCAACATAAAGTAATGGTAATGACGAGTATTCTTAGTTTGCCTTGTGCCAGCATTTTAAAAGCATTTCTCTGGAAAGTAACAATATTATAAAAAATTAACACCTAGGAGAGCAGCAGATGAATGTTTATGTAGTGGCATAAAAGAATGTAAAATTATGTAAGGGTTTTCATTTTAAACACAAATTTAAAAAAATACTTAAAATATACACTACAAATCAGTAGACCCACATTTTTATATACATTATATGTTATGTGTTTTATATATAATGTTTTATATATTTTTCATTTTAAATGCACATATGTGGCAAAATTACTTTATAAATTTTTTGACTTATGCTAAATGATATAGATGTCATTAAAGAAAAATAGCAGTGTATTTTATCATTAAAGACTAAATAAATTTTAGATATTTAAAATATTTTTTATAAATTCTTCAGTCTTGTGCCATCTATATTCAGTATTTTGAACTTTTTTCTAGAACATATTATCAACTTGAAAAATCTTGTATTTAAAATGGGAAGAACACAATTTAGAAACTTATTTTTTGTGTTTGTTCAAGGAAATGCCCTCAGAGATAAATAATAAATATGACTAATAAAATAATCTTTGTGGACTTAGATCTCTGCGTACTTCTCTTTTATGAATTCCTTACTGGAAAAATATGTGTATAATACACTGAAGCTCCGTTAAGACCTACTGCAAATTGAATATACTACAGCATATTACAACACCCGAGTTTCGCTAGGTGGCGCAATAAGAATAATTTATCTTCCAGCTTTTACTGTCGGAATGTTAAACAGAACGCATGAGAGCATTAAAGTACTTACCATTGATGTTTGTAGAATTTTTACCTTAACTAGACTGTTTTTATTTATATTAGAATTTAATTCGTTTGTGATAAGTTTTTTTTTAGCATAAAAAAAGCACAATGGATGGTTTTTTGTTTTTTCACAGGCTACTTAAAACACTAAATAGAAAGTCTGAGGCATGTTATGGAAGGCACTATGTAAAATACGGCTTTAAGATACAATGGCACTACTTTATTGAAGCCTTGCCTGAAAGTATCACCTAACTTAGAAATGAAAATTGCGAGCAAATTACTCTTTATAGTTGTGGAAGTATAATGTGAGTTTTGCAATATACAACATTTTAGGAGCTCTCATTAATAATTTTAAGTATCAAAGAACAGACATGAAAGGGACTGGTGCAAAAATTAGAATCGGATTCTATTGCTAGTTCTAGTTTATAATCTGATTTCTGACCTGGTATGCAGTTTACCAAACAGGCAAGAGACAAGAGCTGGATTTGAATCAATTTAAGGTCTTCGGAGTCTTAGAAAATTCATTCTAGACAGTCTAAGGATAAGTAACAATATGTTCTATCAAGAGAACCATTATATTTTACTTAATATTTCTCAAAGAATAAAGTTTACATTTGTATTTTATTTTAATCTTTATTGGAATCATACTTACAATTAAAATCTGAAAAATCTTAACAGATATTAGAGCCAGCTTTGACTGAAAAGTATGATTAAAACCATTAATCCATCTTGTAAAATTTGTGTCTACAAATATATTTGTTTTCCTTCCAGATAGGAGAATTTCAGAGAAACTTTTAAATATTTAGATAGATTTAAATTTCAAGTGGTCATCACTCAATCTACCTTTCATAAATGTAGTGTTACAACTGTGATATATTCAGAGCTACCAATCATGGGGCCACCAATAAATTACATGTGGGCTAAAATATTGATCCTTTGAGCCCTCGGGGCAACCAAGCAGAGTGTGAGGTGGCTGGAGTTCTAAGCCAGTGACCCTTGGATAAGAGTAGCCTCAGATTTCAACCTAGTGTGCTCACCAAACTCAATCCTTTCATGCATAGCATGAGAAAGATTGAGCAGCATTGTGTTAAAATATTTTTGAATGATCTTAATCTAACCTATAGCAAATTACTTGAGAGATGTTTGTAAAACATTAAAATATCTCCTATAAACTTTCTTCAGTTAACCTGGAGGCCTTTTTAGAAAGTTTTCTATAACTGCACAGTTTCTAGCTAAAGTTAATTTCACAAAACAATATGAATAATGATGACTAATAATTAAAGAAGGTACTTTAACATGGAGAAATATGTATATTTCCTGTGTTAAGTAAGCTAATTTATCTAAAACTTATTTAACAGTAAACCCATCATTACATAAGTCATACACTATGTTCTTAGCTCATTAATTTTAATACTGAATTAAACCACTATAGATTTTTTGTGTGATCTTTTTCTGTGCAGATAATATAGATAGAACTAGTAAGAATAAAGGTATATAACAATTTCAAGTTATTAAATTGTGAAGCACAATATGGATGTGTAATTTCCCGGATTGGATTTTTTTCATTACCTTGAAAACTAAATTTGTAAGTAACCATAGTGTATATACCCAAATTCTCACTTTGTGTTTGTGTCTGTGTGATTATTTTATGTGTATATCAATACATGATTTCTAGGAAAATGTTTTTACTTTATACCTAATGCCGAAGTTTCAGCTACAAATGGAATAAAAAGGTATCATGCCTGGTGTTATGAAATACATGCTACGTAAAATTTTAGGCCTGTATATATTTTATGAATAAAAACAGCTAGAAATATGTGAAAAATCTGTTAATCTAAAATCATCATGGATAGTTCCACAAAAACTATGAAAGGTAATCTCAATTCAAATGAGTTAAATATTAAACTTCTCTAGAGGAAGATGGTCCAGATAGCTTTGTCAGTAATATAAGAAAGATTAACATTCTAGTCATAGATCTTTAAGACAAAAGTATACCAAGAAGGGACAATGGCTTCTGGGAAGCAAAGGTAAAAACTGACAGATAAAACTCAGTGATAGCATCAGGACGAACCTCCCCAAAGACCCGTGTACGTCCTGGTTACTGCCTACTGTATTAAGACTGCCTTTCTCATCACTTAATGCTTATTTTCATCACTTTGCTTAAAATATTGATAATCAATTAGGGCTACGTCTGTTTTGCCACAGAATCTGTGTCACAGTCTATCAGACTGTCAGGGCCAATTCAATCCTCATTCAAAGTTAATTTTTTCTTCATAAATCTGCCTTTGGAGGAGTCATTAGGCGCGGAACATAGCCGGAGGTGTAATCACCTATTCTCTTTCATTAGTGGCAGGCAGAGAAGGTGAGGGAGATTATTAGAACTTTGGAATGATCACAAAGCAGCGTGCTGCCTGTCAGATCCCCCCAACATTTAATTCATCTAGCCAACTCACCAGCGCTCTGTGCCAACAGTTTTAAATGGACATTATTCATGAACATCTGTGACAGGCTGAATATTCTGAACTGGAAATGATGAAAAAGCAATGCCCCCTTTGACTTTAAAATTAATTCTATGGTCAAAACAATTAAGAATATAACAAACATGCTTTGTGATGTTATTTTTAGTCATCTAAGATATGTTTCAGAAACAAAACGATTTACTAAGGCTAATAATACACAACTGTGTAAGGGAGAATTAATACAGAAAATAAAAATTCTTAGTATTAAGCAATTTTTTAAAAGCCTATTTTATCTGTGCTCGGGATGACCAGGATTTTTCCCAAAGGTAGATTTAAAATTCACAATAAGATTTAAATTTTTATTTAATGGACACTTTGTTTAGCAACATACACAAAATGAAATGATTCAAAAGAATGAACATATAACCAGAACCAATTTATACCAAAACATACTTTACCTGAAATTTTCATAGCTACATATTTTTAATATAAAAATGTCTTAGTTATAGCAGTTGATGTAGGGAAAACATTGACAGAGAAACTTAGTTTGTAATAAAAGAAATAGGACAAATAAGTACAAAAGAAAAATTTAAACAACTCATTTTTATTGCGAAAGCTACTATTAACTTATATTTATCAAGAAAAAAATGGGCTGTTTAAAATGCTTTGTTCTTTAGTATGTCACACTTTTCATGATCTGGAATGCTCGTTGTTAAAAAAGAGATTAAAAAGTGCTTCCCTGGTGGTGTAGGGGTTAAAGTCTCAGCGCTATCAAGCTATTTATTGACAGTTTTTGCAGCATGAGTTCTATCCTGGACTGGGGAGCTGACCTACATGGCACAGCAGACCTCTCTTGTGTCACTCATTGCTCCCGTCAGCAGTATATTTCAGTCGATCTGCCTGTTCTGCTCCCCACTCTGTCTCTGGTGAATCCTCTCACATTCCGTACCTTTGGCCAGTTCTCCAGTTCTTGCATGCATAAATAAATAAATGTTTAAGAAAAAAAGAGAGACTAAAGAAATTCCTTGCTAGACATACTGTTTATTGCAGGGGGTGGAGAGGTGTTCTAGGTTTTTGTTTTTTCAAATTTACTCAGGACACCAGACTGATGACACCAAGATTTTTAAATGCTATTACTGAAGTCAAAAGCTCTAGCATTGCCAAACAATCTATATTACAGATTACACTCAGAAAGTAACAACCTGCATTTCCCAAACTAAGGTGCTAAAAGGGTTCTGTAGTCAAATATATTGGAAAATACTGAACAAAATTAAGCTATTTATTTATTGTAGAACTCATTAGAATCTATACAATGTAAATATATGTATGTCTTTTCATGAGGAAGAAACAAAATAGTGATTTGTAACCTTATTTATAAAGGTACAATTTTTTTTTTAACTTCACTAGATTATCAACAAAAGGTTTTCCTAATCTCCCCAGATTAACTATTTCTCTTCTATCCATACTGGAGCTGATATTGTACAACTTTTTTTTAAAAAAACTCTCTGAAGCACATATCATTTATATACAATTACCCTGCCTACTTTTCGTTTCTCTATTTTGGAAAGAGTTATAATACAAAAGAATTTCAGTAACAATAATTACTACTAGAACAACCATTGCTATTGCTATTCTGGCTGCTACTACCACCATTACCATCACAGTTGCAATGAAATAAGATTTTCAGCAAAATGGATTATACACAGGCAATTGCATTCTTAGAAAAATGTTGGAAGCTCTGCACTAGCCCTCCAAGGCAGATGCCCAAATCCATATGGTGGAACTAGCCTGTACAGAGCTGCCCCTGTTACCATAGGCAGGGTGGTGAAAAGAAGGGAGGAAAGTTCAATATTACCCTATCACAGCTACAAATGAGGAAGTCACCTCTGCATCTGCTTCTCAGCTTGCAGAGAGTGACCGGACATGGGGCACAAATGGAGAAGACTGCAGGACTCCATAGCTGTGCTTGCCCCATACTTCTTTCATTTTCAAGATCCTTAATTGTTTGAACCTAATTCAGATCCTGAATCTCAGATGTAAAGACTTCTAGAACATGTGGGCTTTTGCTTTCTAGCCTTTGTTGTACAGGAAGGCAGATTAGAAAAATGTTAGAAACAATGTTATGTGCCAATTCAACATTTATTGAAACTTTAATATATCTTTCAAACATTTTACATGATTTAATTAATGTTCACAAAAATCCAACATAGTCTTCACACTCATTTTAAAGTTAAGAAAACTAAGGCAGAATTTACTTAGTGACAGAGCCAGGGCTCAAAGTCAGTTTATCTGGCCCCAAAGAGTCCTTTGCTCTTCAGTAAAACATATCCTAAGACTAGTATTTTTGTTCCTCTAATAAATTAATGATGAAGATAAAATTAATTTATTTTCTACTCAGTTTTCCTTTTCAGGATAGATCAAACAAGTTGCATTATCACTTAAAATTTGTATAATGAGGTGGTATTTAAAAAAATAATAGGTCACAGACTGCTTAGACAAGCTGAAACCATTATATTTATCTATCAGCAATGCTGAGGGTGGAATCTTGACTCTTTTCTTAAAGGAAAACATCATAAAACATATTCTCATTCTCTTTAGAACAACAATATTGAAATACAATGTTTCTAATGGGAGATGATCTTGACTGCTTCCGTATCAGGAAAAGATATGGAAGAGAGCAATCTAATAGTATGTTTCAAGATCTAAAAACAGTTTTGATATATTTTCACCTCTGAAAATGTAAATCAAGTAAGTTTAAAATGAAAAAATATACAGATATATCCACTGAGCATTATTTTAATAGAAAAAAGCAATGATAAAATTTATTCATCTAGGCAGTGGCTAGGTTGAATATAAATTAATTTATGTGATGTAAACATACAGATAAGGGAAAAATAAGACATACCAAAAAGTCACTTAATATATATTAAATCTTCTTATGTAATTTCACCTCTTCCTAAATTCTCTATTATGCTTACTGATCTGATTGGTGGTTCATATGCTAGTAACATATATGTGAACATACATATTTTGGCCAACCAAAGTCAACCTTACTATGATGACTAAGTTTTTTTAAACTATACTCATGGAACTTGTTCTTATAGATAACAGTTTGGTGTTATTTTTTGTTAAGTCTATTACACTCCCAACCTGGAACTACAAATAAGTAATACAATTACATCGAGAACCTGAATGCAGTAAAGTAATGCATTAATTTGGAGAAAATGGAAATCTCCACAATTTGAGACTTCCTATCTCAGAACATAGGTATGTATTGATGCTTTCATTTATTTAAATCATTTGTATCTTTCAGTAAGATGTTAGTTACTAGGTTGTAACATTTCAGTCTAGCTCCCTTTCCTTTTCAACTCCTCTCGTTAAACAATTTTTTTCTGAGGGAGTATTAAACTCTGTCTCACTTTTCTATCATTCATTTAATTTCAGTCTATATCCCAATATAATTTCTAACTTTATCATTCAACCAAGAGTACTCTCTACTGACTTCTACATCTTTAATTCATTGAACATTTGAAATTAAAAGTAATGAAATATTTCAAGTCTACTAAAAAGTATACAGAAAACACTGTAGCTCCATCAAATTAATAGATGTCAACAGTCCATCATACCTCTCTCCCTATAATCTTGCTACCATCTAGGACTGTTGGACCTCTTAAAGTTTTGACAATCACAGTGACCTGAAATGGCATCTTTTTACAAATATACAGATCTCTGATTTCTAGAGACTGAATGTTTCTTCAAAAATTAGCCAGTTGGTTTACACCCCTCACAACAGTCTCTATTCTTAGTCTATTATACTTAAAAATTATTTTCTTTTCATATTGATTTATATTCCAGATTTAATCATTTTGTTATATACTTTGTAACCTTGTTTTCCTAGTAGATAGCAAGTGTGTTGACTACGTTTACTGTGTCTTTTATCAGCGGTATCTTAATTTTACTGTATCTTTTAATTTCTATTTTTAAATATACATTTTTGTATATTCCTTAATATATACATCTTAATAGCACATTAATAGCATTATTAATATTCCTTAATAGTACATGTAGTCTCTATTTTCTTTAAGTCTCAAAATATTACTTTTTACATTTAAGTCTTCTTAAATTTCCATGTGAATAATCAGTTCTTTCAGTACTATTATAAAAAAAAACTTTCTTTTACATGTAATAGCAAGTTCTCATCTATCTGTGAAGATGTTTCTGGGCTTTATTCCATCCATTGATGACACCACTTTAACTATTTTGTATATTTGATCTAGAATTTTACTAATGAAGAGGATAAATTTTCATCCTTCCTCTTTTTTTGACTGTTCCTGCCAATTTGCTCCTCAATATAATTTTTCAAAGTAGTTTTTCAAGTACTTTATTGAAAAAGTGATATTTCTCTAGTCTTAGGTTATATACATCAAATAAAAACAACTACTGGCAACCAATATACACAGACAACCCATCAAAACAATGGGACAGGTAGAGAAAAAGTGAATAATGTCTGAAATACAGATTTAAAAAACCCACTAGAGTTTTTTGGGTTTTTTTATTTAGTAGTTTGCCCTTTGAATTTTTCTGTTTGAGTGCCTGACATACATGAAACAATGACATTTGCTGAGGTGACATGTGACTGAATATACTGCATACCTGAGTGTAAGACCCAAATACAACATGACACAAATGAGGCTATCAGGTAAATTCTTTAAACCTCTGGCAAGATGCAGCTTTGTGGATCTTGCTTATGAGAAGGGAATGGGGAAAGTGGTATGGAGGAGACAGAAGGGAGAAAGAGAAGGAATGAATATGTTTTAGTTAGTGAATGATCTTGACCTATCTCAAAGACTGTTAATTTATAAAGTTACTGTAAAAACTCACTCATATAAAGGGCTACCCTTTAAGTGTGCTACATCTTTCTCTCTCTCTCTCTCTTGCTGGATTTAAAGTGTCTATTACCACTATGGAGGGAAGAGGTTGGGATTGGGATTAGGGCAGGGATGGGAGGAACACAAGAGACTATGGTGATGGTGCATGTGTAAACTGGTGGTAGAAATTCTAGGGAGACTGCACCAAGAAAAGCAAGCAAAAATTGTAAGAAAAATAAATAAATATAGTCCCTATTACAAGTATACGCTCTATCTTTGGGTTTTTAGAAGTCACAGTTATTTTTTGAAGGATTTAGGCCCTATAACAGTTCTATTGGTATATCTGCAAATCTATAAAGGCAGGGAGGGGGCGTTATTACTTGCTCAACCTAAATAAGAAGCAGATACAAATCCAAACTGGTTCATTGCCTTAAATCTTTTATGAAATAAAAATCACAAATCACAGGATTTTAGAATTGGAAAATAATCTCTGAACCTTTGGGCTATAAGGTCACAGATCTGCCTAGATTATTCAAAGAGGATAAGAACTATGATTCAGGTCACTCTCTTTACTTTTCTTGGAATAAAAACCATAAACAAAACCAGAACTCAATTGTTTAGTTAGTTGAAATAAATTGTTACCTAGGGCAATAAAGAATAATTTACTTGAATTGTCTACATAACTGGCCATTGTCTTGTTTGCATTTTGTTCTGATCCTAGGACCACATCTCAGAGTCAAAGAATGAGCTTTCCTATTTGAGGAGAAAAATAACCAAACAATACTTGAGGTCACAGCAATAAGTACTATACATGAAGTTCTTGCATCTTCTACTAACTTCATGAAAAATCTTTGTGGAAGTGCACATATGAAATACTTCACTCACTCCTATGTTTTATTGACTTAACAACAGTCCAACTACTGGTTAAAATTTGACAGAAACAGATAACACACAATTCAAATATATTTGTAATGATGTTCATTAAAATGTGATCAAAGGAAATTCAAAAGGATGCTTAGCAGTGGGTTTTCATCAGTCAGTAATTAGCAAAAGTTTAAAATTTCAAGTTGAATATATTTTCAAGGTAAGTCTTATTTTTGCCATTAAAAAAATATCAAGGTACAGACATTAGTTGATATCTAAAATACTTCTCTTTCAGCTCTTCAGTGCTTAAAAAAGTCTTGAATGTCAAAAATTCTAACCTCTTCCTTACTGGCACTCAGTAATAACACCTTAGAAAGCTAATTTGATGAAAAACTTGGATTGTCTGCTTTGAAGACAGGATAAACCACATTTTGTGATCATCACTTGGTGAGATCATCATTTGGAATTAATTATGATAAACTTGACTGATGAGAACAGGACTTATAAATGAAAAGAAGCTTTCAACAGTTTCAATGGCAGAAAAGTATTAATTGGTGCTTTAATAATCTCAAATTTCAAATCAAAAGAACAAGTTAATTTTTGTCATTTCTCTGGGAAGCTACTTTTCTCAAATTTGATGTTTACATTAGTGAAAATTTTCTAGGACTAAAGTTAGAAATTAGTAAGATGAAGTATGAGATGGTATGGAAATTTCTGCTCTGCACAGACTGAAAATTTGCAAAGTGCTTTGCTAGAAAATTCTTGTCATGAATGGGTGCAGCACTGATTCCTGAGAAGAATTCTGAGGAAGTGTCCTGGAAGTGTCCCTCTTTAGCACCTTTCTTACCATGGAGGTGAGTGGTTTACTAGGAGTGAGTCTCACTATGTTTTGCTTTCCACAAATTATTTGCACCTATCATCTGTTTATCTGATATGTAAAGTTTAAAATAGCACTCCCAATAGCCTACAGTGTATGCACTTCAAGCCTCTGAGAGCAGAGAAGGTGAAAATGGCACCTGCTTTTGCTGTAAGAGCCCTTGAAAGAAAGTTTACTTAGGATGAGTGTGTAAAAGCAGGTGTTCTGCTTTTCCATATATACCAAGTTTTAACTAGATTCATGTAGATCGATCAGATGCTACATATATGGATCATATCTTCCTAACAAACTAGATTTAACTCTGGTGTCTTTTTAATGGCTTTTACTGATGAACATTAAAAGTAAGAGGGGCATGAAACCTGCTATTTCACTTACTGAAATTTTTATGTTGAGGATATTATATATTGTATCACACAGTGATGACAATAGGAAGACAGTAACAACCACATAAAACAGTACTGAGTGTTTACAATATTTCATTTAAAAAGAACACACCCTCTACAAAGCCCATGTGAGAATTTCCTACTACAGAAAGCTTTGAGGTGAAACTTGTAGTTCTCTTTGATAATCTGCTTTCATCTTTGCCTGTCAGAAAACCCAGAAAAGCAACCACAACTCCATAGGCTTTTATGATGTGTGAATTTTGGACCCTTTTCCTCCAGTTCTTGACTGATTGCTTTAGGATATGTATTGTCTTTTTCTGATTTTTTTAAAAAAAATTCACATATTACCATTTTATTACCTTGCTATTAAATTCTTAAAATAATTTATAGAAGAAAAAGAATGAACAGATGGGTAAAAACAAATGATAAATAAATCCTCATACAAGGAAGCATTTGTCCAGTACTATTTGCCATATAGGTATGTGATGATTAGTTGAGTTAGAGTAGATAAGAGGTCCAGCCCCTGGAACACAGCACTGCCTCAAAGAGTTTAGTCCCCTTACCAACTTATTTCTTTTCAGATGTACTATAAAATTTTGCAAACAACCTCATCACTCATGTACTTACTTCTCATCTTTTCTTCCCTAGTAAATTGTAATAGTTTTACCACTCACCATATTGTTCCCTTAGGGAAATCTTAAAGTTACTTTTTTTCCCCCCACAGGTTTAGGTAACTTTTGATGTCTGTGGGAGAGGTTTAAAAAGAATAAAAGGAAAACATTTGTATGTGAAGCCGAGACCCCTCAAAAATAAATGAAATGCTTTTAGATAAACAGAGAGATGGAAGACTCTAGGTAGCTTCAGGAGTTTGGAGTCAAAGATGGGAAGGGGAAAGAATTAAATCTCATAGTGATACATGTAACAATTAAAAATATTCACAAATATTTTAAAAAGTATAATTTCACTATCATTTCAGATGTTCAGTTCAACAGGACTGCTAGTAATATATGAAATGCTATGTTGCAAGTTCTCAACTTGCATCTGTACTCAAAATGAAGTACACAGATTAACTAGCAACATGTTATACACACACCTAAGGAGTGGCATCAATATCCCACATTTGATATCCCTCTGTATTAAATAAGACAGTAATAACCATAATGATGTTATGACAAATCTGCAGTTACTATAGTTAGGGAATGCAAGATATGTATACCAATTCCACAAGAATAAAAAACTGATGAAATTCTTTGTCTGCTTTACTCACATATATTATATGACTTTAAAAACTTTTCAATAACATTCTAAAGAGTTTATCCTTATACTTTTCAATAACATTCTAAAGAGTATCTCCTTATGGAGAAAATACCAAAGGATTTCCAAAGACAACATCAGGGAATGATGAACTACATATCAGTTATCTTTTGCTATGAAATACCCCAAAGCATACTTCAAACACCAAAGCCATTAGTTTTGCAATAAATTTGCTTTTGGGTGGGTTCTTCATTAAGCAGCTAGGCTCTGCATCTTGAACACCAACCGGGCAACATAAAGGTTGGGTCTGAATTTCTCTGAAAATTTGCTTTCTCACATGCCTATTGACTGTTGCTGGCTAGTAGTTAGGAATCCAGAAACATCCTTGTGGCCCCTCTCTGAGGCCTGAAACTGGTATGGTATTCTAATGGTCAAGAAGTCATAAAGTTGAGATTTGAAGAAAAAACAAACCCACTCCTTAAAAGGAGGAATGTCAAAGAATTTGTGGGTCATGTTTTCAAACTGACATAAACTGAAACTGCCAAAATGGTGGAGAGAGGTGCAAAGAAAGAAAGATAACAAGATGGTAAGAAAAAAAAAAAGAAACTAGAAATTAAATAAAGGAACTGAGTGTATTAAAATATCAATAGTATGGTAAGTAGTTCAAGGTGTGAAACAACTAAATAAAGTATTAAATTTGAGAGCACAAATAATTTAGGGATTAAGTATATGTGATATGTACCCAGTGATCTTTACTCTAAAAATATGGCCATGTGTTCTAAACACTTAGTTTGTACTATGAAAAAGTCTATATATATCATATACAATATTCCAAAAAGCTTAAAAATGGGCTGGTTTAAAAACTTATAAAATAAAACAATTTAGAAAAATTAGTATAAACTTATGCAAATTATGTATTGTAAAGTCAAGTGTTAATTATACTAATGAAGCCTTTCATGAGAGAATTATAATAATTTATTTTAATATAACTCAAAATATTAGTCTTGCCTGGCTCTTTATCTTGTCTAACAAGCACAGATGTAAAATTATTATATCAACTTGAGAATGAAAAATAACTAAATTTTTGTTTTCTTTCTATAGGGAGTTACAGTTCATTTAACTCATATAACACTAACAATTAAGAATAAAAATAACAAATGACAGCCATTATTTAATAAGTTACTATGCATTAGCAGCTACTTTAAGTGTTTTACATGCATTAACTTATTTGGTGCTCAACATTAATACCTCAGTGTTAAGAATGAGGAAATGAGGCATGGAGAATTTCAGTGATTATCCAAAAATCCTTCAGTTGGTAAATGGTAGATCCAAAACTAATTGAGTCAGTTGACTTCAGAGCCTCGAACCAAACCCACTACATTCTGTATACGGCAAAAATATAGTAATAGTACTACATATGACTGAAAAGCATTCTTCATACTCCATGAAAACAACAGTTTTCAAATATAGAATCATCTAAGAGGAATCATTATATTTAAAAAATGAGTTAAATAATGGAAAAAAATAAAACAACCACTTCTTAAAACCCCAACTCTTTAGAAATAGGAAGTAGGGCTCATAGAAGCAAATATCAAAAAGAGACATAATTCATATTCTAGTTCAGTAATAAAGATTACTAAACTTTTTAGTTTTCATTCCCCTTCAAGTGAAAGATTCCTTGCAGTAGGGAGTGGGAAGGAGGCATGCCCCCATCCCCATTAACTTTAAGACTTACTATGCACAAGTATAATATGCAAAGATAAAGAGATGGTTGTGAAGATAAACATGACCGAAGTTTTAAGGAAACAAAGTCCAGAAAAAGAGGCTGACAAGGAAGTCCATTTTGTAAGAGATGTGCTGTAATAAATTCTATAATACAGAGGGAATATGCAAAGGGAAGGGGGACACATATATATACAGAAGGGAGACACAATTCTACTCAGTCTGAATAAGAACAACTATGACTTTCAAGGGAAGATGATACTTGAAATCATTCCTAAAGGATCAGGAAAATTTAGCAAAAAACAGGATCTAACATAATGACTCTGAAATGATAATTAAACCACAAACATTTTGTGGTTCTCATAAAGGTCATCATGACTATGAGAACAGGACTGAGAAGCATCACATAACAATCGAGCAGTGGAGTTGCATAAATTATGAGTCTTATGTTCCGTACTTGTCTCCTTTGTATTTTACCAAAAAACAAAGTATTTTTATGAGTTAGGTACTCTTCAAGACAATAAAGGCAGGAAAATAAAGAAATTAAACTTTTTGTAATATTTTTAGACAAGTCAGAAATTGTCTTTTTTTACTGATAAGTATGAAAGAGACGTCTTCAAAGGTTACTAGGATCTTGAATTATATTCAGAATAAAAATGGCAAATAATGTAAGTATTAAACAATGGCTCACAACTAAAAGAATGAACAATAATGAGACTCCCTTATCTTAAATATATATCCTGAAATTCCAGTGAATGAGAAGGAAGAAATAGGTGGATTAAGAACTATGTTCAGGCCCTCCCTGGTGGTGCAGTGGGTTGAGTGCCACACTGTGGAGCATCTGCTACACAGCAATGCGAGTTCGATCCCCAGCCATCAAGAGTTTCTTTAAACCAATAAGAAAAAAAGGATAATTAAATGGAATAAATACTTAAGTAATACAAAATAAGAAATCTGAGTGGCCAATAAACAAATGAAAAGCTATTACCTCTTTCTGGTGATTGGGTTGCAAATTAAAAGATTTAAGTTTGGCTAAAATAATTTTTTTTAAACTTACAATATCAAGTATTGTTGAGAAGGTAGAGAAATGGAACTCTTATTCACTACTGTTGGGAAAAGAAATTGGTATAATCATTCTGAAAAAGTTTCACATTGCCTAGAAAGTTTGAAATTACACACAACTTATGATGCAGAAATTCTACTACTAGAATTCTATTCCTATGTATGAGTTTAGAAAAAAAATCACATACAATTGTACCAGACTACAGATTATTGAAAGAATGTTCAGAGTATCTGTGTATGTTAGCTTCAAAATGAAGACAAACAAATGCTTATCAATAGCAGAATAAACAAACATTCATCAACAGCAAAAAGGTTGAAAAACTGCAGTATGTTTACAAAATGTAGTATTATATAGCACAAAATAAAGCATGCCCTATAGCTTACATGCAAATAAATAAACCTTAACAGAGATGATGAGAAAATGAAGACCCTAGAGAATATAAACTTATGTTTACAATTCAAAATAGATAAACTTAACTGTAATGTTTGGCAGTATATACTGAGGTGGTAAAACTATAAATAAAAGTAAGGCCAATATCCTAATAGAGGGAGAAGTGATAGTTATAGCAACAAGCAGAAAATGGAGCTTCTTAAGTTACTAGCAAAGTGCTGCTTCTTGATCTGGGTAATAAAACATGGGTTTATGCTTCATAATATGGTGATAGCACACTCACATATTTTTCTGTATACTTCATATTACAAAAGATCAGAGTGAAAAATCCTAAGAGGAGCTGTAAAATGCTAAATAACTGAAAAGAATGACAAAAAAGATGAATGCCTTTAAATGCAGATAGGTAGACAGGGGAGGGGGTTTTGATTAAGCACTTACTACATGCTACGAACTATGCCAGGTGTTGCTGAGGACCTGTTATGCAAAAGACACAGTCTGATCTCTACAAGTCTCAGAGAAAAAGGTCAAACAAGTAATCATGAAAATTGTATGAAAAATGATTGATTGTTATGAAGGTAAAGTTCCCAAAAGTACTTCAAGAGACATTGATAGTATGCAGTGTTAGATATAAGGAAGGCTTCATTGATATATAAAATTTAAGCTGAAACATTAATAATAAACTATTAAGTTGGGAGAGAGGGAGGAGTTAAGTCTTTCAGACAGAAGAACACATGCAAGCCAAGGAACTAAACAGAGACTATAGTAGATATGAGAAAGTCACAGACAAAAACTACAGTTATAATAACAATTTTAAAATTACACCTTTGAGGCAAATGGAAGTCACTGGAGGGTTTTGTGCAGAGGAATGGCAGATTCTAGTTTACTGTTTAAGAACATTCAGATGTTTTGTGAGGCATGGATTACAGGGGGTAAGACTGGACAAATGAGGCAGAAGTCTACTGCAATGGTCTAGACAAGAAATGATGATGATTTGTCTAGAGTAAAGGCAGTGAAAATGGAATTAGTGGAAAAATTAAAATGTATTTGGGAAGGTTCAGAGTTGAGCCGATACAAAGGTTGTGGCAGGTGAAGAATTTGCCAAATTGCTATTTTGAACAACTGGAAAGATGTAAAAAGTAAAAGAGCATGAGGAGGATGAGGGCAGGGATATAAAAGAATTCAGGACAATTGTGCTTACTTGACATTTAAGGAGAGGTGACAGACAGTGCAGTTAAGTTTGAAGCTCAGAAGAGAGACATGAGTTGGAATTTAGGAGGTACTGCACACAGATGATATCAGCAGTCCTGGGAACACATGAGATCACTTAGGATGAAAATATAGGGAATGACATAAGTGAGCACAGAATACTTAGGAGCCAGGCAGGGAAGGAGAGAGAGAGAGAAATTTATTAATGGAGCAGAACTTGATAAAGCAGTATATGGTGGAGGATTATTATCTGGTTAATGAAAATGGCTTCTAAACAAGTGTGAAAGATAGACTTTGTTAGTATAATGGACACACACTGGAAATAATGACAACTTATTTTCTAAATATTATGTGAAAATCATATGCAAAATTTAATTATGCAAAAGCTAATTTTATGCAAAAGTTAATATCTAAAATGGAACGTATCCTTCCTCAACCCTATTCATTTCCTAAGTTTCCTTTATCTATCTTTTTTATTTTATTATCTAGATAGCTTTGCCTTTCCTATATTCATTTTTATAACCTACATATTAGTAAATTCATAAATAACATTTCATTTGTTCTCTTTTATTTCACTTACTTCTGTGGTTCTACTTGTCATTACCTAAAGCACAGTTCATTTCCCAGTACTCTGTGGATACAAACAAAAGTTCTCTGACATCTGTAAGTTTTAATGAGGAACTGTTAAAGTTCCTTGTGCTAGTCAGTGCTAGTCACTGCTGAAAGATAGGGGGTATGTTTTTGAACAAACAGATAAATATCCTGTCCTTATGGAGCTTATCTTCTAGTACAAAAGTATGATGCTAAGCCACTAAATAAGCTTTAAGTGTAATGTTAGTGGTGAGAATTATGAGGAAAAATAAGGCAAATAAATATGAAAGAAAAATTAATAATTAAAAAACAATAAAACAGTATGTCCTTTCATCTTCAAACGTGATTCTAGCAAATTTCTTGTCACTTCAGGGACTCTGTGTTCCTCTACTCCAGCTCTTTTTACCATGTATATACTCAATTGAAATGCATTTTTGATCAAGTTATCCTAAAATAACCTAAAACAAACCAAGACATCTGATAATGAAAATATAAACAATATCTTTAATTAGCTCATTTTTTTTCTTATGGCTATTTGTCACTGCTTATTTTTTAGTTATGAAATGTGGTATTAGAAATGTTCATATTTGAGCTAATGTTTATCGAGATAGCAAATCAGATTGTCTGCAAGATCGTCTAAAGAATCTTGGATTCTCTAAATGAAGTGTATTTGGTAACTTTTTTTTTCTTAAACACAAGTCTTACTAATTGGATCAACAAAGAAAATAGTTTGAGGGTCTTAAATCTGACTGTGTTATTTGTTACTTTCAACTTATATTGACATAATGGAAACACAGAATAAAAAGCTCAAGAGACAGTTTACATATTTTAAATACTCTCTGAAATTATTTACTTGTCACCAATAATCTAAGTTGTGAGGCAATTATTAATTTCTAGTTAGTGGTAGATCAGGGACTATGAGTTTATTAACCAAAAGTGGTATTTGATTACTTAAGTATATAAGTTATAGGATGTATATTACTCTATATAAAAAATAAAGTACAGATTTGGATTAGCTATAAAATAAAGAGATTTCAAAATAGATCGTAGTGAGTTTTCAAAGATAACAATATTCCTAGAATTAATGAACCTCATGGTGAAGGCATTTGAAATCTGCATTTCTGAAAAATATGTTTAAATTTTAATTCTTCTTTGACAACTGGAATATTTGATTTTAATTGCTTTAAAACAAATGCTAAAAATCAATAACAATGAGGACAAAGTCGTTTTGAGACAATGATAAAAATAGATACTAAAATGCTACTGGTTATATGGGATCTGTTGTGAATAGGTCAGCTCAAGGTCCCAGGTAAACATCTTGTTTGTGTCCTGAAGCCTTGTTTTCTGTATGCCTTATACTCTCAGTAGGGTCCTCCTACTCGGGTTTAACATCGGGCCACTGCACCCTATCGATCTTCTTTAAATCTCCAGAATAATAAATTTCAAGGCAACACAGCAGAAGCCGACTAAAGCCCTTTAATTACATCACTGCTGAAAGGAAATCATTGATCAATGGCATTATGGGAAAATAAACTGCCCCCCAAACCAGATCAAAGTCAATAAAGTAGCTGACTAGCTGCCCCATTTGGGACTTCTGCTAGATTAGTGCTCATGGACAAGCAAAAGAGATTCTATGCATGCTGCTCACTATCTTTTTGAAGCTCTCCCTGGCAGGTGTCATGCTCTAAGCATGGTTTTTGATTACTCTAATTAAATATAATATTATCAACAGATCTTCATATTGATCCTTAAAATCCCCCCTTCTAAATGAAAAATTAAAAGACTATAGAGAGGATCTCACAGGGTAGCAGGTTATTTCAATGATTTTATTCTATCAATTTTCTTCATGTTGTATTATTCTAATATTTATCAATATCAAGGAACCAATTACTTTAGGCACTTTAAAATAATGTGAAAAATGCATAATTTTACAACTTGCTATTCCTGAAATTAAATAAATTCTTTTCAGTTTACATGAAGTTATATTCCTTATTTAAAGTCTAAATAAATATTTTTTCTGTTAACTATAGCTAGTTGTGCTGGTCACTATTCTAATTTATTAATACTATCATTTAAATACATCTCCCAGTTTATATAATGCAATACGACAAATTCTTTTCTATCAAATAATTAGTTCAGAAATCATTGAAACCATTCTGTGAAGATAATCTTATAGTTACCTCTAACTATAGTTTTGAAATAAGCAAGGTTATTTAAATATTAAAAAGCCTATTAATTCTATACATGCACATTTCAAAATATTTTCTTCTGCTTAGTAGTTAGGGAAATGCAAAAAAATACTGAAAGGCTCATAAAATTACTTCCACATTTATAAATGTACTAGTAGTTATATTTCATTAAAATTTATAATTGTATGATAATAAAATATAAGGGTATCTTTAAAGTAAATTTGAGCATTTTGAGAAAAAAATAAGAATGTAGAAGAGGAAATCTAAAATATCAGATACAATAACTCATTTGTGGATCTTACTTTAGTCTCTCAATCCAAGAAAAGCTAATACCCATGCCTTCTTCCCATTTTATATTTCTACTTCTTTCCCTATTCCCTCAGGTGGTTCTCACTGCTAATGCCCAAATGGCATCAACCTGTTGTTTAGCACGTCTATGAAAAGGCTAGCCTGCTGGCTAATTTACCAAGGGATTAAAGCCCCGAAACCACTTCAATCTGCTACTTTGTTTCCAAGTAAAAGCCTCACCCATGACACCAGTTCCCCCGTGTTAAAATTGAAAATCTTTTTAAAGGAAAGGAAAATTCAATGTAAGAACTGTTTAAAAGAGAAACTGTATGCCAAAAATAATAATCTGTACCCTTGAACAACGCTATGAAATTGTATCCTATTGGTCTTCAAATCCTACATTATATATTTAAAAAGAAATTTCAGGTATTAAATGTTTACAATTTCATAAAATTAAGAAAACTAGCACAGGCACTGTGGTGGCATGGGGTAGGGGAGTATTAAAAGGCAGGGAGAACTGAAGTAAAACTATATGTAGATATAGTTCACCATGCAACTGATTAAAATTCATTTTTCTGTAAATATTTTGAATGACATATATTATGGTAACTGCATTAACAAACACTGGAAATGTGGTTCTACAAAACAAGCACCAATCTAAGTTTCTATATTAATCATGATAAAGACCTAAAGAGTCATTATTCTCAGAAAATTGATAGGTACACATATCAATTAACCTTTCTATGTGCAAAATTTATCAGAATGTTTTAATTTGATATATTTTATGCAGAAAAATATTTAATTTTTTTTCTGCAATTATAGGCCAGTAATAATTAGTGATATTTTCCTTTAGGGATTTCTTTACTCTACAAAAACCAGTATACTATCTGTCCTAAATGGTCACTGAGACATTGAAAAAAGTCTGTTTATTAAAGACCCAATTTCAGTGACAGCAAACTGAGCTGAAAAATGTAATGAACCTACATTTATGTCATACTCAAGAACAAATAATTAAAATGTAAGTGAATATCTATCTATTATATTCTTGCTATACTTCAGTAAATCTTTTTACTAGCAACTTTATCAGAATTAACATAGAACTGTGTATTAAGGAAGGTAAGTCTCCATTTTAAAATAATCAAGTTTATCGAAAAAGTTTTCCTCAGGCCAGTCTAGTGAATTTGCTAGACAACATTATTGCACCACATTTCACTGATATTTATTATAACACTGATGAAAGGAAGAAAAACACTATTAAGAGTTAAATTCTGAAGTTGCTGACACCTTGTAGTAATAACATGGAATAGATCATTCAGAGAGAAAACAAATATTGTTTCTCTCTTCACTTCTTCACTCTCCTGACTAGTGTCCATTGTACCTATTGGTGCCAACAGCACAGATTTTGTGGAATGAAAAACAATGCCAGCAATGGATGTGTCAGTGCCAAAGGCTTAAGAGAATATGAATGTGCTTAAGTTAGGGTCTGTGTGATAATCAAATTCAAAGTAATTCACATAAGGAGAGCATACTCAAGGTCCCATTTCTATCACAATTTTATTACAATGACAAATATGAAATTCTAACTGCCAATAAAAATACTGTATTTGATGTATTTCTGTGCAAAATTCATGGCCTTGGAAGATGTTCTGCAAGCTCTCACCCCCCCAAAGTTCATAGTGGATTCGTCTTTAAAGAAAAATGTTTAGAGTGTAAATTACCAAATATATTTTATGTAATTTTCACATTTTAATTAAGAAACAGATTATTTTTAGTTGATACTGATAAAATTCAGAGTAATTTGTATTTTTAAAAGCTCCTCAATCAAGTTTTATGCTAATGAAATATATCTTATTTCTTTTCCTCCAAAGCTAATATGAACGTTTCTTTTATTTTGCATTATGGATTGGTATGTTTTATTTTATTAGGTCTCAATTGTTAACTATTAAACAAAAACTTCTTGTAAAATTACTCATAAAATATAAATACATACTTATTAATAATCAATACTAGTAAAATAACAACTTCAATTTTAGCCCTTAAGCCAGAGACAAAATAATTTATTGATTTTATTTGTTTTAAATAAGTCAAGCAAAAAGCAAAAATATCAATGAGGAAAACAAGGTGGTTATCCAAAGTTATATCTCCATATAAATGGGATGAATTCCTTGAAAACAAATGTTAAGTTTTACTTCTGATTAAATTCAAGTTTAAAGTAATCAGATATTCGATACATCTTTCTGATCTTCACAAAGTATTCAAATTTTTTTTAACTTAGAGGAAAAACTAAAAATAAGCTATACAATGGAGAATAATTTCTCCCAACCCCCATAATTCACAAAAACCAGATTGCTTCTGTGTCTCTAAAAAAGGAAGCAGGACATTGGATTCAAAGCTTCAACAAACTATTATTACACGCTTTTCCAGTCCATTAAAAGAAAGTAATTTAATCAGTTTATAGTTTCTCAAGAAAATCTCATTCAGAGAAATTTTATTGCCAGCTATCTAAATAGTAAATACCTATTATACTCTCAAAATGAGTTTTTGCTTGCCAAGGGCAAACCCATTGCTGTTATTGTAGAGCTCTGTCAGAGAAACAAGAAGTTTAAAAGGTTATAAAGATACCATTAACGTCACAAGACTGTCTTGTCAGGACTCAAAAATGCTTAGTAATTGAGGGTTTTATTCAAAGTGTATTAGCACCCATATAAACAGCAGAGTTAATATGATGCTTTAGGCTTTATTTTGTTATAGTGCAGCAAAATCACCTACAAACAGCTGAATACTGAAAATGCATCTACTAGAGAACAGAACTCACTTTATTTTCTGGTTCTTGCTTGACTCTTTAAAGAAAATGTCAATAACATACATACAGCTTAGTGGCAAATCTAGAGCCAACCAATGAGAACAACAGAAAAAAAAGTATAAATGACAGCTAAGTGGTTTTGACAGCATATACCTTGCACAGGGCAAATGCACTACATTTTATTTGTAGATTCTAATTTTAAAAAACCTGCTAAAACATAGCGTATACTAATGTTCACTATTCATTAATATACAAAATCGTCAATGTTTACATTGAAACAACATATATTAAAGAGGATGAAGTAACTCTTTTTGTAACTTATAAATTCACTGATGATTTGAAAAAATAACTTCTGATTTTGGAATTACTGAACTAATGATATAAAAATATTCTGCTAAAATCTTTTAATTAAGGAGGTACATAATGCATCTCTTTAAGTTACTGACTTGTCAGTTCTAGCAATGATAAAGACAGTAAACATTAAAAGAAAATCCTTAAAGATATACATACTTGCCTTAAATTTTTGAATACTGATTATATTTTGCCTATACTTGCTCTCTTCAGATCATTGAAAGTAGAAATATAGACATGCAAAGTTTATAAAGAGAAGCTTAATGAGGGACCCTCTGATCCTGATCTCAATAAATCAGATATAAGCAGAAAGTAGAAAGAGAAAAAGCTCTCACTGAGATATTTTCTGACTGGGAAAGATATTGGATTGCCCGGTTTTATGGGCAGCATATGTCTAATGAGTAATGGAAGGAAAGAAGTAATTAAACTCTAGCAACTTACTCCAGGTAGATGCCACTAACCCAAACAAATCTGCTGGGGAATACCTTTCTGTTTTCAAAGCCCGTCTCTGGTATAACCACCTGCAATTCACTTTGCCTAGCTCTCCCATTATTCCTTAGCTCTCTGTGTAAACTGTAATCACATTTAGAGAGAGTGTCTCAGACCAAGAGTGTCACTGTTCGTTTCCCATACTTAGCCGTGTCATATCTACACATATAATAAGCGTTCAACAAGTACTTGCTGAACTGACAATTAAGTCATGATCTTATATGAACTAGAATTCAGGTGATTGTTTTCATGAACCTGCTAAGAACCTTACCACCTAGTTTTCAGACTCTCTCCACACCTCTCTTTATTATCTGCAATTATTAAACACAAACATCTTACATGTAACAATTAACTTGAAAGCAAATCTAAAATGATGCTTCTGAAATGTCTACACATAGTTAAGTTTATTAAATGCTTTATGTTCTAACAGGACAACTAGCTGCTATCTTAAAGCAGCTGTTTATCCTTAAGTTTAGAACAAGAAGACAATGTTCAGAATATGAAATTCTTAGCCACTTCCATTTAGGTCTCATTGAGGTAAGTAGTCTTTTTACCTT
The DNA here is from genome assembly GCA_019455555.1 of Galemys pyrenaicus. Classification (NCBI taxonomy): domain Eukaryota; kingdom Metazoa; phylum Chordata; class Mammalia; order Eulipotyphla; family Talpidae; genus Galemys; species Galemys pyrenaicus. The sequence goes on from JAGFMF010011796.1 coordinate 9,678,210, forward strand.
TAAAGGGTGAGAAGAGCTGTTGTTATGGTGACAGTCTTAAAGAGTTCTTCTACTCACAGGGCTGAGGGGACAATGAATAGAAATGGGTAAAGGTTTTGCTACTGGATGGTTTTCTCTGAAAATTCAAAGAGAAAACATGAGATTTCTTTGTCAATGACATGACTCTACACCTTTACAAAAGGTAGGTCTTAGTGTTTGATGACAAATCTGATGAAACAATTTCATGAGGTTCTTTTTAGTATAAGAGTTGTGAATTCATGTGGGTATTCTTTATCAATATTTTCTAATTATACTGTTTTTTAAAGAATCATTTGATTATATGCTATTTTAAATTTTAATTACAGTACTTGCATAATAAAGGAAAATAATCAAATAATACAGAAATACATAAAGTAAAATCTGCATGCTTTCTCCTTTTCTCCCCTTTTCAGGGATAATTGGTCCACAACTTGGTAAGAGAGGAGGCAGTGTAACACATGGGTAGGAAAAGATTCTAGAACCCAGATACTAGAAAAGTTTGTGATGTTGAAAATATACTATAGTTGTACTGTTCAAATAAAACAGCTTTTAGCCATATGTAGTTACTGAACACTTGGCAATTTGGCTTTAGCAAACGAGGGACTGGATTTTAAATTTTATATTAATTAATTCAAATTTAAATATAAGTAAGCATATGTTGCCATTCCCAACTTTAGCCCTCACAAGCTCTGTGATCTAAAGTAAATAACCTAAAACCTCTCTGTGCCTCAGTCTCTTCTCTTTAAAATAAGAATATATAATTTGTGTCATAAGTCTACAGTAAGGATTAAATTATACAATCTACGTAGAAACTTTATAAGTGCCTGAAACATGAAAAACACACTTTCTAAATTCATTAAAATTTACCATTCAAGTATCTACATATAATACACACATATGTAAGTATAGGGTAGTATTTTATTTTTAACTATAGGGCCATATTATTGGTAGGATCCTGAAAACTCCATATTGATGAATCTCACATTATCCTTCAGTTTAGTGGATCCCATAAATTTATGCTGCTCTGAGAAATGGGTAATCTCTTACAATGCCCAACTCTTATGTCCTCTACTGCTTTCTCTCTTACTACCATAACAAGCTCTTCCCTCCCTTCAAGTTCCCTCCCAATAGCTACCAAATCATGATGAACATATCATTTTCTTGAGTTTCACCCAATTTTAGTATCCATTCCACCTCCAACCATAAAGCCCCAATCTTGAGATACCATAAGCCTCATTCTATATCCAAACCTCCTATCATTCATACCATCTCTAAAGTTTTTCACTCTTCCTAAATAACAATTTAACCATATATATGTGTGTGTGTGTGTATACACATATATATGTACACGCACACACACACATCCTTCACACTAATTCTAAATCACAGGGGGCGACATTTAAGATTTGGTCCTTTATATAAGTCTGCCAGGAAAAGAGAGGAGCCTGACAGAAGAGGAGCAAGAAGTACATGTTCAAAGACCTTTAAGTGCCAGAGAACTTACTGCATTTGAGGGCTCAGAAGAAAGACTGTGGCTGGATCATAAGGGTAACTTATTGTTTCAGACAGTAAAACTGTCTCTTACTTTTCAATGTAACATTCACTGTAACAAAGATCTCTCTGCACATAGCTTTGAGATCTGTTTTAACATTTGTATACAAATTTTCTGGAAATGGAATGCTGAGTCACTTAAATTTTGGTAGGCATTGCCAACTCACTAGCAAAACGACTGAGTGAATGTCAGGCCAAACAGTTTTCCAACTCTGTATATGTGTACACACACACACACACAGGATATGAAATAGTAAAATTTGAAGATGAAATTAACTGAGAATGAAATTCACCATGTCACTATTTTATGCATACTATAAGCTCTATGTTATAATTAGAAGCCAAGATAAAAATTCTATTACTTGTCTCTTTCTATTATTTTCTACATTTGGCTAATGACATTGGGTAGTCTAAACACACTAAAACAAAGTACAATGAAGTTCAAACATAATTTTTTAAAAAGACTTATTTATTTACGCATACAAGAGCTGGGGTATTGGCCAGAGGTGTGAGAAGGGTAAGAAGACTCACCAGAGACAGACTAGGGAGCAGAACAGGTAGATCCACTGAAATACACTGCTGAGTGGAGCAGCGGGTGTGACAGCAGAGGTCTGCTTCACCATGTGAGTCAACTCCCTGGCCAGGAATAGAACTCACACTGCAGTGGCTGTGGACAGCTGCACAGTGCTGCGACTTAACCTCTTGTACTACTAGGGAGGCTCCATAACATAATTTCTTTAAAAAGATTTATTTTATTTACTTATGCATACAAGAACTGGGGTCTATGCCAGAAGTGCGGGGCTGAGAGGATTAAGATTTGAGGAAAAGGATTTGAGACAGAGGATTACAATTAAGAGACAAAGTGATTAAGAGACAGTGATGAGCAGAACAGGTAGATCTACTAAAATACACTGCTGAGGGGAGCAGCGGATGAGACAGGAGAGGTCTGCTTCACCACATGGGTTAGCTCCCTGGCTTCGATCAAACTCATGCAGCAGTGGCTGGCAATGGCTTGACAGTGCTGAGACTGAACCCCTGAGCTACCAGGGAGGCCCCTTAACATAACTTTGCGAAATGCTTGCCTAAAAATTGATATGCCTATGGATTTTTGATGTTTCATTAAAGAAGCAAAACTAATTCTAAGACAATTAAAACTCTGAAGATTAGATCTTTGGAATAGAAAAGAAAATATGAAGAGTATGAGATGGTATACTGCCATGTGTAAAAGCATGCCATTACTGATCCACTACCTATCACTGAAATATCTGAACTTTCTGAACTATTTTTTTCTCATATGTAAGTACAACTACTAATAGTATCTCTTCCATGATGTGGATATGCAAATTAAACATATTAAATAGAGAGCTTAGCACAATGCCTGGTATATAAAAAGTACTCAGGAAATCTGACCTATTGTTGTTGTTATTTTCTTCGAGCTTTAAACAAAGCTTGTAGCAAGACAGTGTAGGTAAGCTATGTGTTCAAGCGTAGATTCTTGCTGTGATCTTCTTATGTGTCAGATTCTTGTGTTCTTCAAATATCCTAAACTCAGTTTTACTATCCTAGTGTTACCTCTGGAGTAGACTTTGGTGCAAGGAGTCACAGCATTGTTTTCTTCAGTTAACACAATTAGTAGACATTATCTTACTACTAATGTTGATTTCCCATAGATAGGGAAAATAGGAAGCCATGTCTCTTTATAATTCTGGCTTAATGAGGCTTATTTCTCTCCGGGTGTGCTTTATATTATAAAGCACATATACTGACAAACTTTTACATTATACTGATAATTTAAGAGATTTTCTTCACTGACCATGAGAAATATCTGAAACTAGATATTTTTAAAATGTCAAAGCTTTATTTGATTATGATGTGACCCACAATATACTCTGAGTGAGTCAAAGTACTACACTAATATTTTTTCTTTTATCTGCATAGCCTTGAATTAGATGGGGGACATGTAGATTTCCATTTCTGACACCTCCTATCCTCTTTGTCTGCAAGTAGTCTAACTTTAAGTTTTTGTCTGTCAACAATATAAATCTCTGACATTAGAGTCAGAAAATAAAAGGGGACCAAGAGCACGAGAGAGTCTTAATACCATATCTCCATGTTTTCACTTTTAGTACAAGTTGACTGAGTATAGGAAGTTCAGGATGTTTTTGCTTTCTCCCGGCAATCTGTAGGCATTTTTACTATGGATACTTTCAATCCCTTATATGAGGATGTGCCCCTGCTATATGCTGAGATGAGAGAAGACCTGGGCCAGAAAGTGGTAAAAAATGTTCATCTACTGCCAATGTTATAAATAACAACTACAACTCATTATAACCTCACACTACCAAAAAGATAGGTGGAACAGAGTAAAAGGGCTATAATAAAAGAATAACAAATGAAAAAGGAAAGAAGATTCAGCCTCTCTGGGGAGGTGGGAGGGAATAAAAAAAAACAGTTCTGAAGAATAAACGCAGCTCTAATATTATCACAGAACTTATTATAAAATGACAATATTATTACTCATATAAATTATATAATAATAACTTACTATCTTGCCTCTTATGTAGTAATACTACTTCACATTTAACTTTCATGAGTTGCACAAAGGTGATCCACAGCTATAAATGGCACAGCAAAGATCTCTTATAATACACAATATCTACAACACTAAACAATTTAGAAGAGTCATTGGACTATATTTAATGTCACATACAACAGAAAAAGAATTGGTCATTTACATTAAGTATTTTTGATTGATCAATGATCTTCTTTTATTCTTTTAGATAACATCACATGTAGGTTACAAAACTACAATGCACACAACACCCACTCATTGACAAATTCCATTTGTACACAGCATAAACATTTTAATAAATTGAAAACAGAAATAATCATGCTCTTTAATAATTACTTTAATACTACTTGTACCTGACTTCTATTCAGCCAACTTTTTGCTTCTTCTTAATTTAGCACTGTTGGATTCAGGGGAACAAGTTTATGCCTCCTCAGACACACATCACTATGCCACATCCCACCAGAGCACCAATATCCCTTTACCATATGCCACGGGGCTTCCCTTTTGTTCCCACCCCATTTTGTCCCCCTAGTAGCGTCAATTCTGTGGTCATATTTCTGGGCATTTCAACCTCTCTCATTCTCATTTTCCCTATCTGTATTGTAGGAACAGCAGCATTCTGTTTACTTCATAGGACTGTTGTAAAATAAGAGCAATTATATATTACAATGGTTAATACAATGCCCAGTAAATCAAATGCTTAATTAAAAAAAACTACTACAAAAAGTACTATATACTTGTTAGTACTATCATCACATTCATTTTCAACCTGACACTGTTTTGGTTTGCTATTTGAAGATATTCTCTATTGTTATAAAAAAATGTTACACATAAATTGCCACACCTGGAGGACACATGCTGCTGCTCACTCCAGTTTTCTCTTGTCCACTTCCCCTATAAGGGCAAGGCTCTGGCCAGGTCCAAGATCACTACTACAGTCATTCATGGTAAGTAAGTCTGGCCAGATTTCCCATTACTGGACTCACTCTTAGAGTTTCAAAAATCACTATTCTTCTATAACTTTGCCCATAATTGAACAGTTACCAATGTACCTATTATGGCCCTTTTTTTTTTTGAATGAAGCAACCAAACTGCTAAATAAGTATTTAACAAGCAAATAGTAGTGTTTTGCTTATGATAACGTTTACCCAAACACTGTTCTTAATCTCCTTATGCTTTTCATATGGAATAATTTCTGCTCTTCTTAAAATTATTAATAACAAACTAATTTACTATAAGCATCTTTTACATTCAACTACTTCACTATGTTTTCTATCATTGTACACAAGTTGTACAATCAAAATATAGGTATCCCCTGCTTTCTAAAGTCCCTGTTACACCATCTCACTTTTATTTATTTTTTTTAATTGAGGTAATGTTGGTTTACATTGTTGCCCCTTCAAGTGTTATTGCCAGAGTACACCCATTACTAAAGTACCCATGGACCACCGCTTCACATTTACGAACAATGTATACTGTACTAGTTTTTGCAAACTGAAGAAAGAGGGTATCACTCCCCCCCCAAAGCAACAATAGTATTCAGTGTTGGTTTTATAGCAGCTATTCTAGAGGCAACAATATCCTGAATAGTGATAATGGACCTGCCAAGCTCCTTCCCATATATATAACATAACTATATGTTAGTTAGTGCTATTGGTTATTTTATTTCTTATTGTTGTTTTACATATCATTATTTTATATGGTATGATTTGAAAGGCTGTTTTATGGTCTGGGAAACCTCAAATATTTTGCCATATGAATCAATGGTAATTGCTTCTTTCCTTTGTGCCATTTTAAGCTTACAAATGGTTCTACAGGAAGGTTCCTCTTTAGGATGGCAGTTATTTTATTACAAATTACTTTTTGTAATAATAATTATTATTACAAAGTGTTTTCATATTTACCTTAGAGAGGAAATTGCATTGATTTTTGAAAATCATGTGTGGGGTAAGTTATATTATCCACAAATTTAATTTCAGGAAAGGAAAGGTACAGAACATTTGTCATAAAAGAGGCTAGTAGGACCTATAGAGTTGAGAAATAACAACCAGAAGAAGTCATACCAGTCACTTTTCTGATTCTTAAGTTAAAAAACACTCAACCCATTAAGTCTTTGTTCACTGTAGGAAACAATTAAAGGCTTGGGTTTCTAGCTTTGTAATCTTGGTAAAGATACTTGTTTGTTCTGGATCAGTTTCCCTATCTGTAAAATGGGTATAAAATCCATACATAGGGCTGATGCCAAGATTAAGTTAGTTACTATATGCACATTGCCAGTAAGAGTGTTTGACACATAAATCTAAAAAGTATTATGTATTCTTTTTATTATGTCATTATTATTATTTTCTAGCCTAGAATATTATTTATTTGTTTGCACATTAAAAAAAATCACTCATCTAAAATGAATACTGTCTAGTAGAAAAAGATAAGGGAAATGCAGACATGGCTTCTTTTTCTAGAAAGATAAGAACTTTAGGACACAAAACTGGTGAAAGAGTGATATACATTTCAAAGCATTAGGGAAACAAGAAAAGTGAAATGTCTAGGATACTATTCTTCTATTGATACTTTCATTTTTCTGCCTGGGCTTCCCCAGTTAACACTAATGTTTCTTTCTATAATCCTTTGTCCTTACCCATCATTGTACAATAATTTTGACTTATGCGATAGTTGTATCTCTATGTTTTTGTAAAACTTGGACATAAAGTTCAATGGTAAGGGTCATGTTGAAGATTAAGTTTCTCTCTATAATGCCTGATAGACTGTCAAAATATAACTTTTATAGTCGGACCTAAAGAGCCATTTTTAATTAATGAGACCTTCAACAGATCCTCTAACTTCTCTAAGTCTAATTTTCTCATGTTTAAAAATTATACTATTACCAAATGGTCATCCTACCAAAAGCAACACACAGATTCAACACAATTCCAATAAAAAAAAATCAATGGCATTCTTCAAAGAACTAGAACAAACACAACTAATAAAGATCCTGAATAGACAATGCAGTTTTGACAAAAAAAAAAAAAAAAAGGTGGTATTACACTTCCAGACTTCAAACTATACTTCAAAGCTACAAAAATTTAAACAGCATGATAATGGAACAAAAATAGACACACACCCCAATAGAATAAAGTTGAGATCCCAGAAATATTTCACAACTATATGGTCAATTATTACATGACAAAGGGGCCCCGTCAAATTACACTAGAACAATGAAAGCCTCTTCAAAAATTAGGAACCAGAAAATTGCATGCAAAAGAATAAAATTAGATCATTATCTAATACTATACACAAAAATAAATTAAAAAATAGATAAAAGATTTCAATGTAAGACCTGAAATCATAAAGTACATAGATGAAAACATAAGGCAAAACACTTTACAATATAAGCTTTGGCGGTGTCTTCAGGGATGTTTCCAACAGTAAGGAAAACAAAAGAGAATATAAACAACTGGGACTACATTAAACTAAAAAGATTCTGAACAAAGAAACTATGACTGAAAAAGACAACCTACTGAATGGAAGAAAATGTTTGCATGCCATATATCAAGGAACTGATATTAAAGATCCACAAAAAACTAGTACAACTCAATAAAAAGAAAATAAATAACCTGATCAAAATATGGCTAAACAGACACTTTCCCAAAGAAGACATACAGATGACAACAAGCACATTAAAAGTGTTCATCATCACATATTATCAGGGAAATGCAGCTCAAGACCATAAATGAGATATCACCTCACACCTGTGAGAATGGCCCATATCAAAAGGATCAATTAAATAAAAACCAAAGAGAGAATATCCACATAAGAATTTTGCATTGTATAATGTTTGACGAAACATGTCTGTTCAAATAAGTAAAGGAAGTGTCAATCGCATTCAGTTGATGTCTGACAAAGGTTAACACACCAGAATATTACAGTAGGTAAATATGTTTCAATGCACTTTTATATTTCACTGTTGACATTGTCATACTTTTATTTGGCACTTCAAACACATTAAACAAAGTTTCTTAGCTTGACAAAATGCTTTAAAAACCTCTAGTGAGGGCATATAGCCATGGAATTTTGAGAAGGCTCATTTCAGAAAACATCCTATGTGTTGAATCAAGATTTAAAAAAAAACATGTTTTTAAGATATTGATACAAAGAGGCAAAAATGCTCTTTCCCGACAATAAATCCTTTCCCTTTGGTGACACATGAAAGTTTTCTTTACCTTTTATCTCAATGTAGAATATATGCAATACCTATATATATATATAAAAGTGTTTTCTGTAACTGAAAATATAGCTTATTCCATAGTAGTTAAAATGATTAATAAAAATATTAAGGTATTGTGTCCAATAGTATGGAATTTCATACACAATAATTGGAGATGACCAATACATTTAATGTGGATGATTTATACTTATACATTCTTGTTGGCTTAAGAAAATATGTATGTATTTGATAAGCTAAAGGAGCTACTTTAAGGCTACGTGTTATCACTATTACTTGAATTATAGGCTGCTTCTTTCTTACCAAGCAGATGGTATTAACTTGATTATGTTGGTCTTTTTAAAAATTCTCAAATTTCTTGTTCTGTGTCTGGATCAAGAGTTGTGATAATCTAAAACCCAGTATCATACAAAGCCCAAATGGAAGTGGGGCTCTTCTCTGACTAGGAGGTTTTATAATTAAATAGCTTTTCATTCACTGTAGCAGTCAGAAAATGAGACAAGTTTATCAGAGATAATCCTGACATTTTTATTTAGAGCATCCATAAAAGCAGTTCTTTCCCAAATTACTCAGAGGTCATATCTGGATAATAATTCACTTGATATGTTCTAAAGTATACTTAACAATTAATCTTGAATAGTATAAAGTACCAAGAAATCTTTTTAATTCTAAATATCTATAACATGTGAGACAGATAACACCTACAGACGCAGATGAAAATAGACAAATTTTATTTTTCAAAGGCCTTTGTGATTAATTTAGTCTCAGTATAATCTTGGAAATGAAATTTCCAAATTATTTCTTATTCTGACACCACTATAAGAAAGAACACTGTAATTTATGATTTTACTTATCCTAAAGCTATAAAAATGACAACAAATTCTATCAGTCTACCTCAGTTCTATTATCATTTCTACACGCCTTCTTAATGTTGGTGAAAAACAAACCTACTGTATTTTCAAATTAAAAAAGTCACCAATAAAAGTAATTAATTTCATGTGTGAGTATGGGTTATATTTATTTTGTAATATATACCAAGAAGTAACATATACTTCATGTCTCTTTTTATAAATAAAATGTTTTCTATTTCACTGTTGTCTGTTTAAAATAGACATCATGTATTCCCACTGGTATTATTCTTTTCTATGATATGCAATGAAATGATCTTTTTGTTGTTGCTGTTCAGTGAACATGACTCAAACTATAATCTTTTGAGAGCTACAAAGAAATAATCAATTAAAAATAAGGTAATTAAAATTTAAGAATAAGTAATTTTCAAAATTAGTGACATTCAGATTTTTTATATTATATACAGTATATTACAAATACTCAGAACAATACAGAATACTATCACAGTAGGAGAAAGGGCACTCAGGGTAAGGGGCAACACCCCCCTTTCCTTTGTAATCCCACATTCTACAGATTACAAAAGAAAGGTTTAGAAAAATTAAGTGAATAGGCCATAATAACAATGAATATGCAGAGCAATTCAATCATTTTCTATGATATAAAAAGGTTTAAGAGTTGGAACTCAAGTACCAATTACTATAAAATTTCTGAAGTCAAGGAAATCAAAAGGTCTTGAAGAAAACTTTCCCATGATAAAATATGGTAGTCTATTCACAAAATACAAAATTTAATTGTTTAGTTATTCCTTCTATGCTAGAACACTAAAGAGAAGTAATTGACAGCAATACAAAAAAGTCAGCAGTTTAACAATATTTCCCTAATTAGTAAATGGACTTAAAATATCTACATGTAGATACACCTCTATTCACAAGAAGCCTCAAGATTATGTCAATAGGTAACTTTTTATAATGTAGTATAATTTTACTACACACAACCCCCAACTCAGTCCCTTAAGACAAATTGAAAAGATATACTAAGCATCCAATCCACCTTTACTACCCCCTGTATTCTCAACATAAATCATTTTTTAAATCATAATCAGTCTAAATTCTCACTTTTTTCTTTAGAAGATAATAATATCAATATACTCACCTGGAAAATGCAGTTACAACACTTTGTAACTTAAAAAGAAGCCTTTCCTATATGTAACTATTTATAAAGTGAATACAGCTCCAGTTTTCAATAATCTATTTTTTTTCATTATTCTGTATTATTTCTATAATATTTTTAAGTATTAGAAGATCAGTGTTTTCCTTACACTGTTTTTCCATTATTTGGAAAAAATCCAAAATGGGACATGTTGTGAGATGTTTCCAAAAAGTTATGTTGTGTATTAAAATCTAACAACTCAAGGCATTTTGGCCATAGACAGAATTCCTTGCCCTCATCTCCTTTTAAAACCCCTTATGAGGCATTATTGCTTTAAGTCTAAGTTTCCAGTTACTGGATTATTGTGCAACCAGTGAGGTTGAGTGGTTTGAATTTCCTCCAGAGCCAGTTAAGAGTTCATTTATTTCCAGAGGTCATTGAAAAACTCAACTTTTCTTTTAAAAAAAAAGACTATTTTGTCTGAATAATACGTCAATTTAAATAAAATGTTAGAAATTCAGCAAGTTCTATTTTAGTTTAAATATTATCTAAATAATGGTTCATTCTCTTGCAAGTGAAACATGATGTCCACAAAGTAAAGATGCTACACTACTTTTTAAAAATAAAGCCTTTTTAATGCATATACTAGGAATGCCTTCTAAAACATACCCCTTAAAAATTTATCCACTCAATACCTTGTAATCATCTCTAAATCTAATGGGACACAAGCACATTTCATCACAGATGAAATTCTTCAATGACTGCTAAAATGAGAATCAAAAAATTATTATAATCTAGTAGTTTGGCTTGCAGCAAGCATTAATCAGAAGTCATAATAAATCCACATGCTTCCTCAGACAGCACATTAGTCAAACCCTTTTCTGTGATAACGACAGTGACTAATGGGCTCTGAGTTAGAAGGGTCAATCATAAACTCATCAAATGCTTCATTTAATTTCTTAATTTGGACAAACACAATTTGTTTATGGGAAAGATATCAGGTGTTCATGAATGAATAATGGCTATGAAACCAAACTCCATTAATCAGCTCATGATTACAAATGACTTAGAGATTGTTTATTCTAATTTCATTCATTTGGGTCAACAAAGAAAACATGAGCAAATGAAACCATTTGGAAAAAAATGGCACACTTATTCCTCCATATTTAATAAGGCAATGATAAATACTCTTTCAATAACTGTACCAAAAGGACTGTATTACTCAGGTTGATACTAGTCTATTTTACAACTGAGCTGTTAATGTATATGATTTACAAAGAGATCAGGTAAGAAAAAAAACAATAAAAAGTCCTTCAATGCTATCAAAGTTATTCTTATTTCCTAAGACTTCTCTCTGATTCCTCTGGCAGAGGCAATTAAGCCTGTGTTTCCCTGGTGCATTGTAACTTTGTACTTTGTCTGACACATTGTAGAGTCCCAAATATCTGGAAAATAAACGCTGCTATGAGCTATTTTGAGTACCTCACAGTTCTATTCCACACTAGACTGTGAGCTCCAAGAGGGTCTTAAGAGTGTCTTAGGAATCTTTGTATTATATACAGCCAGTATATAAACCATGGCACATTTAATTCTAAAGGAGAGCATTTTATCATGTAAATTCTGAATAAATTTACTTACTGGAAAATCTGGAACATCGCATTACTTTCAAAGTACCTGAGACAATCAACCTAGCAAGAAGTAATGTCATCATTTTTTCATTACTAAAGACACCTGCTCTTCCTCTGCCTCTTCCTGCTGTCACTAAGTGGTACTTGAGGTAAGAGAGCTCCTCTCTGGCAATCCAGGACTATGAGGGATGGTGCTGAACAAGCCTTATTTGCTACCTGATCCACTGTGATCACCTTTAACTGATGAACTATATGGGTTGGTTGGGTTTGGTCAACAGAAGACATAAAAGGGAGCTCAATTAGAGGACATGGTCTGTGGTTTGACAGAGGCTGCCATTCTCTTTCAAAGGTTCGGTTTCTACTGGGATGATTCTCTCTTAAAACAAGTTCTGAAATGTTCTAAAAATGTTCTCTTCCCTTTCCCTTTTCAGGGCTAAAGGTGAAAAATCTCACACATACTGGTAAGTCAGGAAGCTTAATGATTCTTAGCCTGAACCTTTAGTAGTCCTTTCATTAAACTCTTGATTATTCCTCTGAATATGCCATTTATTTTTTGCTGCAACTGTAAGCTGTACATTGTTCATATTTTGATCTGAGGCACAATCTATAACCTATAAACAGCTTACCGGTCTCTGTATAGAGTTCCAGCATGCAGTTCCCTATCAAAACGTCTCAGTAAAATCAGACTCAGTAAAAGGTTATCCCATGGTAACTATTTCTAATCCTGACTGTTTGAGATTTTTCTTATTTCCAGAAGATGAAGACCTGTAATGCTATAAACTTTCCTTCTATAATTGGGCTCTTAATGATGTCCAACTTATGAGTTGGTTGAAGAACATTCCTTCATGTATTATCTGTTCCTATTTCCTTTTCTGATTCCTTCTTTTGAACTCTTAGTCCCAATTGGTTAAGCCCCAAGTTTCTACCCAAGTTTTTAGGTGAGAAAAAATAAAAAATTTTCACTAATATAAAGTAAAAATTCTAATAGATAGTAACCTATAATGAATAGTCTACTTCACAAAGAAACTAGTACATAAATAAATGTTTTATAAATAAAATACATAAAGACAGAGTTTATGCTTTCACTTATTTGTAAACAGCGCTTTTAGATGCAAAATACTTTCCCACAAAAATTGTTTTAGTAATATTTTCCTTTATATACAATGGGGTATTCCCCCATAAACCCACATATAAGCAGAAAATATAAACTGAAATACATTTAATATAGCTAACTATCTTAGCCTAGCCTCACCGACCTATCATGTTGAGAATACTTACAATAGACTAAGTTGGTCAAAATCATCTACCAGAAAGCCTACTTTATAATAAAGTATTGTGTATTTCATATAATTTATTGAACACAGTACACTGTAGAGTATAGACTGTTTACCCTCATGATCACCTGGCTGACTGAGAGCTGACCCGCATGGCTAGTCTGGGAAAAGATCAAAATTCAAAATTCGAAGTACAATCTCAACCAAATGCATATCACTTTCACACCATCATAAAGTCAGGGATCATCTGTACTAACTAGGCTTCTGAATTAGTATTTTTCAATTTTTTGACAAGGTACTTAAGAGTGGTACTACTGGTTTGAGTGGCTGATTTATGTTTCATATTTTGAGACACTTGCCATACTTTTTACATAGACTGGACCACTTTGCATTCCCATCAGCAGTGTAAGAGGGTTCCCTTTCTTCACATCTTGCCAGCACTTCTCATTTCTGGTCTTTTTGATATGGAACTTTCTCACATGTGTGAGATGGTATCTCACTGCGGTCTTGATTTGCATTTCTCTAATAATAAGTGATCGTGAATGTTTTTTCATGTGACTGCTGACCATTTTAATGTCTCTGGAGAGGTATCTGTTTAGTTCTTTTGCCCATTTTTTTTTACTAGGTTATTTGTTTTGTTTTTGTAGTTATGAATTCTTTGTGCATCTTAAATGGCAATTTTTTTTTCCAGATGTATGGTGAGCAAATATTTTCTCCCACTCAGTAGGGTGCATTTTCATTTTACTTATTGTTTCTTTCACTGTTTTGAACCTGTTTAGTTTTTTGTAGTCCCAAGCTGTTTATGTTCTCCTTTGTTTTCCTTGCTGTTGAAGATAACTGTCCAGTTTTCCCAACACTATTTATTGAAAAGGCTACTTTTTCTGGACTTCTTTGTCAGAGATTAGCTGCCTATACATATGTAGGTTTATTTCTGGACTCTCAATTCTATTTCATTGGTCTGTGCATCTGTCTTTGTTCCAGTACAGGCTGTTTTAATTATTGTGGCTTTATAATATAGCTTGAGGCCTGGAAATGTGCTATCTCCATTTTCTTTTTTCTTTCTCAAGGTTGCTTTTGCTATTTAGGGTTTGTTGTGACTCCATATGAATTTTAGTATTATTTCCTCCAGTTCTTTGAAATATGCATTTCCCTTATTAATAAACTAACATGAAATAATACACAAAGGGTCCCTGTACTGGGAATAGTTACACAAGCACAAGACATTACATATTATGCGTAAATAAGAGCAATGAAAATAAGTTGTGGGGACATGTGTACCCCATTCCTTCCAAACCAAAGAAAGATAATCAATTCACTTGCGTAGTGATAACCAATTTGTTTCTGTATATTCACAAATCAGTGTGCACATAATTATGTGCTGCAGTATTTTTAATTACAAGGATATGGAATGGTAACCATGAAAACAAAGGCCAACAAACAGCACATCACAGTTTATTGAGAATATTGGAGAAATTAATATGTGATAACTCACTGGAAAAAAAAGAATTTCCTAGAAGAAAAAGAATCCAAGCTTATTTGTAATATCAGTTTAGGATTTAGTTTCAATGGTATATTGATGCATATTTACATACGCTTAAAGTTACATTCAGTCTTTGATCCAACCAACTATTTATAAACAAAGGCTCCCAACACCAGGATACTGTGTTACTAACTAGAAAATACAAAGTTGAAAGATCTACCCAAGAAGGGCTTTTTGCTCAATATGGAGAATATAAATACTTCCAAAAAGTATTTATAATATAAAGTATGTACAAAACAATTTTGAGAAATAATCTATTCTAATAATATATAAAAGAAGGATATCATGTGCAAGCAGTGCTTCACCCAGGAATATAAGACTGGCTTAATACTTGAAATCAACCAGTGATTTTCAACATATGAGTAGATTAGTAAAGGAAAGATACAGAAAAGGCATTTGACAAAATATTCATTCTTGATAAAAACTCAAAGGAAACTAAGAAGAGAAGAAAAAAATTTTCAAATAATCTTAAAAAATAATCCCTATGTGAGTTTATCAAAATAATACGTATAAATTTAATATTCAAAACAGGATTTTATTCCCACATACTATCAATGAACAACTGGGTTCTGGAAGTTACTACATGTCTGTTTGCATTTTGTCAAAAATCCAAGATCTAATACAAAAATCCAAATCACTAAAAAGGGTGTTTTTATTGTATATAATTAATTTTTAAAAATTTATAAAACAGGAAAGTCAAAGACAAAGAGAAAATATTTATAAAGTACATCTCTAACTGGTACTCAGAATACATAAATAACTCTAAAAGCAATGATAAAAGTAATTTCTTTCAAAATTGGAAAAGAGCTATAAGCAGACACTTCATAAAAGTATACAGATGACAGATGATTATGTAAAAAGATGTTCAATCTCATTAGTCATCATAGGAATGCACATCAGTCAAATGAAATAAACATACTCAATAGAATGGCTGGAATTAAACAAAAACAAAACAAGACAAAAAACTGGACAAGAAGTGATGTCAAGGATGTGGAGCAAATGGAACTTGTACACGTGGCCACATGGCTTGTGGAAACACAAAATGGTATAACTACTTTGAAAACAGTTTGGCTGTTTCTTATCAAGTTAAAGTTACACTTACTATCTAACCAAACAATCCCATTCCTAAGTATATACTCAAGAAAAATAAAAATACATGTTCACAGACTTGTAATCAAAAGTTCACATAAGTTATACTCATAAAACCATAAGCTAGAAACCCACATACCACCAATTGCTGTGTGAATAAACAAACTATTAGAACCAGATGCTGGAATACTACTCAGTAATGAAAAGAACTGATGTTCATAACAAAGTGGTCAAGTTTTAAAGCATTATGCTTTTAAAAACTACACATACAACAGTTTACATGTTATATGATTCCATATATATAGTATTCTGAAAATAACAAAACTATAATGACAAAGTAGATTAGTAGTTGGTAAGGTCTAAGATAGGGAGAGAGAACTAGCTATAAAGAAGTAAATGGAAACTGTTGGGGATAATGTAGATATTTGTCAAAACTCTTCAAGTTTCACACTAAATAGTGGGAAATTTTATTAAGTTTAAACTGAAACTTAAATACACCTCTTCAGATTCTCTTCATGACTACAGAATGATCAGATAAAAATAAGACAACTCAAAAAATTTTAACAACCATAATTTTCATATCCCAGGACAATAATCACTATTGGTATTTTGATATATATCACTCAGAATATTTTTCAATATAAGTATCACCTTTTGCTCACAACTAAAATAGGATCAATTCCTTAATTGACTGACAAGTCACAAATCTATAACTATTCCAATAAATATACTGCATATATTTAAAGAGTATTCTGTGATTGCCTAGTTGTGAGTAACAAAAAGTTTTAGCTTATAATGTCATTTTGTTGCTATTACTTAATCCAACATTTGTAAGACTTGTTTATATTCACATGTAACAACTGAATTCACAGGTCTTGTATCCTTTTAATTTAGCTAAATAAAAGCTAAATAAAGTTCAGACATCCTTTATAAAGATAGAAAAGATCTTAATATTTAGGGATGACAGAAAAATTAAAAATATTAGTAAACATTAATAAATAAAATAATTTTTTGGAGAGAGAGAACTATTGTTGATTTGTTACCATCAACTCTATAAATTTAGGGGAAGACGCTGTACTCACACACAAAAAGGGCCACTCTATTTAAACAGTTTTTTTTATTATGAAAGAAAAAAGAAACCCCAGGGTCTAAAATGTAATGAGTGATCCTATTAGTTCCACCAGACTAAAATCATACAGTCTACGTATGTGGTCTTTTCAGCCACATCTGTCATGAGCCATTTTTACATCACAAAATGCAAAATACTGAGCAGCGAATTATTAGATGAGACCTGGGAAAGTATTCATCATCTGATTTCCCTAAAAGAAAAACTGGCTCGTAAGAAGATAGGTGACAGTTCTTGTTCTCTGCAGAGCACCCACAGAATTTACACATTTAGAATCAAATCTTAATATAATCCCAGCAACAAAGAGAAAACCACAGTAAAGGATTAAACAAAATGGACAAACAAAAGAAATCCCAATAATGATTTCTTAGAATACAAACACTTTGTTTGGCTAGTAAACATAGATCTATTACTAAAATTATTTACATGAGAAAATAAAATGCTTATATATAGTAGATGCTCAATAAATGGTACTCATTATTTTAAATACTTCATTAAACACATTTTATTAGACATTTTATAGACTGATATGATCTTACTCCTTCCAAAAACTTTTATTTCTTTGACTTATCTGAAATCTAAAGTAGCCCTTTTTTGTTAAATTTCACAGTGTTATTTTATTCTTATCCTCCCAAAATATTTTAAAAGGACCTGTAATTTTCCTTACAGGGAAAGGATGACTATCATTCCAAAGTTTTTAATTATTCTAGTTAAGAAATATTAAATGGTCAGTTTGTTTAAAAACTCACACAATCCTGCTTTAGATAAATTATTTACAATGATTCTAAGACCAATGAAAAAGAAACTTGCACACTTGATATATAAACAAACATCCAAATCTTATACACTTGTCAGTCTTTCAATAATGAAGTCTGGGGAAAAATAAATTCACAGACACCCAAGTGAATTGGCAACTGTAAGTGACAGAAGCCCTTCTAAATCCTCTGTTTACACTGGGGATTAGTGGAGTAGATTTTGCGTTGCAAACTGAACAGTCCATGGTCAAGGGAACCTGCTCCCTGTCAGCCCGCGGGGCATAAGGACAAAGAACGGTCCTGGTAGGAAGTGACCCATAAACATATTCCTACCCAGGATTTATACAAAGCCAGTCTGCCTCACAGAAACTCCATATGACCATTAACTGGCCTGCAAGGCCTGCCAGGAGGCCTAATTACAGGTCTACAGAGCCCAATAACAAAAGCTGAAGGGCTTTAGCCTAGGGATGATCTGCTTTATACTGACTTGAGAGAGTCCATATAGAGGACCCAAAAGAAAGAGGTTTAGCTTTAAAATTCTCCCCAGAGATCCAGCATTGTACTCGAGTCTAGAAAGCCCACAAGCAACATACTTCAGCTAGGCTTAAACATACCACCCTCTCAAAATTAACATTCAACTACTGTCTGCTTAACATCTGCTCAAACACAGCAAGTTGCTGTGATATTGTTAGTCTCTAGCTGATAGCTTTCTTCTTACAAAATATTATTAGGGGTAAAGAACAGTCATTCAAATTAAATATGTAACAAAAACTAAACAAATATCATTTTAAAAGGTAATTTACTTTTTTGGGACACATTATCCTATCTTTTTGGATTAACACAAAGCCAAAAATTAGATTCATTATTAGAAATTAGAAGTTAAATTAGCATTATTAATCAGATTGTACATTAAAGCTATTAAATCTTATGTAGAATTTCTCAGTAGAATCTTACGTAGAATTTCCCTCATATTTGAGGGGAAAAGTTTCAAAAACTGCCCAAGTCCATAAACTATTTAAAGTTTTACTCATTTGTTTCTCTCAGCACTATTCTTAATTCTCTTGATATTTTATTTATAACCAGATACATGGAGGTTCAAGGAAGATGTGTAGCTCAATTTCTCCTCTTTAATTACCTCATAAAATCATCCTGGTGATGCCATGAGACACTTCTGTTACTACAATTACCTAACAGTTATAGAAAACTCCATGATGTATTGGGTGCTATTCCAAACACCATATTATATTAATTTATTTCATTCTCATAAAAATTCGAGAAGCTGCATATTATTATTCTCATTCCATAAATGAAAAACTTGAGGTTTGGTAAGCTGTAACAACTTTCCCATAGTTTCAACAGTAAACAGAGGTGGGAATGGCCCAAGGTCAACAGACTTAAGAACTTAACAGCCATATTATATTAACTGTCATACTAATACAAACATTCACTGAATATTTAAATGTACCAGGTACTAAGTATTTTACAAATGTTAACTGTGTTACACTCCATTAACAACAACCCCATTAGTTATGTACTATTAATACCTCTGTCTCATAGTTGAATAAACTGAAGGAAAGTGGAGAAGAGGTGGTATGCCCGAGCTCACAAAATTAATTGATAGGACTTATAATGGATCTAGAGTACCAGCCCACAGCAGGGGAAAAACCTAAATTGAAAAAAAGTCTAAAAACAATATTTATGTGATATAGAAAATAACTTTTCAGTCTCTTGCTCTGTTTCTTAGGTTTATCTATATGAAAACTCCTCTCATAATAATCACCTATTTCTTGGAGCCACAAATCAGTGTCGGAAAAATACAAAGCAAAACCTCCATCAACTTGAAATCAGAGTAGCTGAATGATTTTCTGTGCTCCTGAAAACTGTGTATTACCAAGGTAATGTCAGAATCACAAATATTTAAAGATAGACTGGACTTTCAAGAACTACTGAGATTTCCAAGATCATAGAGTTCTGAACAGAGTCAGGATTTGGCATATAGGTACTTAATGGAGAATTAAGAGAATGAAGTTTACCACACTGCAAAATAATTGGGATTGAGTGAGGAATGTGAGTCTTATTCCTAAGCACAGATGCATACCTTGATAGAATGTGCATGTATGTATAATTGGTCAGTGTTTTACAATACTTAACCAGCTTTTTTCTCAACGAGGGCCACAGAAATGCATGTCTCTGGATAAGCTTAAGACAGAAACAGTAATGATCATAAAATACTACTCTAGGTTTTTCAAAGTCATCAGATTTGGTTAGCATGAGCCCTCTAAGTTAAGGGAAAGAACATTTTTTTCCTGGTAAACTTTAATCCCTTTGTACTATCAATTTAAAAATTCATTTCAGAATCAAAGGCTTGCTTGAGGGTAGAGATTATTTTATTTTAAGGTATTATAGTATTATGCCTAACAAAGTATACTTTTGGTAATATTTTCTATCACTCTTCATGCTGTCCAACATAACTTGGGGATTTAACCTACGGATAGAAAAAGCTCAAGAGTCAGAAAGCATTGGATCTGAGCCCTGGTTCTGCCACTTACTAGCTATGTGATCTTTTATAAGTCATTTAAGCTTTCAGGATATTTGTAAAATGGAGATAATTAGCTCTCCATGCAGTAATATGAGTCAAATGATAAAAGATTTATGAAAGTGCTTTGAAAACTATAAAGCAGAATACAAAGGGTTTTAGATATTACTTATAAGAGGAAATATTACAGAAGTTTTTTTAATAAGGGTGATTTACCACACATGCACTAAAAAAAGTTTCTGTTTTTTCTTATAATATTAGAGATACAATTTTAAAGGCTGTATAGGTCCATAAATCTATTAAAAATAAATTAAGGAGATTTAAGAGAAAATTGTCTTGAAATCACATTGTGAAAAGTGTCATATTTTCATGCTATTCAAAAATATATATGTTTTGGGAAAATCTCTCCTATAAGTTCTTCTTTAGACTCATACACATACTTGGTATAAGATGGTGCTATGTTTTACAGAAAATGCAAATAATATTTGGAATGGTGCTAACAAGTCAAGAGAACAAAAGGAGAGAAGTCTTTTTTTTAAATTGAACTTATTTTTAATTATCTTCCTTCTTCCTTTTATATAAAATCATGTTTCTCATACACTACCTTAGATCTACCATACACTACCTTACATCATACCTTAAAGTTTATGATTAAAAATTAATTATTGCTATATACGTTCTACTTTTGAAGTCAGGGAACTTTTTGTTATATTTACTTTAAAATCCATCAAACAATGGTTAAAATGAACACACAAGCATTACGTGTTTAATTTTCAGTTCTCCAGATCATTTGTTTCTTCACTATGAATTACCAGTGATTTAACAGCTAGAATTCTATGTGGTATAGTACTATTGTAGGTATTATTAAAACCACTGAGAAAAATTTAGAAGATTTAGTCACGGTTCCTGATCTTCAGCTCCTTTTTACTTTATTGGGAAGATCAGTCTAACACTAATTAAATAATACTAATATCAGCAGTATGTGAGTAAATATCAAAATGGTGACAAGGACAAAAATAATTCAAAGGTATAGAAAAAAATTATGTGCTGAAATTAACAAGAAAATCATGCACAATTTTATTTGAAATATAAGGACAAGGAATGAGGAAGGAGGGGAATGTTTCCAGGAAAGAAAAAGTCCTGAGCAAAGATTTCCAGGTAGAAAAGACCACTCAAAGAACAATGAGAAATTATAGAAATGAATTTTAAAAAAGGATGTTAGAAAAATCTGTGCATCTACTTCACAGAACCTAGGAACCTTAAACATAATAGTGTAAAATTGATTTTGTAAGGATTCAAAAGTCACTGAGTAATTTCGAGCAAAGGAATAGCATGACTAAAAAGGGCTGAGAAAGAAACATCTAGCAGTGGCCTTTACAAAAAGTAATATGGAAATATACATTTTCTGGTGGCAAGCAATTGCCTGACACTTTCAAGTATAAATAACACCTTACATGTTTTTTATGAGAGAATTATGGTGTAAAAAAGTCCCCAAACTTAAATACTTTCAAATAGATAAGTGTGTGACTTGGTCTAGCTGAAACAGTAGGGGACTACACTCATATATTGCTTGTGGGAATAGAATATGGTTTAAACAGTATGGAAAACAGTTGGTTTCTCAAAAAATTAAACAGAGAACTTTCAAATGGTCTCCAAATTCCATTCTGTCAAGTTGCAAACAGATACGCAAATAAATGTTTTTGTGCATTCATATCAACACTACCCATAAAGAGTCAAAAAGTTGAAATAACTCACACATCTATTAATGGATGACTGGAAAAACAAATGGTGTTTACATGCAATGGAGTATTATTCTGCTATCAAAAGAAATAAAATGCTGACATGTGCTACAAAGTACTTTAGAAACATGCTAAGTACAAAAAACCAGACACATGGGTCATGCATTGTATGATTCCATTCATATGAAATATTCACTATAATCAAGGGATAGAAGGCAGATAGGTAGTTACCAGGACTTGAGGGTAAGGGGAGTATAGAGAAACTGCTTAATAAGTAAGATGTTTTTAATCTGGAGTAATGGAAATGTTTTTGAACTAGAAAGGCGTGGTAGCTACACATCATTGGGAATATTTAAAGTCATTTGAACCGCTTACTTGAAAAAATTATGATTAACTTTATATGAACTTCATCTCAATAAAATAATTTAAAAATAGAGAAATGCAGTGAACTAGAAAACATACACATCTATAATGCTCCATTTTTAAAAGTCCTCTATTTTGGCTAACCAGTAATTATCAAGCTGCTCAAGGTCACAGAATGAATAAGTACTGGAAACAGGCTTTTAGGATGTTCCACTGTTCACATCCATCTCTCTGGACAAACAACAAAATTAAAGTGAGAGACCAATTGGGAAGTAATGTATTAACCTGTGGGTGAAGTAATAGATATATGAATTTAAAGAGATGGCAGTGGGAACAGATTATAAAGGAACAAATAAAATATATCTCAAAATATGAGTCATTAACTTTAGGTGAATGATTACCCATAATGAAGTCAAAGATAAAAATGTCAAGGTTTCCAATCTTGATTAATGGGAAAATAGTTACAGAATTTTAAAAAGGAAACTGAAGAAATCATGCTAAAAAGGTTTTTAATTGGATTTACTCAATATCACAGAATGAATCATTAGCTGAGTTTACAGCTTAAAGATTCAGTTTTACAAATTTATATAATTTTGCAGCCTTCTGTATCCTACTGCCATTTGGAGGGGGGGTAAAACACAAAACAACCTTAGACAGATTCTTACCTTTACATATCCTGTGAATTAAAAATTAAAATATTAGCCCCTGTGGGATATCTGATATGCAAACATTTTCTATATTCAGGAGGGTGTCTTTTTTGTTAATGATAATTTCTTTCAAAAGGGGGCTAATATCCAGATCTACAAAGAACTCATAAAACTCAACAAAAATAAAACAAGGAAGCCAATCAAAAAATGGGGGGAAAAGCTAAACAGACACTTCTCCAAAGAAGATACAGATGAACACCAGGCACATGAAAAAATGTTCAACATCACTGATGATCAGGGAAACGCACATCCAAAACACATTGAAAAACTACTTCAAACCTGTAAGAATGGCTCCTAGCAAAAAAACTAGAAACAACAAATACTGGTGAGGATGTGGATAAAAAGGAACCCTTGTGAACTGTAGGAACCCTTGTTCATTGTAGGCTGGCCAAGACTCCATGGACATAGTATGGCGTTTCCTCAAAATATTGAAAATAAATATACCATGTGACCCAACAAATTTACCCAAAGGATATAAGAACATTAATTTAAAGGGACACATGCACTCCTATTTTCATTGCAGCACTATTTACATCAGGCAAGTCGTAGAAACAAAGTGTCCAATGACAGAGGAGTAGATTAAGAAGAATAAATTAGAAAATGAGACATATACACATGATGAAATAATCATCATCTATAAAAATGAATTTAAGTGTTTGTTTTGACTTTGTTCTGTCTGTTATTTTGCTTTATTAATTTGTACATAATATACAATTTATATGCAAGAAATGATGGAGTATTTTGTCTTTCTCTTCTGACTTAGTTTGCTTAGCATAATTCCCTCAAGTTCTGTCCTTTTCACAAATGGCAAGATTTTATCTTTTTTATAGCTGAGTAAGCAGTATTCTTCTATGTAAAATACATCTTCTTTATCCAGTCATAGGTTGATGGAAACTTAGGTTGTTTTCACATCTTGGCTGTTGTAAACAGTGCAGCAATGAACATCGGGGTGCATGTGTCTTTTCAAATTCATGTGTTTATATTCTTCAAATAGATACCTTGGAATGGAATTGCTGAATCTTATGGTAGATCTAGTTTTAATTTTTTGAGGAACCTCTATAATGCTCTCTATAGAACCTGTACCAATTTAACATTCCCAGAAACATTGTATGAGGGTTTCACAAACCCAGTTTAAAGTCCCAAAGTTGAGAGTATTTTCCTTAGGAACACAGATGAATTCCACTGTGAGAGAACGGTCTTATCAGTCCCTTTAATCCAGCTATTTCAAGTAAGGATCAATCAATCTAGTCTCTACCTGCAAGCCCCACAAAACTTCAGTTCTTCTTATTCTTCTACTTTATCGTTTATCTGTTTTTAATTACAAAATGATAGATTGCATTCATCAATGAAAGAGAACTTGTATTGACAATAAGTCTTATCTTTCTGAATTGCTCCTCCCCATCCATCTATCTGCTTCCATTCTCCAAGGCCACATATTACAATAATAACAATGATGTTTTCCAAAGGGGTATAACATATTATGTCATATTATGCAGCACTATATTCACAGAGCTGCTATTAAAAACCAAAGTGAGATAAAAATGGCTATTTAACCACGGGTAATGAAAAGGGACAGAGTGCGTTCATAAAACAATTTAGCAAAAATCTATAAAAACTGATCTAAATATTAATAACCTTTAACCTCATAAAATCATTTCTGTAGCAATTAATCCCAAGAAAATACTCTAAACTATGGAAAACACAACATGCAGCAGGATGTACAAAACAGTGTTATTGATATAAGGGAAAACCTGGGGCATAAGAAATATTCAATAAGAAGAAAATTGACTTTTTCTCATTGAACATTTCAAATGTGTTTCATTTTTTAAAATAAGCTTTTCTTATTGAACATTTCTTTTGTTAATTCATATTTTCTCAATCCCTGATTAAAAAATACTACTATCAAGTGGCAGCCTGAAACTATGTTTTTTTTACTTTTTTTATTAAAATATTTTAAAATTTACATATACTTGCCATTAATTGTAATCCCCATGTATTCCCCATCACCATCTCACCAGTGCACC
>JAGFMF010011796.1:9712645-9723325 GCA_019455555.1 Galemys pyrenaicus
TTAATGAACTCTGAAAAACTCTACCTTTTAACTGGGGCATGCAGACCAATTTACATGTAATATAATTATTAATATACCAAACTGCTATTACACATTATATTGTTTATGCTTTTAGCAGTTTACCTAATTTATTTTAAAGATGTTACTTTCCTGTCTTGCAGTCTGCATTGTCTCAGGTCTTTCATGTTATTATCAATTAAATATTTCTGAAATCTACTTCTTTATTTATGTATATTTGACATCATTTGTAGTCCCCATGGAATTTTCACCAATTCACCAGTGCACCATCACCTCAGTCCCTTGTGCTCTTTCTGAAATTTACTTCTTTCTGTGCAACAAAATTCTCTTAATAACACTGATTAGGAAGGAGGCATTTTTAATGTTGCATTTTAGATGAACAATAAATTATCTTAGTCACAAATATGATAAAGTGACAGAACTTGAATTTTAACCCAAATCATAAATATCTACATTCTTAACAATAATATACATCCTAAATATATATATATATTTAGTGTATGCATGTATACACTATATATAGTGTATGTATATACTAAATATATATTGTGCGTATATATATATATACACACACACGCACTGTGTCATAGCTTCAGATCTTTTATTTACTTATTCATGGGCTGGTGAGGGGAGAGGATAAATCTAATAATTTTTGATTACCATAAAAGAATATACAAAGTCAGAACTGAATTTCCTTTAATGATCTTAAAGGTTGTGAAGTGTCATCTTAAAAGTTCATTTTAACCAACCTTTTTAAAGTGCATAACTTTAAAAATATTAAACATATTCATAATTTAGGTACTATGCTGTTTCCTTTAAAGTGTATGCAATCTCACTATGACATGGATACATAGCAATAGCTTATCATACTCCGGCTACATTTCATTTTAACAGTTACTATAATTCTATCTCTTAGGACCAAGGTCTAAGCTAAAAATATGACAAGTACCTCAAAAGTAGATTTATCTTGTCTCTAGAACTTAATACCAAGTTGGTTTAAATAAAGACCAAAAAAAGAACAGAATTAAACCAACACCACATATCCCAGTCTCAGTAACAAATTCATCTTACAGTTTTATCAAACATTTTTTCTAAAACAGCTGAAGTGATTTGCCCCCCTCCACAGAAGTTATTTAATAGCTATTTTCTTTATAAAAAAGAGACCATTTTATTGACATATTTTATAGATGAGAGAGGTTCAATAAAAGAGGTAAATCTTAACCCAAGATTACACAAACTTGAGGGTCTGTTTAAGAAGCCCATATTCTTGATCTAGTACTATTATGTATCCTAAATGATAATGGTTAGATACTACACAAATCCATAGTCATGCTGTTTGTCTATAAAGTGTCTATGGCACAAGCAGTAGGGTTAAGTTATTGTGGTAGAAACAATATGGCAAACAAAGACCAAAGCATTTATCTGGCCTTTTACTAAAAAGGCTGACCTATAGTCTAGACTACTGTAGTTGAGTCCTTTTCACTCTTTTTCATCCTATACTTCATAGCTTCTAGAGTTAAGCATAAAATTACCAATTTTTTAAAACCATCAATAACATCTCAAGTTTATTCTGTCTTTTTTTTCCAACATATGTTCATGTCAAACATTTCAGCAACAAGTGGCCTTTACTACTCTTCACCAGATCTTGCATTTCTTCCTTCTGCACTCAACTCATGCATACTCCCAGGAATTTTCTGTCTGAGTGATCCTTGTTGTAGAAGTTCTGAAATACTACCACCCCACTGGCTCAAAATAGTATGTATTATTTCACTACTCACAGAACATGTAGAATTTTGTACAGATTACCTGTCCTTTCAAAAAGTGTGTTGTCTCCCTTCTTAGTTTCTTCTTTCCTAGCTTCACTACTTTTAATACCTTTTAGCAGAATTTAGGAAGAAGGCTTACACTAGAAAAGGAAGAAATTTTGTAGGAAAGTCAAGGAGATGAAGTAACAGTTCTCAACCTTGCTGTGGGGTCAACACAGGTAGGGAGATAGGGGAAGAGGCTGGCTATTATAATGCAAGTTGAGAAGCATAAAACAAATAGGAAATGAAAGAAACAACAGATCCAAACTCTCATTTGTTATGGTTACACAGCTGTACCACAGAGCAGAAATGTTTACCTAACATCCTCTATCACAAATAGAGACTTGAGTTGTTTTTGTTTTTTGGGGGGGGGCTGGGGGGTATAGCGTCACCAAAAGATTCTCCCATAGGAGGAGAAAATTGAACTTTTTATATGTAAAAGTTATCTGTATGTTAGGCTTCTCAAAAATTCTAAAATAGTTCTATGCAAAACAAGTTACTTTTATTAATCCTTCTAGAAATGGCATTGAGGGTACTGGAAAAATTAGAACCAATAAGAGTTATTTGAAAGGGGAAGCACACATAATTTTTCAAACATTCATATTTTTAAATCCTTTAGAGCATTGCAACAGTTATTTCTAGAAATGTATTCTCTGTGACTATTTTCTTTCTGTCTTTTGAATTTGTGTTTCTCCCTTTGTATCATCATCTCATGGCTTCTGGGACGGGAAAGATGTTCTCTGCTGAACCAATCACCTCAAACAGTCAGCCTTTTTCTCTATCAATTTCACATTACGTTTTTAACTGTTTTGACAAAAATCTCTTCTGGTTTATTCCAAGTTATAATTTCTATCACTGAATTAGTTACTTCA
The DNA here is from genome assembly GCA_019455555.1 of Galemys pyrenaicus. Classification (NCBI taxonomy): domain Eukaryota; kingdom Metazoa; phylum Chordata; class Mammalia; order Eulipotyphla; family Talpidae; genus Galemys; species Galemys pyrenaicus. The sequence goes on from JAGFMF010011796.1 coordinate 9,715,341, forward strand.
CTGAGCCTCTAAACGAGCTTTCAAAATTACTTTGTAAAATTGTGTTTTCTACTAAAGAACATGCGCTAGAAGTAGCAGAAAGTTTTTTGAAGCATGTTTTATTAAACATACAGTTATCTGAACCAAACTGTGTTCAAAATAACAATGAAGCAGACAAATCCACATCAGGTAAGATTTGCTTATTTTATATTTCCATAAACATGTTACAGAAAATAATTTATGTAATTTGAATGATTTACTAAGAGATTTTCTAGATGGAATATCTACATAGGACATTTTCACATGTTCTCAAGTTCTATATGCAGGGAAAAAAGGCGAAAGATTGACTGGCTGTCAGAAAACATGTAGGCTAGTCTCGACTGTGTACTGTCTAAGGGCTTTAATTTCCTTATCAATACAGGCACCTCATCACAATGTTTCTGAAAAATAGAAAACTATCCCCAAAAGGAGAATAGTTAAATAAACCGATGATGGAAACATAAAGTAAGTCAAATTTTCAAATGTTTCAAAGACATTAAATAACATAAATTCTAAAATTATGTTTTTAAAAAGATTATAAAACTATACATGTAAAATGAATAAATAATAAAATGCATGTCCTTGGAAGAACTGAAAAATATACAGCAAATGGTAAGAAGTTTTCTCTTCACTGCTATTGTTAATGCTATCTCTGTTTTCCAAGTAGGATTTCATTTGATAAGCCAGGGAAAATGTCTTATCTCAAAATGAAAAATCTTTAAAAATACAGGATAGAGTATATAAATTTTTTAAAAATATTAAGTTTTTGTACAGCCTAGTATAAAACACATGTCACACAATTAGCATATAAACTCTAAAAACTTGCGATAACTATTACATTTTGCCAATAATCTGACATTTGACACACACTATTGCTATTACCAAAAGGTTAAAGACATTTTGCTAAGAGGTGAGTTTTATAATGAATAAATGTACTAGCCTTTTGCCTCAGGAGACCTGTGATCAATAACTGGCTTAAGTAATAAGTGAAAATGATGTAGATGGTCAAATACTGGTTTTTTTAGTTGGCATTAGTCTAATCATAAAACCACTTCACAATTCATCATAATTAATGATATCAGCTTAAGGAAAGCTCCAAAATAGGGCTGGAGCTAGTCATTATTAAAGAGTATTGGCAGAGCCTTGATTTCTAACCTATTACTTTTAGAATTCTAACGTAGAGGCCGATATACATATACATAATGCAACACTATTTCTTGAGCTTTCATTCTTAAACAATCATGTCCCTTCTACTTCTTGCTGGTCTCCTCATGAACTTTCCTGTTTACTACATAAGAAGCTAATTGAGCACTACTTCTATTCATGAAAATTACCACTAATAAAACCTAAAATCAAAAGTACTATTTTACACACTTAAGACAATACCAATTATAAAAGGGCAGCTAAACAATCTAGTATCATAGTAACTCAAGTATGATAGGCCCAACCCAAATCACCACTTGACCAACTCTATGATTGCTTTTAAATAGACCCCTTTACCAAAATGGCAGCTGGGTATTCCCATTCTTAAAAGTGTAATTTTATTTAAGATTCATCTGTTTTTTTTTGTTTGTTGCTTGTTTATTTTGAGGAATAAAATATTCTAATAAAGAAAATTAATTATATTACTCAATCATTTTTTAAATATAAAGTAGCAATTTCAATTAGTTCAACCTAAAAGAACAAGACAGAATTCACATGGGGGTAAGGGTTGACTTTTTTTGAACAATGAAGATATAAAGAAAACAACTGGACAGGTTTGACTGTGTAAAAATAATTTATATAAAGTATTCAGCAATAAAGAACAAAAATAAAACCAAAATTAAGCAACAGTAAAATTATTAACAACAAATGTAACTAAGAATTGATAGCTTCATTTCAAAGCAGGTCCTAAAAGTTGGTAATGAAATGTATAATCCTAAAAATGAGATATTAATTCCCCAAAATAAGAGAACAAAACAAGGATAACTCACTACTTATAAAAAGCCAGGTAGCCAAACTCTCCTTAAACTTCTTTTTTTCTATTTTATTTTATGTATTTTATATCATTCTTCATTTTTGTATGTTTTCTCTTCTTGTGTATAGTCCCTGTGAAATTCCCACCACCAATTCACCCATGTACCATCATCATAGTCCCTTGTGCTCTACCCAACCCTGTTTTCTTCCTGTTCCCTCCTCTCCCCTTGCAGATTATCTTTCGTTTATAGTTGCATGTTGATTTTGATTTTACTTTATTACAATTACTTTTTTTCCCCTCCTGATCCCTTATTTGGACCTCTACAATCTTATAAGTGAAACCATCTGGCATTTTTCTTTTTCTTTCTGGCTTATTTACTGAGCATGATCCCTTCCAGCTCCATCCATGTTTCTGCAAGTAGCATGAGTTTATCCTTTGTGATTGCTGAGTAATATTCCACTGTATATCTATAGCACATCTTTTTGATCAGTCATCTATTTTTTGGGTATTTGGATTATTAGCATAGTTTACCTATTGTAAATAGTGCTTCAGTAAACATAGGGGTGCAGGTGTCCTTTTGAATTTGTGTTTTTGTGTCCTTTGGGTAAATATCTAGGAGTGGAATTGCTGGATTATATGGAAACTCCATTTTTAGCAGGTTGAGGAACCTCCACACTGCTTTCCATTGTTTGGATAAGTTTGCATTCCCATGAGGAGTGTAGGAGAGTTCCTTTTTCTCCACATCCTCGCCAACATTTGTTGTTGCTAGTTTTTTCAATGTGTGCCATTTTACTGGCATAAGATGGTATCTCATTGTGGTTTTGATTTGCATTTCCCTGATTACAAGAGAAGTTGAGCATTTTTTTCATATGCTTGTAGCCATCTGCATTTTCTCTTCTGAGAAGTGTCTTTTTAGCTCTTCTGCCCATTTTTTAACTGGGTTGTTTACTTTCAAACTCTCAAAATTTTCAATGTCATTAGTATTGTTGTTATTATTGTTACTAAATATGCAAATTAGGGAAATGTTAATAGCAGTTAATGCCAGTCAGTAATGTAAAACACTCATAATTTACTAGTGGTCTTATAAATTGTCACAGCACTTACAAAAAGCTCTTTGGAAAATAATAACTGAGCCCTAAAAATAGACATACTTAATTGAGAAAACATATCCAATTGTGAGACCTAGAAGAAAATATTTAAAATACAAAAGATATGATCATTCAGTTATTTCGTAAACTTTCTTTAGAAATGTAAAGACCAGGAAATAACCTAAAGCTCCAACAATAAAATACTTAAGTAAGTCTATTTAATGTGATAAAATATATCTATTAAAAATAATGTCAGTGTTAAAAAATTTAATTATGCAAAACTGCCAACATGATAGAAAACAACAGATTATCAGATATTAAGAATATTTAAAATATTCATACCCATTGACATAGGATTTTCATTCCATGAATCTAGCCTAAAATGATCATTTAAAATACAAAGATCTATGCACAAAGATGTTCACCATTGTTATTTATAAGAGGAAATTATTAAAAACTGGTTGAAAGCAATGAACAGTATATTTCTAAAATGGGGATTAAATGAATCTATTTCATAACATTGACATATTGGAGTATAACAGTCATTAAAAAATTACAACCTTAATGATAGTAATTATTGATATTACAATACTAAGTGAAATTCCATATTTAAATTTAGATCATATTTTAGACTTGATTCATGTGAAATAAGTACTATAACATGGATGCACAGAACAAAGAGTGAAGAAATCATCCCAAAATGTTAAAAATGGCATGTTTTTACTTTCATTAATGGCAGCAAGGAGACCATTGTAAATCTGGACAAAAAGACTAAAACTAATCTTTTTTAAAGATTTATTTATTTATGCATGCAAGAGATGGGGCACAGGCGAGAGGTTTGGGCAGTGAGAGGATCCACCAGAGACAGAGTGGGGAGCAGAACAGGCAGACTGACTGAAACACACTGCCGAGGGCAGCAGTGGGCAAGGCAGGAGAGGTCTACTGCGCCATGTGGGTCCCCTCTCTGGCCAGCGGCAGGGATTGAATTTGTGCTGCGGTGGCTACGGTTTGCTTCACAGTGCGTTGGCTAACCACTGCACCACCAGGGAGGCCCAAACCAATCATTTTAGAGCACTGGGAAATAGCCAAAGGGAGACAACCTGAGAAATATTACTGAATCAAATTGCTCCTTTTGATCATCTTGCTCAGGGTCATTAATCCCCCTTGGCTAGAATGGCAAAGTCCTACAGCTTCAGCACAAGTGGTGGTAATCTTGGTTCACATATACAGAATTGCCCAGTTTTTAAAAATATAAAAATCTGGATCCTTAGGGTGCATGGGGACCCTGTACCATTTAATTCAGACCTTCCTCAAAGACATGACTGAAACACACCCTTATATTTGTCTTACAGCTTCTTCCTTCCAGAGGAAATACCCTTGAAACAAAAATCAGAGCTCCTTGAAGAACTGCTGAGAGAGAACAATTCAATCTCTAATGAGGAGATTTGGAAGTCAAAGTGCAGCCATGGAAAAATCTTCCATATACTCCTGGCTGTATAGGAAATTATGCAGGTGAACAACAGAACCTTGAGAACATGGTGAAGATGTAAAGACTGGGAAACTTAAAAATTTATTCTACCTTCAAATCTATTTGATACATTCCAAGCACAATATAGAAGTCTTAAACCCTGCGATCTGACTATGCTCTCTGTTCAAATCATTCACTGAAAGTTAACTTACAAAAAAGGCACAGGAGAGACCCTAACAAGTCATGCTAACAAATCAAACAACAAATACACAAAAACTAAGATGACACATCAGCAGATTATCACCGTGGAGGCAACAACTTGAACAGACTGCGTCTAGGAAAGATAACTGCTTATGAAAATAAAACCCTAAGAAAAATAAAAAAGTCACAACAATGTATTATTCACAAGTACATTTAGAGCCAAAATTTGCTACACATTGAAAAAAATCTAAGAATGAACCCATACTGGGGGCGGGGGGAATGCAGTTAATAGAAAAGAACCCTAAATTTGCCCAGATGTATGATTTAACAAAGACATCAGAGAAGCTATTATAAATGTGTCCAAAGAAATAGAGAAAAGGGCCTCCCCTGGTGGCGCAGTGGGTTAAACAACGCACTATGAAGCAAAACACAGCCACTGCAGCACGAGTTCAATCCCTGCCACTGGCCAGGGAGGGGACCCACATGGCGCAGTAGACCTCTCCTGCCTCGCCCGCTGCTGCCCTCTGCCCTCGGCAGTGTGTTTCAGTCAGTCTGCCTGTTCTGCTCCCCACTCTGTCTGGTGAATCCTCTTACCTCGACTCTGGCCTGTGCCCCATCTCTTGTATGCATAAATAAATAAATCTTTTTAAAAAAATGAAAATAGAGAAAAAAATGCTAAGAATGACTAACCAAACAGAGGATCTTAACAGAGGACTTAGAAACTATAAAGAAGTACCAGATGGAAAGTCTGCTGTTGATAAATAAAATAGCTAAAATGGAGGGAAAAAAACATACTTACTAGATGGACTCATTAACAGAAATGAGGTACAGAACAAAGAATCATAAAGATATAAAGAATAAAAATTACTAAATTGTATGGAAAACTTTTACCCTCAATAAAGCACAATGAATCCCAAGTGGACAAATACAAAAGACTCATACATCTATGCATCTTAGTCAAACTCCTAAAGGTAAAAGAAAGCTAAAGCCATAAAGAAAACCTTGAAAGCAGTAAGAGACAAATAAATTACCATGACACATACAAGGTAGAGAAATGATTTAAGAAGTTCTCTTTTCATCAGAAATAATACAGACTAGAAGGCAATAAGAGTGGCATATTTAAAGTCTGATAGAAAAACACTTGCCAATCAAGATTCCTATAGCCAACAAAATAAAGACAAAACAAAAACATTCACAAGTTAATAAAAACTGAGCCAATTCTTTGTTAGCGGACCTGACGTAACAAGAAAATCTGAAGGAAGTTTTTCCCACTATAAGAAAATGAACGATAACTTCAAACCATAGAACCAAATGAAGAGCACTGGGAACAGTAAATATGTTATCAATTATAAAAGATTTTTTATTTTCCTCTCTTAACTCCTTTAAAATATATATACTTGCTGAAATCAAAGATTTTAACTGTATTTTTCAGTTTACAGTATATGTAGATGTAATATGTATGACAGCAAGAGTACAAAGGAGAAAACATGGAAGTGATATATTTTACTGGAAGTAAATCAGTATTAACCTGAAGCAGTTGTGATAAATTAAAGATGAATATTGCAGTCTCTAGAGCAAATCCTAAAAATATAAAATTTCTACAATGCCCTTGAAAACTTCTTTGGTCAGAAAATCACTTGAATACAGCAGTTTTTCATATATACAATTTTCAGAAAACTAGAATGAAGTACACCAAACTGTTAACCATCCTGAATTAAAATCCTTTGTTATTTCTGGATTAAATAAAGTGATTATGATACTTTCAAATAGAATATTCCAACAAAATTAAAACCATATAAAATATACCAAAATGCTCAGAAAGATACTAAAGACATTTTTAATATGGGCATCAAACACAACAGCAGAGAGTCTACGAATCTCTGAAACAATAAGCACTTACATTTTCCTGGACAGAGAATCTACAGCTTTCATAGATTCCCAAAGTGATCTATGTATCCAAAAAGGTAAATATCCAGCATACCAATTAAATCCATAATATTACTAAATGCCTTGTCAATCCCCATTCATTTGAATTGTCCATCCTTATTGCCTTTTGAAATAGCTCACCAATAATAACTCTTTAATAACCCTTTATTCTTATTTCAGAGGCTTGAAGCTGAGTGACAGAAGAGATGGGGTAAGGAGAATATTCCCTGGTGCTGTAAAATGTAGAAAATAGCAAGATTATTGTATGAAATGGAAGTTCCTTAGTCTTGAAGTCAGGTACTCACCTATGTAATTTTTGCTTTTATTTTTTATGTAATTCTTCAGGATAGGACATATGATTATGCTTTTTTAAAGATTTCTTAGGTATTTGAAGATCAGAAAGGTAGGGAATTACTGCTTTGAATTATTAGTGAAGTCCTAAGGCCAAGCTGTATTCCCCAGAATTCATCTCTGTATTCCCCAGCACAAAGCAGTGCCAACAATACAGAAGATTCTTCAGAATTTGCTGAATGATTCATTTTATAATTCATTTTATCATGTAGATAAAAACCAAAATCAGGCAAAGATGAATTACATATAGTACACATAACAAATATACAGTATGAAATGCCTATGGTTTTTTTTTTTAATATTTTTGCAGAGAACTGGGATGAAGAGGCTGTGAGGGATGAGAGGATTCACCAGAGACAAATAGGGAACAGAACATGCAGATTTACTGAAATACTCTGCTAAAGGGAGCAGCAGGTGAAATAGAAAAGATCTGTTGCACCATGTAGGTTAACTCCCTGGTGCTGAGACTTAACCCCTAGGTCACCTGGTAGGCTCAGAAAATGCCTACACTTATTACATAGTAAGTTACTGGTTATATCATTAGATTTGTGTTCACATTATTACTGTTAAAATACTCCAGATCTTTTTACTTCCTGGTCAGAATATTATTTGCTAAGGTAAATATTCACATTATTTGCTAAGGTAAACAAGTCTTATTCCCAGAGTCAGCAATATCATTTGGTCTCTTAAAAAGTCAACTTGATACACTCACCTAAACATAGGCAAATCTTACTGTTGGTTTTCTTTCCAAAAAGAGTAAAGAAATCATGAAAACAACAATGTCATTTTAAGTCACTTCTTGATCCAAAACCAATCTGTCTAGACTGTTTAATTAGTGTGAGAAGTCTTGCTATACTAGCTTTTTGAAACTAAAATCTTTTTTTTTCTTTTTTTATTAGTTATATTTGACATCATTTGTAGTCCCCAGGGGGTACCCTCCACCATTTCACCCGTGCACCATCACCTCAGTCCCTTG
>JAGFMF010011796.1:9727382-9746788 GCA_019455555.1 Galemys pyrenaicus
TGCTCCCTGCTCTCTGTGGTGAATCCTCTCACCCCCCTACACCTCTGGCCTGTACCCCAGTGCTTGTATGCATAAATAAATAAATCTTAAAAAAATAAATAAATAAATAAATAAAATTAATAATGGGTATATGCATAGAGGAATACAGAAGCTCATTCTGGGGTGGAATGGATCTGAGAAAGATTTTTACAAAGATTATGCCTGAGCTGGTCACAAAAGATTTGGGGTTGGGGGTTGTTTCTTTCAAGGAAAACAAAGTAAGAAATGGTATGATGGTAAAATGTGGATGCTATGAACTAGCGCATGGCAAGATACAAACCTAGAAAAGGTCAAAGAGGGTCTATCTAAAGAAATTAGGGCTTCAACCTTCGTAAGACAGGGATCCACTAAAGAAATGACAGGAAGTGGCATGGTGAGATTTACTTTCTGGAAAGGCCACTGCAGAAACTATGTGAGCATGATGAGGTAAGACTGAATACACTAAGACTGGAGGTGGGAATCCAACACAGTCACTGGGGGCTAGGCAGCAAACAGTGATGCTTTAACTAGAGCAGAACAATAAAGAGGAGAGAGGAAGACACAATTTAGAGATAGACTGAAGGGATATGTGTTAGCAAGACATAGTGTTCAACTCATACGGAAGATGACAGAGAAGGAATCAAAGATGACAATCAAGACAATGTATTTCATAAAATTTTTGAAATGCCACTAATAACTTATTGAGCTATCATCCTTTTAATTGTCTTTAGTGTAAAATACAAGTTGCTGGCCTGCTTTTCTAACTCATTATTTCATAGCATCCAAAACTCTTGCTTTAACATACTTACCAGAAGTTTCAAGAATTACCGCAAAATATGCTTATTACGTATTTGTCTATCTGTTCTTTATATTAAATGACACAGCATGAGGACGAGGTCATTTTCCTAAATTAGATCATTCCATAACTAGTACCTAGTCTGGTATGTTCAAGAAATATTTGTTGAAGAATCATGTATTTCTGAAGTTTTGAACTCTACTCACATCAGCCTGACTACTTTCCATCAGGATCAAATGCTCCTTTAGGCTATACACGGTAAAGACAGCCACAAAAGAGGCTGTCTATTCATTAAGCACTTTAGCTTTGTTCGAGGACAGCTTTTCTCACCTTTTTGACATGCCAAGTTAGAAGCTATTTCCAGGGTAGCAGGTGCTTTCTAGTCATGTCAACCTCCTCCATCAGGGACAACTGAAAGACTACTCTACAAAAGCAAGAAATTCCTGCTTTACCTCTGAATCCTGCCAGGATGTCGACCATGTCTGTTTGCATGTCTTTCTTTTATGGATATTAATTCATTCAAATGGTTTAATCTCTTCTCAGGCCTAACTTAAGATATCACAGTGGTTGGTTAATTCTAGTCCCTGAAAGAAAAATTTCCCTACTCTCACATTGTAAAATATTACTTACAGCATACGTATGGAGGGTGAGGGGAGAACAACTGAGAGCTAAATTTTTAAAAAACATATTCAGGTTTTCCAGGATGTCTTCTCTGTCAATTTCCTTGGCATTTCAAGCAAAAAACTGAATGTAGACTAGTGGAAATAAACATTTATTTTTATAAACTTAAATATAAAATATGAATTTAAAAATTTCCGTAGTACTTTTATTCTGAATAACATTTAAAGAACAAGCTGTCCTAGAGTACGTAAAAGCCACTAGACTAAAGAAAAAATTTTAAGCAATTATTTTGCACAATATATATATGTGCAAGGTAAATAGGCACTAAAAAGCATACAAAAAAGGACCTCCTGTAAGTAAGTTACAGACTAACAGGGTAGGGTAAGATAAATATATAATAACTATAATGAAACATTTAAAGAATTAATACTCTTAGAGGGGTCCTAGAAATTGGTACAGTAGTCCAATACATGGATATATTGATTTTAATTGGGTATCTGTAGATGACTTTATAGAGAAAGTAGAACTTAAGTGGTATTTTTAAAGAAAGTGGTAGTATATAGTCATGTAAAAATGCAATTTGAAAGCTTTTTTTTTTTTTTTCAAGAACAGTACTACTGCTGAAACAGGTCCCCCAAAATAAACACCCAAGATTCAGAAGACATGTCATAGTAGACAGATATGTAACACTAGTTAAATTCAGTATAAAGTACCCAGTGGAAAAAGATGAAAAATCTACCAAGTCAAAATAGTCAGATCATCATAACTAGAAATATTAGTTAAGAAATTTTATTAGGTTATCTACTTAATAATATATATATGTTTGGAACTGGATTAAACTCTAGTCTTCAAATGATTCTAAATCATTGCATTTACTGCCTCTAAATAAAAAGCTATTAATGATTGTGATAAACTGTATTTTAATAAATGCCATTGTTGTCACTATAGCATTTCTTTAAGAAATATATCTTATATGGAAACCTTGACAAACTACAGACATAGATAGTACAAACATTTTATAAATTTTAATGAAGGTGGATTAGAGAATAATACACCAAAAAAGAAAATAAATTATAATGAACTAGCTTTAAAAGCAAATGTTAAAAGAATATGTAATTTTGTCATATAAGATAAGCAACATGTATTTGTAGACAGCAATTTATTAAACAACACTTACGTAATTATTTAAAGGAACTCTATCATTTTTTTCACTGTTACTTTATTTAACAAAATGTTTTAATAAGATCCTTTAAATGGAAACCAGGTATTCATTGCCCAAGTATTGATTTTTGTTATTTTAACATGCTTTTAAAAGTTGCTTTTATATTAAACTATCAGAATATACTATGCTTCAGCTTAGGATAAATCTGAATATTTGATTTTTTAATTACTTTCTAGTGAAGCAACATTGGTTTACACTGCTTTTTCCATAATAGAAGTGTAACTGAATATTTGGTTATGAAAATACAGTAGTAAATTTATGATTATTTACAGTTAATACTTGACTACAAAACCCCTTAAAAGGGTTTGCACAAAAGCAGTGTAATAATTTCACTAATTTCTACACAAAATCAAGCAACAGATGTAATTTTTAAAGTAAACCAGTTAAAGAAATCAAACCTTGATATTGTTAGAGAGACAATTTTATGACTGAAAGTTGGATATAAATATTTATTTTGCTTAGGTACAAGAAAGTCTCCCTCAAACAGTGAAGTAAACCTTTAATTGACTCAATAAAACAGCAAAGTCAAGATAGAAGCTCACGATTAAGCACATGTTGTGCAAAGTATATGATAATTGTTTCTAATCTCTCAGATGAGTATTTTAAATGCTCCAGAATAGTTTATTATTAATAGCACTCTAATGTATTTATCAAAAGTATATTCAGAATGAACTTAATAGTACCCCGCTACAACTGACACAAAGATACTTAAGTAAAAGCCAGAGTGGTCAGTTCCAGAATCAGCAGGAAAAAGATTGTATTAATGCTTTAGGTTAAAACTTTCTTCGTATATCATATATTCAGAGGCATTTTGATAAAACTTTGACAATATATGAGTAAAATTATGAATTACTGAAAACTTTACTGGGAAGAAGCATATCCTATAATTATTTTTAAGAGTGTCAATATGAAATCTGGAATTATACTTGTAATTCATTTATGAGAGCACAAATGGAATATATTAAATGCATGTATTTATATAATTTAGGCTGAATTCCACTTGGTCTTCTAACATTTCCATCATTAAAGATTCCATTTTTAAAAAATATTTATATTTTTTCCAAAATATTAAATACTAAAGGTATTTTTATCATAACTGAATGACAGACTATCAGGCCAATAATTAGAAAAATTAGTTTCATAATAAAATAGTTATCAATTTGATTTTGAGTACTTGAAAATATGCTTAAAACTTGGAGGTTTATAAAAGCAGATACCACGTAAAGATCCTTAAATATATTTTTTCACAATATGCACAAAAAAACAGAATATGAAATCAGAAACACTTTACACATTCTCATACTTCAGAGAGCGCTAACAGCATTTTACTAGTCGAAAGCACTTTATCTTCATGTCTCTATAAGGCAGAGTTGGTGCATAATAATGTAATTTATATTGCCTAAATGTTATTTTGGGAGCATTGCATCATTTCTCAAACTTCATGACCTTTACAATTTTCTAAACTTTTATTTCCCTCATTATTCTGAACAGATTTCATTACATATTTTGAATGTAAACAACCCTGAATAATGATGGGGACCATTACGTATGTACAGCTCTGACAATTGTGCATGAAGCTGAGATGGAAACCCAGTGCATTAATTTACCTCTCATCTTCGGTAACTGCACTCCCATAAAAAGTTTTATACTCAACTCACATAAATCATGTAGAAGAAAAATGAGAAAATCTGGTGGCTAACTCATCTTCCACCATTCTGCGAAAATGAAATTCACTGAAATACCTATCAAAACTGCAATCATCAAGAGATAATGTCTTCTTAGGTCTATCTGCACTTTCCGATTTAATTTCCTCCATGCCCTTGACATCCACAGATACCATTAAGATTAAGCGCATATAGTAACTGAGCAGTTTTCAGATTTTGATATATGGGGCCTAGGCACTAAATGTAATATCATCATTTGAAAATTAATGCAATATTTCTTTTGTTAGTTTTTTGACTTGGAAAGCAGGGTGAATACTTTGGTTTCTCTCAAGTAATTTCCCCATCAGAATGACATGCAATTATGAACAGATATGCACCTGGTCAGAGGTCAGTCAAATTACTACATCATTTAATGAGTAGACAGATCAAAATGTAGCACACTGTTGCTGCCTAGAGACGCCTTGCAGCCTGCTACATCAAATATGATGGAATCATTAGAGTAATAAGCATGAAAATCTGTTTGCAGATTAACCTGTGGTTTCATGCTGCTTTCATCTAATGGGGCACTGTGGAAATCTTGTCAGCTTTTCATCAGCTACGATCAAATTACTGAAATTGCGTACAAACCACTAGTGCAATTGGAAACAACATCTACAAGTACAATGTCTTTATGATGATGCCAAAGAAAATAACAGACTTTATTTTTTACAATTTTATTTCTTCGGCATCTGATCATTCAGGTAATCTGTGTACAACAGTTAAAAATTTATGGACATACCAATTTCTTTTACATATCAAGGAAACAACAGTCAGTATAAATTATGGAACAAATATTATTATCATTAACTACAGAGTAAAATGTACAGCATTGCATCCAGAAACTAAAAATGACTGAAGTGCTCAAAATTTTTAATTCAAATATTTAACCATTTAGGCATGTAAAGTTATCTTTTAATCAAAATTTATACTTGTGGTTATTAAAAGATTGTAGTAAAAAATATGAGCTATCTGTTAAATGATGGGTAAAGGATAATCTGTTGTATCAGTTTGGTATATTGATATTTCATTATTAAACGTTAAAAATTAAATAGAAATAAGAAAAATTAGTAGAAAGATTATATTTTAGTTCTCTCCTCTTCAAGAGTAAAACTGGCAAGACAAAAATAAAACTACATGACTAAAGTTTATCTCCAGTTGAACCCTTGTATGCTTCCTATGCAAACAACATCCTTTACATTTAAATTTCAGAACTAATATTATGCAGCTCTTCTTAGCACAAATATGAAAATATTTAGAAAATTAATTTTAATATGATCTCCACACTAAAACTATTTAAAATAAAACTTATCAACATTGAATTTTATGTGCACAAAATTGTTTCTCTAGTGTAGGAATATATAGCTAAGTCCTTTGTGATATATCTTAAATTAGTCACCTAAAATAATCAATGACATAAAAATACAAGACTCTAAATATTAAGCAGACAAAGATTTTACTGTCATAGACTCATATTTTAGGTTGGAAAGTGCCTTACAAATCAATTCATGCTCCTTATATACATATAAACATATCAATGCTCTCTAAAGGTTAAAAGCCAGTGTTTAGAACAGTTTGTCCAATCCTAGCCCAGGGCTTTCTAAGCACTCTGCTCTTTCTAAATAAAATCACTGAAGAAAAGCAATTTTTTCCTGAGAAAAAAATATTCATGTTTTCATTGTAAAAACTGTATCTCTTTAGATCATGGAAGAAAAGTCACTAATGATTTACACTTTAAGTTTAAATTTTCAACATCCAGTTTTCACCATGCATCCATTGGGCACAAGGGATTTTTAAAAAGTTAAATCCCTTCTCCATTAAAAAAATAGTTGCAATAAGTTTCTTAAATATTCTTATCAATGTTTTTATATTTCCATTTGAAAACAATTTTATAGATATTCAAAGTTTACAAGATTGAGTACTGAGGATACAAAGCTGAAAATTCAGTCAAAAAGTATTGTTTAAAGGAAACAAATTACAAAATATCCTATAGCAACTTGAATTTCAAATTAAAAATATATTAGTCTATAGTAAACATGAAAAATATCTGTAGATGCCACACATTCTTTTTCTTATCTATTTATCTTTATTTATTTGTTCATTGCAAAATATCAAATAGGGTTTCATTTAATAAAGTGACCCACTATTTCCTCTTTTCATCACCATAAGTTTCACCATAAGCCATTCTTTCATATACTATAATCAAAGTAGCCAAAAGTAGAAATAACTAAATCTGTACTGATTCCTTAAAATATAAATGATAGTCCTCAAAGTTCCTTTATGAATATTTTAAATAGTAATGGTATTAACTTCTAATATTTTGAGATTTCCAGCAAAAATCAGATTCATGTGAGTAGATATGCACACTATACATAACACCAAACAAAGAAATTGTAAAATATATACAGTATGATTCTACTTTTTATAAATAAACAAAAAGTTAATGTGGGTATATATACATACACATATTATATGTTAGTGACTGGAGAAGATAAGATGGGTGGGCATTAAACTAATAACAGATTAGTGGCAAACAGTAAAACAGTCATCTTTTCTTTTTATATATTAGTTTTTCACCCATTACAATGATCATGCATTATTTTATAAATTTTAAATGTATATAATGATTCTTAAAAGGCAGATGAAATGAGCTGATAAAAGATAAATTTTTCTCAGTTTACGGTGAGTATATTAGTATATTAGAATTGATATAGTCTTTAACAATCTGAAGTTACATATATACAGTTAAGATTTTTTTTTCCTCATCCTGATACATTTTCATACACTAGTCTAACAACCCTTTGAATTGGGAGAAGATGAAAACAGTGACACAGGGAGGTTGTATGCATTGTTAGAAGTCCCACAGTCAAATCATATTCTCCTGATTCCTCATACTGCATTTCCTAAGATAAAAAAAGGTTGAGCATGTTGAATAGAGATATTATGATTCTGTAGCAAACAGTAATGTGTGTGCTCATAGATACCATCAGTGGCAAAGGTATTCTCCAACTCCTTAGTCTTTCATTGGAGAAATAGCAACTCTGTTATCTCTGGTTCTCTCTCACTGCAGTTACAGATAGACCCTGAAAAAGTCATGAAATAACCACCAGGTGCTTTGACGTTTTCCTAAAATGAAGTAGGACCTACAGTGTCTACACCAAAATACACACACATATGCACACACAAACACACACACACAGAATAAAATATTCAGTTATTTTAGTGGTTTCAAAGTGTGACTTTAGGACTCTCAAGTAATGAGTAATAGGAAATTTTTGAATGTTCTTAGAATATTTAGTTTTATTTTATATAGATTCAATAAGCACATGTACATAAAAGTTTGAAATTTTTATCTAGATTGAACATAAATCTGACACTATTAGTAATACCATGAATAACTGCATGACATCTTGTAATTTTTTTTAAAGGTAACCAGCTACTATTTTCTCCTGAGACCACTGTGTCTTAAAAAAAAAAAAATGCAGCTGGCAGATCTTTCTTGGAAGAGAGGAGATGAAAAGAGGGCAGAAAAGGGGCCAGGTTAACACTTTAAAATGTCTAGGTAATATTTATTAATCATTCACCTCAGAAGCAATTTTTAATAAACATTAACTGATCAAAATGTGTCAGAGAAATGACAATGGCACTATTTCCAACTGGAATGTGAGTTGAGCCCCAGATTTCAGACTTGTAAACTACCTAAGAAATTATGACACGACATCAAAATGGCATTAACATCTAATCCACATTGAGGGTGTTTTAGCTTGTACACATTTACATGACACACTTGTTTGTTAAAAAGATCTATGGAATTTATCTTCTAGAATGAAAAAGTACTTCATGCTGTTTCATCTCATGATCACAGTTTAAGAAAAGTGTCTATTTTAATATGTACATTTACCCTAAATCTCAACTATATTTTGGTTTAGGTAAGGAAAAGTAAATTAAAATGCTGGGTGGAGAGGGATATATTATGTTGAAGTCATTAAAAAGTACATGAGGTAATAAATATTTTTCATCCATGTTTAATAAAAATACATGGTATATGAGTAAGTCAGTGCATTTAGATAAGTATTTTCTCAAACTAATTTGCAAATGTCAAAAAATTTCAGAACTTAGTGAGGAAATATTAAAATAAACATTTGAAAATGTAACACAAAGGATAAGTAACTTTAGAATAGGGTTAATAAACTCTGCTTGTATTTTTACTTTATGTTCTATGTCACACAAATTCTCAAAAGTATAACAATAAGTTGTTAATAAATTAAGCCTGTGAACTGAAATACAGCAGTTTCATTTGCAGTTCGGTACAAAACAGCCTAAAACACAGTAGAAAGGGATTTTACTAAAACCAGAAAGTGTCTTTGATGAGTATGTAATAGCAGAGGCCGTACCAGTATTTCAGGCAAGCAACAGCTACAGTCTACAAACCACTGATGGGCTAAACAAGCTATTAATGACAGTTATTTTGCAACACTTAAAATGGTCAGACTGTGTTGTCTGACCACAAGGACAAGCAGGTCATCACTCTCAAATGCCATACAATATAAGAAGCATAAATGAGACCTCTGTGGGAAGAAAGAAGCCACAGGTATGGCTCCAGAATTCTTTTGCTATTTGACTATTAATAGAAAGAAAATCCCAAGTAAACACTTGCAGTCCTTTATACTAAAAGATTTATTATCACTTTTTAATTTTTCACCTAAGGCTGAACAAGGTGTTATTAGTCCAAGGTATTACAGGGCTCAGTTTTAGTTCTAAAATACACAACTTAATATCTGGAGTAGGATGATGAATCTCTCCCCTGTATAAATCCATGGAATGTCTATCTTCCCAACTAGAGAGATGGGCTGGATGCCCAACCCATCACTCAGAGGTTGCAGAATCATCCTCAACAAGCACATTGGAAACATCTAGACTTTTCATCAGACATGGAAAGACTTATTCATTGGATACCTGATCTTTTAAATCATTGCCTAACTTTTAAAAATTTATATTATTATTTTAATTTGGGGTAACATTTTACTCCTCTGTACATGCACATGTTCCACTCATCCTCCACCAAAGCACTTCTGCTAACTACTTTCCTGCTGCATCCACTCTTCCCTTTTCCTCTATTCCCTTTGGTAACCAGAAATTTTTTTACTAAGCCCAAGATTTGTTTTTGTTGCATTTAATGCATTTGTCTTCCTGGCAGTAGCTGGACCAGCAGCAGCAGCAGTCTCACTTGGGAGCTTCAGAAACACAGAATCTCAAGTCCCACCCCAGACCTGGAGAAGAGACTGTGCATGTAAACAACAGATGCAGGTGACGCATGTGCATGTCAGAGAGTGGGTCACCATATCCCCTCACCCAAACCACTCCCGAATATTTCACTTTTCAGAAAAGAACAAGGGAAGTTTTAGACATCAGGATAATTCATTTCCAACAAGGTAGCCAGGCACAGCAGTCCTCCTTTCAAACCAGAAAAAGCCCACAGTACTATTTTGACTCAAAAAAGTAACTTCTTTTTTAATAGAATTCAACCTAAATTATGTTGGTCTTAACCACATCCTAAGAGAAAAGGGTAGCATTATTTTTTTATTTGACTAATAAATCAATAACAGCTGTATTATAATTAAATAGCAAGGTTCTAACTCCTTGGTGTTCTAAAAATGCACGTTGATATCACTAATCCTACCTAACTGTATTAAAAGCTCTCTAAAAAGAAGACTTTCTAGTCCCCATTCAATAGTTCAATAAAGATTACTACTCACTACATTATCCAGAATATTATAATATAAAATAGTAGGGGAAAATGTAGCCAGCTCTCTCTGATAAAGCCTATTTTCTACCCCTTTAGAGCATCATTAATAAAAATAAGTCAAGATGTCACACCTAACACCCAAACACCTCCACTTCAAACCTTCTGTGTTCATAGACATGTACTGCACTCAGAGCATTTGTGTATGATTCTTCATCAAATTAAAAAAAAAACTATCTTGTTGCATTTATTATAATTAGGACAGAGCTGAGAAAAATTAATCAGAAATAAGTAGTTTGAGAATTATGCTAATAAAATAAGAAAAGGGAAAAATGATAATGCCTCAAGGTAAAAAATATCTAATTATCTATAACGGTAAGAGACTAAGGCTGGTTCCACAGATATTAAGAATGGAATAATATTTTCAAGAAAGCCAAGGGAAAAAACTACACACCAAGAATTACATGTCCAGAAAAGTGTCATTTAAGTGGAAGACTATGGAAAAATTGTTTAAACTACAAGATCTCAAGCAATACTGTACATAGGAGCCTTACCTGAGGTATATACTAGTGGATGAGTTTTATACAAAGAGAAGATAAGTGTGAAAATATCAGCAAACTGACGATAAATATTTGTTTAGAGTTGATTCTAAAAGAAGGTGACAGAAGG
The DNA here is from genome assembly GCA_019455555.1 of Galemys pyrenaicus. Classification (NCBI taxonomy): domain Eukaryota; kingdom Metazoa; phylum Chordata; class Mammalia; order Eulipotyphla; family Talpidae; genus Galemys; species Galemys pyrenaicus. The sequence continues at coordinate 9,738,152 of JAGFMF010011796.1, forward strand.
TGGATGAAAAGAATGTAATCATAGTATGTTTTAGTAAAGTAACAAGAATAAAGCAGAAGTGGGAGGAAAAGAATAAAAAGAAAGTACAAAAGAAGCACTGGTTATAATCAAGGGGCTAAGTAGAAGCAAAGGATGTCATTTAAAAGGTTGAGCAGGAATGGGGAGGGCGTGGAAAGCATTATAAAATATATCAATACAAAAGTAACCACTAAAGCAAAAACCAATTTCATAATAAAAAATAGTTCTTAAGAGACAATTCTCTGTAGTGTTCTGCACATCTTATACTGGCCAACTGTCTGAGTTTAGAACCATTTTTCAAAGATGTTTTGTAAGCAGAGTCTTGGAGATATAGTTTTCTCTAGGCCAAAGAGCAGTTTTATTAATTAACTAAGACAAAAAAGATAATGCCTTTTCTTGGGCAAAATTTGGACAGATTTTCTAGTAGCTTCGTAAAGAAATCCTAGTGATGGAGTTCCTCAGCATCACACAAGCCAGGTGGGTATGCAGCATTGTCCCATGAGAAACCAGGGTCAGGGAGAACCTGGACAAGCATGAAGCATGTGTGCTCCCTTTTGTGATAAAGCATGTGCTACCTTTTATTAGTGATAAAGTGCTTTGTCTCTGATCCAGGAATCACATGTCCTCTGCCAGCATCTATTAAAGCATGGCAGGTACATAAATAGGCTAAAATCTCAGCTCCTTAACAAAGAAGACACAGTGCTGCCCACACCCCAAAAAAAAATAGGAAAAAAAAGAGCACAATATAATGACACACACAATAATAATTGAGGGTTTTCCAGGATTAACTGAAAAATAGCAAAGTATAAATAAAGGGAAAGAAACCTAACAAAGTACAAAAGTTATATATACTATTTTTGAGAAACAGGAAGTTGGAATACATACATATGTGTTTACTTTTACAAAAAGAACAGGATACTTTAAAGTTGGCTTATTTTACAAAATTTTGTACAATATTTTACAAAAAGAAGTGAGATAAAAAGTAAAAATGGGTGGAGAACAAGTTAGAAAAAGATACCACTCTGAAAACACTATTTTGCATAACTTTTATTTTTAGAATCACATTCACATTATAAATGGTCTAATATATAATCAAGGGCACAAGAATGGGGACAAGATAACGAAAATTGAATGTAAACAGAAATAAATGAATGTAGCTATATTTAAAATGAACCTCACTACACACAAGGAGGCAAAGAACTACAAATAAATCTTAAACTTTTTATTTTTATTTTTCACAAAGTAAGTATGCAGCAGATCTGGAACAACTTTATGTGTATTATATGACTGAGCAAGTGAATAAATGCCTTGGTGCTGTTAGGAGTCAGAGTTATCATTCTGAGTGAAGGAAATATACATATAAATGGGAGAGGGCAAGGCAGAATCTGAGGTTTGAATTGAAATTCAAGGCATTAGTATAACTTCCAATTTCTTAAAAATATAAGCTGAACTACCTACCTATGGAATCAAGTACTAACAGGTCCCAGGGTAATGAAATCCCAGGGACAATAAGCACATTGTATGTCCTTCTATTGATTTCTAAGTACCATGCACCTTTAAAATGAACCGGGGTAATTTGAAGAAGTGACTCATTTGAGGAATGGGAAGTTATCATATGAGCCTAGAATATCTTGTGGCAAAAACAAGGAAATACTTAAACCATAAAAAGATGGGGTATATGAAAAGGCCCCTAAAATCATCTTGGACAGCTACCTCCTGGACAAATCTGGGAAAACGTGAGCACCAAAATAAACAAAAAAAGAAATAGATAATAACCAGCTTAATAAAATAAAAATTCATGAACCCTTACAATAAATTAAATAAATAAAAAGGGTAAATTCTTACAATAGAATGATGGCCACTTAAAAAAAAAATGATGACCACTAAATATGGTCGAGTTGAAAAATCACTTAGTAATGATCAAGCATGGTGAGGCACTCACCTTCAAAGGCTCTGTTTAGAGCTTTAAACAGACATAGACTTTGTGAGTAATGGACAGGGTGTGGAAAAGACACAAAGTGGTATTCGGTAGTATACTGTAAGAAATTTAGGATGAAAATGACATGCTCAAAAGTTCCCAAGAAAAGCTTACAACATAGAAAGAAAGGAATAATAAGATAAAAGCTGATCAGGGACTTGAGAGATTAAATAACTGAAATCAGCCCACAAAGAGGTACCTTAGGAACATAGTATACCTTTCCAACTCTCTTCTCTCTACACCCACACCTGCTTTCTCCTTTCTAGGGTTACAAGTAACTTTAACAAGAGGACCCATAAATAGAGTACAAAGACAGAGCTACCAAAAATGTGTTCTTGGGACATGTATAACATGATGCCTGTGTCATTTTTCTCAACATATTTAAACTGACATGGCTTTTACCTTCTCTTAGAAAAATACTAATTCTCTATAAAAATTCAAATAAATTTGAAGACAAAGACTAAAGAAGGCTACAGTGTTAACTTCAAATTTAGGAAATGCTCTTCTCATTTTAATTTTACACTACGTATTTCAAAAATACCATTGATTTTTTTTAATCAATCTATTACAAGCCATATATCTAATTGTATTTGGCCAAACAACCAATACAAAGAGCTACATGGACTAGCTAGAAGGCAAGGGCTCTAAGTACCTGTTCAGCTGGAACGTGGAAAGAATAAACCCAAGAAGCACACAGTATTGGACAGATAGGTTTCGCTGATGCTCAACCAATAAATTGTTGCATTCACTTCCTTTTCAGATAGCCATTAAAACTATCACTGACTTTAGTGAATATTATTAGTGTACAAAGCAAAATATATGTATATATGTGATACTATGTTATATACTCATATTTTTGTTAGTAATTCACAGTCGCTAGGTTAATTTTATAATGTCAAGCTACAGAGTCTTTTGAACAACATGGATAAAATGCATTAAAACCATCTACATCTTACTATCTGTTACAGTAATAATTCTAGCTCTCTCATCCCTAAAATGCCATATCATTTTAATAAATAAAACACTGTCAACAATTCTTGTATATATATATTTCCAGATATAAAATACATTATATTTGATATATATGAAACAGATGAAAATGAAATATAACTGAGACTCAAGAAAAGAATAATTATGTCCAACTTTAATTAGTGTACTTCATCAAAGGTTTTTAAATATCTTAATTAGAGACTTTATAGGAAATCTTATTTAAAAACTGTAAAAATTTACATAATAACTCAAAGTGGAGCTCTTTCGTTAAAGTGGGCAGGGGAGCCTGGGATGCCTCCTGCTTTGGGGAGCCCTTTTGGCAGCACCAGGCAGTTAGAAAACCAAACAACTGCTGCTGAGATTCTGAGTAGAGTATAAATGTATGGCATGGTTATGGAAAGTGAAATCTCACTAGTAAGTGCGTAAAAAGGTATGAAATTTAAATTGAAAAAAGAAAACTCATTATTTACTAAGGAAAGTAAATATAGTCTTTTCAACAAAAATTAATTTATAGGACAAGTATAAAGACAGATCATTTTGGCACTGTTTTTCCTTGTAGTAAGGAACACCAAAAAGTGATGCCTTATACTGACATTTTAAATTCAATGTCCATATGTCCTAGTTATATGTGTCAGTATGAAATAATAAATAGGAATTTAGGAAATAATTTTTAATGATGAGAATAACACTGCTATATATTTGCTTGTAAACTGGACAAATACATAGTCCAGAATTCAAAATGTTGTTTATAATTAAAGCAAGCATCAATCCAAGGATTATCATCCAGAATGGGTTACAACATTTTGCTTTTCAGTAATGAATTCATAATTTTAGGAACATTTTTTGAAACTCTAACTCTCCTCACCTTCATTTAGATATTGAAAGGAAAACTAAAAATCCCTTCCAACTATCCCTTAAAACCACTAATAAGTCAAATCAGGCTGCCTCTTGAAATGTTTGCTTTTGTGGGGGCAGAACAAAAGCACATTAATAGTTAACAAAGCTACAATATGATATACGAATGAAGTCTTGCATTTAAAAAGTACTTAGATTGTATTTACAAAAGAATCTCTACCATTAATTATTCAACATTTGGATTTGACCAGAAACCAGAGCATGACTTTATAATGCTCTGTTTAAATGAACTACTTAATGTTGTAATGAACACTCAATGTGGAGAGCTCAGTGAATTTTGGACCTATTAAAAAACTACATTTTTTCAATTTTTTTCATCAATGAACAGATTTTAGTGGTGTTGATTTGAATTTCACTTGTATTTTAAAAATGTTTACTTACACCAAAAATTTTGCATCTCAATTATTTTATATTCTAAACCTGAATGTAGCTTAAAACCAATGCATTATTCATAAAGCAAGACATCAGGAAAAACAAAGCTGTGCACTTTTCTCAAAGCCGTTAAATTGCTAAAACATACCATATTTATGCATGCAATATTTGATTGTGTTTTTCGTAAAACACAAGCTTGTTTTTCGTCTGATCAAGATATGCCAAAAATTCTACACCAACCAATTTTTGTTTATAATTAAAGCAAGCATCAATCCAAGGATTGTCATTCATTTTATTTCATCTCTACATCAAAAAAAAAAAAGTAATTTAAAAAAAATTTTAAATTCCCTTGAAATGGTAAGATAAATGAAAATGTAAGTGCCTTCACATAATAACAGTAAGCTGACCCTCTGGGAAATGGTTGACTTTCTCAATACAAGGTATTCAAAGCTCATTCAAAAGTGTTCATTTAGAATGCAGATATCAAAGATGATGCAAATGTTCAAGAGAAAATTAGAACTTACCAGATGTTCTAATCCAGCTTTGATGTTTACAGATTCCCTAAAAAAGAATAAAAAAGTTTTAAATAGTTGCTAAACCCTTGTCTGCTATAACTTATGCTTACCCCAAGTGTTTTGATAAACCCTATAATTTTTCATCTATCTTTATTCTTATTCATAATAACTATTTTAAGGCCAAAACAATTTTCATAAAAAGGGAACAGATAATACTTTTATTTCTACTAGTATTGAAACTAACAATGAAGAACAAAAAGAAGTCATGTGTATTACTGTTTCAGTACTCATACTTTATCTGTTTATTTTCTGTAGTTTTTCACTAGTTCATTTTTTCCAACATTTATAATGAAAATATTTAAACATACAGATTCTATATACCACCTCTAGATTCTACAATCGACATTCTATTATACTTGCTTTATAAAAATCCATCCATCAATTGAATTTTTATATAAATAAACAAAGAATATTTATGAGTACATTACTAAATCTTAATTTTTCTGACACTTATTAATTTCATGCACACTAAAAACCAGGACCTAAGACTGACTGATTTAATATTGAAAAAATTATTAAAATTCCACCAAAGAAAACACAAATATCAAACATCATGATAAAGTTTAAGTATTTAATTTTTGCTTTTCACTGTAAGAGACTGTGGATGGAATTACAAAATGCAGTATCTGTGCAAGTAGCAAAGATAATTTAAATATACATTTGACAAAATGTGGCAAATAATTGTTTTTCCTCATCTCAGGTTATACTAATTTATTTATTAGTGACAAATGGATTTTGATTTTTCTTACTCCATCCCAAGTAACATTTTTGTTCTGTTATAATACCAAGTCTTATTTTTAACATAAAATTATTCTTCTACTGTATGCAGAAAATCATTATAAAACATCCAACAACAAACAGTAATACTACACTCATAATATTTAAATTTTCTTATACATCTTTCTTTCTCTGAAGGGTTCTCCCAACTTTATTTCTTTTTTCTTTATATTTGTCTCCTATTTTTTGATGTCAAAAACATACTTTCTCTATTTCCTTTGTTTTCCTATATAAAATTTTGCCATGCCATATCTTTTCCCTCCAGATCTGCTGCTTGAAAACTGTACACCTGGCTTTTACCCTTTGCTCTCACTGCTTGGCCTGAAATATTGGGGCTAAATCCCAACATCTACTGATTATCTCTCATCTTTTACTCATGTTCTTTTCTACTCCCTTTTTCTGGAAATCTTAGCAATACTATGTAGTCAACATTTAAAAATTTAAGGACTTCTGAAATTCATTTCTAGATGCAGTCCTACAACAAATGATAGAAACAAATAAAAACAGGGTGTCAGAAAAGGCTAAAAGCACGTGTGTGTGTCTGCATGTCTACATATATCACTTTTATTATTATGAAACAAATGCATTTATTGGAGCTGTAAGTTAAATAACCCTTTAAGTTTCCACAATTATCAATCATTTGTGTAATTTCAATTTTAAACAAAAAGAATAACGTACACAGTGAAACATCTGACAGTACAATAGGTGTTCATGTGCACACTCATCATCTCAACACTGAATCCCGGTTCTCAATCACTGATATGAGCTCTTTGTCCTTCTACTGAAAAAGTCTATGTGTACCTGCATAGGCACATATATCTATGCATATGTATGTACATGTGTGTCTCCCTTCTTTTTTTAAACCCAAACAAAAGCATACGATACACATTGTTTTATACCTTCATTTGGCAATCTATCTTGGAGTTTGTGCTATATCATAATATATACCTCATTTTCCCCCAGGGCTACAATGTCACTTAATGGTTCTTATTAGAAAATAATATTGCAATATAAAAGAACAAAAATGCTCAGATTTAAAGTACAAGTCCTTAATTTATTATTTGAAACCACTAGGGTCAGACATGCTTCCTCAGAAAATTTTGGATTTAAAGCACACTATGTCAAATAAAATTGACAGGAAGGCTTGAAGCAGCATCTCATCATCATACACAATAATTCTGAAGAAACAGGAATGTCCACATGAAGTGGGATAAACAAAGACTATTAATAGCCTCATTGACAGTTTTTTACTGCCAATCAAGTTTGTCACAAACTTTAGGAAAATCTTTCATTATTCTATGCTATTTGTGTTTTGGAATCAGTGATAAGAAACTGGGTCTATAAAAAGAAAGGAAAAAAGAAAAGGTGGGCTACTGCTTCACTGTTTCCAGGTGATTTTTTAAATGCAATGACATTTAGAAAGCATACATTTTTAATGGTACATGTGAAAGAAAATGAGGTGTTTTCTGGAAACTGCTCCGTCCTCATGACCAAGTGTAACCAAATATGATCAACTACAGGGTCCCAGGTATTCAACAGCCTTGTCTTTTAGATTTTAACCACTTCTATCTTCACAATTACTGCCTTATTTCAGGCTACCACCAATGCCCAGACTACTGTAAAGCCTCTTATTATGTCTCAAGGGCTGCTGCCTTGCCCCAGGCCAATTCTTTCTCTAAAATACGGTAAGCTCTTTCTAAAATATAAATTTGGTCATGTCAATTCCCTTCTTTATTTATTTATGCACACAAGAACTGAGGCCCAGGCCAGAGGTACAGAGTGTGAGAGGATTCAACAGACAGAGTGGGGAGCAGAAGAGGCAGATCTGCTGAAATACACTGCTGAGGGGAGTAGTGATAAGACAGGAGAGGTCTGCCATGCCATGTAGGTCACCTCTCTGGCCAGAGATCAAACTCATGCCACAGCAGTGGCTGAGAGTTTAACCCCTGCTCCACCAGAGGAGGCCTGCAATTCCCTTCTTAAACTCCAAATATGCTACTACACTCCAATTCACCCAACACCTAATCCCTATGTTATTTTGCCAAAACTATACCATCAAATGGAAACTGACAGCAACAGCTAGGACAAACACTGCACTCACCACTAAAATTTTGTTCTCTATTTGAAATGCTACTTTTCCCCAACTCCTTCTAATCTTCTTCACCAAGCTAAAAAAAATAAATAAATAAAAAATCCTTCTGAACTCACTCTCAACCATACCTCCACTAGAGAAACCTTTCTCCCTTCCCCATAAACAAAGGAATAAACTCTTCTCTTGTGTCCCCATCAGTTTGCTACATGTTATTATAAATACCTATTTACTTACCCACTGACACCACTAAAATGAAGAAGACGCAATTACATCTTTGTAATTTTTAAAGCCAGCACTCAATATTGTGCCTAAATCAGAGCATAAATTCAGTGAACAAGGATCAGGCATCTTCACCATAATGAACACAGGTTTGGATGGTGTCAGTAATAATCAGCTCAGGTCCTGCCAAGCCCCTCTGTGTTTCTTCATCACACAAGGTAACTGCAGCAGTAAATGGTTGATTGGAACAGTAGTATTAGGAATTGTGTGTATATGTGTGATAGGTGGTGGTTTTGCTTGACTTTGTTTTGAAAGGAGTAAGAAGACATAATAGGAAAAGTGCTTAAGGTCAGAGTAGAATACCACCATAGGCTTTGTATTCTTTGAGCTAGAAGAGCACTAGTTAGAGCCTTTTATCCTTCACCTTAGGTTAAAAATACTGGCCAAGGTAGCCAACTATTGCAAGGAAATGAGAGATGTCCACAAAGAAAATTTTAATATCTTTAAGGAGTGGAAGTACTGGAAAAGAAAAACAACAAATGGAGCAACCTCATCCAGAGAAAATAATCAACTGAGCAAGAGTATGTTAGCACAACAGCATCTTTTTTTTTTTTAAAGATTTATTTATTTATGCATACAAGCACTGGGGCACAGACCAGAGGTGTCGGGGTGGGGGGGCGAGAGGATTCACCACAGAGAGC
>JAGFMF010011796.1:9746838-9757491 GCA_019455555.1 Galemys pyrenaicus
GGCACAGCAGGAGAGGTCTGCCGCACCATGTGGGTCCCCCTCCCTGGCCGGCAGCAGGGATTGAACTCGTGCTGCAGTGGCTGCGGTTTGCTTCATAGTGTGCTGCTTAACCCACTGCGCCACGAGGGGAGGCCCAGCACAACAGCATCTTAAAAGGTAAGATTTTGAGAAATATGGAAAAGAATATGAGATAGAGGTATTAAAAATATAGTAGTTTGAAATAAAGAACTCAGAAGACAGAAAAAAATACAGATTTTTGAATACCAACAATACTCAGCTGGAACACTGAGTTGAAGGACTTTTACAGAATGCATAGAAAAGGGATAAAAAAAAAGAACAAACAACATACAAAATTAAGGAGAAGTGTAAAATATCTATAAAATGGGAATCCTAGGAGAGCACTGACAAAATGGAAAAGAAATAACAAACATCTTCCCAGATACAGAAATATTCAAATCTTAGACTGAAAGGCTATACAGAACTATGAAATAGATCACTAAGGAAAAATTCATAGCAAAACATAATACAGATACTTATGATTACTATAGATTAAGAGAAACATCTAAATATTCCAGAAAGAAAAGTATTACCCTACATAAAGGAAGATGATCACTGAAATCAGATGTTTCAACACTGATGCTGGACAACGGAGTATTAACACTTAAGACATCAGTACTAAAGGGAAAGGACGTGAACCTAGAAACTACATAAAGCTAATAACAAATAATAATTTAAATTAAAGAGAAAAATAAACTCTATGCATACAAAGTCTCAATCAATTTACCATGCAGAAACATTATTTGAAAGCAGTTTTGAGGAAGACCATAAGAAAACAAATTCAAGAAGCAGCAACAAGATAAAGCAAGTAAAGAATTTAGTAATTAATGTAATCTATGCATACAAAGACAATAAATATAGGGGACCCACAATGATATGGAATTAAAATGGCAAACAAGATCTCAGATTGGATAAGAAAAAAAAATCCAGCAATGTGTCATTTACAAGAGACATATAAAACAGAATTATTCAGAAAAGTTTCAAAAATGAACAGAAAGAGTACAGCAAACATGAAACAAAAGAGAGCATGAGTGGCAATTTTAGTGATGAATTACACTGAAGTCACTTCATATATATTCATATGTATACATACATATACACATACACATATACATGTGTGCACACACATGCAAAGAAGGATATCCTATCCTATCCTATCCTATCCTATCCTATCCTATCCTATCCTATCCTATCCTATCCTATCCTATCCTATCCTAAAGATGTAACAGAATAAGATGTTTTTATTTACATCCAGAACAATTTGAAGGTTCAATTGTTCACCTATGATATGTAACATGTATGTATGAAGATTATGTAAACTTGCCTCATCTAACACAAGGTTGCTGTGAAAAAAATAAGCAAAATACTGCACACAGATACATTCTAAATTGTAACATGCTATGGAAATCTGTTATTATAACATATTTAAACCCAAAAGTCTAAAAACAGGGTTCCAAAAATCTTAATGAATTTTTACAAATAGAGTTTTTAAGCTCTGTTTTTAAAACCCAAGACATTGACAGAGGAATCTTGCAACAAATAGTATAAAGCCTGTCCTCTTTAGTGGTCTGTCTCTTGGGTTGTCCCTGTCATGACTTCATCAATATTTGTGCAACTCCTTTTGCCCTGTGCTGAAAGCAGACTTAATTCAATTATAGGTCTCAAAACTGATAAAATGGTCCTGAAGTGGAAAATGGGAAGAGATTATTGGCAAATGAATAAAGATTTGTATCGAACTAACACACAGGAGTACAGCAGGTCTTTTTTTAATCATTCCCTGTCTTAAATCTTCTGGGAACCATGAGTTTCCCTTCCCCTCATGCAGCACATCGATTTCTGAATTAGACTGCAATATTAAATAATTAATATACTTGCCATGATTGATGTTTTGCATTAGTTGAATATTAGGTTATCAATCAAAATCCACTTGGTTTAATGTAATAATATTGAAAAAGTGTCACGGGCTGTTCATCCAATTTGTAGTTGAGGCAGCACAGATAGTAATGCTGGCATAACACAAGGCTCTAGAGCAGGAAATGCAGTGGCTCCTGTATGGAGCAGACATTCTGAAAGTACTTGGGACAAGGCTGAGGCTATCCTACATAAACCACATGGCATCTGTCAGTTTCAGTGCTAGGTCTCCTTCCAGTAGGCAGATGCCAGGCATCAATCATATCATGGCAGGCAACAAAAATGAAAGGAAAGATACCCACTTACCGTGTAGCAAACAGATTCCACTATTTTGCAAAAGAAGCATGCTTTAAACTCAGGAACTGTTGCTATGACCACATTTATATCCTTTTAGGAAATTTTTAAACCAGTAAATTCAGATTTTTTTTTTTTTGGTCTAGTCTTACTGGAAAGGAATTGATATTTTCTTAAATATGAGAACAATATTAAACTAGTGATTCTGGCTTTACATTGGTCTAAAGGAATCAGGTAAAAGAGACACAATGGTATTTATTTTGGGGGAAAAACTTTATTCCTTCTGATTATAGAGTTCTCCTTTATGCTTAACATTTTACATCTATACTTTTCAAAATAATATCTTAATTTTTTTTAATTACGTGCTTCTAGTAAAAGTAAATAACAATTTTTCACAACCTTTCTTATACAGCAATCTAAAATCTATTATGGATTTTCCTATATAAAGCAAATTTATAAAACAAAATGCATTTACTAGAAAAATGACTTTTGGGTGGTGAGTAGAAACGTAACAAAATAAATGTAAACCAAAAACTATTTTACCAGGTCAAAAATCCAATGTTTAACAATAAACTACTCGTAAACCACAATGCAGATAACTAACTGGTAGCATTAAAGTACCACCTGACCAAATCTTTAAGAAATAAAACATAAAACATATTCAGTAATACATATGTATTACCCCATGTAAAATGCAATTTTGAAAGTAGTGATGTAATTCCTTTAATTATGAAGAAACAAATTACACAGTAAATCTTTTTGTGATAAAATGGGGATTTATTCACTCCAAAAAGCTTATTATGCTACAGTATTCCACAACTATGAGATAAGATAGCAATTAACTTTGTATTCTATCTTTCATAAGCAAACTCTACATTAATAGTTTTCTTTTAACAATATGTCAGTCAAGGTTTACAAGTCTCAGTTATAAATTATAAAAATGTCTACATATATCTCAAATAATAAGTGATAATATTTTTAGCTGAGTAAAATAAAACCTTTTCTATTATGTCAAACATTATTACAAAAAAACAGGTAACATAAAACTCTAAAATTTAAGTTCAAATTCCAAATCTACTAATTACTGAATGTAAGAACATTGTCAAGTTGTAAACTCTTATGCTTCCACTTTGAAATGTAAATCAAGTATTAAAAGATAATGTGTGTATATGTGTGTATATATGTGTGTGTATATACACATGCACACACACGTGTATACATATATATAGAGAGAGAGAGACACTCAGTAAGTAAATTTTGGTAGAAAGTTAGTTTAAAGGGTGCCTCCCTGGTGGCGCAGTGGGATAAGCAACGCACTATGAAGCAAACCGCAGCCACTGCAGCACGAGTTCGATCCCTGCTGCCAGCCAGGCGGGGGACCCACATGGTGCGGCAGACCTCTCCTGCTGTGCCCACTGCTCCCCTCAGCAGTGTAGTTCTGTTGATCTGCCTGTTCTGCTCCCTGCTCTCTGTGGTGAATCCTCTCACCCCCCCACACCTCTGGCCTGTACCCCACTGCTTGTATGCATAAATAAATAAAAATCTTTAAAAAAAAAGTTAGTTTAAAGGTCTCACATGATCGGACAGAGGGCAATATGACAGACTAATAATGTACTAATTGCATTTTACTTGCAAAATCAAGAAATATCTTTATAATTGTAGCTTTGGTATCTACTTTAATTGGCTTCAACTGTAATATGTATAAATGAAAGTCAGTTTACCTTCCAAGGAAATACATATAAAGAGCTTGGCCTCAAGGCTGTATCCAGTAAGGACACCATGCATATACTAACATAAGACATATTCTTACCATCCTAATCTCTTTAAGGAGAGAGATAAAGTATGTTGAAACAGCAAGCAAAGATAATTTCTCAGTTACCTAGTGTTTTTTATTTTACATTTTAACTCCAACTTAAAAATAAATGTAAAATATCAGCATTAAATTCCAAAAATACCTTCCTAGAATTTTTAGTTTCAACTTACCAGTTTTGGTTAGAATTCTCAGCATTTTTCTCCTGATTGGACAACAACTTGCAAATTACTGACCCTAAATGTATATTCTTATGTTACTAGGGTTTGGAGTAATGGTTTTCAGATGTTTGCATTTTTATAAGTAGTTTTGGACCTGAGTATTATTTGCAATAAATTTTGTTCTAAAATTTATAATAACCATTTGCACAGACAAGTGTACCATGGTTTTTTTTTTTTTTTAATGTGTATTCCCATCTTTTTAAGATTCTTGAGTTTTTTGGGTAAACAGATTGTGGAATTCACAAAAAGGATCTACTAGAAAAAGAATGACAATTTCAGTGTTTTTGAAGTTGTACTATTCTATATAACAGTCTCAGGACTGCTAAATAAATTGCTTCAGATATAAAAAAAAAATTGGAACATCAAGAATGAAGGAAGAATGACAGAAACATATTCACTGAGCACCCTTATACCTAGTTCCATGATAAATTCTGAGTGGATACTAAAAACAATTACAACATGCACAAACATCATCAAAAAAAGTACAAGTATTAAGATATGGTATCTGGGCCCTAAGAGCTTTAAAACTGTGTTGTTGTCCATGTATGGAACTGGAGAACATTATGCTAAGGAAACTAAGTCAGAAGGAGAAAGACAAATAACAGATTGTTTCCCCTTATATGTGGAATACAGAAGAAAAAACAAAAGGTCAGAAAAAACAGAACCAAAACAAACAAACAAACAAACCCTAGTAATGGACTGAAGAATTGTGGCTACTAGAAGGGGACGGAGATGAGATAAAGTAAAGGGAGCAGAAGGTTCAGTGAACTATTTTGCAGTACTGTGGGTATCTTGGTGGTGGATGTGGTGCGGTGACATGCCTCTGAGGAGGTGTGACACTAAGCCTCTTAATCACACACAGTGTTGTAAACCAATGTTACCTCAATTTAAAAAAAAAGGGGGGATATAGAAATTTACCTATAAAGTAATAAATAAATAAAAACAAAAATGTGTTGTCAAAACATGGCTGACACATGAAATAGTTAAAGACAGGCAGGGAGAGTGCATGTGATGCATGCTACTGATCTTCCATTTCCCACAAGCAGGACAACATTCATAATCAATGAGAAGCCTCTTTCCCACGGAGGCCAGATGCAGATTGAGAATCTTTTTCAACACTGTGCTCTCAGGAATCACTGTGGTCTCTGGATTAGCAGGTTATTTCCATTCACCACCACCCCTTTCAATCCATATTCTTAACTTTAAGAAAAGTACAGAAAAAAGAGAAATTGATGTATGTGTTAGGTGGCTAGAAGATATTTCAAAGAGGACGATTTTAGCTGGATGCTGAAAGACTGATAGCATTATGAGCAGGAGTAACAGAAGAGAAGAGGTAGAAAGTTAGTTTAAAGGTCTCACATGACCTGACAGAGGGCAAGAGAGTATCCCTCCCCAAGTAGAGGCACTGAACGTTCAAATTACTTTCAGTCTGTAATTTTAAATAACTAATAATAATAAGTTCAGGGTCACCCTATACAACTGTGCCTATTGCTTATTAAGAAATGAAAAAGAATGAAAAACCTAAGTTTAATGCCCTGGCAAGCAAAGCATCCTTATGCAGTACTGTATATACAGGAATATGTGTTGAAATGTAATTTATCTTAATTTATAATTTAAATGCAATTTAAAAATAAATGTTTATTCTCAAGAAAGTCTATTATTAGAATTTATTATTAGATCGGATATTAATTATATTTTATATAAGATTAGATTTATTAATATATTAGAATTTATTAATTTATATATTAGAAATTATTATTAATTATGTCCAACAACCTCATAAAATCAGTATCTACCTATGTAATGCACAGTGAACAACTCCAAATAGGAGATAACATACAAGTATTCTATTAAGGTCTTATCAGCTAAAATTGAGATAAAATACAACACATATTTTATCCTGCAAACAGCAAAGTTTTAATAACTGATAATTCGATTATTAAATTGAAGTCTTTTGATGCTTTTTCTCTTCCCTCTAATGTTCTTCTATTTAACCACACTGGTACTCTAGTAAGAACCAATATACAAAGATGCCGTTTTCATCCAGTAAGGATCTAAACAGTGCTCAAAAATAAAACTATTGAAATTATTTCTTTGTTTAGTGAATCAAACTAAACTTCAGCAGGGTCTAAGATTCCTATTCAGGTCAAACTATTTGCTATTTCTTAAAGACCAGCGATCCCAGCACTTACGTCTTTGATGGGATTATTTATCTAAGTGAATGGAGCTTCTCAGAGATTCCACCTCTGTGGAAATATTGAAGAGCATATGTCATGGACTGCAGGAAGTGCCTTCCTTATGTGATCAGCTTACTTAACCTTTACAACTTTATTATTATAAGGCGATACAATTATTATCTTATTTTACAAATGAGATAATGAAAGCTTAGAGAGTTTAAGTAGATCACGCAGCTAGTAAGAGACAGATTTGAACCTAGGCAGCCTGAGTTCATTGTCCAAATTTTAATCAAGGGAGAATTTATTACTGTCAATCTATCAAAACTATAATCTCAGCAAAGAAAAGAGACTTATACAATATCCCCCTACCCCTTCATAGAAACATGAATGGGAAGGAGGCTACAAAGGATTTAAGTAAAAACACTGAATTTAATGATAAGCTATGTTTCAGGCATTGGGTCTGGTCACTTACACTTGTAATCTCATTAAATCCTCACAATATTCACACACAAAAAAAAATCTATGTAAGTGCTTAACAAACACTTGGGGAAATATTGTAGGCACAAATCTGAAGATGAAACTGAATGTCATTTTTCATAAACAAATAAGATTAAAACAAATGTTGTAATGTTGCCAGTATTAGCTGAAAATAAAGTTTCCCAAAAGAAAAAAAAGAACCAAAACAAACCCTAGTAATGGACTGCAGAATTGTGGAATATGTGCAAATTGTCCAATAATACACAAAAACCTTTGATCTGACAGAAACCATATAGCCACTTAAAATTATGGTATGTATTTTCATGAAGATGTTCTTGTAGAATATTGTATTTTTGAAAAGAACATATTATAGAATAGCATAAAGCTAGCATAATAAAATGTTGTATACATATATGCAGATAATAAGTGTTTAAATTTTGAAAAGATAAAAACCTAAAATATTAGCAAAATTCAGCAATAGCATTACAGTGATTTTTATGTTTATCCTACTTCTTTATGTGTTCTCTAAAATTTCTTTCATAAAAACCTGTAACTGTTGACCCAATTTAAAAAACATAGAAAATAAC
This sequence comes from Galemys pyrenaicus, assembly GCA_019455555.1. Classification (NCBI taxonomy): domain Eukaryota; kingdom Metazoa; phylum Chordata; class Mammalia; order Eulipotyphla; family Talpidae; genus Galemys; species Galemys pyrenaicus. The sequence goes on from JAGFMF010011796.1 coordinate 9,754,373, forward strand.
CCTCAGAGCAGCAATATGGAATAGTACATTATCTTCACATTGTAAATAAGATACCTACTAACTTGATGAAATAGCCAAACTTGCACCATCTATATCCAAAACTTATACTTTTGCAACAGAAACGTTGCCCAGTATATCATATAAAACAAGGCTATTTATTGTACTTATTGGTGCATACTTCCTCTGTTCTCTATACCCTCAAAAGATTTTTCTCAAATTATATGTGCACCATTACTTTCATTATTTGCATTAAAAATCAGTTTGCATCTTTGATCATCTTTACACCATCTACAGTGTTTAATCCTAATAGTATCTTCCTAAATTTGTAGTATGATTAATAAGATTCAGATTAATTTGATTTAGAGTTGGAGAAAGTAAAACTGGAATGGACATATGTATGTCCACAATGCATGAAGCTAAACAGAAATGATGAACCTTTCAATAACTGATCCAGAATGGTCCACATTCTGCCATGTTCCCTTCCTTCCTTCCCACTTTCTCTGCACGAGTTTTAGTTCTTACATCTTCACACCAAAATTCTTCCAACACTCTTTTTCCTAACACAGTGTCTTTATATCCTATCCCAAGTTCATATCTCTACCTGCTTTATAACCTGCAGTATCTGGCAAAGAGGTTTTTCCTACTATACAAAATGTACCTCTTCTACCAGTCATTATCGGCACCATAATTTTGCTAATGACATTATCTACATAAGAAGCCTTCTCTTCCTGACTACATTTCAAATTCTTCATTGCATAAGAACAAAACTCCCACTTCTACTATGTTCTTAATAACTTCTTACATCTCTAAACTTAGTTACTCCTTGACATTCAATGGATATGAATACAAATGTTCTACAGTGTAAAGCAACAATGAAGTGCTCAATAGCATGTATGACTAAAAATTTCAATATTGCTATTATGACTGCAGACTCTTCATGAGCACTGCTGAAGAAGTAAAATGAGAGAAAGATAACCCTTCTGAGATGTAACTGAGCAGTCAGTTAGCTGACCTTTCACCAGCTAGGAGACACAATTTCTGCATAGTACCTTCAGAGAACACAGCTTTAATATCACACTACAGGAAAATCACAAATTCTCATATGCAATATGCCATATAGGCCCCTTCTGAGCAGATATAATATTAAATCTGTGGCTACCAAGGTCAACTGCATTGCCCTTAGAGAAAATTCTCCATAGTCTAGCACTTAGTATTCAGTAATTATTCTATGTGGCTTCTATAAAAGTATCCATTCCCCAAGTTAATTATTTAAGTAAACCTTCCAATTTGTTTTCATATAAAGTGTTTTGATAGATATAGATCCCTGGTGTTTAATGTCAAACACATTTTAACTTTTCCAAAACTGTACGTTAAAGATAAAAGCCTTTAGCCCTTGGGATATAGTTAACTAAAATAAATTTATTTACATATCACTAATATTAGCAAATATTCACTAAATTAGATTTGGAAGGTCTCATTAGGAAAAGCAGAGATGTAAATCGCACAACAAAAAATTATAAATGTTGTATTAGAATTCTAACTTTCTAAGGGCAGAAGTGGGGAATTTTGAGGATAGGAAATTGGTGAGTGGCAGAGTTCAGGAAATAGTTCACAGAGGCAATACTTGAGTGTTCCTTAAACAATGGCCATCTTACCGCACAGATACTGCAAATCAACTCCTCTAGCTTTTGAAACCGACTTGACCCCTTAAGAGTATCTGTTCTCTGTCCCCTACTCTGAACTGCTACAGTCATGTAATCAGGTGGTTAATTAGGACAAAGAGTCAAACAATACATAACAATAAAGTCTCTATTCATTTACTTCTAATAGTGCAACCAAGAGGCAAAAAGGAGTTACTGCTCCTAAATGTTCCAATTTTCTCTCAAAGAACAGCATAGGCCAAGGTCTTGGCAGTTGCAGTAAAGGGCAGTGGAGGGGGCCAAGAATGAAGAGGAGGGGTGTTCATCTCACTGCTGAGGCTCTTGCCTCAAGACCAGCTGATCTTGAGAAATGATGGGGCAAGGAGAAAGAACAAAAAAGTACTGAAAGTGCAGACATAGATTATATATTCATTGACATGTCGCAGAGATGTGTTAAAGACACTGAAGTCCAATGGCATAGGTCACAAAAGCAGAAACAAACAAATGTAATAATATGAAACTAAAGTGAAAGAAATCACACTGAAATGAAAAGACATTCTATTAAATGGGAGAAACATATTCTTTCATACTATATTTCCAAAAGGGGTTAATATCCAAAATTATAACAAAAAAAATTCATAAAACACAACAACTAATGAAAATTAAAAATGGGCAGAAGATTTGAATAGACACTTCTCCAAAGATGACATATGGTCAATAAACACATGAAAAAATTCATCATCTCTTACTTTAGAAATATACAAATCAAAGCAACAATATCACCTCAGACCTGTGAGAATGGCTATTATCCAAAAGTTGAGAAGCAATAAGAGTTGGAGAGGAATGGGAGAGAAGGAAACCTTTCTCCACTGCTGTAAACTGATGTAGCCAGTATGGGAGGCAGCATGGAGATTGCTCAAAAAACTCAGAACAGAAATTCCACATGACCTATTTTCCCCACTTCTGGGTACTTACCTCAAAAACACAAATATACTAGTTTGAAGAGATAAATACACCCTCATGTTAACCATAGCATTATTTATAATATCTAAGAATTGGAAACAACTTAAATGCCCATCATATGATAAACAAACAGATGGACTAAATAAAACAAAAAATAGATCTTTAAACTATAAGACTAATTAGTGGTTACCATAAGGGAAGGAGTGGTTAAATCAGGAAGGGTGGTTAAATCAGGACAGACACAACTGCAATGGAGAAGTACAGAATTGGACATTTAGTGGTGAACTTAACGTTGGATCATGCATTTTCAATGACACATACTTGACCTCAGTATACATATAATGTAATACAATATTTACTTCAATTAAAAAATTCATAGGAACTGTTTTATTAATTATAAATAAAAACACTGTAAAGACGCAGTCCTAAGAGGGAAGTTTATAGCAATACAGGCTCACATTAACAAACAAGAAAAAACCCAAAGAAACAATCTAATCTTGCATCTCAAGGACCTAG
>JAGFMF010011796.1:9760344-9776330 GCA_019455555.1 Galemys pyrenaicus
CACAAGGGACTGAGGTGATGGTGCACGGGTGAAATGGTGGTGGGTACCCCCTGGGGACTACAAATGATGTCAAATATAACTAATAAAAAAAAATTTTTTAAAAATTAAAAAAAAAAAACACTGTAAAGAAATAATACAAAAGCCTGTAAGACAAACTAACAGGAATATGAAGGCCAGTAAAGTTTTCACCTATTTCACTGTCATGCTCACTCACTGAATCCTCCTCTTGACTTTATTTTTCATAAGCTGCCCAGAATCTAAACAACAACAGTCCTACACTATTTCTGTTTTTGTATTCACTTTCAGTCTTGTCTAACAGAACCTAAGCTCAGTGAGTACTGTTATGTAGAAGGAAGAGAATGGCATGTGCCAAGTCCTAGAGATTTGAAATAACACGGCATGAAGAAAGATTTCACTTTTACTAGTTCACAATAAGCAAAAGTCCAAATGAAGATGTTTGCAAGAGTTTAGTTTCTTAATAAATGGCAAAAAACAAATCTTCAATTTATGAACACTTCCTCCCAAATACTTATTAGTAGTATTTAAAGGTCAGTAGAGAAAATTAAGGATTGTCAAGTTATTCTAGTGAGTCAAAATCCAAATTAGAAGTCAGCAAACTATGTCTGATGGGCTAAATCCAGTTTCTTACACCTGTTTTTGTACAGCTGACAAATCAAAATAGTATTGCATTTTTGAGTGGCTAGAAAAATAATTTATTCATAATCTGTAAAACTGAAAAGTTCAACTTTTAGTGTTAATTCATGAAGTTTAGTTTGGGACATAGCCACATCCATTCTTGTATGTATTCCCATGCCTGTTTCAGTGCGGCTACAACAGTGAAGAGGCTGTGACAACGATCACATGTGGTATATACTCATTGGTCTGCACTGCTGTTCCGAGTACAAGTCACAGTGACACAATACAACTCAACAGAGTCAAGGGCCTCATAAATTGTTGAAATATGATCTGTAGTTTTTAATATTCAAATAAAGCAGTCATGTCAAAATAAGAAAAAAAGGGGACTTCAAATGGCATGCTTTTTAAGGCAGATTATAGATTATTTTGTCAATTGAATAGCAATTTTTTTAATTATACAAGGACACTATAACTGTGGTGAAAGAATTTAAGCAGTCTTAATATTTCCAGTTTACAAGAAGGAATCAGAAAATTTAAAATAGAATATCTCCTCGTAGCGATTTCTTTTAAAAAATAAGTTTCCAAGTGATGTATTTTTCAGACAATCAATGAAAGTCATTAAACAATGATTAGATAATAGTGTTTGACTGCATAAGCCAAAGAACCATGTCCAAAGAAAATAAACATGCTTAAAATTATTGCCTTTCAGCAAGAATAGTTACTCAAAAATTTGACATAGGGAATATCGTCAATAGTCAATTAAAAGAAAAAATAGTTCAGAGCGGTTTTTCTTTGCTCTTGATGAATTCATGCATAAATAAATATTATTTATTTAAATAATCAACACAGAATGAAAACTGAAGAGTTAGCCTGTGAATAAATTTGAGAAATGCTAATTGAGTACAATCTGATGTGAAATCTGCTGAGGTATGCTACAAATGAAGATGGTTAAAAACATGTATAGAACAGAAAGAGGGTTAGTTGCACAAATTTACAAAGCTTCTGAAAAGGTAGGGTCCATACTATTGTATTATTTATCTCTTGTATTATTTATCAGCAAACTTGGTGAAAGTATTTATAAAGGTGTCATGTATTATGAAACCAGTGGTGTCAACAGTGGAATTTCACTTGCTCTCCTGAACGTGTCCGTTATCAGTTTTGTAAACTTCTGATGGAAATAAAAGCTAAATAACCTGATTGTCCTAATATACACAACACTCTGATACTTACTAGTAGTAAAGTTTTATTGTGCTCTTTCACATTAAGAGTCAGAATTGAAACTTTTCTCAATGAGAACTGCCCTCAACCAACTTTAATTACAGACCTAATAACATTTCTTAATTATTTCAACCAAAATATAGAACATCAAAGAAACAAATGGTGCATACAGTAAAACTTACAGTGCACAACAATCATTTCAGTAACAACTGACAAAGCAGGGCACAAGATCTTTCCTACATATGTTTTAAGGCATATGTGTAATTTCAAGCTTAAGTCCAGTTGCATTTTTCCAACCTTGAAACAAGTGTTAAGAAAATTTCTGTTTTTCATAAATTCACTTACCTGTGCAACTGAAGTGCTTCCAGTTGCAACTAATCAGCAGTAAAATAACAAAAACTGTCAAGAAAAGAAGCTAACAGAATTTTATAAATATCTTTAGTTGTGTAAATGCCTTCTAAAACCAATGACTATGTTCAATGAAAATCATATGCCCATTGTGATTAATATTTGACAGTACCTTATTTGTGTGAAAATATTTTCAAAAGTTATCTATTTTAAATCTCATTACAAATCAGTATGAATAGATGGATAGTTACAGTTAGAGTAGAGACAGAGAATACCTTGAACTCCAGGTAAGTGAAATTTTATCCCCCCAAAAGAATTCCATTCCTCTTACTCATATGCTTATATTACAAAAATTTGTGCTAAATAATTGTACTTATGATGGCTCCCCGATTCAGGCACCTGACTTAAGACAGCTCAGTAGTTTTACAATGGTGCAAAAATGACATGCATTCAGCAGAAACCCTATTCTGAATTTTGATCTTTTCCAGAGCCCGATATGCTCATGACACACATGATAGCGGGCAAAGGCTGTGAACTACTGCTCCTAATCAACTCTCAATCACCAAGGGAAACAACTGACACTCTGTAGTGTACTGAGTTGCCAGCATACTTGACTTACGATATTTTCAACTTACAATGGGTTCATCAGGACATAACCCCATAATAAATCAAGGACGATCTGTATTATATTTTGAATTTTGACAATGAAAAAACTGTAGAGATTTATTCTCTTTCTTGTTAGATAAATATTTACTAATGCCCTCTTATCCCATAAAGCCTAAAATTTTCACTATCTGGCTTTTTTGAGAATTTACTGCTCTTAGTTCTATTTAACTAATTTAAATTCTACTTGTATTCAAGCTGTCATTCAAAATGAGGTTATTCTGACTTTGGGAAATATAGGGAATGGTGACCAAAGGTAAGCAGAGACTTGGTTTCTTATCACTTTGATAATTTCATGACAAACACTGATAGCATCATCACTGAAAATACTGAAATCTCAGAACCTTAACTGCAAAGTAGATAGATAAAATTAAGGCAGGAAATTCAATCAAATAAAAAGGAGAACTAAATTTAAAAAGTGGAGAACTGATGTCAACTTCTCCCATCTGTGTTTTTACATATTTTTTAAAAATGAGAACTTTCTTAACATAATAAAAATATTGGCAAAAATGCTAAAAAATTATTACCAAAAAAATAAAACCAAAATTCCTGTAAAATACTAAAAAAAAATTTGACTTCCATGACATTAATTCAACTCTTTATAAAATGAAATTGAAAAGGAGTAACGTGAAAAAAGAAAAATGTTAATTATTCCATCTAAAGACTAACCTTGGTATAATCAGAAAGAAACATTCTTGTACACTGGAGAAAAATGGCCTTTTCTTCATTAATTAAAGATAATTTAGCATAACACTGAATAATCAGTTTTACTGGCACTGAATTTTTTATAAAGCTGAAGTATAGGAAATAAACATTCTCAGTACTTCAGCTTATTCTTCAAATGCATGATTCTAAACATTTGTAAATGTGTTTAAAGCTCATGCTTTATAGGTACATTATTTCTTTATGATAGGCCAAGTAAAGAGCATTCTTGGAAAGTTCCTTTCCATTAAAAAAAAAAATAGTAAAAAGATAGAATATTTAAAAACACCCTGTTTTCTTCTCAATGATTCCAGTTTTCCTTCAAGACTATCATCTTTTAACTCAATACAGCAGACTTTGGATGACATTTGTTTAGTCTGGCAGTGGTTACAATACAGTAAGTCATACCTTTACATGTTAGGAGTACCTGGAGTCCCTATTATATGAAATAAGCTACAGTGTTAATGCTCAGGTTGGAAAGCCGTAGTGGTAGAATAAGGACTGATTTATTCTTAAATTCCATATTTTATTGAGATGTTTACAGTAGAACAAAATACAACTTTTTACAAAGAAAAATGAAAACAAAATTAAGAGAATCTTAATTTTAAATTGTTAAGTAATAATTAAAAGATTAATTTAAAACTCTATAAGAATATGAATATGTGTCTGTGTGAGTACATAAAGACCTTCCTAGACAGAAAATGCACATTATTTGGATGGGGGTAAGTTGTTATCTCCTACTTTGGACATTTAACAGTAAATGGAACATACAAATTTTAATTCAAACTTCCAACTATCTGAAATTTATACTTATCTATTTATCTATGATATATTATATTTATCTATATTCCAGTACAAAAAGATATAAGTAAACAACAACAAAGTTGCCAAATGCAATTTAGATGATAACAGAAAAAAATAGATGCATTAGAGCACTGTATATAAGAAAACCTATACAAAGATTTCTTACTGATATAAATGGATAATAAAATACCAAAAAGTGTTCTTTTTTGCCTCTGAGTTCTGGAAAGCTACTACTAGTACTTACTGTAAAGTAAGAAAATGCCTTTGATCCTCTGATATGGATGCTAAAAGTATGTAGTGGCAATGAAGAACAATGTTTCTGATGATGTGAAGAGAAGAAAAGACAGTAGGAGGAAAACAGACATGATAAAACAAGAGCCAACTGTGAACAACTGGTGAACTTGGGTAAACAGTGTGTGGGAGTTCCTTGTGCTACTCTTGAAACTCCTCTACACGTTTGAAATTCGATCAACATAGCTTTCAAGGAAAAACCTAATTCTATTAAACTTAGTCAAAAGTTCGTTTTTACTGTCCGTCAGTAAAGTTTGTACTTCTTTAAGAAGCCAATAAAGTTTTCTCTTTGACTCAATTATTACTAAACTTAATCAAATTTAATTTCAACAAAACTACTGCAGTCTTAAATTTTTGGAAAATATAAGATTAAAAACTTCTATACTTAAAAAGTTTTATATAAAGAATAAACTCTAAGAGAAAAGATGCAAATAAAATGACTATCATAATCTTTTGTTTTTATTTGCAAGTATAAAATTGAAGAAAAACAAAAGCCGGGAACATAGCATCTGTCATATCAGAATATAAAAAGATGATCCTGGCACAAAATGAAAAAGCTCTAATTCATTTGCAAATCAAGCCTGCCGGTTCCATTTCAAGCTGGCGGTAACTGTCAAGAGTTAACAAGATAATCACTTTCAATCCTGCCTTCAATGGTACATTACACTGTTATTCCATTCAATAAGGCCGTTCTTTGGGGCACTAGATGAATGGTTTTCATTTCTAACTCACACAAAAAGTTGTGCGGGGAAAAATCCACGGGGCTTAAGGAAGAAATCCCTTTATGGGCATTTATCTGCCGGTACTTGCTTTTAGGCAAAATGAGATATTTTGAAACATCAGTGTCCATTCACTTCCTCTATTCCTTTAGGCCCTTAATCCGTTAAAAAAAAATTTGGCATATGAGAAAAGTGCAAAACCAGTTTCATTTTCTAAATTACCAATGCACACTAAACAAAAATTCTCTACTAAAATTATTTCATGAAAATATAATGCTATTTCACACAAAAGACTAATATTAATCAATCTTCTACTTCCCCTTATCGCATAGTAAGTTGTGTCATTCTTAGATCACTCACCTATATTTTAAATGAAATATACTTAAAATTTCACATTTTCCTATTTAATTTATGGTATATATAAACCTACAAAGGATAATTTTTCAAGCCTTTCCAAATCATTCCAATTAAATGAAAGTAAGTTTTAAACAGCTGCATCCTTGTCGTGTATTTACCAAAAAGAATTATAGTTTTTTGCTATTTCATGGTTTAACTTAATTTTATAAAGTCAATGTAGCAAAGATATTTTATATGATTTTTGCAAAAATATTGAAACTATATAAAAAGAAACAAATATATTTTGCTATTAAGCAAAAAACAACAAAAGACAAGATTGTAAACATTATTACTAATAGACAATTAGGTTATCTTCAAACTACAGAAGAGAGTAAAAGAGCATTAAAATCTCTTTCCTGTTTATGCTAACCCATATCCATCAATATCATCCAAAGTCAGAGTATAAATTTATAATGACCATCTGTGTATGAATTACAATTTATTATTCAGGTCTGTTTAGCAATAGCAACAATTAATCTTTCCCCACCAATCTCCTTAATTCAGTAAATAATATTGCCATATATTTTCTATGTAAATCACAATCTCCAGTCAAGACTTTAAATCCTTTTATAATCCCTTAACCATCAGGGATAAAGTTGAATTTTTAGGACTTCTATGTTCACAAATGTTTAAAGTCATTCTAAAATAATTACCTAAAAAATTAATTTATATAGTATTTAAAGGCTTTAAGAAACTGGTTCATTTGTGTTGATGACTACAATTAATATGCACTTTAACTTTAAAATTCAAGATGAATTCACACAACATATGAGGATAATCCTTTTATACCAAGGAAGAAGTTCACTAACAGACACCTTTCTGCAGAAGTATAAGTTCATATGATTCTTCAAAGCTCTGGCCTTAGTCATTTAATCTCAAAAAAATGAGAAAACTAACCTAGTCCTTGAAATACTTCAGAAAAGGAAAGTAAAAAATTTATTAAGCAAGTTTTACTTTATCAGGCATTTAATTTTTAAAATAGCATTTAAAATAAAATTTGTCATGATGGAGAAACTATAACTTGTCATGATGGAGAAACTAAATTTTTATAAAATTTAAGCTGTAGAAAACTTGGATAGTTAAATCATAAATAACTTGTGTTAAATCAAATATACAAAAAACTTCACATGGTATTGTAAAATTATGATAACAATAAACAAATTTTAAGCTTGGTTAAATAATTGTGTTAAATACTCCAAGTCAATAATGAGTATTATGGAATGTTCAATAATTTATGACTAAAGTGCATGATTACAATGTGTAATTTAAAACCAACTGGTAACAATTCTAGAAACTCCTAAGGAACTTTGCAAAGAAAGTTTGCAATCTTTATCTACAAAGAACAATTCTTAGATCCCACCATGATGAGTCAGTCCCATACAGAGTGAAGACATTAGGAATAGTCTGTCATTGGAGTACCCTATGTTTTTGTTGGGTTCCAGGATCACAGTTAGTGCAGGAGACAGAATCATTTAATCTTCAGCTTCAAGCTGCCCTGCTACAGCTCTTTCCCTCATTAGATCCCTGGGGTTAGTTCTAAGCCACACAGTAGCCAAGACAGCAGGGTTTAAGAGGCATCTCCTACACATCAATGGCAGGAACACTGATAAAGGGATTTTGAGGAACAGCACAAGCCTATCACAAAGGTTTATGGAGAGTCACACAGGGTTCCAACAAGCAACCTGGTGTCCTGATTTACATATGCAGTGACCCCCAACAGGTTACTTAGAATGACACCTGACAATAAAACCCTCTGTTTACACAAATACAATTTTTGAATTACAGGACCATCTATTTTAAAGAAAATCTATGCTTTTGAAATATGATGACTAGAGTTCTCCATAATCTTTAAACATATGAACAACTATTCCAGAAAAAAAGTGTTTCAAGAAAAGTAAGCTTTTACATATCTCAAATGAATAAAAATTTAATAAAACATTCAAATTATTGTTATCACACAATACTTTTAACCACACTGGCAAAAGTATCTCTTTGAATTTCTGAGTGCCTCACAATGAAATGGCATTCCAAAATAATTATTATTCCAACGATTTCTTCAGATGAACAATTCTTCATAGGTTACATTAAGTCAAGAACTGTCTGTGTTTATATTACTATTATTCTTGTTCTGAAATCTTCAAAGTGTCAAAAGTAGTAAGGTATGTCATGAAGAAAATACCATAAAAATGAGTAAAACAAAGAAATCTCTTTACTTAAAATACCAGAAAGCAAAGAAGTTGGAGAAAATAACTTTCATTGTCAAATGAGAAAGACAAAAAGGAAAAAAATGTAAATAGCACGTGGAACTGAGATACCTGAAATGCCTCAAATTTTGTGAAAATAATAAAACACTATAGTGGCAGGAAGGGCTCAGAGAAAGTTCTGGATGGTTGTGGGGGGTAAAGGAAGGAGTCTTGGAGAACTCGGTGGCTGTTACACTTTTTATTGTCAGAGGTGGCCAGGTTGGGGGTGGGGGGGCAGGCCTCCCAGCCCCGGACGCATCTCACCCTCTCTGCTGCTTTGCTGCTCTTCTGTTTTCCCGCTGTTCTCGCTGCTTGTTGGTCCTTGCTGCTCCAGTTGGTCAGTACTCTCGTTCTCACTGCTCATTGTTGATGGTACTGTTGGTCCTGGCATCCTCATGACACTGCCCATTTAAGCCCGTGTCAAACTCAGGTGTTCCCACTTGCGCATGCCCACCCAGGCAAAAACGCAGCACCGCAGGTGTCCATCATTACACCAGTGTCGGGAGGGCAGAAAAGCCTGATTTCTCTAACCCTGCAAACACTTAAGATTATTCTTACTTTTAATGCATCACAAATTTATCAAAATTATAATTAGGTAAACTGATAAATAACAATCTGTATATAATTTAAGAACATATATGAAACAAATAGCCATAATTCTTAAGAACACTTAAAAATCAGAAAAAGATGAACAGCAATACAAAATAAATAATGGAAATTACATAGCAGATCATTGGCAAAACAGAAGTGATCACTTACCCTACAAAAACTGCTGAACCCTAATACTACTACTGAAATATAAAAATACAACAGAAACTTTTTTTTTTTTACTGAAGTTGCAAATCTTTATAGAGAAGCTTTTAAAAATTATTTATTTATTTTTACAAAATTTGTTTTCCTTTCTCGAGTGTAGTCCCCTTTTTAAACTTTGGTTGTGGGGAAAATAATGGTCACTGTAGGGTAAGTGAAATCAGGTCTTTCCACCCTCCTGCCATTAATATAATGATGGACACCTGCGGTGCTGTGCGCATGCCTAGGTGGGCATGCGCACATGGGCACACCTGAGTTTGGACATGGGCTTAAATGTGTGGCGTCATGAGGACACCAGGACCAACAGTACCACGAACGAACGAGCAGCAGTGAAAGTGAGAGTACTAAGCCAGCAACAAGCAGCGAGAGGGTCAACAAGCAGCTGATAGGACCAACGCGAGCAGCAAGACCAACAAGCAGCAGCAGCAGCAGTAGCAAAGCAGCCGAGAGGGTGAGATGCACTGGGGGTTGGGAGGCCTGTCAGCCTCCCGGCATCCCCCCCTCCCCATGCCTGCCATGTACCTGGCCACCTCTAATAATAAAAGCATAAAAAGCCACCAAGGACTCCAAGACTCCTTCCTTTACCACTCCCACCCCCGCCCTCCCTCTGCTAAGAACCATCAAGAATTTGCAGTGGGCTGCCTTCCTGCCACTACAGTCACCTATAGTGTTGTTGGGGGTATAAACTACAGGATATAGCTTTAACACGATTCAATGAAGGGATGTTTACTCTCAGTCCAACTAACCAATTTCTAGAATTATGAAAATAACCAGAAACATGATAATTTTGCACAAAGTTTTATAATGATATTACTGATATAATGGAATTCTGGTAAGAATTGAATATGCTAAAGGTGAAACCCTGAGGAACAGGAAAACGAAACAATATATTCATATGAAATAATAAAATATTTTATAGTTACTAAAAGTACTATTTTAGTAAAATGAACAATGATACAAAAACTGTGCATAACATTTTCAAAAAGGATACACTAAGTATATACATACTATAGTTAGTTCTGTAGAAACAAACACTGAGAAAAATACCATATATTATTAAAAGGGCAACAAATAGTTTTTGTGGAAGGTGGACTATGGGTAACTTTTGTTACCCTTTTTTTAACTCTTCTAAAATTCTCAAATTTTTTTATCATGAATATGTTATTTGTATATTCAGGAAAAATTCATTCCTTCTTCTCAAAGTTGCTGAAATAAAGAAAATCTAACCAGGAATATTAAATTTTTAGTACCCAGATGACAAAACTTTTACTATAATAATCCTCTTAAATTTATATATGCCCTTATCAGCACAAAAACCTATAGATAAAAATCACATGGCAAATAGAAGTCTCGTAGAGATGGAGAAGTAACCTTCAGCCAAAATTTTGGTTCTATCATTACCAAAGCTAGAAATTCATTATTTTAAATGAAGGAAAGTATCTCAGAGATTATACTGTAAATTTTTAAAACAAAAGTGAAAATCGGGTTGAGGGAAGATGGGAACATGAGGGACTGAGGTGATGGTGCACTGGTGAGATGGTGATGGGGAATACATGGGGATTACAATTAATGGCAAGTATATGTAAATTTTAAAATATTTTAATAAAAAAATAAAAGAGAAAAAAAGTGAAAATCGACTATGATTTATAAAATAATCTCATGTATTTTTAAGCTTATTAGCAATAGACATTAATTAATTTTTAGTATAAAAATTCTCTCAATTTACTGTATCTGTATTTTTAAGCTTATTAGCAATAGACATTAATTAATTTTTAGTATAAAAATTCTCTCAATTTACTGTATCTGTATTTAAGAGGTTCTGGTTTTAATGCATGTAGGGTAAAGGTTGATCAGGTATTTCCACCCTCCCACCACTGATGATGGACACCTGCGGTGCTGCAAGCATTCTAGGGTGGGCATGCACAAGTGGGCGCACCTGTGTTGGACACGGGCATAAATGGGCGGCGTCATGAGGACGCCAGGACTATGAGAACTGTCGGCAGACAGAACTGCGAGGACCGACAGAACCGACAAGACGAAGCAGCAGCAGCAGCAGAGAGAGAAGAAAGCAGCCTAGAGGGTGAGATACGCTGGGGGCTGGGAGGCCTGCCAGCTCCCCCGGCCCCCCGGCACCCCGGCACCCCTGCCTGCCATGTACCTGGCCACCTCTATTAAATAAAGCATAAAAGCCACCGAGGGCTCCCAGACTTTCCTTCCTTGACCCGTCTGCCCAGAACCATACTGAACCTTGCTCCAGCACCTCCATCCTGCCGCTACAATGCAACTTTAAGAATACTTCTAATAGTAAAGGAATAAGCGGTAGAGCAAAACTTCCAACATATAAAAATTATAAAAATGAACACCATTAAAAAAAAACTATTTGAAGACATCGGACAACATCTAAAAAGCCACTAAGGATAGTTTGATCCCCAAATTTTCACATGGAAGTAGAACAAAAAACTTGTTTTGTAGCTATCTGATATGAGGGTACTTTCTAAACTTTATAGTTGCAGTTGTAGAAACACATGGCTGAAACTCAACAAGACTTGTCAGCTCAAGGTACCAGAGTTAAGAGTTCTGAGCTTAAACAGTTTTGGAAATTTAAAGGGGAAAATGCTGACAAGAAAACCATGTGCTATGGATTTGTATGCTCCCAAATCCATATGGCAAAGCCCTAATAACCCCAGTGTGATTATATTTGGAGGTGGGGAATTTGTAGTAATTAGGTTCAGATGACATCATGAGGGCAGTGCATTATTGATTACTGCCTTGAGAAGATGAGAAAGATACAGAGTCCTCCCTCCCTTCATTTCATGAGGATATAGGAAGCAGGCAGTTTCTGCAAACCAGGAAAAGAGTTTTCACCATATACTGGCCATGTTGGCAACTTGATCTTGAACTTCCCAGTCTCCTGAACTTTGCAGAACTCCACCAAAAGAACATAATTGAATCCAGAGTCCCTAAAACTGTTTTTTTTAAAAGTCAACAAATACTAAGCATGCACTAAAAATGAAATATAATAAATATTTTAATAAGAGAACAAAAACTATGAGTAAACCAGACACTAGTTTTAGTATAGTCATTACAAATTGTTCAGATATTGAAGGAAAAAAAAGTGTGTTTCAATGCGTGAACAGTCTCATCAGAGATATAGAATCTATATTTTTTCTAAAGAGAAATTCTAAAGCCAAAAGTAAAATAATAATTAGCAAACTCACTAAATTGCCTCAAGATGACCTCACGAGATTCATGGGACAATAGCCAGTGGTCCAACATAAGTTTAAGTGGAATACCAAGAGGAAAGGAAGAAATAGAAAGTATACTTGAAAAATAACATCAGAAAAAAAATCCACATGGAAAACACTGATTTACAAAAGCAAAAAGCTAACTGAACAGGTGGAGTAAACACAAAGAAAACTATTTCCATATGCATGATAGTAAAACATCTAAGAGCCAAAGACAGAGACAGGAAAAAAAAAAATGGACATCATAAAACAAAAATAGTGTGTAAAGAATCAATTGTAAAATTAAAACTAACTTTTCAATGAAACAATGAAAGTCAAAAGAGACTGAGAAAACATTTAAAATGATGAAAGAAAAAACTGTAAGCTAAGAATTACATTAAAAAATTATTCAAAATTGAATGATTATAAAATATACCATTATATTCTTTATATATAAGTTGAAGTAGAGTGGGCTAAGCTAGTGATAAAATCTCTACAGGAACAATTAAAAATAATATAAGGAGAAACAGTTTTTGAATCAATAAAGATATTGAAATGAAGTAATATGGGCTTTCCTGGTGATGCAGGGGTTAAAGTCTCAGTGCTAGCAAGCTCTTGCTAACCACTGCAGCATGAGTTCAATTCCCAGCCAGGGAGCTAACTCATATGCTGCAGCAAGCAGATCTCTCCTGTCTTGCCCACTGCTCCCCTCAACAGTGGATTTCAGTAGATCTGCTTGTTTTGGCCCACACTCTGTCTCTGGTGAATTCTCTCACCACCACACCCCCACCCCAACACATAAATCTCTGGCTTGGACACAAGTTCTTGTATGCATAAATAAATAACATAAATCTTTTAAAAAGAAAATTAAAATAAAATAAAATGAGATGAAATAATAAAAATATTTAACAAGAATGGAGTAGCAGAAAAAATGTGACATTAAAACAAATCTCAGCAACATGACAGACACACATATTTCCTAAGATTAAAAAGGCTAATACAGAAACTTAATGTAATAACAAAAATGCAAATAACTCATAACAGAGTCTAGAATCCATAAAACAAAGGTAGGCAAAGCTAAAGTGGAAAACAAAAATTCACAATCACAAGTAGAGAAATTGACAGGTCAAATTAATAAAACACAAATTATCAATTATATAAAAGGCTACCCAGTTTAATCCAACTGACACTTCTAAAACAGTACATCCAGTGACTACAAAATATTCATTCTTTTCAGATCAAATGAAAAACAACAAAACTGTCTGTCTAATATTTCAAAAGAACAACTCTCAGAAAGTAAATTTTTGAGTATAATAGAATTATTTTTAAATACATAAACAAAAAAATCTACAAAATTCCCAAATATGTAATATAAAAAAGTATTGCTAACAGAATATTTATAGCCTTAAGTGCTATTATTAGGGAAAAAAAGAGACATTCTAGGTTTAATTATCAGAGCTTTTACCAAAAGTTAGAAAAAGAAGATCTACGTAAACCTAAAGTGAAGAGAAGGCAGGAAAAATTAGAAAACAATGAAATAGAAAATGTACTGACCATAGAAAAATGAGCTTCTGTTTTTCAAAAAAGAAATGTTACTAATTTTGATAAATCACCTAACAGCACAACAGTCACACTGTCATTATTAGATCTTATATTTTAATACATACCAAATAGTAAAACAGAATGCCGAGACTCAGAAGAATAACACACAATGTATACACACACACACAAAACAAATTTTTCTAAAATATCAAAGTGTCAACGGAATGCCATCAAAAAAGAAGACTCCTTTAAAAAAGGGTGTTGGAGAAGGACCAATCCTCAACAAGGTAAAAGCTATATACAACAAACCCACTGCTAATATATTCCTCAATGATAAAACTGAAAGCATTCCCCTTAAGATCAAGAACAAGAAAAGGATGTCCACTCTCTACACGCTATTCAACATAATACTGGAAGTCTTGGCCAGAGCAATAAGACAGGTCAAGGACATACAAGGAATCCAAATAGGGAAAGAAGAAGTAAAAAAACTATCATTATTTGCAGATGATATGATAATATACTTAGAAAACCCTAAAAGCTCTACAGAAAATCTAATTAAAACAATCAACCAGTTTAGTAAAGTAGCAGGACACAAAATCAATGCACAAAAGTCAGTAGCCTTCCTATACACAAACAACCAATCTAAAGACGAAGAAATCAAGAAAAATACACCCTTTACAACTGAAACCAAGAAAATCAAATACTCAGAAATAAGCCTAACAAAAGAAACAAAAGACTTATATAGAGAAAACTATAAAACACTGTTAAAAGAAACAGAAGAGGACACGAAGAAATGGAAAGATATCCCCTGCTCATGAATAGGAAGAATCAACATTACCAAAATGGCCATCCTACCAAAAGCAATTTATAGATTCAATGAAATAACAAAAAAAAACTCAATGAAATTCTTCAAGGAAATAGTCCAAATATTGATGAAATTCATATGGAGACACAAAAAGAGCCAAAGCTCTTCTGACAAAAAAAGAAGGAGAATGAAGGTATCATACTCCCAGACTTCAAACTCTACTACAAAGCAATAGTAATTAAAACAGCACGGTACTGGAACAAAGCAGACACACAGACCAATGGAACCATATAGAAGGCACAGAAGTAAAATCACACAACTATGGGACAAAGGAGATCTTTTGAAAAAGGAGAAAAGAATAAGCAATGGAACGAGGACAGCTTATTCAATAAATGGCGCTGGCAAAACTGGTCCACCACATGCAAAAAAAATGAAACTGGACCACTATCTCACAACATATACAAAAATTAACTCAAAATGGATAAAAGACCTAAATGTAAGAACCGAAACCATAAAATATATAGAAGAAAACAGGTAAAACGTTACAAGACATACATCTCAGTAACACCTTTAAGAATGCATTCCCCAAAGCAATAAAAATGAAAGAAAACAGCTGAGACTACATCAAATTAAAAAGTTTCTGTACAGCAAAGGAAACATTAAACAAAACAAAGAGACACCCCACTGACTGGGAAAAAAAATCTTTGCTCTCCACACATTGGACAAGGGTCTGATCACAAAGATATACAAAAAACTCTCAAGACTCAAGAAAAACAAAGTAAAAAACCCAATCAAAAAAATGGGCAGAAAAGCTTGAAAGACATTTCTCCAAAGAGGACGTGCACATGGCCAACAGGCACATGAGAAAATGCTTAACATTCCTCATAATCAGGGAAATGCAAATTAAAACCACAATGAGATATCACCTTACACCAGTAAGAAGGCACACATCAAAAAAACGAACAACAACAAATGATGACGAGGTTGTGGAGAAAAAGGAACTTTACCTCACTGCTGGTGGGAATACAAGTTAGTCCAACCACAATGGAAGGCCATATGGAGATTTCTCAATCTACAAAAAATAGAATTACCATATGACCCGGCAATTCCAATCCTAGGGATCTACCCAAAGAACACAAAAACACCGATCCAAAAGAATACCTGTACCCCATGTTTATTGCAGCACTATTCATTCATTCATTCATTTATTTTCAGGAATGACAAGAATGTTGTTTTATTTTGGCAAGTTAGTGTTCCTACTAGAAGACATCTCCCCCCACCTTTAATTTATATATATTTGACATCAATTGTAATCCCCATGTATTCCCCATCACCAGATCACCAGTGCACCATCACCTCAGTCCCCCGTGCTCCCATCTTCCCTCAACCCTCCCCCTTCCCCGGCCCCACCAAGTGTCCCCAGTCTGTCCTTGTCTCCTCATTTTTGGTTTTTGTGTCTTTCTTGCTGTTATTGTTATTATTGTTGTTGTTGTTATTATTCCTTTCCTTGATCCTTATTTGGTTCCCTTATATTCCTCCTAGGGGAGGAACCATCTGGTATTTTTCTTTTGCCTTCTGACTTACT
>JAGFMF010011796.1:9777053-9841536 GCA_019455555.1 Galemys pyrenaicus
CTCCATATGGCCTTCCATAATGGTTGGATTAGCTTGCATTCCCACCAGCAGTGTACCAGGGTTCCTTTTTCTCCACATCCTCGCCAGCATTTGACATTTGAACAACATCAATTTTTAATGTGGTATATCTTTGCCATCATTTTTTCTTCTTTCTCTTTATATATGAAATGTGTCTTTTTTAATAGGCACATTTTAATAGATGGATCTTATTTTTAATGAACTCTGAAAAACTCTACCTTTTAACTGGGGCATGCAGACCAATTTACATGTAATATAATTATTAATATACCAAACTGCTATTACACATTATAGTGTTTATGCTTTTAGCAGTTTACCTAATTTAATCCCTGCCGCTGGCCAGAGAGGGGACCCACATGGCGCAGTAGACCTCTCCTGCCTTGCCCACTGCTCCCCTCAGCAGTGGATTTCAGTCCATCTGCCTGTTCTGCTCCCTGCTCTGTCTGGTGGATTCTCTCACTGCCCCTCACCTCTGGCCTGTACCCCAGTGCTTGTATGCGTAAATAAATAAATCTTTATAAAAAAAAAAAGAAGAAAGAACCTGAGTAAAGCTGTTCCTCTAATTTGTTTACATCGCTACTAAAAAGAATAAAATAAAAACATATGCCCATACAAAAACTTGTACACAAATTTTCATAGAAACTTATTTTATAATAGCCAAATATTAAAAACAACTTAAATATCTATCGATAGGTGACTTAGAAAAAGAAATTATTTCATATACATACAAAGAAATAGTATTCATTTAGAAAGAAAAAAAGTAATCACTAACATAGATGACTCTCAGATTATGTTGAGTGAATAAAGCCAGACCAATTTTCCTAATGAACATACATGCAAAAATCTCAACAAAATCTTAGTAAACTGAAACCAGCAAGGCATTAAAAGGATTATACACTGTAACCAAGTAGAATTCAAACCAGGGAAACAGTGATGGTTTGACATCTAAAAATCAGTGTAATTTACCACTCGATAAAAATCTTATGATCATATCAACAGATGTTGAGAAAGTATTTGATAAGAATCACCGTCCATTTATGATGAAAACTTGAGAAAAACTGGGGATTGATGGGACATACCTCAATGTAATAAAGTCTCTATATGACAAACCCATAGCTAATATCATTCTTAACTGTGAAAAACTGGAAGTTTTTTCACTAAGATCTGGTACATGACAAGCACGTTCACTTTCACCACCACTACTCAACATAGTATTGAAGTCCTAGCAAGAGAAATTAGGCAAGAGAAGGATATAAAAGGAAACCAAACTGGGAAAGAAGTAAAGTGATCATTATTTGCAGACAATATGTTAATACACATATAGACCCCTAAAGATTCCACTGCAAAACTAACTGAAATAATAAATCAGTTCAGCAAAGTAGCATGTTACAAAATCAATACACAAAAGTCAATTGCCTTCCTTCCATGCAAACAATGAGACAAAGAGAAAGAAATTAAGAAAAACATCCCCATTAACAATTATATCAAAAAAGTTAACTACGTAATAGTAAGTTTACCAAAGGTGAAAGACCTATACAAAGAAAACTGTAAGACAATGTTAAAAGAAATAAAAGATACAAAAAAAAATGGAAAGAATATTCTTTGCTCATGGATTCTTATAATTAACATTGTCAAAAGGGCCATCCTACTCTAAGCAATATACAAATTCAATGCATTCCCTATCAAAGCTTCAATGGCATTTTTTGAAGAAATAGAATACACATAGCTGAAATTCGCATGGAGCCATATAAGATCTCAAATGGCAAAAGCAATAATGCCAAACTCCTACAATTCAAATATTATTACAAAGCTATAATAATCAAAACAGTATGGTACCAGAACAAAAACAGATACACAGATAAATTGATTTGAATAGAGAGCCTAGAAATAAACTCACACCTATATGGACAGTTAATCTACAATAAAGAGCCAAGAATATACACTGGAGTAAAGAAAGTCTCAACAAGTGGGGTTGAGAAAAAATGGACAGCCACATGTAAAAGAATAAAACTAGACCACTATCTCACACCATATACAAAAATCAATTCAAAATAAAACTGAGTGTTAAATCTGAAACCATGAAATACATGGAACATAGGCAAAAAAAAAAAAAAATACATGAAAAATATAAGCAAACACTCCAAGACATAGGTTTCAGAGAGGCCTTTGTGGATTAATCTCTAGCAGCAAGGAAAAACAAAAGAGAATATAAATAACTGGGACTACATTAAACTAAAAAAAAAAAAAAATCAGCACAGCAAAAGAAAACATGACAAAATGAAAAGATAATCCACCGAATGAAAGAAAACACTTGCACACCATACATCTGACAAGGGGCTGATAGGGACAGTGCCACTTACATACAGAATGTAGATCAAAAAATTAAAGAGTGAAAAACAAATTTTAAAATAAACTCTTGAAAACAGACCACATAACTGAGATACCCAGAGGGGAAAGTGGAGGGGGAAGAAAAAGAGGTGAGGACAGAGTGGAGGACTATGAGTACTTCAGTGGTGAGTGCTATGGTGATACACTTGAAAGGATGTAAAACAATGGTACTTCAGTAATAAATAAACATATATATGAAATGAGTATACATTAGAGCATATATTAAAATTAGCTGGTAGTGTACTTTTCTTTCTTAGCAGTATATAAAGTTACAACTGACTACAACACAGAACCAAGGAAATAAAGTATGTTTTCTAGCAATAACACTATCTATTGAACTAAACCAATGACATCTCTATATGGACACCATTCCCATCATATGTAGCAACTCTAAATACCATCCCCTGACCAAAAGGAGTAAGAGTTATCTGGACAAATGGCTGATTTCAGACTCTGGGACCAAAAAAATAAGGTTCAATGTCAGATTGGCCAGAATATAAAGAACAATTTTTGAACTAGTGGGGTCAGATTCAAAACACAGAGTAGTCAATGTGAAGAGGTTCCAACTAATCAAACTGCCTATAATCTTACAAACAGAAAAATAACAATAGCAATTCTGATTTAAACATGCTGAAAAAAAACCTCTATAAATCAAGGTGATACTCAAAAAGAAAAATTAACTTACTGGACGGAATTATTAGACTAACCATTCTAAAAATTAATTCTAAAACAGAAGTTTTATGAAAATGCCCAGCATCTGCAGACATTGAATATGTACTGATATATCAAAGCACAGGTCATCCAGGTATGGCAACTTAGCTGGACCTATAGTTAACTAGGACATTTAAAACAGGCAAAGATGAAAGAGGTGAGATGGTGATGGGGAATACACGGGGATTACAATTAATGGCAAGTATATGTATTAAAAAAAAAAAATAAAACAGGCAAAGATTTTTACAGCAAATTTTCAAACTTGCTTCTATTTACTACTATGACTATTTCTCTTTCAAGAACATCTTTTAGAACCAGAAAATTCAAATGAAGAAGAGAGGAAACAAGGAGGAGAACAGAAAGAAAAAAGGTAAGACAAGTCAGTCTCCAACTACAAGCTAAATACTTTTAACTAATATCAGTTACTTTCTTTACTATGAAAACATGCATTATCAAAAAAATAAGATGGTTCTAAAAAATGCTTTTATATTTATATAGAGTAGCTTCAGTTACACAGACACTAAAATGTCAATGGATCTTTATTCAAAATTTACGTAATTATTGCTATCACAGATGGAAGCTAAACTTCAGTTTCTGATGATCAGTTTAACCTTTAAATCATCTGATTAAACTTTGTCTTCATTCTTAAAACCCCAAATTTGCAAACAAGCCACAATATAATATATGCTGTAGCATAGGTCTTCTGTGAATAGCTGAGATCTTCAACCGCTTCAGCTGCAAGTCACTGAGCCTAGGCCAATACAAGCCAATTTGAATAATCAATATGACAACCTTATTTTTCTAACGCAAACAGGATTGCTACAGTAAGGTGTCTCACTGCCACATCACAGTCATGGCCTCTTTTAACCCCTAATTAGATTGAGGCGATTATCCCTGCTCTTCCTTACAAGTGTACAGCTTGGATAAGGGATGACAAAAGCTATCTGCCACTTATTCAGCTTTTGCAGACAGCAGGTTATCCAGGGAGATAGAGAATAAGATCAACAAACAATTGTTATTCATATCATCATCTAAAGTCTTGAGACAGTCACAGTTTCCATACATGCAGAGTGAAAATAGCCCAGAGCATGAGGTATCTGCAGACTGCTTAAGAACATTGGGGTTACACAGATGGAAATTCATGGTGATGTTGGGGAATTATGTCTAAATCAAACTCATCTGCATAAAAAGAAATGATTGCGGATTTGTCTTTTATATATATCATGTTTTCATTATGTTTCTCTTCATGAATTCTTTGAAGCTAAATTTTAATATTGATTATTCTAAACACAGAGCATTTATTATAAAAAGAATGCCAAAATTAATGGTTTTCAGAAACTTAAATGCTTTAAGATTCAATTAAAATACTCAAGCACAAAATAGGAAACTTCTTATTACAATGATAATACACTAATTCTATTAGTGTATTACACTAACTAAAACTAATATTAAGTTTAGAGCATTGAGTTATTTTATTGAACAGATTAATCTGTGGATTCCAAACATTTTTCTCAGCAATCACAACAATCAATTTCTCAAATCTTAGTCATCAATTCAGACCCATTGTTAGTAAGATAACGGTGGACACTAGAAAATAATCAAAGGTTATTTTCCTCAAGCAAAGACATTAAATTGAATGCTCCCTACTAAGTTCAAGCTAACCTGAGGAAAACAGAAGGTTTGATCCATTGAGGAGAAAAAAATCTTTAGTGGGAATACCTGGGTTGTTTCAGAAGGTGATAAAGTCACAGTGGAAGAAATAAGGACATGCTAAAAAGAATTTTGTATCTTTTCTTTTTTACTTGCAAGGTCAGTAGGTATCTCTTCTAAAATTCATTATTACTTTTCTGCAAGAAAAAGAGTGGGAAGGCCACAATCTTTTCTATTGAATTCTGTCCATTTTATATGATTCATTCACTCACTTAACTCAATCAACATTGTTGTCTTTAAAGCAGTCAACTAGAAGTATATTCTAATAACTGAGGTCCAAAGCTCAAAACATCATGCAAAGTCACTCCAAGAACAACCAGAATAATTTAAGTATTTCCACTGATAGCAAAAATTTGTCATATAAGTATAAAATGATTTCTATAAAGCATCAAGAATTACTGAGTCCAGATTACCGGGATAATATTATGATCACTTTATAATCAGTGGATCAGTGGACCACGTTGTAGCATGACAGTTAAATTTTAGTGCCTGACAAGCTGTCTTAATAGTGTAAAATTCTCTAAATGTGCCTTTTTTCCTGACACAGTATAAAATGTGTTCTTAAACTTGAATATTAACTTAGAATATTGGGTAGGCCTTGAAGTATCAGTCATAATTCCTGATATGGGGATTGTGGACTGCTGATTAGATAATAACATTAAATCAGTGTTACAGTTCTTAATTTTGACTACTATGCTGTAACTATGTAAAAAAAATTCTTATTAAATACACACAAATATTTAGGAATTATGCCTGTCACTCAAATGATTCAGGGGAGGAAAATGTGTCTCCGTATGTATGGGGGGTGGGGTGGGGAGGGAGGGAGAGATAGAGTGACAAAAACAGAATTTGATACCACAACTGGGGCAAAATACAAACAATGAACCTGGATAAAGAGTGCATGAGACCTTTTTACTATGTATGTAAATTTTTTTGTAGGTTTGAGATTATATCAAATGAAAAATTGCAAAAAATCTTGATAGGACATCTTAATTCCTAGACAGTTCTTTTAGTTCCAACCAAGAGCTCACATCCTTTAAATTTCATAGCACAAGAAAAATTTCACTAAACTTTAAAAGCAAGGAAAAGCTACTAGTGAATAAAGCATACATGCACCATAGAATCATAAAACATATTTAGAAATCTGGAATGTACAAAACTGTATTAGAAAACATGAAAATAAGCTTAATATCCAACAGATTTTAAGTCTTAAACTGCTTTTATCTGATGACAACAAATCATAATCATCTGGTGGCTTTAGATACATTCCTAAAGTGATACCAACTCAATTTTTGAAGACCTCATTCATAGTGATATCAGACCTGAGATACTACGATGGAAAAATCATGATCTAAAAAGAGGGCTTTCCCTCCATTAGCTTCAGAATATAAGGAGTAAGTGTCATACAAATTCAAAGTATACAACTCTTAATGGTTTACCACCTTACATAAATAAAGCTCTAAAAGTGATACTAGTCTCTTGGGATTACTAATCAATCAACAAACATTTGTCTATTCTTTGTTACAATGCAAGCACAAGAGTGACTGGAATTGCATCACTGAAACACTGGATATTACACAGCACTCCACATCTGGGGTTTTCCCTAACCATGACTGATTCCCACCAAGTGCAAGTCAAAAATATGTACACTTAGTTAAGACTATATTCATTGATTCTGTACTGAATATGGAGATTTTTTGGTTGTTTATTATACCCTAAACAGTATAGTATAACATATAATATAGCATTTACATTGTTTTAGGTTTTATAAATTATCTAGGGATGATGTAAAGTATACAGGAGGACTGCATAAATTATGAGGCAGAAACTAACCTATTTTACCTAAGGAACTTGAGCATTTGAGGATTCTCGGAAGTCTTGGAACTAATACATGGCAGATACTAAGAGACCACTATATTTACTTCCTAGGTCCTCAGCCATTCTTTCATCATGTATGTCAGCAACCATCCCTTTTTCTATTAGTCAAGAAATAGTATCATTAAATTTCTCTATGGAAAGATAATTATATATAAAAATGAGAAATAAAGTTTCTGTCATCCACTGAAATAAGAAGCATCATATTATACTATACATTATATTATACTATACTACACTTGTAATCCTAATTACTTCATTGAGCCATTTAATAAATCTTTGGCTAGAATATTTTTCTGTATATAAAAAATGGGCACTTACTCATGGTTAGTCATTTGAAAAGAGGAAGTTCAAATTACCTTCTTAAGAAGCAAAATGAAAATGTACATAAGTCAGCAGGTTCATTTTAGGAATTTACTCTTTGAAAATATAAGAATCATGCACAAGGGAGATATTTACTTACAAGAATATTTACGTACATTATGTGTATCTATGCAAAATTATTTACATAGGCATAATAAAACATATTTATGTATCAGCATATCCAGTTTCAATTATAAATGAAAATGAAAAATCCAAAGACATAGGGATTATTAAATTTAGTACGCAGCTATATAATACAAAATATGCCACTCTTTAAAATGGTGACCTACAGCAGTACACCTACTTAATTCTTAAATAAACTAGTAAATTAAATATATACATGCTTTTAAAAGTTTGTGACTTTTAAGTTTGATGTAGTCCCAGCTGTTTATCTTTTCCTTCACTATCTTTGCTTTAGGTGTTGTATCTCTAAAGATGTTATTGATGTGTATGTCATGTAGGGTTTTGCCTACTTTTTCTTCTAGATATTTTATGGTTTCAGGTCTTATGTCTAAGTGCTTAATCCACTTTGAGTTGATTTTTGTGCATGGTGAAAGGCAGTATTCTTCATTCTTTTGCAAGTAGCAGTCCAGTTTGCCCAGGACCACTTATTGAACAATTGATGTCAAATATATATAAATAAAGGGAAAAAAATAAAACATTTAAATCCAGGAAAAAAAATAGAAATAAAAATTTGTAACTTATTGAGGGTTCAAACAAATGTTGGTATCCTATTTTTCAGACTACTGTTCTATATAACAGGATCTGCAGTCTAGACAAGAAGATGGCAAACTATAGCCCTCAGGCCAATTGATCCACTGTTTTGTACACAAAGTTTTCTGCGACAAAAATATGCCTATTGATTTATGTATTGTCTACGGCTGCTTGCACACTCTAACAGTAATTCTGAGTTTTGAGAGTGACTATAAGCCCACAAAGCTGAAAATATTTACTATCTAACCTTTTATGAAAAAAGATTTCAACCCTTCATCTAGAGAGCTAATTCACATTTCTCTCTAATGCTTTCCAAACAGCCTTTGAATATATTGAATCATACAATATGATGATCTAGGTTATTGGTTTGTAAACTACCTTTGCATATGAAAATGAAATCCTCAACCAAACCAGGAAAAAAGTTTTCACCCAAACTAAACAAGGAAGAGAAAAGAAATGTAGCAGTGAAGGGGAAAGGGAAGGGAAGAACAAGAAGGGAAAGAAGAGAGAAGGGGAAAGTAATGTCTGGAAGCCACCGCTCTGTAAGAGGTGGAGAGATAAGGAGAGTCTTATTTAGTAACTGGATTTGTATGCAAGAATTGAGTTCATACTTGAACTCAGTCTCTCAATATATGGTACATATTCTCTGTAAGTGCAGTATCAGCAAAAATTTTCTGAGGGGTGGTAAAAGAATCAAAGTAATCTCACATATTACAAATGACTTGTGGTCCTCCAAAGTTGAACTCAATTCAACTACATCTTATTCCTTAGTGTTTAATTTTATTATTTTTTCTCTCATTTAAATTAAATAAAAATCAATTAAGTTAACTCTAATTTTTTTCTTCTTAGGAAGGCAAAAATGAAAGAAAAAACCTGAGAACACTAGTAATAGAAAATCATCCAACCTAAGTTGCCCTTACACAAAATTATGAAAGCCTCTTATTACCTAATATACATATTCCAATACCATTTTTGGTTTCAGTAGATACAACCTCCAAATCTTGGGAGAAACATCACTTAACCTCTGGCAACTTCAGGTCTCATCTGTAAAGTAAATAGGCTGGCCCAGTTCTGTCATTACATATTTACCATGACAATCTATAAAATTTCTTTTTGTATGGAGGCATTGAAAACTTGGCATCACTGTGTGATCGAGACAGACAAAGAAACGCTAGTTTATTAGGAGAAGAAAAGGTGTAAGAAAGAATATCAAGATTGGTATTGGTTTTCAATTTTAAAAGCAAAGTTCTTTTTGATGCTCTTCTTCCCTCAAACAAAATGATCTAATCAACTTCCCAAACAGTGGCACCAGATGTTTTCAAGGTTGTTTATAGGAAAATTACCTTTAAAGTACTAGTTACAGGTTCATGGGATTGGCAAGCTCATGTTCATTGAGTAGTTACCACTCATACTTGCAGTGGCAAAGCTCTAGAGGGTGGGAAAGACAGTTGACTAGAACACGGGAAGACATGGGAGAAAGCTGAGTTCTTAAGTTTTTGGGACTCTGATGCACAGGTAGGAATTCAATAAGAAGTTACTGAGGACTTTAAGGGAAGGGGCGACAATTATGACATATTTTAAGTGGCCCCTCTGATTTGTGTGTAGATAATGAATTGGAGGGAGGACAAGAGTGCAAGAAAAAAGACCAATTAGGAAGCTAAACTTTAGTGCAGATGGACAACAATAATGGCTTGGTCTATATCAATGAAGATAAATAAAAGGAAAAAAAAATAATTATTTTTATATTTTGAATGGAACTGAATATTTTAAATATGAGGAAATTCATTTCTTCTCCTTTCCTGTAAGTGCTTACATAATACACTCAATTTTGCCTCTTAGGCCGCAAAGTTTACAAGGTTTGCTAGCTAGTCCTTTACAGAAGAGGTTTACTGAAAAAGTATAGAAAATGAAATAGACAGCCACAACTATCAAGCCATGGAATTTTCAACATTTGGAAAAGGATAAGCCAGAAAATGAAGTGACCTTTGTAATAAAATTGTTGCCACTCCACAGAAAGAGAGATGGGATACAGGGAAGAAGCAAACTCTGTTGAATACTGCTGAGAAAACCCATAAATGATGAGAGAAAATAAGAGAGAATGGTAAGAGAGAAAAGAAACCTATAAATGATAAGAGAGAATCCGACAAGATTAGAAGTCACCTGACTAAAGCAGATGAATTATCAAGAGCAATTTCAGAGAAGTAATGATGGTAGAAATGTGAACGTTTGGAAAATGAATAGGAGGCAAAGGTGTGGAAGAAATTCTGTTGAAATGGGAGCAGAGAAATGGAATAGTACTGGTAGGATGAAGATCAAAAGACAGGGTTAAGGTTCCTCTTTTTATTTTACTTTGTGTTGGTTTTGTAAAATGCTGTTAAGAATTATCCAGCTGGGCCTCCCTGGTGGCGCAGTGGGTTGGGCAACGCACTATGAAGCAAACCGCAACCACTGCAGCACGAGTTCGATCCCTGCGGCAGGCCAGGGGGGGGACCCACATGGTGTGGCAGACCTCTCCTGCTGTGCCCGCTGCTCCCCTCAGCAGTGTACTTCTGTTGATCTGCCTGTTCTGCTCCCCGCTCTGTCTCTGGTGAAACCTCTCACCCCCCACACCTCTGGCCTGTACCCCAGTGCTTGTGTGCGTAAATAAATCTTTAAAAAAAAAAGAATTATCCAGCAGAGGGAGGAACTAGAAGTAGTAATGGTACTCAGAGCACAAATGGGGAGTACAAGGACACTTCTTCCACATTTCACAAAAGAGAATGAAATTTGGGGCAGTAAGAAGAGAAGACAAGAGAACAGATGACAGGAGATGAACAGTGGACTATCTGCTAGTCTCAGAAAGGTGAAGTAACCTTACAGGGATTTAGGGTAAGTGACTTGGAAATGCAGGAGATAGTATACAGACAGGAAGATACACTAACAAGATTCAAATGGGGGAATAGCTAGTAATGAGTGTTAGCTTTTTATGATGAGACTACAGAAGTTGGTAGCTTAGAAGGACAGAGACAAAAGTGACTATAAATGAGAAAGTAGAGGCGAAGAGTGATAAGAAATGTTATCATTCTCAACAAATGCCTGGATATTCTAACAGAAATGTCTGTTGGTCAGCATCTGACACAATATACAGAACATACTGTATGTGAGCTAAGAATATTCTAACTGCTCTTAAAATGTCACATTTAGAATGTCCTTCCTAAATAATATTTACTATTAATCTTAATGCATAATTAAACTCATCAGTCCAGTAGAAGAGCAATGGCTTTTAGAACTTTCATAGACATCAGGCAATATAATAACAGATGTTCAAAATTTTTTGTACAGATTTTCAAAACTCTTTGTACTCAGCATATCCAAAACATCTACCGTAAACAGTTGCAAATGAAAATATGGATAACCTGGATTAATTAAACCAATCTCTTATCTTTTTGCATGTTTGACAATTCCTATAAGAAATTTATAGAAAAACAAAATATTGAGGATGCAGACTGGCACCAAAGTCCTCAGAACCTGTAATTTAGAAGAAAAGTGGGCTTCCCTATTTTGAAGGACTGGCAAGTTGAAGTTTATAAAATCGCCTGAGGCAAAGCAAGTAAAGGAAAAGCATTTACTTTATGAGACCTCTGTCCTAGAGTAGACCCTATGAAATCTTTCACAACACAGGAGTACAAGTTTTGTATTCAGAACAATAAAAGATTGAACATGAAAGATTGCTAATGACTTACGAACTCCTAATGTAGCATGAATCGTGTTAGCAACACTACAATATTGGTTTCAACAAATAGCCTATTTTATTTTATAAACTTTACCAGAATATTATCAACAGCAGTATTAGAAAATGGAAAGCTAATAAAATTAGGAGGCACATCGGCATACCGCACACTGTGTTTCTCATCACTCTAATGTAGAATCTTTTAACTTAAGGGGTGAAAAGCAGACTATAAACCTGGAAAAATAGACAGCCATTTGACAAAGTTATTAGAGAGTATTTTGCTACCTAAATTCAATAAACTGCATTGGTGGAACCAGTTTCTTTTATAAGAAAAAAAGAGACAGCATACTTTCTTCTTGTCTTTCATTATAATTCAAAGTCTGATTATCTTAAGTTTCTTGTTTTCCTTTAGTGATATCTGAAGATGAGATGACTGAAAGATTAGAGGACTAGTAATATTCTCTTTGTATAAAGATGTTTTCCTGACTGTAATCATCAGAGAATATTATAAATACTGTATAATATTAAAATTTCTGAAATCAATGCTTTCCCTCAACACTAGGTTGCCTACCAATGACAAGCAGCTTTTAATATCGAACCCTGATTTTTATTTGATGTCATGACCAAATATTTTCTGAAAAGTAAATGGTTATTAGTGATTTCTACTACAGTTCCCTAACAGCAAAAGCAGAATCCATGTTTAGGTGATTACTGTATGTTTTGATTCGGTTATCTGCAGGGTGTCTGCACGGTACTCTAACTATTTAAAGCCAGCAAAAAAG
Source organism: Galemys pyrenaicus (assembly GCA_019455555.1). Classification (NCBI taxonomy): domain Eukaryota; kingdom Metazoa; phylum Chordata; class Mammalia; order Eulipotyphla; family Talpidae; genus Galemys; species Galemys pyrenaicus. Next base: position 9,789,324 of record JAGFMF010011796.1, read on the forward strand.
ATTACAGCTCACACTAACTGGATTTTCACAGCTCCCTATCATTCGGTTTGAATTCCTTGTGGGCAGATTAAAAGGACCAAGCAAACAATAGTCTTTTTACAAGGTGGCTATTAGGGGGAAAAAAGAAAATGAAAGAAAAAAAACTATCATTTATAGGCAAAACAAACTTATTTAAGGAAGCAGCCACATAAAAGTAAAATTAAAAGTATAATAGAGGTAAAACAGTGGGTACTGCCATACAATAAATAAAAATCTAGAAATTAATAGCATGTGAGAGATAACAGTTTTATTCTAAAACCTATAATATATGTGATAGCATTTTATGAGTTCAAAGATGGTTGAATATGGCATAAGTAAAACACAATGGGTAGGACCTGGATCATTTAGTTTAATCTATTAATTTTTAAGTATGGACAGAAAACCTGAGGCCCAAAGAACTCATGTGACATTCCCAAGTCAATCACAGGCAGACTATCAAAGTACCTGTGTATTAGTATTTTCATGTTCTTTTCACTTTGACTTAACCACCTTTGCATTGTCTACTACTCCCACATTCACTTACTTCAAAGACTCAAATGACTTCCCAATCTATGACTAACCTTTCTTATACAAAGTCTTCCTTATCCATTATATTTCCTCTAGTTCTAACGCAATCACACGAAGTAGTTATATTTACTATGGTCATCTTATAGGCAAAGAAACCAAGACTCAGCAAGAGTACGTGATTTGCCCGAGATTGGTGTTACTGAATGCAAGAGCTGGATTTAAAATCAAGTCTGTAAGATTCTAGTATACGAGATACTAAAGCACTGTGCTACCCCTACTTTCTCTGTTAGTCTATTTTCTTAGTTTTATGGGTAGGTACTAATGACTTATACTCTTACTTCCACCCACCATTTACACAATTCATCCAAACTTAATTCTTAGTGTCTCCACAACTATCCAGTCTAGTAACTGTTTACTTGCTAAAACCAAGTCTTAAATAAGATCAAGCTTCAACTGAATAACATCCTTTCCTTCTCCACTGTCACTATTTTAAGGCTTATTTACTAAGACTTATTGTTTATAAAGGCTTCATCACTATTCTCTCAACATTATCTACTATTAAGATTCCTAAGTGGTCTTAGCTTTCAACACATTCTGCTGACTACTGCTTCTCTGATTTAAAATCTTCCAACCAAATCTCCTCTGTGATTAGGTGGATGGGGAACAAGCTGCAAGAAAGACACTTGAGTGTTTGTATAACCGTTAATATAATGTTGAACTACATAAGGATACTACTTACTCAAAACAAGAAGAGAAAGAAAGGAATAGGAAATGGAGGAAGAAACACGTAGGAAAAATGAAGAATCAACAAAGCTCAAGGTTACCCTTGTTTTTAGAACACACCTTCTGCATTTTCTAAGAGTAAAAAATGGTAACTTTACTCCAAAAAAAGGGAATAAAAATGGTTTCCTAAAATGATCTCAATGGTCCCTCTTACTTTAGCTCTTTTGTGTTGCCCTTTCCTTCCTGCTTACTCTTTCATATTTTTCCAGATGATTTAGAAGTCACCATCTCTAGATGATCTTCCTTGACTGGTTCATTTTGAGCTACGTGTCCTCCCAATATACAAGCTCTCCCAGTATGGCATGATCATACTGAAGTCAAAATACTCACATTACACTGTTGTCATATGTGTATGTGTCTGACTGGAAGTTCTCTGAGATCAAAGACCATGTCTTATTCATCTTTGCCATTTCCAGTAACTACTAGAATGCCAGAACGTTCTAAGAGCATCCAAAGTAATTCAAGGTTCATAACAATAATCTTTGCTATGACCCGTGCATCAAATCCAGAATTCATTATGATTTAATCTTACATTTGAAGATTATTTATTTCCCCTGTAGGTCTCTATGGTGACCAAATTCCAAGTAAACTATCTAAAAAGTTAAAGATAAAAAGGAACTGAAAATCCAACACTCCAAGTCAGAACCCTCCTGATTTCTGCACACATACAACACACACACCCTTATCCTGCTTACTCCTGAATGTTGCAAAGGTTTCTAAAACTCAGTATGTTCAAAGGAAATCTTATCACTCATGCCATAAACTCTTCTAGCATAATCCTTCATCAGTAAAAAAGTATCACCATTATTTCAGTGAGTGAAACCAAAAAGCTAATAGTTGTCCTTAATATCTTCATCACTTTTGCCAACTCAAATTCATCATAAATACATAAATGTCTCAAATTTACCAACTTCTCTATCTCAGGTGTCAAATCCCTATGCCAAGCTACTAGAGATTTCCAGTTCTCCTAGATGACAGTGCTACTTATCTGGTTTCTCTATACCCACTGTTATCCTCTGCAATCTGTTTTCCACACTGCAGCTGGAGTAATCTTTTCAAAACACTAATCTGATCATGTCACCCATCAGATTAAAACACTTCAAAGGCATCCTGTTACTCTAAAGATAGAGACCCAAATCCTTAACCAAGTTTACAAGTCCATGCAGAGTGGGACCTTATCTGTGTCTCTGGTCCCATCTTCTACTGTACTCCTCTTATACTGTACTCCTTTCCTCTCCATCATAGCTACTCTGACCATCTTTCAGTCCCAATTCAATGAAACTCCCTCCCTTCTAGGATCTTCTGTTGATGATGCTTCCTCTGTCATGTTCTCCTCCCTATTCTATGCATCACTAATTTCTGCTCATCCTATTTCCTCAAGAAAACTTGCCTGATTGCTCTAAATCAAGTGCTCCCCTCCTGGTATATGCCATTTAAAACACTAAATGACTCTTAATATTTATGGCAACTGAAATATTATATGTGATTTAATAATTGGTATGTTCTCCTGCCCACTGGGGACTATAAATTCTATAAAGTACTACAGTTATTAGTGATCAACACAGGATCTCCAAAACTCAGCTCAGGGCTTAGCACAACAGATTTGATGAATGGGTGAGTGACAGAACAGAGGGAAAGTACCAACTAGGTGATAATATCTCGATTATGTTCATTGCATATAAAATGTCTTGCATATAAAAAAGGTAGAAACCTTTGTGAATTATCCTAAGACTCTTCCTCTTCAACCCTAGAATATTACATTCTTCTGCACTAAAGACTGATGAGCTATATTTTCCAGCATAAAAGGAACTTCAGAGATCATATACCCATCCATCTCACTGTTCAGTTGAAGAATATAAAATCACTGTGTAAACCAGATCCTGACTCATGAACCATTTGACTGTATAGCCTTTTTGGAGAAGACACTATTAAGATTCTCTGTCCATTTTTAATTCAGGTTTTTTATGTCTGTGTTATTGAGTTTTATGAGTTCTTATAGTTTGCATATCATTCATTTGTCTGAAATATGATTTGCAAGTAACTTCTCCCATTCAGTAGGTTGTGTTTTCATTTTAATAATGGCTTCTTTCACTATGCTGAAGTGTTTAAGTATGGTGCAGTTTCATTTGTCTACTTTTGCTTTTGTTTCCCTTACTCTTAGAGATGAATACACACACACACACACACAAAAAATCACTAAAGTCAAAGTCAAAAAGAAGAACACTTTTTCTTCTATGTATTTTACTTCAGTTCCCATATTCAAATCTAGTTCATTCTGAGTCTAGTCTAGTTCACCATTGATTAGATTTCCACTTTTTTGTTAATTTCTTCAATTTCTTTTAGGAGTGTCTTATAGTTTTCAGTGTATAGGTCTTTCACTTCCCTGGTAAAATGTATCCCTATGTATTTTATGCATTTCGATACAATTGTATATGGAATTGTTTTCTGATTTTTCTTTCAATGACTCACTGTGTATAGAAATCCAACCAATTTTTGTACATAGATCTTGTAATCTTCCACTTTACTGTATTTGTTTATTATTTTAAATAGCTTTTGTGATGGGTTCTCCATGTATAAAATAATATCATCTACAAGTGGTGACAGTTGTAATCCTTTTCTATTCGAATGCTTTTTTTTGTCTGATTGCTCTGAATAAGATGTTTAATACTATATTAAATAGTATTGGTAACAATGGACATTCCTGTCTTGTTCCTAATCTTAGAGGAAAAGCTTTCAATTTTTCACCATTTACTATGATGTAAACTGTACATTTGTCTTATGCGATCTTTATTTAAATGAGGTATTTCCTTCTATGCTGATTTTATTCAGAATTACTATCAGAAATAGGTGTTGAATCAGACCAAGTGCTTTTCTGTACCTACTCGGATGACTATATGATTTGTACACTTCATTTTGTTGATGTAGTATATCACATTAATTCATAGATGTTGAACCATACTTGCATCACTGGCATAAATCCCACTTCATTATGGTGGATAGTCCTTTTACTGTATTATTAAACTGGTTTTGCTAAAGAAAACACACATCTTAATTGCAAATAAGCACATGAAAACATGTTCAACATTAGCATTAAGAGAATTAAAATTAAAATCATGATCATATACCACCATACACCTATATAAATGGCTAAACTAAGAAATATTTAAAATACTAAGTACTGAAAAGGCAAACCCACTAAAATTCTTTAATATTGTGGTAGGCCTACAATATGGCACAGCCATCCCAATACAGCCTGGGACTTATATTTTACATCAATCCCCTCAATTTCATGAGAAATGAAAACTTATGTTCAAAGAAAACCCTGTACATGAATGTTCACAACAGTTCTATTCATAATCAAATATTCTTTAAGAAGTGAAAGAATAAACAGTGGCACATCTATAAAATGGAATGATACTCAAAAATAAAAAGGAATGATATTGATGAGAATGCTACAACTTTAACAAACTCAAATGCAATTACACTGAAGGAGGAGAGCCAGTCTCAAAAGGTATTTGTCATATGACATATTAAAAAAGACAAACCTTAAATATATAATGACAAAAACCAGATTAGTAATTTCCAGGGGCTAGAGATAGGTAGAGAATTGAAATGGATAACACAAGGATTCCATGAGGGGGCTGTTGAGTGATGGAGTAGCTCTTGATTATAGTGGTAGCTGAATTTATAAATATGCTAAAATTCATAAAATTGCCTACCAAAAGTATCAGTTTTTACTGTGTTAACAGTTAAAACAAAAGATAAGAATATCCCTATATGTTTGAAAAATAAGAAATACAGAAGCTCCTCTAATAGCATTGCTTCATTTGTTATTTTGTTATAACGTTGATGATAAAAAAAGAATCCCTTTTACTGATGAACAATGAATGTTATTCAAAGACCTTCTTTAATAATCTGTTGTTTCATTTAAAGGCAGATTTTGCAAGACTGTGTCAATACTGCAGATTTGCTATATTCTTCTAAATAACTCAGAAGCCAAAGGAGATGTGACAATGGAAATCATAAAATATTTTGAACTGCATAAGGAAAAAACTGTATATCAAAACTTCTGGATGTAAACAAAGCTATTGTTAGAGGAAAATTCATAACCTTGGATGAATAATTTAGAAAAGTAAAAAAAAAATAAATGAACTAAAAATCCTTCTCAAGGCTACATAAAATGAAAAATATATTAAATGTGAAAAAAAATGAGCTAGATGAATAAAATTATTTAAAGCAAGCCTAAAACAAAAAACAAAAAATGTCAACAAAGCCAAGTATTAGCTCATTGTAAATACTAATAAAATTGATAAATCCCAAAATGATTGATCAAGATAAAGAGAATGCACCAATAATTGAAATTAAGAAGCAGAAAGGACTGTCACCACACAATTAAAATATACAGAAAATCTCAGTATATTACTTTACATAAAAAATGAAGATTTGGATGAAATGTACAAATTCTTAGAAATAAAATGCAATTTATCAAAACTGACACAAAAAGAAATATTTATCCTATTGTTATTAAAGAAATCAAATCCACAATCTTTATGTTAAAGGATTCTAGTTGTAAATTGCACTGCTTAAGAAATAACACTAAGCTTATACAAACTCTTCTACAGTATAGAAACAATTACATCCTCCCTTAACAAAGTACAATTTAGTAATGAAAAGTAAAAAAAATGATACTTGAACCATCCAAATGTATTTCAAAAGCATTATGCTAAGTGAAGGAGGCCTGACAGAAAAGGCTACATATTTAATGATTCCATTTATATGACACTGATTTTTAAAAAACAGAAGTTTTCATTTTGCAAAGTTCTAGAGTAGAGAGAAGCAAAGTGCATATGAGGTACCTTCTGGGGTGATGGAAACATTCTGTATCTTCATTGTGGTGAGAGACAGAAGACTACACAGTTTGTCCAAACTCACAGAAATATAAATGAGAATTTTATAGCATGTAAATAATATCTCAAATATGACAAAGAAAAACCAAGCATAGAAAAAAAGTAAATGAAAAATTTAAAAATAGTACCAAACATTAAGCAGGCATTGTTTTATTAGACTCAGAAGCACACAACTGGTGATAAAATATCAGTATTAAAAAATATATATCAGTATATATAAACCAATGCTACTGCAATAAATAAATAAAAATATAACATTTAGATCTCACCAGGAAGATGGTATCAAAGGAAATTCCCAAGTTTGCTATGGGGAAACTAAACTGAGAAGTCAAACTAGGCACCCAACTCAGAGGATACCTCAAGGTATTGTGAAACTAGAGTAACCTCACAGCCACCAGGGACCAACACTGACAGAGCTTGACAGGAGAGATATAAAGGAAATTCAATTCTCAAGTGAAAGGATGAGTAGTTAAAGAAGGATACACTGGAGCAAAAACCACAGTTCATACCCTTGCCTTAAGAAGAGCTCACAAAAGTCAATTCAAAATGGATAGAAGAGTTGTATGTGACACCGAAATCATGAAATACATGTAAAAAAACATAGGCAAAACACTCACGACATAAGCCTCAGAGATGCCACTGTGATTTCAAATCTCCAACAGAAAGGAAAACAAAAGAATGTAAACAATTGAGAGTACATCAAACTAAAAAGCTTCTGCACTGAAAGATAAACCATCATGAAAACAAAAAGACATTCTACTGAATGGGTGAAAACACTGTGCATATATCAACCACAGGGCTGATATCCTAGATCAACAAAGAACTTATAGATAATAACCCAATCAAAAAAATGGGCAGGAACTAAAGGGGCACTTCTCTAAAGAACACATACAAATGGCCAACAGTACATGAAAAATGGTCAGCCCTTACTAACAGGGAAATTTAAATCAAAACTATAATGATATAACACCTTTGAGAATTACCCATATCAAAACAACAAAAAAATCAAGTACTAGTAAGGATGTGGGGGAAAAAAGGAGTCCCTCTTACACTGTTGTTAGAAATGTAGACTAGTCCAGTCCCCATGGAAAATAGTATGGAGGTTTCTCAAAACAATAAAAATAGATCTACCATATGATTCAGCAATTTCACTCCTAGGTATCTACCCAAGGAATATAAAAACACTAATTTGAAGGGAAATATGTGCATATTATGTTCACTGTAGCACTATTTACAACAGCCAAATCCTGGAAACAACCTATGTGCCCAAATACAGTTGGGTGAATCGAGAAGATGCAGTATATACATACACAATGGAATACTACTCAGCAATCAAAACAGATGAACTTGCCATTTGAGACAATGTGAACAGAACTAGGGAGGATTATGCTAGGCAAAACAAGTAAGAAGGAGAAAGACAAATACCGTAAGGTATCACTTACATTAAACAGAGAGAAACCAAACAATGATCAGATAAATCCAAACTAACAACAAACCCTAGAAATCTGACTACAGAACTAAGGGTACCAGAAAGAAAGTGGGACAAAGCAGGATGGACTATGGGGATGGACTGTGGGTGCTTTGGCGGTAGTGGTGTAATAACAACACCTCTAAGATAAAGGGGCGATCCCACACCTCTAAGATAAAAACAATGATGTAAACCAACATCACTTCAATAAAAATAAGTAAACACACAAATAAAAATTAGCAGAAAACAAAACAAAAAGTAATATTAGTATAATTCTACTAAGCTTAGATTAAGCTATGAAAATTTTTCAAATTAACTTTGCAGCTACAAATTTACTGGATTTAACATTACCAATTGATGGATGAAATTTAAAGATCTTCATTTGAATAGTAAATAAATCTAATAGTTACTTATCACTTTGAGTGATAATTTGTATGTATGTGAGATGTGTGTATTTAATAAAAGAACAATGTTTTTCATTATTTTTGTTCAGTAGATTTAATTTCTAAGTAGTCACAATATAAGTTTTACCTCTGACTTTTCCAAACATACATTTTTTTTCAAAATTTGATACCTAGTTGTTTCCTTTTCTAACATGGAAAATACTCCTTTATCTCTCTTAAGAAAAAGAAGTTAAGACTGTAACATGACAACCAAGTTGCTTTTCATGATCTACTTCCAGGTGGACTGTCACAGGCTGGCATATACACAGGAGCCAATGGCTGCCATTTCAAAAACCCTCCACTAGGAATTCAGAAAGAATTAAAACAGCAGCATCCATTGTTTTATTACCCTAACTGCACCTGCTGTGTTATAGGTCATCACATATGTAACAGCATTTAGAAAGTGCTTTGTGTTTATACCCATAAGGTCCAATCTCTAACAGAGATTCATCCCAATCTTCCTGTAGTTATATGCAATCTCAGCACCCATGGACCATATCCTTAGCACCAAATAAAAAGCATTAACCCCAGTGACACCATCTGGAGTTTTCTTTTATTATATACGTTCAATGCCTTGAAATCTAAGCTATGTTAACAACACTTATTTGAATGGAATGCATTACAACTTGGCTTTAATGGAAAAGTGTACTCCATAACTACATCTATTCAGACACACATGTCAGTCCTATCACATAGCTATGCACACTTCATTTACTACAACATGAAGAACATTTAAACTGGTCACTTATAGGTTACTATCCTATACTATCACATCAGACTATAAAAATAGCTCCTCGAGCAATTCTCTATTTCCTGATCTTTGCAGTTTAATCAAAGAAAGGTAAACTTCTGAGTCGCTGCTTGTGCTGACCAAGATTTATCTAACATGTCAATCATATCTTATGGTTTATTACTATCTATTCTATTTTGGAGATGCCACTCCAATGATCACTAGACCGGGAATAAAGCCTATGAGAACTGAATAAACTAGACCTTTTTTTTTTAACATTGCACAGATTGCCTCTATTTGGATTAGCATCATTCATTTCTGGGATACTCAAGGTGCTTTATAATGAGATATAAATTAAAACTATAATGAGTAATTATAAGCAACAGCATAGCTTTTAGGGGAACTGCTTGTTTATTTAGGAAGAAAACACTTGGCTGGCACTTCAAGTTTATTCCCTCTACATTCCTCTAATAATTGTGCAGAATTTTGCTTTCAAAGCCATACATAAACTAACTGAAGGTAAACACCAAGACTTCAGTAAACACCAAGACGTCAGTAAAAGATCTCCATGGAATGGTATAGTTAAGTCTAAGGGTTTGCCCTGTAACAATGTACCAAATCAACAGAATAGGTGTGATACCAATTAAGATCCTGAAACAAATCATCCTAGGCATGAAGAATCATCAATGAAGACTGGAATTTTAGTCAATACTTAAAAATATAAATCCTAGAAGTGACAATCAGTTTTCTTAAGCAACTTATGCCAAATGAAATTAACTGTAGCATGATTGATAACATTTAAACTACAGGAAAAAGAAGTTATATAGACTAAAAAATGTGGCCTGGATACTTTGATGTAAGTGGTGTATGTATCTGTGTGTGTACACACATGCTCACTTACACCAAGGCACAGAGTAGTACAAAAAAGGTGGTGATTATTCAGACACCAACAATTCAATTTTATTTTTAAATGCTTAAAAAGTAGATATTGCCTGGAAGAAAATTCTAAAGCCATTATTTATTTAGTCATTCTACATGGGCTTGAGGATTTACCAAGTAAATACCATGGTGAGTAAGATAAACAAGTTATATGTAATTTGGAAATTATTTTAAAAATTTTTATTACAAAAACAACTAATCTATTCACATTATGTAGAACCTACTGTGGAAATAAAAAGCAGGGCTATTTATTTAGTGAAGTCTTGAGAAGCAGGGTAAACTTCATGACATATAAACTTAAGCCAAAGAGGTAGAAAAGAGAGAAGCTAAGAACAATCTTTAAAAAGACACAAAAGAAAGAATGGTAGGGCCTCCCTGGTGGCGCAGTGGGTTAAGCAACACACTAGGAAGCAAACCGCAGCCACTGCAGCACGAGTTCGATCCCTGCTGCCAGCCAGGGAGGGGAACCACATGGCGATGCAGACCTCTCCTGCCTTGCCCGCTGCTCCCCTCAGCAGTGTACTTCTGTTGATCTGCCTGTTCTGCTCCCTGCTCTCTGTGGTGAATCCTCTCACCCCCCCCCCCACACCTCTGGCCTGTACCCCAGTGCTTGTATGCATAAATAAATAAAAATTAAAAAAAAAAAAGAAAGAATGGTAGTTGAGAAACTGGTAATCACACGGGGAAAATGATAAAATTTATTCTCAATATATAACAAATACCATTTACTGAGGTTCTACTTCATAGTCATAGCCTTTTTGCAAACAGCTTCTAATATTTTAGTTTTTCAATTATCATTAGCACCACTTTTCAGAGTAAACATAAAGCTGCTAGAGATTAACTTGCCTTGTCAGGAAAAAAATTTTAAATATCTGAGATGACAAAAAAAATTACTAGGTTCCTTTCCAACTTATCTCCACCTTTCTGCCTTTCCTATTTCACAAATTATAGAAAATTAATAGTAATGCAAATGATTATTTTTCATATATACAGATAAATTTTGTCCAGTAAAGTTGCAAATGATCTCTCCCCCATGTGAAGGAAGTCAGTTTTCAATCTATTTAGCAATTCTGTGTCCCAAATTCCTAAGGGCCTACACACTTGTGTATGCTCTTCGGATTCTATTTTGAACCACTTGTGACATCTTACTGGTTCCCTCATTAACTAATGTGTTAAATAATATCTTTGCCATGTGTTTATGAGTATTTTTGTGAGCCATGATTTTGCCATTTAAAAAACTTTTAATTACTCCAAAGCATAATCAGTCAGAATTTGAAGGTTTATGTGGATTTTATAGGGTTCCAAAAGACAAGTTCCTTCCATTAAATACAATTCAGCACTTCTCACCTTTTATTCATGAACATTAATAACAACATAATTTTTGTAATTCCTCTTTCAAAGGGTCTCACAGCACCTTTTTATTCCATTTGATGAAACTTACTAAAATGCCCAATATGAGGCTACTTTCACTCTCTCACTACTCACCTCTCTCTCACGTAACCTTAATTCCTCAGCCTCTTAGGAAATGAAAAAGGAAAATAAATATAACTTCTCTCATTCCAAGGTTTTTCACAGCAAGGCAACCACAAAAAGAATGAACCTAAAATTCATGCTATTTAATTCTCTATCAGGCATAATTCAAATCAAATCCCACTAGGCAATCTCTGGGATAATTAAAACATAGTAATATAATAAATAAGAGAAAGGTGGTAACTGGGAGAAGTTAGGAAACCCTTGTCTCCTGCTTTTGCTAATATTTCTTTTTGTTCTGTTAAGATTCCCTTTTCTTGACTTCACCTTTTTGAAAAAAATTAGATTGTTTCTGCTGAACAAAACTAATAACTAGTGACAAATACTCAAATCCACACAATGGGCCACTGTAGGTAAGCATTCAATTCACAAGGAAATTGTAAAAATTATAATTTCAAAAACAAAGAAAAATGTAGTACACAAGGATTACATAAAGATGTATTTGTTTATGTGCTTAACAAAACTGACAGTATGAAGATTCTTCTGTATGTTACAATGACATATGTTAAAGGTACACTTTTTTCGAACCAAACATTTACCCTTCGCCACTGGTGAAAAGCAACAAGATCTCTTTACAAAGTCTCGTCTTTTTCAATAAATTTTGCATGAAAACATGTTATCCTGGCACAAAGTTGCCTGCTGTCACATTCGAAGTGTGATAAATGTTTAATGAAAACAACACCACACAGCTTGGTGTCAGACAACAGCTATCACACAGTCCTGCTTTGATCCAAACAGACACTTAAAAGGAGTTCTAAGCATGCTCTGCACCACAGAACTCTATAACCTATATGCAAATAGGGATGAATTAGCATAAATTACTTCCTGCTGTATAAAGAAATAAGAGGTAAGGAAAAATATGACAGTCTCTGAGAGTAGGTAACTGCTGTCAAACTCAGAGTCCAGATCTCCAAATCATTTTCTACACCTTCTGCCAAGAAAGGTGTACGAAAACCTCATCGACAGGAATTTATTACAAGAAACTACAATTTGAAGACACTGGAACATTCCAAGGTCAGAACCATAATTCTATAAAGTATGATTATTACATGTATTAGTCATCTTATATACACTGGTTCTAATACTTAAAATTTTTTAAATATCATTATCCCCATTTTAGAGAAGAATGAATTAAGGTTCAAAAAGAATCACTTGCCCTAAAAGGAAAAAAATCTGTGAACGACTTAAAATTACCAAAAACTGTAACCTGAAATTAAACTTTCCCAGAAACTAAACACCTTAGCAGTTTTTTTAAAAAGATAAACTAATCAGAATGCCTATATATTCAATTCCTATAAATAAGTGGTATATGTTGATATGATTTTTGTGTTTTTAGTCTATAAAGACATCTAAAATAATTGTATATAAATATTATTAGAAACCAAATTTTATAGATGCAAAACACTGAAAATTAATGTCATTAAACTTTCTTGATAAAAAGCTGAGTCATGGTTCAATGGGTATCTTTCTTACATATATATTTCACATAATGTTATATAGAAAGGTACCTACTAGTCCCTACACATATGATCCCCTGAGAGTTTATATTAGGTCTTCCTTATCCAGCAGATTAATAAAGTAAATGGCTCAATTTTAGATATTATAAGACAATTTTTAATTATAATTAGTCAAATGTTTCAGGAACTTCTAAAATCATAATTAGCTGCTATTTAGAAAAGATTTTACAGAATTATCTAACTATGTATCTTCTTTCTCAGAGGTCTAATAGAAAAGCCCTTCCTCATTACTAGGCTCATTAATTTTTGCTTGAGCAGTCTGTCCTGTTTTCAGTTTTCCCAATTTATAAAATACTCCTTTATCATTATTGTACTTACACTTCTTGCTTTGTGCTTTATATTCTATCAATATTTATAAATATTTATGTTTACAAACTGATTTGATAAACAAAAAGAAGTATGGCAAAGGGGTTATATTTTCTTATGTAAGGAAGCATCTAGATTATGTAGCACAAGCGAAATAGTTCTTATTGGGTTGTGACAATCACAATGAACAAATAACCATGCTGGACTTTTTTTAAAAAATGCTTGGAAAGAGTTATCTAAGGAAATCATGAAAGAAATAAAATTTAAAGCTTAGGAAATTTTGTGGTTTTATGAAATATAATTAAATGTAATTCTATTCTCAATAGACAAATGAAGTTCTGTGTGGGAAAGGAAAAAGAGAAAGGGAGAGGGAGGGAGGGAGGGAGGGAGAGCAAGAGAGAAAGGAACCAAGCTTTTACAAATGACATTTCTGGCCTGATTAAAGAAAAATATGGCACAGAAAATGCTTTCAGTTTTTAACTATGTTCTAAGAAAGTTTGAGATCACTTGATCTCAAACACTATACATCACAATTAATAGTAATGAATAAAGAAGTGAGAATATTGCACTGTCAAATTAAAGTACTGGTCAGTGGTCAATGAACTTGAATTAGAAGCCCAAAATAGTGCCATTTACTAGCTCAATATACATAATGGAATAATAAAAACACCTATTTTATGGGTTTATTATGAAAATTAAATGAGATAATGCACATCAACTGCTAAGCACAATTTACAGCATTTAGAAAATATATTTAAAATCTAATGTTATGATTATGTCCATGGTTAAGTAGAATATTTTGTTCCTACCTCATGTAGCTCTGATAATCATATCAGTTACTCAATTTAAAACTCTTCTTTGGCTTCCCAATACCTTTAGACAACTCCAAACTTTTTAATGTAACTTAAAGGGCTCTCCTATAAACATCTCTCTTTTATTCCAAACCAAACGCTGTCAGATTTCAGTTCCTTGACTATACTACTTGCCTCCAAGTCTTTTCAAATGAAGTTTATTTTACAGGCAACACTTTTTCTGTTCTCTTCCTTCCTTCAATTTATAAACATCACTTCTTCTGAGAAGCCTTTCCTGACAAGTTGATTAGTCTAGCTCAACCAGCTTTATGTTCATGAAAATACCAACCAGAATGTGTCAAGATCTAAGATGAAAGCTTACCATGCTGAGACTGGCCAGTGGGGAGGATTAAAAAGGGCCCAGATCTGCTTACCTCTATAACAAATGCACTCATGGTTTAAGTTCAGATTTTAACAAACTTTTAACTTTGGGCCAAATCTAGTCAGCTTCCTATTTTTGTAAATAGTTTTATTAGAAGACAGTGATGCCATTATCTATAACTGCTTTCATGCTAAAAGGGTAGAATTCAGTAGTCCAAACAGAGACCACATGGCCCAAAAAGTGTAAGTTATTTGTTATCTAACCAGACCCTGGGTTAAGTACTTTAGTTAGGTTTTGTTACTTAGGGCCCAAAGCATCCTAACTCATACACAGTATGTTTCCACTGACTCCCTTTGAGAAAGTCAACTAGTTACACTGTAACCACTGACTCCCTCTGAGAAAGTCAACTGGTTATATCTTCCCTTCTATAAATGCTTATTTGATCACCTTCATGAAATTGCCAAGTAAGAAGGCTAGTCTTCTACTTAGTATTTGAGAAATAGATGGCATTTAAATATTATTGATTAAACAAGTGAACGAATGAATGAATGAGCATGTGTGATCAATAATCTATAAATTTTAATATCTCACATGTAAATCACTGTGAGTGACATAATTAGCATATAAGACACTTTCTCAGCCATGAAAGTCTTAAAAGTCAGTTTTAGGGCATAAACATATAAGTTTTGTAAAAAAAGATAAATTATTTCTGGAGCAAAGCAGGGTACATCTTATATGCACACACTAACTGACAAGGGTCTTGAATTGTAAAATCTTGAATTTACATCCTAACAGAAAGGTAAGAATCTGTGTCCTTGCACTCACCAAGAGAAAGAGCACCCTCACAAAGACTACCCTGCACTACAATTCAGTAACCAGTGGAGATCACTAAACCTGCCTACTGCTTATTGGCATGAGAACCCAGGGCCTTCAATAGGTATGTCTTGTTTTGAACCTGCTCAAAGCCTTGTGAAATTTAAGAAATAATTACATATACAACAGTATTCTCTTATGAATCTGTCATCCAGGAGTCAGTTTACATGAATACAATCAAAACTGAATGATGGAGGAATACACCCTATAAAGCTGCCTAAGCCTTCAAAATTAATGTCAACTATTTGACCTTCCTTAATTATTCACACTCCCATTTTTCTTACTGATAAAATCCACCAAGTAATGCTTTATATAATACAAGTTTTACACAAGAGTGTAAGCATTATTCTAAAAAAGAAGAATTTGGGAGCTGGAAGCAAAAATTTAACAACTAGTAAAAATCATAGTCATAATTCCCATAGACATGTAACTTCTAGTAGGATGTAAACCAAAAGGAGGGGGGGAAAAAGGCAAGAAAACAGTTCCCTGATTTACTCATCCTCTTTTAATTCATATTGTCCAGTCTCAGAAACCCACTCTGTGTTTTTCACATCTCTTAACCTCCTACCTTTTTCCTTTTATCAATATTCTCGCTGACCCTCATTCAATTCTACCTGGTTAACTCAGTCTCCCTACCAATTTAAATCACATATTCAATCCTATCTCCTCTTCTCAAACATTCAACAATCCTTAAAACTAGAAAAGAACAGAATTCAGAATGGTGTAGAACACAAATGTCTAGTGTACAATCAGGAGAGAGAATATTACCACCATCTAGGCAGATTTGTATAATACCACTGTAAAACTGAAAATAAAAAATAAACACAAAGACAGCTGTGAAAAAGAAGAGATGAGAAAAAAAACCCTGTATCCTTTAATAAAAATTCCTCAAAGAATTAAGATCTCAAGAACCATATCCAAAACCTTAGTAAGCTCTTACACTTAACAAAGAAAATTTTTCGTACTGAAACATTAGAGTGGACAAATAGAAGGCTGACAAAGGGAATAAATTCCAAGATGTTCTACTTCATAACAATTTTGAAAAAAACAACAAGAATTTATAACTTGTCACTAATCAAAGTTTTGTGTCATTTTAACATTTTCTAATTGATAAAGTTTTATGAGTAGATTTCAACTCTGAAAGGAGTTGAAAGCTAGAATGTTTCAATTATTTCAATTCTATAAAAGTTTTGTCTCATGTGCATAAACATACACATATAGCTTAATATTTATCAAGTACCCATTCTATAATGAAAGTAAATCATGTTTTCCTTCCTTTGTTTCACCTTTACCCCTTTTTTCTAACAGCTTTTCAGTAAGCTAACAGAAATCACCAGTCTTCAAATTTTAAATTCATATCCATAAAAGAAAATAGAGAAATTTCCTAAAGAATTTTGTAAAATTTCCTTTCCTTACATATTACGCTCTGATAGTGCTAATTATTTTATATTTCTAAACTTTGTTGCACAGTACTAAATGAAAGTAGGGATAAAAAAAGTAGTTCTGTAAAAATTTTAAGTACAGGCTTTCCCAGCTATCCAAAGTAGAATGTACCTATTTGGTATCATTTGTAGGTTATGTCCTAGGTCTGGAACGCTTATTTTCATTAATTTATTTATATATGTTTCCAGATCCAAAATATCCTACCAAATGATACCAAACAGAAATGTTTTACTTTCAGATAGATGGAAAAGCTTGTTTTGAGTTACCCTTTCTTCGTTCTCTACTACATTCTCCTCTTTTTTTCCCATCTTCTACTCTTGCAGTTCAATTACAGGGTGGAAACTTAAAAAACCTCAGAGAATAAATACTGAACTTGTATATTTCCATGGAATCACTGTCATTGCTGCTTACGATTTGCTTCAACTTACCCACGTTTGATGCTGTATGATTCCTTGTCCTTGCCTTTATCCTTCTCTTTTTCTCTTTTCTCTTTATCTCTGCCTTTACGACGTTCTCTATCCCGAGACCGACTGCGAGTTCTTCTATGACTGGATCTTTCACTGCTTCGACTGTGGGAACGTGGACGAGGTCTTGACCTGGATCTACAGGAAGTAGATTTTATTAAATACGTTTAGTGTATATTTCATATTATGAAATGATAATGGCCATAAAAATTTTCTGAAACAATTGAGTTTTAGTAATGGATTCAGAAATTATCAATAAAAAAACTGAGTGAAGCAAGCATCCAAACAGGATTCTTTATGAATAAATACTTTAAGTTAATGTAATATATAAAGAAATCTTTGTTGTCAACTTTATAGGAAACTAATGTTTACTCAAAAAGTGTTTATAGGTGAGTTCTTAAAGGTTTGATTCAAGTCTTGATTGTTCAAATCTCCTGAAACAATGTAAATCTAAATGTAGTTAACTGAATTCCAAGGATAAACCTTTCCTATCCCTACAATCTCTACTTTCATATCTATTCTACCTTATTTCTTATTTTTAATTGTTACAATAAAAATATTCTTCTACTCTAACCCAATTTTCCTTTATGTTAAAAATATGACAGTACTAGGTAGGATATACTATGTGATTTTTAAAAGCAAGATTTCAGATACTGCTTTACAATACTGACAAGAAAGCCTCTATCAAATTGACAGTCCTATAGATAATTATAATTATTTTTTAAAAAAACAACAGTCTTAAGGTACTGGGTAGTAACCAAAAGCAGGAAAATTCTGTAGGGGCAAATATTTGGAAAAAGAAAACAACAAAGAGAACACTTCACACTTTACTGCTCCTTGTCTGAGGCAAACCCAAGTCAATGCAATGTAGGACATTAAAACTTCAGAGAAAACTTGAAGAAATTCTGGTCTGCAAAACCAGCACAGACTCTAGGCAACTACAGCAAAAAGAAAATGTAAGAGGAAGTCCTGGAAAAGAATCAGAGGAGGGAGCCAAGAGTTCTATACGTAAATTCTATTCAAGTCTTCGATTGACCCTACTTCATACATATGAAGAGCAGACTCCAAATATCTAAGGATAAATAAACTGAACCAAAATTTCAGCTGTCAGGAGTCAGGAGTTTTGCAATTCTAATTCAACTAAATTAATTTCCTGCTAAAACAAAAAAAACAAAAAGATAGTTCTTCAGAGAAATATAACAGATTCAAAGTATGCAAAACATGCTCCTCATTGTGCCAAGGGTAAAATACAAAATTACTAGTATACAAAGAAACATGAAAAATGTGACCCATTCTCAAGAGAAAAGACGATGCACAGAAAGTAATCCTGAGATGAGCCAGATGTTGGAATTAACAGGCAAGGATTTTAAAGTCATAGTAAATATAACCATGTTTGTGATGAATATAAAGTTAAAAAATTTGAGCAGAAAAGACTGGAAAGTGAAAAATTTCAAATTCTACAACTAAAAATATATGAAATTAAAAATCATTCTAAATAAGAAAAATACCAGATGGTCTCACTTATAAGATTACAGTGGATCAAGGGGGAAAAAATTAAAAACAACAACAAAACCACAACAAAACAAAACAAAAATAAACAGACAACTACAAATCAAAGTTATCTGCTGGAAGATAGAGGGAGTGGGATCAAGGCCGGGACAGGAAAAGCACATGGGACTTTGGTGATGGTACATGGGTGAATTGGTGTTGGAAACGCTAAAAGAAATGTAAACTAAAAAAGAAAGCAAACACTGTAAAAAAAAAAAAAAAGATTTAAATCAGATTGGCAATAACAGGCAAGAATCTCTACATGAAAATAAATCAAAATTATCCAAATTGAAGAACTAATTAGAAAAAATATACCTAATAAGAAAACTAAAACAAGTACTCTGGGATATGTGTGACAGTATTCAAATGTCTAAAGTATTTTTTTTTAACCCAGGAAAAAAGAAAGTGGAACAGAAAATAACTTTAAAATGGTATTCAGTCAGACATGTCGGTATCCTATACTTCCAAAGTACAAACAATGTAAACCAATGTTACCTCAATAAAAACATAATAACAATAAAGTAAAACAAAGTGGAGGCAAAATTCCCCCTACCTTAGTAAGAGAAATTTATAGATTCCAGTTTAGCAAAGACCAAGATAAATATGAGTAATATTAAGAACACCAGAGTCAAACAAATTAAAACTAAAAGAGAAATCTTGAGAGTGTTCAGGAAAAAAAATGACATATTACATTCTGAGGAGCATTGCTATGAATTACTGCTGACTTCTCATTCAAAACAATGAAGATCAGAAGACAGTGGAACAAGACTCGACATAGTGAAAGGGAAAAAAGAAAATCAACCAGTAGTTTTATATTCAGCAATGATATCCCTCAAACACAAAAGTAAACTTAAGGTACTTCTGAGAAAAAGGAAAGTAAAACATAAACATCAGTAGTAGATCTGCATTACAATAAATACCAAAGTAGGGTCTCCCTGGTGGCACAGGGGTTAAGTCTCAGCACTATGAAGCTATCAGAGTTCAAGCCCCAGCCAGAGAGCTGACCCACATGGTGCAGCAGACCTCTCCTGTCTCACCCTCTAGTCCTCTCAGCAGTGTATTTCAGTCAATCTGGCTGTTTTGCTCCCCACTCTGTCTCTGGTGAAACCTCACACATATAAACTCCATACGTCTGGTCTATACCCCAGTTCTTATATGCATAAATAAATAAAATAAATCTTTAAAAAAATAAAAAAGATATAGTATAAAAAATAAATACTAAAGTTCTTCAAGCTAAAAAGAATCATAACAGATGGAAACATGAATCTTGGGAAAGAATGAAGTCACTAGAAGTGGTAAATATGTGTGTAATACAAGTAATTTTCTTAATTTATTTAAGACAGAGAAGTGCTTAGAGCAAAAATTATGCTGCTTTACTATAGGGTTTAGAATAAAGTATAGGCCAGCAAAATGGACCAATACAGTTATAAGGTTTCCACATTTCAAGTGAATAGTGAAATACTAACTCTAAGTACACTGTAATGGTAAGGGGATGTATGTAATCCATAGAGCAACCACTTAAAGAAAAAAATAAGTGTGTGTGGTTGGGGTTTATGGTGTAGTAACAACATCTAAAGAAGGAGATCCTATACTCTAAATTATAGGTTACAAACAAGGTTACAAACCAATGTTACCTCAAAAGAAGAAAAAAAGAAGAGTACAAAGAAATACACAAAGTGACAAAACACAAAATAAAAGAGAATTTTTTAAAATATTCACTAATGTTAAAAGGTAATTGGAAAGAAAGTACAAAAATACAAGTTAACATAGATGTATTAAATAAATAACAAGCAAGATGACTTAAATCCAAATATATAAACATATTAAATATTAATGGAATGAATACTTGATTTAGAAGGCACAGTATATCTAAATGAATCAAAAACATACAACATACAACAATAATTATATATGTTTATAGTTGTGTGTATATATATACAACTATATGCTGTTCTCAAGATATGTACTTTAAATATCTAGACAAGGTGAAAATAAATGGCAAAAGGTTGACCTTATGCAAACAGTAAGCACAGGAAGACTGGAATGAATACATTAATATCAAATAAACTAGACTTTTTTCAGAAACTAAGTGTATCACTCAAAATAAATACTTAATGATGGGTCAAAAAAGAAATCACAGGATAAATTTTAAAATTAAAGGCTCATTCTAAAATCCTGAACAAACAATAATCAGTCAGAATTTGAAGTTGTAGGATTAAATAAAGTAGTAATAATGGAAGAGGGGCATTTTTGTGATAACTTTAGCTACTGTTCATACATTACAGCCTATTATCCAATTTGATTCTACAGACTTTAGAACCAAAATATGATTCTACTAATTAGTTTTTCACATAGTGAAAACAGAGAATAACTAAAAACAAGTGAATAAAATATTAATTTATACTATAATAAAACTCTCAAAGATTCTTTTACAAAATAAATCTGTAGTGTGAATATACATTTTATTGGTTTTCCCTTTATGTCAAAACATAGTGGAAGAAAATGTGCAACTATTTGTATGTTACTGATGATACAGATTTTTATGAAATCATAATTTACTATATCCCAACAATTTAATGTATTTGCTTATTACGATAATCAAAGTTATAGCAGTGTTAAGTCAAAAAACAAAGAATTGCTCATGTAATGGTATCCTTCTTTTACCTTAGCTACAAAATGAGACAATTAAATATATTTCAGAGTTACTATAAGGATTCAATAACAGCATTTAAATCATGAGATAGTAGACAAGTGATTTGAAAGTACACAGGCACTGAGGAATGTGCTAAACTGAATGAATAGATACTATTTGAATCACAAGCATATTAAATATGCTTCCCTCATATCATACCTAAGCCAGTGAAGACAAGCAATTTGACAGATCTTTAAAGTCTTAAGGCTGGCATAAGGATGACTTAAGTTTCAATATAATTTTTTTTACGTAACACAGCAAGTAATATTAATCTTGGCTAAAAGTCCATGTCTTCTCCACAAGTAATGCTTAGCAACCAAAATACATGATCATTAGCTTGCTCTTACCAGGAAAATCCTATCAACTATTATCTAAACCTTTGGAAAATAAAATGAGATATTCTGGGGAGAAAGGAGAGCTCTATAACACAAGAACAAAATGCCTAAATGGCACTGTCCCAGAGAAATAAAAAAAATATAATATTCTATCATTATTTTAGCAATGCCAAATACCACAACTAGCAGCACGGTCTTCCATAAATTACTAACTGCCTGACCCTCCCATAGTACCCACTTTCCCAATCTCTAACCTTCCCAACTTGCCAATTCATTAAATAAATTCAGATGTCTCTAACCTCCACTCACGGTTTCTACTAGCACAAAGACACACTATGGAAGACACATGCCTGTCATTCTCCAAAACTATCTTGCTCATTAGTCAACAAGTTTCTTCATACGAGAGCCCATGCCATTCTGGAATGTTCTCTAATAAATGCTGCTGGTATAGCTCAGTAAACTATGATAGCAATAGCAGATAGAATGCCAAAGTTAAAGTGATTACCTTTTAAAATTCACAGTATGCCTTCCCAATGTTTTAATGTTCATTATTTTAATTCTCATACTCTAAGCCTCTTATTCTTGCTTATAGACTACAAGAAGCAAAAATATAATTGCAGAAAATAGATGGGGAATAAACAGCAAAGGCAAACATTACCAAAGACTATTAAAGCACCACAAAATCAAACACAGAATTATTTAAGTTAACTAAGCTGTTGACTTCTTGTCATAAGAATTCCTTTACATAATTTTGAATAAAGTACACATTCCAGAAACATAAACAACCCCACTTACCTTTATTAAGTAGCTGTAGTTAACAAATTGAAGTCTCTATATTTGAAAAAGGAACAGATCACACAGTAAAGTGATTTCCTATCCAGTACAAACAAAAAAAGTCAAAGAAACCATACTCAAATTTAAGATGCTATTTGTCCCACATTCCTTAAATAAATACCCTTCTGATAAATCACTCTGGAAGTCTCCAGAGTACCAAAGTCAATATGGAGCTATATTATAAGCAAAGAAACATTTGATAAAAAATGTGGCACTCTAGAACACACAATATATAAGCAATAAATGGACAGCAAGATGTCCTATTATATCAGATAAATGCTTTCAATATCTACAGAATAGGAAGAATCACCATAACATCCCTACCTAAAATGAATTATTGCCCTCAAAAACCAATTTGTCAAGTTTCTTAATTGGATAATAAGTTCTAAACACATGTAATCAAAACAAATATCCTAATACTTTATCTTTCAATACAAATAACTACCATACTTCAAGTAGTTTCTTTAGTACAGTTCTATAAAGACTATATTGTAAAAGTATAACTAAAATTAATTTTTAAACTATGCACATAGTAAACTAACATGAATTCCATGTCATGATGACATTTTGAACACAGACATCTAACTTTACTTTATATCAAAATCCAATTAATACCATCATGACAAAAAGGGAGGGCAATTTTTTAAAAAGACCTACATTCTAGGTCTTTACACTTTGAAAAGAGAAGTATCCACTGGAGGCTTACTGGTAAAAAATAAATAAATAAGCCAAGAAAAAAAACCTAGAAAACAAAGTGCTAAAGCTCAGGGCTCTACAAAAACAAGATCATTTCAAGGAATCTGAAAATAGATCTAGCTTCCACTTAATAATTTAAAAATTCCATCTCATGGTATTAGTAGTACAGTTCCATTCAAGAAACTACACAATTTACCATAAACCTTCAGAACATTCATACTATCTTCGGCATTGCTGACTGAGGAAAAGCCTGCAGATTACCATGAAAAACAAAAGAATCCAATATCCACACAAAGCAAATGCAAGACAAAAATAGAAAAATTAGAAAAAAATTTTCAGGTAATTCAAAAATGTCCCATTTTAAAAAGTCCTAAAGCAGAGGAGATAACATTGCAACATTAATTAAATATAACGTATCAGACACAAATGTTAGTGATAAACAAGAGAAAGAAACTTTTAACAAGTATGAGAAAGAAGCACAGAAATGGAAACAAGAAGCAGACAATGAACATCCAACTTGAGGCTCCAGGAAAAAAACAAGGTAAAAGAACTAATATTACAATCATAATGCAAGAATACTTTTGGAACCAAAGGAATTTACATGTAGCAATAGTACAGTATGTATATGAAGAAATGGACTAATTAAAGTCAACCTAGATATACACTGATGAAGGTACTACATATTTCCTTTATAAAGGAAAAAGACCAATCAAGTCACTAACAAAGAAAAAAAGAATCATCATCAGTCTTCTCAACTGTAAGATACACAGCAAAAACAATGCGCTAAGGTTCCTTGAGCAGCTTGAGGGGGAAAACTGTTCACAGTGTTAGATCTAGTCAAGCTATCCTTGAAATAGTATGGCCTTAGGAAAAAAAGTGATGGAAGTAGCAATTTATGTTGGGCATGCCATAATTTCTAAGTTTAACATTCAAAGTAAAATTAAAAGAATATAAGCTAGCCACACAGTTCAGAAGAAAATTAAGTAAAGAAAAAAGAAAAAATGGATGGGGTAAGTAGAAAACAAAGAAAAAGGTGATAGATTTAAATCTAAATATGATAGTAAATCAGTCACAAAGAGACTATACAATGCACTTGAAGGAAAAGACTGTGAGGGTGACAAAAAGCTAAAGACATATAGTCAGTTTTCAACATGAACATCTTAAATATAAAAACAAAGGTTCAACATAAAAGGATGGAAAAAAGATAAACATATGTAAGCACTGACAGAAAATAAAATGACAAAATATCACTATCAGACAAAGCAAACTTCAAAGTAACAAAGAGTTCTAGAAATAGAGACATTTCGTGATAGTGTCTCTCCGAAAAGAATATAAAAGAATATATTCAAAATTTACATACCCTTAATAACACCATTTCAAAACATTTAAAGTAGAAGCTGACAGATCTTAAAGGGAAACAGATAAATCCAATGAGGACTTGTCTGTGAGCTTTTATCAATAACTGATAAAAGTTTTCAAAGGAAAAAAATATAATGAAAAAAAAAGATTTGAACAAATGATTGAATTCACCAGTTGAACCGCATCCCCCAACTGCATAATATTCATTCATGTCAAGTATGCCTATGATGGGACATAAAACTAACCTTAACACATTTCAATGAAAAGTATTCAGATTAAGTTCTCTGACTACACTCAGAGAATTAAGGAATTAAGCAAGAAAGAAATAAAAGACAACTAAAAAGTCTCCAAATGTTTGGATATCAAGTAATACATTTCCATACAAACAATGGGAAAGACAAAATTAAAATAGATACTTTAAAAACACTTGAACTGAATGAAAAATAAAATTGGCACATATCAAAATGTATAGGCTACAACTGTGGCACAATAAAGAAAGAAATTATAGCAATGGATAAAGAATAGAAAAGTAAACTGAAGGGAAAGGGAAAAAAATAAATTTTAAAAGTAAAAATTAATGCATCATAAGATCAAGAAAGACAATATTGGTTCCTTGAAAAGATTAAGAAAGTTGATAAACCTTTGGTGAAAATGATAAGGAAAAATGGAGACATCACAAATAAAATAATATTGTAGTTATTGGTCTTTTGCCAATAAAGGTTATAAGATATGAGACCAGTTCTTCCACAATAAACAACTAGAAAAGCAGACAAAATAAATGAAATCACCATTCTAGACACTGGACCATAGGTAGCACAGAGCTGTGACTGCCCCCAAAAAGGAAGACAAATAAGAGAACCCTAGGATCGCCTGAGCTAAATGCCTTAAAGAAGTTCCCAGACCACTGAGTTAAGAGAAAACCAAACTAAAAGTCTCCTACACTTGCTGAGTTAAGGAAACAGACAGAACTTCCAGCAGGCAAAGTTAGCTAGATTAGCAAAACATTAGACCAAAGAGAATGAAGATGGAGGGATCCAGAAATCTACAGTAGGGGTCCCCTAGATATTCTGACAAGTTCTAATACATAAATATGTGAGGTGAAAACGTATGGGGTCAGGTGAAAATACCCTCTATAGCAACAAAAATACTATCGTACAGGGAGAGAAACTGCTTCACCAGAAGAGAAACACTGCCCAGATAACAGTGTATAAAGTTAAGGAATAAGGAACTCTGGACACATCTTAACAAGGCTTAAAAAAGGTAAAATACTGCTACCTGCCTGACTTGACATTTCATTTACAAGTCTGTTATTTGAAACACCATAAAAATCATGATGGTTTTTCAATCCTATCCACATAAACCTACTGACAGAGAGTACCTGAAACCTTAACCAAAAGACTATAAATGCATCCAACAATTCTTTTTAGCATAAAAAAGCAATTTTAACTAAGACAAATTAAGTGAGTTAATATTTTTCAGTTTTAGTCACCAATCATATTTTACAAATGAGTTATCAAAATGCAAAGCTGGTAAATAAAAATCAAAACTAATCTCTCATTTACCATAGTTAGTGCTCTAAATTATGCATAGTAACATGCCTTAGAATATCCTTTAGGAATGATACAGGGTGTAACATGTCCCCATATTATTACTAAGGATCTTCTACACACTCGAAGCAAGCTAACTGTATTCACATACTTTATCTCTTAATTTTCTCAAGTATTAAAACATATTCTTCTGGTGTTTGGAGGCTTTTTTTCTTTCGTTGGACTTAGGCAGGTTGGTTTTTGGTTTTGTTGCTTTGCTTTTGCTCTGAGAAAACTGAATTATTTCAAGTTCAGAGGTCACAGATCCAATGTGTGATACAATTGAAATTTGAACCCAGGTTTGTTCACATACTTTCAACTACAGCACAATGCCAGTAAGACCTGAATGTGGTATCATTTTCAAATAAATTCTGTAAAACAGAAAATAAATATCTATAGAAACTCATTTCTGAAATACTGTCAAGAGACTTAACCCTACCTAATTACAGATAGAGCCATTCAACTAAATATCTTGAAATTCTCATAATATCAATCATCTCTGGTTCCCCCAATTTTTAAAAGAATATATTAAAAGGTAGAATTATGAAGAGGGAAAAAAAGCAAAAGAGAAATGAAGAATACTGGTGTCTCCCTCCTAAAAAAAGCATATAACCCACCCACTATGCCAAAGGTTAAGTCATTTAGTCAAGTTCAAAGATCTTCAAAGACTTCTTAGATCCAGATAAGCCCATATGTTACCAAAATTCTGTGAAAAAAGCTATTACTTTCAATCTGCTTCTCATGGTTAAGATACAGAACACACAGATGCTTGGCATCACTCATCAGTCTTCCTAAATTTTCACACCAGATAATCAAGGTCCACCAGTCACTTTCCTATCTGAAAATTCTAGAAATGTCTTTATTCTATCAGTGCCTGGTTCACTTGTTAAATCTGAAAGTAACTATAAAAGACCATTCAGTTACTGTACAATAAGTGTTAATTTGCTAATTTCTTCACAGGTAATCAATTAAAATGTAAAATATTGGATAAAACTAGTTGCACTAAATTTAACAGCTGCTCCATAAGCATAATTAGTTTCACAAGGGCCATATGTATTCTGAAGAGAGACAGAGTTGAAACAAATAGACAGATTTTAAACAAGTTTGAGAAAATCTGCGTTTAATTAGCAGGTGGGCACTACAACTGCATAACGTTTTTATACATTTATATTTATGAAGTGACAGAAGATCTAAAGGCTTTTTAAAATGGCGTTTATTGTTTGAATGGGAACTGTTTTGCTGCATGCTAAAGTGATTTAAATCCTTATAGCTCTGCTTTGAAAAAAATCATAAATGGTGAAAGAAAACATGTGGAAAACTGTAAAACTAGAAAGAATTTGCGACAAAAAACAGATACACATACCATAACTAAAAGGAAACTACACTTAATTAAATGTACACTACATCTGGAATATCAGCCTAATAAAACGTGAAACTATTAATTTTCATTGTTCTAAAGGAAATGAGGTCAGTGTCATTTAATAATTCCTCCAATTACATTGGACTAACTCATTGGACTATACATTCTGGATACCATCTAATCTTAAAATGCTATATATTTTACAATATCCTTAAGTCAAACTTTTTAAATAAAGGCATTTAAATTAAACAAGTGAAAGAATAAAACCTACAAATGAAATTCTTTAGCAGCTGGTAACACCATTATTACAGTTTAAAACTTAAGACTTTTTTTTGCTATAAAAATTTTCATGAATGACTATAAGAGATCATACTGATCTTATTAGCACAAAAGTCATCTCTTATATAGAAATGGAATATATGATTTTAAAAAGTATGCTGTTTACCCGAAAATAATTTCATTAGTACAGTACTATTATTAATTTAAAATATATAAAGAATAACTATTTTATTAATGGTAAAGCACTTTAAGAGGTTTCAATTAACAGGACAATAACATCTGTAAGAAAAATTAATGATTTTCTAGAATAAAATAAAATGATGACTCAAATTCCTGCACTGTCATTATGTGTAAGAGAGAATGGCAAAGGAGGTTACCAACTAAGTCAACCAGAATCTTAAAAGTTTTACTTTTTATTTAACTTGGTAAATAACATACTATTCCATCTAGGTATCAAAGGCACTAAACATGAAAATTTCCTTGAATAATCAAGTCCATAGGCAAAAAAACACTTTAATTATCAAACATGAATTTTGAGTTTCACATCCTATATTAGAAAATACAACTCAGCATGCTTACTAATTTGCAAAACACAGATTTTTTTTTTTGTACTTGAAAGTTTTAAATGATTTTGGAATCCTTTAAGCAAAAAAAAATGTTAATATGATTGCAAAATCAACTTCTAATGTTTTATGATTTATAATCAACACTGCTTCACATTGAAAATTAAAACAGAAAAAATATAGATCACTCTTCCAATAAAATTTTTATATTTTATATTAAAATTTTTCATTAAAAATTAATTTCTTATTCATATGAGATTAAAAGCTAAAAGGAAACAAAGATCTGAACATCCTTTAATTATATAGAACTGATATAATTATAATAAAGCTGAAAGAAAAACTTAAGACACAAAACAGTTTAATAAAAAATCTTAAGGGTCCTCCATGGTGGCAAAAGAAGCTATCAGCAGCCACTGCATCATGAGTTCAATTCCCCACCAGGGAGGTGATCTACATGGCACAGCAGACCTCTCCTGTCTCACCCGCTGCTCCCCTCAGCATGTATTTCAGTCAATCTGCTTGTTCTGTTCCCCACTATCTCTAGTGAATCCTCTTACCCTTTGCACCTCTGGCCTATACTCCAGTTTTGTATGCATAAATAAATCTTTAACAACAACAACAAAAAAGTTTAAAAGCAATAGTGATCACACCTGAGGGGAGAAATCATAAACTGTTAAAATAATAACAAGTATGTAAAGTAATGACAATTTGTTAAATAATAAATTTTAAAATTATAAAAAAAACACCCCTTCAGGTTAAAATGCTATAGGACTTCTTCAAAACATAATCTAAATGGACTGATAAGTTTACAAACTAGATTTCATTCTTCTGCCTTTAATATTAAATGCAATCCCCTTGTTGACTGTTGTCTTTACAAAACTGTGAACAAATTCTAAATTGCTTATGTTGCTATTTTAATTATCTAACCAAGGCTTTAGGTAATAAAAGAATGAAAGAACAGGGTATCAAGGACATGAAACTTATTTCAATGGTCACCATAAATAACTGATTGTATATTACTGAGAACAGCACCAACAAGTAAAAAAAGAAAACTGCAAAGAAGGAAACCCAAAAATGTGTTCTACCTCAAAAGCACCTAGCATGTATGGGTTTTTATCAGTAATAAGTCCAAAAAAGGGAACCTGTAGGCTCATCTTCAAAATTACAGGTTATCTTTTACTTTTATAAAAATCATTTCCCCCAGAGATTCTTCATAAAAAAAAGAAATGGCTTCAAGATGTCATTATGTCTATTTTCAACTGATATTTTCCTTTTTAAACAAGAACAGCAAAAATATAACTTCCTAACTAAATCAAGATTACAATGATTAGACCACAAGGTCAGCAGAAGATCTACTTACACAATCTTTTTTTAATCCATCACTCATTTCCCTTTTCATTACTGATTAAGTGAAGAAGAGGTTATATATCTTTAAAAATAAGTTTATGTCATTTAGCTTTAACATGATGTTGAAAAAATAAAGGATACTAAAGTCCAGTTTATTCTTTTGAAAATAAGATATAAAAAATGGTTTATTCTCTTGAAAAATATTTTTAAATTTCTTATATTTTCATCAACAGCTTTCCTTAAAGATAATTAAATAGAAAGCAAGCCACTTTCCCATTAGATTACTTTCATTTACATGCATTAGTACACCTTAAAGTGGAGGGAGTGTTAGAAAGATAACAAGTAGAGATAGTAACAACTGACAAACTTATAGAATACAGAATAAAATAAAAATTAGATATTGGAAACAATCAAATCAGAATAGCATGGGATCATATAGCCCACTACTCAAAAGTACACTTTACAGCCATTACTATACAACTCAGAATACCATGCAATAACTAATACTTACAAAGATGAGAGTCATTAGCAAAAATAGAATAACGACACTTGAACTTCCTCTTAATTAAGAAAACATTACTACTCATGAAAAATTAAAGCTGAAATACAATTTTTAAGGGAGGATTAATACGCAAAACTTATTAAGTAAGGGAAAAAAGAAATGCTAATCCTCATTTGACCCTCTCTCCTTGAAGAGAAGCACTGTATACTGGCAAAAAAGGTTTACAGTATACAGAGCACTGTATACTGGCAAAAAAGGTTTAAAATATAAAAAAAGTTTACATATAAACTCTCAAAGTATTTTCCATTAACACTTAGCCTACAACATGAGTTCTGGGAATGTGAAGAAAACTACAACTGCACAAGGTACTCATGTTTAGACCTAAGTAGGACAGTTCATAATACCAAGAGTGCATTATGAAGAGGTTTGTGTTTTAGTTTATCTCAGGCCAACCGACAAGCTAGTGAAAACCTCAACTGGGCAGTTTCCCTACAACCCTACAAAGCTAGTGTTCACTAAGTGTAAGTTGAATGTTTCTCTTATAAGTGTTATGTAACTAACTTACATACGTCAAAAGACAGAAACATACCAGACAGATACTTGCCTTATGGCTTTTGCAGTGGCTCTTCCCACTGTCTTAACACTATTCCCAGATATCACAGACTTCCTCCCCTCCTTCAAATCTCTGCACAAATGTCAACTTTTCATGAAGTTCTATCATTTTCACCCTATTAAGTACTGAAATCCGACCTCTCCTCCAACCTCCACAACTAAGAATATCCACACCTTGGTCAATTTTTCCTATTGCATTAAATCTAATAGTCAATAATTTACTTCTTTAGTACATTTATTACTATCCTCCTTGCCAGAATATAATCTCCTCAAGGGTGATTACTTTGATCAAATGGCATATCCCAGAACCTAGAACTATGTCTGTCACACTAAAAAACACCCAAGTATTTGCTAAAATCCAATAAATTTTAAACTTTTTCCAAGTTTGATCTTATCTTCTAATCTTCCATGACTATTTTATGTTTTCCTAAACAAATTCACTTAAATATTTTTCTACTTTATTTTCCATGTTTCTAACTTACCATAATAAGCATCAGAAATTAACTTTCTCTTCTTCCTGGTAAAATAGCATATGTACAACTAATAAACGACAGTAACACTATATACTATTTTGATTAAAGTTGCTTTGTACATTTCACACTATAATAACACCCTAAGAAAACTCATTAAGAATTAAGAAAGTAACCCATTCCACAAAGAGTCGTAATTTGCAGTATTTTCTCAATGCTGGGATCACTATGCCATCACATCCTTGCAAATACAGACACTGTCCCACACGACATGAATTTCTCTCATGTATCCAGAAGTCTAAGTCATCTATATTAAGCTGTTTAAAATGGGTCCTTACTATTCACATGGACCCAATTAATACTGTGCCCTTATCCTCAGAGACCTAGTTAAATCTCATTTCTCAATACAGTTTGAGAAAAGCATTTCATAAATTTTCAGGACCCAAAATGATTTTATTGTTAACCTAGTTCAGTGATTCACGTTGTCAACCATGATCACTCATCAGTCACGTGAGGAACTATGGATGGATGGATACAGAGATAGAGAAAAATAGAGAGAGATAATAAATAAACCTAAACACACACCTTGCACCTTACACAAATATCAGTACAAAGTATATCACAGACATAAAGTAAAACATGACATAATACTTATAGAAGAAAACATAGGCAAAAAAGCTTTGGCATCTAGTGTTTGACAAAGAATTCCAAGATACAATTCCAAAAGGAAGAGCTGACGAACTGGACTTGATCAAATTTTAGAACTTTTGGGTCTATGAAAGGCCCTGTAAGAACATGAAGAGGGAAGCTAGAGACTGGAAGAAAATATTTGTAAGCCACATATATGACAAAGGAACGGTAATCTAAAATCTCTAAAGAATGCATAAAATACAATGGTAAAAACAAAACACAAAACCAATTCAATTAGGAAGAAATAAAAAAAATTACAGAAATTTCCCAAAGACAATACACAAATAATAAGGAAAGATGTTCAGCATCACAAACAGAAACTGCAAATTAAAACCATAATCACCACATACCTATTAAAATAGCTAAAATGAAAAATATCAACATCAAATGTTCGCAAGGACACAGAGAAAGCAGGTGATTCACATAGTGTTGGGGATGTAAAAAGGCATAGTCACTCTGGAAAACTGCATGGCATTTCTCACAAAACTAAACATGGAGTCACAATGACCCAGCACATCTAGACTAATACATTTATCCAGAGAAATAAAAATTTTACACAGAAACCTATATATAAATTAGCCTAACATCTTTTTTCCTAATAGCTAAATCCTAAAAATAACCTAGACATACTTCAACAGGTGAACAGCTCAACAAACTGTGGTCCACCATTATCACGGAACACCAGGCAGCAATCACAACAACAAAAATTTATATATATAATCAACAGCTTGGATAAATTTCCAGGCTGACTGAAACAAGGTAATACTAAAGACTCCAAACTATGAAACTCCATTTATATAACACTGCTAAATTTTTAAAAAAGATCATAAAAAAAAAAAAAAACCAACCAGATTGGTTGAGGGAATCTTGTGGTGATATATTTTTCTACCTTGATAGCATCAGTCAGTATTATACTTGCAGTACTAAGCCACAATTTTGTAAGATATTAACACTGGGAAAATTGGAAGAGTAGATGGAATATTTCTGTATTATTAACCTGCATATAAATCCACATCTATCTCAGAACAAATTTTTTTTAAGTTTTTATTTTTTTATTGCAGTAACGGTAGTTGACACTGTTGTTTGTATTCTAGAATATTGTGATGTTACCATAGTGCTCCTACCTGACACACACCATTGTGTTCCCTCCCCACTTAGTGCTCACACCTCTCACCCTCCTGCTTTGAATGTCTCAGTTCTATAGTCTGCCTTCAACTGCTAGTTTTTGAGATTGGCTTTATCTGACCCTTTATCCAGTTTCTTTTTATTCCACGTATAAATGACACCATCCAATATTTGCTTTTTCTTTCTGATTTATCAGCATAATCCCTTCTAGTTCCATTCATATTGCCCCAAACAGCAGAGCTTATCTTTTATGATCTCTGAATATTCTATTATGTATACATACCACATCTCCTCAATTCACTTATCTGTTTGGGAGTACTTAGGTTGTTTCCATAATTTGGCTGTTGTAAATTCTGCTGCTATGAACATGGGAGGGCAAATTTTACTTAGAATTAGGGCATTTGTGATACCTAGGAGTAGAATTGCTAGGTTATATGTTGGTTCCATTTTTATTCTTTTAATAAACCATTATACTGCTTTCCATAGAGGCTGGAACAGTTTACATTCCCACCAAGAGTGCAAGAGGGTTCCTTTTTCTCCACACCCTCAACAGTACTTGTTGTCTTTACTCTTTTTGATACAGGCCATTATAAGGGGAGTGAGATGTATCTCATTGTGATTTTGATTTGCATTTCCCTAACGATAAGTGATGGTGAACATTTTTTCACATGCCTATTTGCCAGCTGTACATCTTTTGAGAAATGTCTATTTAGTGCTTTTGCCTATTTTTTGATTCGGTTGTTTTCTTAAATTGAGTTCTTTATCAATCTTGGAAATCAGTCCTTTGTGAGATATATTATGTGCAATTATTTTCTTCCATTTAGTTGGGTCTCTGTATGTCTTTGTTATGGTTTCTTTCACGGTGCAGAAGCTTTTTAGTTTGGTACTTCCAATTGCTTATGTTCTCTTTTGTTTTCCTTGCTATAAAGAACTCACTAAAGTCCATGTCATGAAGCATTTTGAGTTAGTGTCATTCTTTTGCATGTGGCTATTCAGTTTTCTTTTTTTTTTTAAGATTTATTTATTTATGCATACAAGAGCTGGGGTACAGGCCAGAGTCACGGGAAGTGAGAGAATTCACCAGAGACAGAGGGTGGAGCAGAACAGGCTCTGAGTGGAGCAGCGGATGAGGGAGAAGAGGTCTGCTGCGCCATGTGGGTCCCCTCCCTGGCCGGGTATCGAACTCGTGCTCCTGTGCTGTGGA
The DNA here is from genome assembly GCA_019455555.1 of Galemys pyrenaicus. Taxonomy (NCBI): domain Eukaryota; kingdom Metazoa; phylum Chordata; class Mammalia; order Eulipotyphla; family Talpidae; genus Galemys; species Galemys pyrenaicus. Next base: position 9,823,648 of record JAGFMF010011796.1, read on the forward strand.
TGCTTCACAGTGCAGTGCTCAACCTGCTGCACCACCGTGGAGGCCCTATTCAGTTTTCTTAGCGCCATTTATTGAAGAGGCTTTCCTTGTTCCCATATATGTTTTGGCTCCTTTGTTGCATTTAACTTTCCATATAGGTATGGGTTTATTTGGGGTCTTAATTCTAATCCACTGGTCTGTTTGTTTTTGTTTCAGTATCATGCTGTTTTAATTAGTATAGCTTTATGTGTAGTGTGAAATCTGTTAAGTGTAATACCATTTTTCCTTTTTCTTGTCAAGCTTGCTTTAGCTATTTGGGATCTTTTGTGATTCCATATAAATTTCATTAATATTTATTCTATTTCCTTAAACAATGCTATTGAGATTCTGACAGGGATTGCATTAATTTGTATAATGTTTTAGGTGGAATAGCCATTATAACTGTTGATTCTTCCAATCCATTAGCAAGGGATATCTTTCCATTTCTTTGTTTCATATATTTCTTTTACAACATCTTACAGTTTTCTTTGTACAGGCCCTTTACCTCCTTTGTTAGGTTACTCCTAGGTATTTAAATTTTTTTGGGGGGGTGTGGATTTTAAGTGGGATTGTTTTCCTAGGTTCTTCATCTTATAGCTAATTGTAGATTTGTAGAAGTGTGAACCTCTAAAACATATAGAATGTTGTAAACATGCATTACCTCAACAAACATAATTTTTTAAATAAATTCAATTATACTTCAATTTTTAAAAAACACAAAAACAACTGCAATCATTAAGAAACCAACCCAATATAAAAGTAGACAAGAGATTTAAACAGGTACTTTATAACAGAGAATATCCAAACAGCCAATAAATACGTGCCCAAGTTCATTAATTCACAGGGGAATAAAATTTATACCAAAGGAACTACTTCTACAAATTCATCAAAATTGTTTAGTGCAAGCAGTTGAAACCAAATGCTGGTAAGGATGTGGTATATAGAGAGTTCCTATACACCACTGGTAAGCATTCAAATGAGTATAAACATTGGAAAATGTTCAGGTATTAAGTTGAGCATACACATGTTCCATGACAAGGTAATTTTACTCCTCAGCATAACTACAAAATAAAAGAAAGCACCTATGCAAACAAGGCATGCAGAAAATGTTTTTAGTTCCACTCTTTGTAATACCAAAATGAAAACAAACCAACTGCCTATTATCAGTTGATAATTAAATTGTGGTATAGTTATATTATGGAAAATGTACAATAATGACCTATAATTATTTGAAACAACACAAATGAATTTGATAAACAATACTGAGTTTATGAAAGATGTAAAAGACTGCACACTAAATCAATCAATTATACCAAGTTCAAAAAAAGGCAAAACTAGTCTACAGATTTAGAAGTCAGGACAGTAGTTATCTTTAGATATTATCTATCTGAGAAACTGAGAGTAAATCACTGTAAGGAAGTATGAGTAAAAATTCAAAAGTATTCTTAATACTAAATTTCTTGACTTCAGTAGTGTTTAAATAAACATGATCTCTTTGTAATAATTCATTGAGCTGAACACTGTGACTTCTGCATTTCTATCCATTATCTGATATGAATGAAAAGCTTTAAGTAAGTAAGCAAACTTCATCTTCACTTTTAATTTGCCACTCAAATCTCTGGGAATAGTTTCCTAGGTTCTAGACCATTTTAATTTTGAAAGTTCAACTAACTGAAGTTAAATCTACCATTCATAAAACACATCAAAATACGAAGCATTAAGCTAGGTCTTGATGTAGCTATAATGCCAAAGGTAACATAAAATATACCATCTCACATTCTTAGATTTCTCTTTTTTAGTAGTTTCATTGAGACACAGTTTGCATATTACAATATTCATCCACTTTATGTCTACAATTCAAAGACATCTTAGTAAATTTACCAAGCTGTACAACCATCATAAATCAGTTTTAGAATATTTTTGTCACCCCAAAAGAGCCCTCGTTCACTATTAATCCCACCTTAGGCAATCACTATTCTATTTTATCTTTATATATCTTACTTATATGAGCATTTCAAATAAATGGAAAAAAACAGTATAGTACCTATTGTATCTGATTTCTTTCACTTAATTTTTTGAGGTCCACCTAAGTCAGTATGTATCAGTAGCTTATTCCTTTATATTGCTGAATAATAATATTCCATTATGCATGTACATATAGATAGATTTTTTTAAGATTTATTTATTTATGTATACAAGAAATGGGATGTAGGCCAGAGGTACAGGGTGGGGATTCACCAGAGACAGAATGGGGAGCAGAACAAATTGATCTACTGAAATACACTGCTGTGGGGAGCAACTGGAGAGACAGGAGAGGTCTGCTGCACCATGTGGGTCAGCTCCCTGGCTGGGAATCGAACTCATGCTGCAGTGGGTGGCAATAGCTTGATAGTGCTGAAACTTCAACCCCTGTGACACCAAGGAGGACCCATAAATTTCTTTTTAATCCACTCATCAGCTGGTGGGCTTTTGGGTTGTTTCAACCTTTAAACTTATAAATGTTGCTGAGAACATTCATGTGCAAGTCTCTGTATGGATTATATGATATCATTTCTTTTGGGTAGATACCTAAGAGTAGAATTGTTGGTTTATATGGAAAATTAACACTTAAAATTCTTGATTGTATTAATGTATATTTAGTGATAGAGGCTGTTAAAATCTGAATAAGAAGCTAACATGGTAGTCAAGAAAGTTTTATAGAGAATATAAGATTTACAGTTAATCTTAAAGATCAATAAAATTTGGACACAAGTAATAAAGTATGCTTTTATTAAAACTAAAAATTATTTTAATGTTCAAGGACCTACTTTGTAAAATCATGAACGTACACAGTTAAAGCACCAGATTCTGTATAGTTAGGAAATCTCAGTAGACATTACAGGACTGGTAATAGCTTAATAGTACTGAAACTTTAACCCCTGTGCCACCAGGGATGACCCATAGATTTCTTTTCAATCCACTCATCAACTGGTGGGCTTTTGGGTTGTTTCTACCTTTAAGCAAACAAACCATTGCTTCATTACCATCTACCATACACATTTAAAACTTAAGCTCAAAGGATTTTTATTTTTTAATTTATTTATTTAATTATATTTGACATCATTTGTATTCTCCAGGGAGTTCCCACCACCATTCCACCCTTGCATCATCACCTCAATCCCTTGTGCTCTTTCTGCCCTCATCCCTGTCCCTCCATTCTTCCTCCTCCCCCCGCCCCATGGTTCCTTTGGTTTATCCCGGCTTTTTGGTCTTGTTGAGTTTTTTGTTTGCTTTTGGTTATAATTGCCCATTTCCTTGAGCTTCTTCTTCTTTTTTGTTGTTGTTGTTACTCTTTCATATTCCTCCTAATAGTGAAGTCATCCAATTTTTTTCTCTTGCCTTCTGACTTGTTTCACTGAGTATAATCCCTTCCAGTTCCATCCATGTTTCTATAAATGCCCCTAGTTCCTCATTTTTGATTGCTGAATAATATTCCATTGTGTATATGTACCACATCTTCTTAATTCAGTCATCTACTTTTGGGCATTTGGGTTGTTTCCAGGTCTTAACAATTACAAATAGTGCTGCAATGAACATAGGAGTACAGGTGCTCTTTTGGATTGGTGTTTTTGTGTCCTTTGGGTAGATTCCTAGGAGCAGGATTGCCAGATCATAAGGTAGTTCCATTTCTAGTAGACTGAGGAATCTCCATACGGACGGCCTTCCATAATGGTTGGATTAGCTTGCATTCCCACCAGCAGTGTACTAGGGTTCCTTTTTCTCCACATCCTCTCCAGCATTTGTTATTGTTGGTTTTTTTGATGTGTGCCATTCTTACCAGTGCAAGGTAATCCCTCATTGTGCCTTGATTTGCATTTCCCTGGTTAGGAGGGATGTTGAGCATTTTCTCATGTGCCTGTTGGCCATGTGTATGTCCTCTTTGGAGAAGTGTCTTTTAAATTCTTCTGCCCATTTTTTGATTAGGTTTTTTACTTTGTTTTTCTTGAGTCTTGAGAGTTTTTTGTATATCTTTGTGATCAGACCCTTGTCCATTGTGTGGCGCGCAAAGATATTTTGCCACTCAGTGGGGTTTCTTATTGTTTTGTTTAATGTTTCCTTTGCTGTACAGAAGCTTTTTAATTTGATGTAGTCCCATCTGTTTATCTTCTCTTTCATTTTTATTGCTTTGGGGACTGCCACTTTGAAAGCACTATTGAGATGTAAGTCTTGAAGTGTTTTACCTATGTTTTCCTCTATGTATTTTATAGTTTCGGGTCTTACATTTAGGTGTTTTATCCATTTTGAGTTGATTTTTGTGCATGGTGTGACGCTCAAAGAATTTTAAACAAACAGATTAAACATCCTAAAAGATGATAATCTGTGAATAACTATACTTATTTTAAGAATTTTTCAATAACCCAAAACACATTCCCCAGAGTAAAATGTGAATAAACATGCTACCTAACCTTTTCAACCAAGTTATCTAAATCAAGCAACTGTGTGACTGAGTAAGTTTGGAGTAGATATGTACTATCATGACATTACTTTTCTTTCAGTGTCTCACTCAATATAATGTAAAAGATGTTCTTTAGAAGATTATCTTCATAACTGCACAGGAAAAACATTTTCCCTATTTCTTATTTTTCTCATAAGCTTAATAGAAAATATATTAATATTTTAATAGAAAATATATTAATAATAGAAAATATATTAACACATATAATATATTAACACTTGAGTGGCAAAGCACAATCATATATAAAAGTTAAATACTTCATTTAACATTAAATTATGAACAGTTAGGATAATTCTCCTTCACATGTTTAGTTTCACTAAAATAAGTCTATTTGTGATTTTCTTTAAGTTTACCATTTGGAATTCAATGAGCTTTTAACTCCACAAAAGTATGTATCTTATCAAATTTTGGGATCATGGGCCATTACTTTGTCAAATATGTTTTCTATCAAATTGTCTCTTTTCTCATTGTGGGACTATAATTACAAATGCATGTTAGGTATTTTGTTATTGTTCGATATGTTCCTAAATTCTCATGTACTACTTTATACTTTTTCTCATTATTCTTCAGAATGAATTATTTTTAATCTATATTCAAGTCACTGACTCTTTCATTATTGGACTAATACTGAGCCCATTCAGTAAGATTTTTTAATTTCAGATACTGTATTTTTCAGTTCGAAAACTTCCACTTAGCTCTCTTTTATAGTTTCTATTTCCCTTCTAAGAAGTTCTATCTTTCTATTCATTTCCAGGGGATTTACCTTTACCTCAGAGTACACAGATGCATATCGCTGTTTTAAAGTCTTCATCTGACTTTAATTCCAACATTTGGTTCATCCTGGAGCTGGCATCTGTTGGTCGACTTTTCCCTTAAATATTGGTCACATTTTTTTCTGGTTCTTTGTATGGTTGAGTACTTTTGGCTTGTATCCTGGACATTTTAAATATTATGTTGCAAGACTCTGGGTCCTATTACAATTTTCTATGGAATGTTGATTTTGTTGCTTTAGCAGGCAACTAACCTGGTTAGGTTTATACCAGTTCTGTCTCACTTTCTGTGGGCTGTGGTTCCAATGTCAATTCAGTTTTTAAAGACTTTGTTCTTTTGCCTTAAGTCTGTTCTCTCATGCATAGCTCAGTGGTGAACCAAGGCCTGTGCCCTTCAGACACAGAATAAGAGGGTCTCTTTCTCCAGTTTTTTCCTCTGGGATTATCCCCATATATCCCAGCTCCTGATAGCTCCTTTCCCCAGCCCTCTGCTAACAGAGTTCGAGCTGTGCTGCCACCAGGTATTTCTATATTAATGGGATAATTTTTGAGGGGAAAAAAGCAGTGAAGGAAAGAGGGTAAGAAGTTAACAGAGGTCTGCACAGAAACATCCAGATCTGCCCTCAGGGCAGAGCCAGGAAAAGAGGGGCGGGGTCAGTAAAAGTGGAAAAAAAAAAAAAATACAAGCAAAGCAAAAACAGGGTCTCTCCCTACTTTCTACTATCTGGAAATAGAGGTTTCTCTCTGAGTTCTGGTGCCCCTGCCCATTAAGCAATTCTGTAAAGGGGATTTTTCCATGTTAAACTAGGACAGTAAAGAGGAAATAAAAAAAAGCTCGTATGTGTCACTTTTTCCAGTTTTGACTAAATCCCCAATCTATTTGGCATTATTTTCAAGCCTTAAATTAGTAGTTGCTATCAGCATTGTGTCCAGTGTTTAGTTAACATCAGTGGGAAAGATATATTATGTGGATTTATTATTTTGCCAAGGTCCAGAAGTCCAAAGACACATGTGTAACCTCACATATTGTTCACATATATTAAAGGGTAAGCTAAAAAATTTTAAGGGGGAATAAAGAGGAATAAGGAAAAAAGAAAAATGAAACAAAACCAAGATGTTTATGTGCAAAACAGAAAATAAGGTCCTTACATTCATTAGAAAAAGACCAAAATTCTTGCTTTCCAACAGCTAACTCTAAATAAGAAAAATAACTTTCATAAAATAAAAACAAACCAGGTTATCACAAACAACTATCCTTGACCCTGAGCTCATTCTTAAAAATACCCTCTAATGAATTTCACAGAGCAATTTGCAATAATTTCTCTAAATAGAGGCCACATGCCAAAAAACAATCAGTTAAATCAATTCCAGAGAAGGTCAATATGATGGGTCCAGATATAAGGGTAGATTTGAAACCAAAAAAGAAATAGATACACTATATAGTCTTCAAGTCTTCCTCCACAATATTATTTTTCTTGGCAAAACTTATGAAAGGTTCTGCATTGCACTGAATTTGAGATCATATCCCCAACAATTACCTGGTGGGCAACTATTTTGATGTGGCTACCTAAGGCACACAGATCTATATATACTGCAACATCCAGAAGGAGACAGAAGTACCACCTCTTAAGAAACTAAGGATTCCAATAAAGACTAGAGTCTGAACAGAAGGAATAAACCCAACTCATTCACTAGGTTAACCTAGAAAAGTACCAGGGGCTAGAGTTAATGTAATAGTGAATCATCTCAAACATAAAATAAATGTAAATATAGGTGAATGTATATGTATATGTATACACACACATATGCAATCAAAACAGAAAACCACCAGTAGAAATACTTTTATTCTCAGAAGCTTTAAAAAGAAAGTATATATGCATTCGAATACGCAAATGTTTACGTTAATTTACAGAAAATCCAAGAGTACCCCAAAATATTTCTTCAGCAATGTACAACCAATATAATAATAAAAAACTGTATTGCCAAGAAATAAAATCTGATTATTGTCTGGAAAACAAACCAAAAAAATAAGCAAGATTGCAAGCATTGCAATATAAATGAATAACAATAAACTAATAAAACTAACCTTTGTCACCATGTCCATCATTTTAATAAAATACATAAAAAATCTTTGCCAAGGCTTTATAAAGACTAAAAAGAATAATGAAAATTACTGAGATGTTTTAATGTGAATGTTACACTTCAGTGAAAAAAAAAAATCACATGGATAAAACCACTCTTGTTCACTTAAAGATACACTTCAGTATTCTATCATTTAAATTAGAAGCTTAAAACACAAGCATTTGGTTTTTATTATTTTTCATAATTCTTGAGCTCAGCTGAAAATAACTTTTCTGATCTCAGCTGGCAATTAATCTCAGTGGTCAGTGTGATCCACGGGGTACCTGATGGCTTGGGTATGGTGACAGACTAGGGCTGAGACAATAATCAGCAAACTTCAGCAAACCATGAGATTTCTGTAGCAACTACCAAACTTCCACTGCAGGGGAAAAGCAGTGACAAACAACACATAAACAAAAAAAAAAGAAGTGTGACAGTGTTCCAATAAAACTTTATTTACCAAAAACAGGCAAGAAGCCAGTAAACTTCAGTTGAACGAATCCTAATCTAAGTTAGACTCATTCATAAATCTCCCAGTAGCTAGATCAATGGGTTCAGGGAAACTAAGTTGAAATTGTCACTTCTGCACCAGTAATTTATCTTCCAGTAAGCTAACCAGGATTTTCTGAGATAGATGTACCATACTCCAAAAATAGGAAATGAGGATATACCCCAAAGTGCACTGCTGCCTTAATTCTATGGTCTTGAAGAAACTGAAGTGTACAGGAACCTGACAGTAGCATTTACTTCTCATATTATAATTAGCAAATGTCAATACATCTATAGGAGGAAATTACAGAACTGCAATTGCACACTATATCTCAATATGCAGACTGAAAGTCAACAAAACAACATTAAAACGCTGCCACACTCTTCTAGAGCACTTTGATATCACTTTCATAAATGCATTCAAAACATACAAAAATTAAAACAGATATACTTAAAGTGAATCATTAATATTTTCCCCAATAAATCTCACAACCAAAATTGCTTAAAGTAACCACCTAAAACTAAGATTAGAAAATAAACTAACACATAAAACAGATCCTTATTCAAAATATAAAGCTTAAATTTTATTTTACAACATCAAAGAATTAAATAATTGTGACAACTTGATCAAAGTACAGAATCTGAATCTGTTACATAAAAAGGGAATTCTACCCCAACCTTTAAATTGTTATTTTTATTTTATTCTTTAAAAACATATTAGCATCCCATAATAACCAAAGACAAAAAAATTCTATTTAAGATTAATTAAAATTAAGATACAGTTTTTTATAGAATTTCATGTACTTATTGTAAACAACCCATTTACTAATTTTATGCTTCCTCTTTCTCTTAATGTATTGTTAAAAATACTCAAAAGGCATCAAAAACTAAAAATAAGATGTAAATTCTAGTAGGGGACAGATTGATTGATTTGAGAAATTAAGTAGTTCAATCCATTTGTTTCTAAATACTGAAACAATAGACTAAACTCCACAGTAATTAAGTCAGTTCCTAAAAAATATGCAGTCTGATTGACATTTAAACTCCCAAATTCTTGAATAATGAAACTGTTAAGGGAACTAAAATACACACACCTAGTTTCTAGTTGGCAATACCTTAAAATATTCTGCATAAATAATTTTAAACTTAAGCATTAACATTAAAGAAATAATTAGAACCATATTTTTCATAACAAAGTCATAAAAGTGACCTTTATTTTATCAGACTATAATTTGCTTCATCACTGTTTTCTTAAACCACTCTAATGGCATATATACCTTGACAAGATCCCACAGATGGTTATGATTATGTGTAACGAGACAACAAGTTCATTGAAAACCTTTACAGATGCTTAGCTAATGGGATGTCACATTAAATCTGATATAAGATTTTAAAATTTCAGATCAATTATATTATAAACAAAGATATATCATTTGTAACTGACATTCAACATTTCTAAATTAATTTCATAAAACACTAGATTACTAATATATTTATTTAAGAAAAAGCTTTGAAAAACAAGTGTAGACATTACATAGTTTGTCCTTGTCACACAAAACTCACTTGCATCATGTGCCCTGTGGGGAGGCAAAGGGAGCTGGAAAAAATATATACATATATTTTTTGCTTTCAACATCTGAGATATAGATGCTTCTAACTACAAAACTCTGGTAAATGTCAGAATTCGATTTGACTACTTCTTACTTCCTCTCTTAATGCTTAATGACTAATTCCTTAGAGATGTCCTTAAAAGCCCTAAAATGTTGTCCTTCAGTAGAAACTTTCACCAGCAATCAATCAGGAGCAAATTAGATGATTGTGTTGAAATGTGCTACACTGTTTAAGCTAACAAATGAATGAAGAAAGGTAGTATATCGGAACATATGCCACTACACTGAAGTCGCTAAAAGGGTTTGTTGGAAGAATATTTGGTTTCCAGTGTAGCAAGTATGGAATAAGAAAGGACAGTGATAAAAGAATACCAAGTCATATGGAAATCCAAATATAGTGACAGACACAATTATTTTACTAATTGCTAATGAATACAGTCAAGTGGCTTCAAAAAGCAAAACTTTGCTTGGACTATTTCAGGTTTTGACCTCTGCATGAGCAAATGCATTTAAACTGAAGCCCACCAAAATTGATTAACGGCGCCAGCCAAGGCCAGCATGTAGTTGAAGCTTTTTCCATCTATCACATGGCCCCAAGGATAGTTAAATGAACCTTAAAATGGCTACAAACAGCTCAATGAATACACAGAGTCCTGCCAATTAGAAATAATTAGGCAGTCATTTTGGTGGTAAGTCTTTTTAAGTGCATACATAACGATGCAATGATGCTTATTAACGATCTCATATGAGTATGCTCAAACAGCCTGAAATAATTATGCGACTATCACAAAGCCTTGCTCATCTCTGTACTTCACCTTAATGCATGTAAAAATCTACTTCATTACCTCCAGTAATTAATCCTCCATTAATTGCAGGAAAAGCTCAGTTTACCAAGCTTCATTTCTAATTATCTTATAAATAGTTATGGTTCTAATTAATGTGTTCATTAAGATGAATATCTTTCTCAAAGCCATGCTCAGAGCAAAGGTTCCACTTATTCTCTCAAAAGCCTCACTAGCCATAAGGTGAGGCCATTTTTGGTTGCATTTGCTTTTATTTTAGTATACTCAACCTCCTAATTGGCATTTAAAATCTAATTTGGAGAAACTTCAAGAAAGCTATATAGGGAGAAACGGGAGTAAAAAGATATTTTCAAACTCTTTCCCAATCAATTCTAAAACCTTAATAGGAAAACTTTAGTGCATATTTTTTTATAAAAATTGACTAATATGCTTAAGTACTATGTCGAAGTAAATTTAAATTCCAAACAAACTTAGCTTTTGCCCCTTCTTTTCAATTAGAAAATAAGACAAGAAAGATAAAATATGCTATTAAAACAAATGCATTTAAATTTACATTAAATTACAGAGCTAAAATGGATCACCAAGATTTTATATCATCTTAGAAGCACAGCTAACCTATGTGCTTTTTTTTAAAAACAGAAATCTATGTCTGCACTACAAAGTATACAGCACTTAAAAACACACTGGCTATGCTTAAAAGATATGATGCAAAATCATTCTTTTTGTAAACATAAATGTTCCTATAATTTTGTAAAACTTTAAAACAATTGTGCAGATAGTACAGAAGCACAAAAGATATCCTTAATTTAAAAAAAATAAATTTTATTTTCTATGAATAGCAAAAACCACTTATTTGGGAAATTAAGTTCATAAAATCCTTTAATAAAAAAATAGAGCAGTTATTAGTGTAATAATCGTGGCAGTTAGTAATAAAACTATAGTTCCACATATGATAGATGTCTCTTGCTTCTCTGTTGTTTTCGCTCATTAATCTTCCCCCCAGTCTTCTTCCATAAGATAAGCCTACAGAACAGTTTCATTTATGAATTTAAATGTGCAAACTTCTAAAAAAAAGGATTCTCATAAAGAATTATCACAAGTATAATTTCTACATTTATTAAATTTCTCAGAATAAACTTTTAAAAATTAGCTTTACAGAAAACCACCAAAGCATTGTGTTTCCACATTAAAATATCTGATTATAAGTAAAGTTGCTAAAAAACCTAGATGGAAATTTACAGTGAGGGAAAACCTCATGTTTTATAGCCACATGAATTCATTTACTCATCATTTTATGTTCTAGGTACCTTCAAGGTGCCAAAGGTAGTGATGAGTAAGACAGGGGTGGGCTCTGCCATGATGGAGCTAAGAGCCTAATTCTTTTACATTAAAGTACTGCTGCTACTTGACGCATTCATAGGAACATGGATGGAACTAGAAGGGATTATGCTCAGCAAAGTAAGTCAGAAGGCAAAAGAAAAATACCAGATGGTTCCGCCCCTAGGAGGAATATAAGGGAACCAAATAAGGATCAAGGAAAGGAATAAGAACAATAATAATAATAAAGACACAAAAACCAAAAATGAAAAGACAAGGACAAATTGGGGACACTTGGTGGGGAGGGAAGAGGGGGAGGGTTGAGGGCAGACGGGAGCACAGGGGACTGAGGTGATGGTGCACTGGTGATATGGAGATGGGGAATACATGGGGGTTACAATTGATGTCAAATATATATAAATTTTTAAAAAATTAAAATTAAAAAATATATATACTGCTGCTAACCTATTGGACACATTGCTACAAAACAGAACAAGTCAGTTTTAGCTATAATTTTCAATTATTACAATAAAGATCTGTATCAAGTATTCTTTAATACTTGATATATATAACTGATCCAGAGTATCAGTATCCTACTCTATCCAAAAAAGACATCATGGCCCATTCAACTATGTATTGCTGAGCCAAATACAACTGAGGCACAAAGTTATACTATTATAACAGAAAATGTGTAGACATTCCAAGATGTCTCCAACAATTTCAAAATCTGAATCATAATTTCTCATCAAAAAGATCATTAAGTCCAAAAAATCTCATTTTTATTTTAAAAAATCATTATTTCAAGGGGAAAGGAAAAAGAAGAGCAAACAGTGATAACACAATCAACAACTTCAGTAACACAACAAAGTTTCCATAATTACTTAACCAATATCATAAAAATAATGTTGATGTTAGGCCATCACAGTTCATTTTGTGTTTAGGCTAAACAAATTTCTTCTAGGCAAACAAATTTCTTCCTATGTCAACAGTCTTATAATTGAGTTGGAAGCAATGGTTCCTAATAGGAGACAATGAAATGCTGAAAGAAAAAAAGGTAAGAAATCCAAAAGCTTAGATTCTAATGGGCGAACTTTAAATGGACTGAAATGGTTAATATTCCTAATTACTTTGATTAGGCTCTAACTTGAGGTCTAGATAAAATGCTTCTTTTCCTAACTACTCCATTAGAAGTTATGCTTCTTCTTCACCATCACATGGATTCTAGTGACAAAAATAAAGGAAACCCATTGCATAGCATTTACATAGCCTTTCTTCAACCCAATCAGAAAGAAGAAAGCAGATAGCAAGAACAGACTAAAATAATACTATATGAAAAGACTTTTGATAAGTACAGCGCAGTACCTGCCAATTAATGGTATTTAGTCTTCAGGCATTTTAAGATATAAAAATCTATGTAACTTTTACAGACTTGGTTAACTTACAGTAATTAACATTTTAAAAAGCAACAAGATACTGGAGAGCTTTATTATATCACATTTTCTTCATAATATCCATCATGACATTGGCAGTGTATATATTATTGAGAATATTGTCATTCTCCCCACCCACACCAAAGAAAAAGTATTCTCCTTCATCCTGGACCCAAGATGAGTCTATGATTGCACTGGCCAATGAAATGTTTGCATAAGTGACACAGAAGATTTAAAATATACTTAGGAAGTTGAGTTTTCCTTTTGTCTATCAAAACTATGCTGATCCAAGAGGATGAGAGGCAAGAAACTGGTCTAGCATCCCAGCTGGAGTCATGCCCTAGGAGCCTAGCTTCCACCAGAAGAGGCAAAGTCAACTCACAGATGTCTGCTGGGAAATCTTTTGCTGTGTGCCACTGAGTTCTGAGGTGATTTACGATGCAGCATTATGGTGGCAACAGCTGACTAATACAATGACATTATTTGCATCAGAGAGTATTAGGCTCTGGAGCCAGTCATCTAGCCAAAAGGAACAAAGAATAAAACCTGGTGGGTAACAGAAAACAGGAGCAAAAACAAGGGTTTGAAATTCCAAGTGTTATGAATTCCCAGCTTTAGAATATAAGCATGAGCAAATAACTTGACCCCCAGAAGTCTATTTCTTCATCTGTTAAGTGAGGGTAATATACATGTTAAAAGGTTAGAAAGGCTACTGTGAACAACAACAAAACTATGATAATAATCCAATCCCATAATTCCTAACAATAAATGCTAAAAAAAAATTTTAGTTTCCACTTTATTTTTCTTGACTTTAAGTCATTTTTAAATAATGGCATTTTTTAAATAAAATGTCATCACACTCTCACAAAATATCATATGTTAATAGTAACTCTAATTGTTTTTTACTAAACATTTGGTGAAGTCATTTTAGAATGCTAATACCATGTCAGAAAGGAACCCTCCCCTTCCTCACTGATCTTAATAAACATCTATCTTCCTCTCCTATACCATAAATCGAGTTTTTCATGTTAATCTGTTTTTCTAGAGGAAAATCAGGAAGAAGACTTTTACTTGTTTACTAAACAAAATTCCCATATATTTTCCTGCATATTGATTTATCCCTCCCTCAAGAAAGTTGACAAACAATAGTTAAATCATGAACACAATTTCCCCATTTCAGAAGAGCAGATTCATCAAATAATACTAATAAAATTATTTGAGTTACTCAGAAGATGCACTATACACATTAAAATCTAGTAGTATTTTTTTTTTTATTTTAATAAGTGAATGGCTTGGGGTGGTGCTGATTTCTTTAAAAACAGAGGCTTCAGGGAAGGTCAGAGATTTAGACACAGACATAATCATTCATCATAAAAGACTTCAGGGGACATTTTAATAACTACCTGTGGCAGGATCTCTCTCTTATTCATTATAAAATTCCCAAGACAGACTTTGCTTTCTCATTCATAGTCACAAGTAAACAAAATGGAAGTTTCACATTACATGGAGTGTGAGTAAATGCATTTAAATACCAGTTGTTTTATCAATACATTCATCACCATAGTTTGCAGCAAACAAGAGGAAAGGCTTATAGAACTGAAGTGAACACACACATACACACACCCCATATACATCCACATATAAAACATTAAGCAAAGATTATTGAAGTTATGTGACATTCACTGTTACTTTTGAATGCGAGGTCACAAACAAAAATATTATTGAAAAATAAATGACCAACCACCAACATGAATCAAGTAAGCATCTCATCCATACTTTTTTTAATTTGGGAGAGGGTTCAAATTTTTAAAAGTGTTCATCAAAATAAAGTTATATATGTTAGTGTATGTTTAGTTATGTGATATGGAGTGATGAAATAAACATTTAGAAAAAAATATAAAGAAAATCATTTCTCTAACTCTACCACAGTTTTTCCATTTAATTTAAAATACTCTCAAGCAAGATGTGTTTCTACATCCTTTTACCTGTAAAAATGTACTATTCTCACCTGAATCCTGATACTTATCTCCCTGCAAAACACCCAGAATGCAATCAAACTTGGCTCTCACAGCTTCAATTTGATAGGTAAATTTGACTTCTCAAATTATAAAACAGTGGTAACTCAAAACTTCAAAGATGGTTAGGAACAAATAAAACTGTGGAAGTGTATTTTTCACAGGTCGTAAAGCCTAAAAATTTATACTCCTACACTCAAGTTACTAGTCTTCACATTCTCCTGCCTTTTATATCTACTTTTTGGCTCCTATGCCCCTTTAGATGAGCCAAACTTGTAGACAAATGGTCATCATATTCTGTTCTGGAATGCTTGAGAACACTTTCACTTTGCACCAACAGCTAGTCATTATTCTTATAGGTGTGCAGTCAGTCTCGGCCACATAGCTTGCCTGACTCCTAAAAATGTAATCTGGTCTCGGTCCTCTTATCTGCACATGTCTTTCCCTTAGACCACTCTTACTTATGGTCTCTGGTGTCTGACTTCACAAAACTCTGGCTAGGATACAAGACAAGAGAAGGTCTCTGGACAGGAGTACTTAGTAAAGTGCACTACTGGGAGAAAAGGCTTTGAGGCTATTTTTTGTGGACAGAAGATATCTCAATTTCCAAAGAGAAGAAAAATACACCACAGCTATGAGAAATGCTGATCCAGGTTTGTTTCTCATTTCTATAGCTTTGCCAGCCCAAAGTAAAGGAGGAAAAAAAGACAATGCCTGGTAGAGATTCTATTATAAAAGAGAAAAAAAGTTCTAAAGGAAATTTAGATAGGGTGCTGCCTTATAGAATTTTTAAGGAAATATTTAAAATGAATATTAAGTGAAATAAGTCTTTTAAAACTATATTTTGGACTAAGGTAGAAGACTATGGGTGCTGCGGTGGTGGAAAAACTATGATAACCACATTGGAGGTGAAAAACCTACAATGTGGGAGGAAAACATAGGAATGTAAAATAATGGTACATCATTAATTAAAAGAAAAGACTTCCTAGAATAATTGATACTATGGTGAAGACTGTGGCAGAATAATATCATGATAATAAGAAAAAAAATTTTTAAAAAACCCTACATTATTTTAAAGCAAAGCTATAAATTTCTTCACCAAACATTAGTTAAGTGCTAATTAGAAAGCAAAGGTAAGAATTCATATAGCACTTTATAAGTCTCTTGAGTACATTTGTATATGCTTCAAAACCTAGTAAACTACTCATAAATATTCCATAAATTAATGTTTCTGAAATATTTTTATTTAAAAGGTGAAAGTGAGTTTTTAACCTTATTTTTTGTGTAAATAGGGACCACTCATAAAAATCAGCAAAACCAAAGCACTGAAAAATCAAATAGGGTATATATTACTTGCTTTTCATTGGTTCTCATGTAATGGGCAAAGACTATAGCTACATTGCCAGAACTGCAGGGTCTCTAAACAGAAAGATCTGTTCTGAACCAACCAAATTCTGCTCAAGATAGTCAATAGTGAGAATTTATCCTATATCTGCCAAAGACAAAACTCTTATATTCACAGATTCTAAGCCAAGATCATAGACACTAAGTTTGTCTTCAGAAATTCCACTTCTGGGCCTCCCTGGTGCCGCAACAGGTTAAGCAATGCACTATGAAGGAAACCACAACCTCGGCAGCACGAGTTCAATCCCTGCCCCTGGCCAGGGAGGGGACCCACATGGCACAGCAGACCTCTCCTGCCTCGCCTGCTGCTCCCCTCAACAGTGTGTTTCAGTCAATCTGCCTGTTCTGCTCCTCACTCTGTCTCTGGTGGATCCTCTCACTGCCCCCACCTCTGGCCTGTATCCCCACTCTTGTGTGCATAAATAAATCTTAAAAAAAAAAAAAAAGGAAATTCCACTTCTGCTTTTACTGATGGTAAACCTTAATACATAAGAACTTAATGCATTCCTCCTTAGTAAATCATGACATAACTATCCTATGAGATTGCTCTAAGGATTACAGGAAAAGAATACATACTAAATGTTTTGTATTAGTACCTGGCCCTTACCAACATGGCATGTCTTAATGCCAGTAATTGGCACATCTTATTACTAAGAATTGTTATAATTATTATTATCAATCTCAATTTTACCAATTATTAGCAATCTCAATTTTTAGTTTACCCAGTCTTCACTTCTTACAATGTGCTAGATGTCTTGTAAAGTTTTAACAATAAAAAGATATACTAGACACAGCTAAATATGATACAGTTAAGGGTTCAGGTTATTTCAGATTCAGAATTTTGTTGTTTCATTGGAGAAATAGAGAAGAAAGCTGTATTTTTACAAAACATAAAGTATCTCTCAAAAACATGCCTCTTAAGTCCAAGAAGACAATCCTGGTTCACATGAAAACTTTCTAGTGAAGTTCAACATCATAAACATGATACCTGGGGCCTTCAGCTTTCCTAAAGGGCCATACCTATTCAAATTCTGACCAAAGACAATCTCTCTTAGATCATTTCACCAAGAAAGGAAGGATGACTACCAAGTAATTCTCCTATTTATTTATTCCTACTACAGTATCATTTCAATCATGTTCCCTAGATTCCTAGCAATCTCAATGGAACTCCTGAAAGCGCTCATACAGTGACACCATTACCCTGAAACACAATACCCCGTGCACTTGAAAAATACAGTTCAAGAAAAGAAACATACAGTGAATACCAACAAGTGAAAAAAAAGACTGCCTAACCTAGCAACTTTAAAAGCAGAGTTCCACTAAGAATGGAACTTCCATATGATCCAGCAATCCCACTCCTAGGAATATACCCAAAGGACACAAATACACTGATTCAAAAGAATACCTGCACCCCTAT
>JAGFMF010011796.1:9841896-9871344 GCA_019455555.1 Galemys pyrenaicus
ACTGAGGTGATGGTGCACTGGTGAGATGGTGATGGGGAATACATGGGGATTACAATTGATGGCAAGTATATGTAAATTTAAAAAATTTATATTAATAAATAAATAAATAAGCAGAGTTCCGTGCATTTCTCCAAACAGAAAATGCTGAAGATCACTTTGATGGGTAAGGGACTATCTGGAAGAGGTGAGTACAAGATGGAAGATATAACCAAGAATAAATCTATAGAGAGGCACAAACAAATAGAGGAGCTATAAAAAGGTACTTACTTTTAAAAGTGGAAGAGGCAGACCCGGCAGAATGGCTCCCACAAAGAAGGGTGGGCAAGAAGAAGGACCTTTCTGCCATCAGTGAGATAGTTACCAGAGAACACACCATCAACATTCACAAGTGCATCCATGGAGTTGGCTTTAAGAAGCGTGCCCCTAGAGCACTAAAAACGATCCAGAAATTTGTACTGAAGGAAATGGGCACTTCAGATGTGTGCACTGATAACAGTGGGCCAAGGGAATAAGGAATGTCCCCTATCGTTTCCGTATACGGTTGTGCAGGAAATGAGGATGAAGATTCACCAAACAAGCTGCTTTGGCTACCTATGTGCCTGTCACAATTTTCAAAAATCTTCAAGCAGTCAATGTGGATGAGAACTAATCACAGTTAACAAATAAAGATACAAAACTGAAAATAAATGAATGAATGAATAAATAAATACGTAAGTAAATAAATAAATGTATGTGGAAGAGAGGCTACTAAGTTTGTAGGTTATCTGGAATTTTTTACTTGCTTTGCCCAGCAGTTCCTGGATACAGGTAGGGCTTATATAGGCATCTCTGTACCTATTGAAGTATATTTTCAAGCATGTTAGATCTTAATTAAGAGATGCCATTAAGGTGACTTTTAGTATAAGATAAAGTATGTAAAATAATGAAGTACACCAGAAGTTACATCAGCTCTTCAGTTCCAACTAAAAATCATACTAAATATAAAACTTTAAAGAAAGTATCACAATTCAATTTTTATTCAAATCTCACCTCCTGGAAAGAAGAAATATTTTTAAATAACATATAATCCAAAGTATCTCACTTTAGGTAACAGATACAAATGAGAAATACAGAGTAACAGACTTTTGTATACCAAATTACTTCTCACACAAGTTCAAAGATGAATTCCAAGAGAATAACTGTAGGAAGAAGATGAATTTCATTAGTACAGCTTTTACTGTTCTCAAAATACTTTCACAAAATATCATTGATCCTTATATTGATTCAGTGGAAAAGACAAAGGAGATAATCAATTCCGGTCACTTATCTGCTATATGCCAGTCACCATCTGGCTACCAGCAATACCAATAGAGTGACCCAATCATCCTGCTTCAACAAGACTGAGAAGCTTCTTTTTTTTTTTTAAAGATTTATTTATTTATACATAAAAGAGCTGGGGTACAGGCCAGAGTCCAGGGCAGTGAGAGGATTCACCAGACAGAGTGGGGAACAGAACAGGCAGACTGACTGAAACACACTGCTGAGGGGAGCAGCGGGTGAGGCAGGAGAGGGCTGCTGCTCTATGTGGGTCCCCTCCCTGGTCGGCGGCAGGGATAGAACTAGTGCGGCAGTGGCTGTGGTTTCCTTCATAGTGTGTTGCTTAACCCACTGCGCCACCAGGGAGGACCCCTGAGAAGCTTCTTCGGGCACAGTACTTTCAATGCTAAAACACAGAAATCACAGGCAAACCAGAAGAGCTAATAACAATACCAAAATTTAATATGGCATATAGGGCATGGGCATTGTCTTCAAGGAACACACCTATTTACTATTAAGATTCCTATTGTAGATATTTCTTTAAGTGAAACTTAAATTGAAATTATTTACTTATATGATTTTCTCAAAACACAAAGTAAATTCTATCCTTTTCTTCGATGCCATGCTAAGCAGGGGGGGGGGGGGGACGACAAGTAACAATCTTACACAATAAAAAAAAAAGTTATACTGATGCCAAAAGTGAAAACTCCTTAATTAAAAGGATATCTAAAATAAGTGGCATGTCTTTCTACCAACTATTATTCAATTGAAAATATCCAGCCTTTAAGCTAGCACATCCTTTAAACAAGACTAACAGTTGGCAAAAACAATTCAGCACTATACCTTGGGTCCTTTAAAATTTCTCTTTTGCTTTTCTACAAGGAATCCTAAAACTAACCAAAAACTTTGTGGCACATAATTTATAAAACAAAGGCAATTTAAAGAGCTTCTTTATTTGAAAAGATATAAAGAGTTAACAGAAATGGATAAGGTTAAAAATAAGCACCACAGAAGTCCTCCTTATCTGCAGTGTACTTTAATGAGAATAAAATTAGCATGATATTTTCTAAAAGTTATCTGTATGCCTTATTTTGTCAAATAAATATTCCCTATCCTCCAAATAATTTCCCACCAAGATAAGTAGAAATGCTTTCATTCATCTTGAGAAGTTTCACTTACTTGTACTAAACTCCTTCTATTCAGTTAGACTTAGCACATGCACCAAGCTGCTCCTACAGCCCCTGCTAGGTTCTATACCAAGATGCTGCCAGCCACAGGTCAGACGGTATTATCTAAAGGTCATTCCACAGACTTGCCAGCAACCCTTGGTGCAGCTCATCATGTATACGAATTATTACTTCATCCAACCAGATTCCCTCATTTAAGAATTTAAACCAGGATGTAGTAAGAAAATAAGAGAATAACAAATCAAAGTTAAAATAGAAATACCAAAGGTACTCACATGACCATTGAATGTGTCACATAATAAATTAAGAGCAAAATACAGTTATAAGATAAAGAAAAGATTTATTCTGTAGAAGTGAAGAAAATAGAAAATACTAGTTGAAACAAAGGAAATGCAGAGACAGGAACCAAGGCAATTCAATTCTGAGGAAGTAAACTGAAACCACAAGCATCTTGTCCCGGAGAACCTCTTAAAACTTTGCAAAGTAGGGAGAACAGTAATCACAATTTACAGATGAGTAAACAAGTCTCGGTAGAGGTCAATAAAATATTGGTTCTAAGCCATGGAAAAGGACCTCAGATCCAAGATTTAAATTTTCTTATCTAATAATACCTTTGCAACTTTATTCTTCTGTTTTCTGGCTCATGTCTACGTTTTCCCACCACACCTCCTCATTCTCCTGCATACATCTTTCACGTACAAATTTGAATCTTATAAATTTTATAAGGAGAATGATCAAGTCACTCCTCCAGCCCAACTGAACAATTCAATGACCCAATGCAATGACTGATCTCATGTTCACAGAGTATCTCAAACCCTAAGCCAGGAAAGCTAAAAAGGTGACAGATAAATGGAAATGTGTGAGAAGTTCATGGTTTACTCTTATCCAGAAAGTATTTTTGAGACAATCCTAGATGATAAATATCTACCAATGACCACATTTAACAGTAACATTTCTGAGCTAATCAAAACAGACCAGTACCAGTTCATGATTACCAGTTCATGACTGACAACAGAGGAAGGAAATTGATAAGAGTAAGAGCTTAGAAATTTTTACAGTAATTTGATATAACTATATTTTTATTACATGTTAAAAATTAATCTATAATGAATTACAAATTAAAAGGGAATCTGGGGCCTCCCTGATAGCACAAGGGGTTAAGCTCGACACTATGAAGCATCCACTGTGACTGCAGCCTGAGTTGGATCCCCGGGATCCCCGGCTAGGGAGGTGACCCAAATGGGGGAGCAGACCTCTCCTGTTTCACCCACTGCTCCCCTCAGCACTGTATTTCAGTAGATCCACCTGCTCTGTTCCCTATTCCGTCTCTGGTGAATCTTCTCACCTTGCAACTCTGGCCTGCACCCACCTCTTAAGTTCATAAATAAAACCTTAAAGACAAAAACTTGAATGCTTACTATAGAATTGAAGCATCCAAAGGGGAGGAGTAAGAACAAAGAGGAACAGAAGCACAATGGATTATGGTGAGGGACTATTAGTGACACAGAGGTGGGTGCACTATGGTGGGTGCACTGAATGGGGGGTAGGGGGCGTCTTAATATTACCCCAATAAAAAAATTTTTTAAATCTATCTTTCTTAAATTGAAAAGATTTTTGAATCACCCAGCAAGGTAGTATCATTCAAGAAAGATTTTTTAAATCTGTTTTAAACACTATTTATTGATTACTGCTTAGCCACATGGAAATGTAATCTTTTTATTTTGTCCAGGCTATAAGAAATAAAAACTGAAACATTGTGATCAAGGATAAATTTAAAGTTAGTGGTATCAGTAATTGAAAAATGAAGAAATTTTGAAGACATAGAACACAGATTTCCTAAAGTGACAGCAGCTCAAATATGGAGGCAGGTATATACCAGAACATGAGTAGCTGGTTAGAAAACCCCAAAATACAAATTTAACAATAACACTGTATCACATTAGGAAAATATTCTTATTTTTTAAAGATGCAAAGTGAAGCATGTATGGGTGAAAAACACAATGCCCAAATGTATATGACATTGAAATACTTCACCAAAGAAAAGAGGGAGAAGGAGGAAGAGGAGGGTGAAGGGGCAGCAGGAAGAGAAACAGGGGCAGGAGGAGGAGGAGGAGTGGAGTGGGGCAAGGTAGGGAGAATAGGAAGAGAAGAGGAGGAGGAGAGGGTGTAGGAACAGGAGGAAGAGGTGGTTCAGAGGTAAGAGATGAAGAGATAAGGACCAAGAGAAGGAGGAGCAGCAACACCACTATCTGCTGCACCAGCAAAGTCAAGGCAAAAGTCTCAGAAACTGCTGAATGCAAGGAAGGGGAAAGCTAATAACAAAAACCATCACAGTAGTAGACACATGCCTTTAACATTAACAAAGAAACAAGAATTCTACAATAACGGTAAGTTCATATAACAGAGCTAATGGCTGGTAAAAATATTCCTTCAGACTGTCAGAACTAAGTTCCTGAAAATTCTAGGAACACTCTTAAATAAGAAACTCATACTCCTATTTTTTAACGAAATTGTAAGACAATGAATAAAGCTTCAAAGATATGCTTTATAGTCACAAAAATAAAGTACAGGAGAACATACTAAATAACTAGCAAAGTCATTTCCCTACCCTAAGTCAATTATAAGCTACACTTTTCAACTTGTTTCTGAAACTAAGAGGCGTTATGTTACTGAAGCTGACTAAGTAATAAGTAATAACAGGGCTAAAACAAGAAGGTAAGGAAATAGATGATAACTGGGAAGAAACTGTCTCTTCTCATAGCTCATAAATATTTCTACTTTCATAGTCATTTAGGTTCAATTATGAAAGTTACTTGCAGGTTTCTGACATTAACATAAGTGTTCTTAACTACTAGGTCTGTGTAATTTTAGAATGTGAACTCTTCTAAGAATACATGAAAAATTATGTATGCAAATAAGTGTAATTTCTGGGTTTTCATCAGATCTGTGGTTTTCATCAGATTCTTCCTTTGACATCCCATTTTTAACAGCTGATGTGATCAAAGAAAAGTTAAAATCAACCACTAACCGGATTTTTCTGCTTTTGATAAGCCAATAAACCTGGAATTTTCTCTATCCTTTGAATAAATCTTATAATATAAAGCCTCTTTCCATTTCATTATTGGCTAACAATAATTCATTCACAACTCACCTGAAAGTCCATTTGTTTATACATTTTCTCAAAATAGAGACTTCAAAAACCAAACTGTACCTATTAACTTCTACAAAAGCTTTGTATTTTAAAAAATATGCTGCAAAATTCTAGTTACTGCTTTTACAACTTAGTAGGAATGATTTGTGATGCTACAGTTATCTGGTCTTTAACCTGAGAGCTATTTTTCCTTAGTCTGTATTCCATAAGCTTGATAATGGGAGTCACTTTAAACTCTTTGGCAAAGATTTCCCCCTTTCTCTCTGGCATCAGAGCTGACAGTATGCCTTTGATTCCACACTGTCCTGGCACTCTATGTGTAGCACTGCCAGACATCTACCTTGGCAGTAACAGTTCTGACAGTACACATAACCTTCTTTTTCATCTCTTCTCGCCCAATATCACAAGGGCTACAAAATACCACATGGTAATACACATAGCTCAATGATAAAATATAATATATTTTCATGACACTTAATATGTATGTGACCAATTGCCTAAGAAGCAACTGGCAGAAGAACAAAGGTGGAAACAAGTGACCCAGATGTCCAGCAGAGGTTCTGAGAAACACATACATAGAGAAGTAAATCTACATTATATCTGAATTTCAAATAAGGCAAACTCATAAATGAGAAAGGATTACTATACTCATAAAATAAGAGAGATCTGGAAAGAGATCTGGTAGTCATTATATACTGTTTTCTGAAGAGTAACATTTCCAATGTGCTGTTACAGTCAGAAGGCCAAGCCTAAGAGTGGCCATTAACAGAAAGCATATTGGAAACAGAAAAGAAAATACTACCTAGTCTCTTTCATACAAAACCATCTTTTGACGAGAGCCAGACAATACACAAAAGTGAAAATAAAATTATTAGGAAGGTAAGGGATGGGGCTTTCCATCTGAAGATGAACAATAAAATTTTAGAATCTTCAGCATGGAAATAATGCTGAAAGGTAACTGGCACAAAAAAGCAGAGATTCCAAAGACAAGAAATAGTGACAGCGTGTGAACATAGATAATTTCACAAAAACAGAATAATAGAACCAATGAAAGCACTAAAAGCCCTAGATTAGATAATAAAAGGAAATAATTACATATAGTAAATGCCAAAAAGTTCTTTATTTATAGTTCCTGTCACAATAATCCTCTGAGGAAACAAGATCTACTATACATTTGGACAAATATATATGGGAGAAAAATTAAAAGTGCAAATGTGTCTGTCCCATAGTTAACTTTAAAAAATACAGATTAACTGGATTTGGCAAAACTTTCTTTATATATAAATTTCACATCTAATCTTTTTGAATGAAAAGTTTATTATAAGTATTTTTAAAATGAACCTCATAAAGAATTACTGACGTTAACCACCATCAGAAACCTCAAATTAATATGAGCTCACAGATGGCATTTTTTGCATATCCTATAATAATTCTAAGTTGTAAAGTTTGCAGCACCTACAAAATAAACATGCTTATGAAAATAAAGTATTCAATCTCAAAAACTAGACAGTGAGCACTAAAAATATCATCAAACAGGAATCAGTTTCTATGAAATAGAATATGATCTTTTAAGAAACAAATTTATTAATATGTAATTTAGATAACTTCCTCACTAAACAATGAATGAAACTGAGAAAAAAACACAATAAAAAGCATAATTAAGGACTCTTTTACTTACAATCAACATTATAAAAAGATACAACTGTGGCGCCTCCCTGGTGGAGCAAGGGTTAGTTAAGCACTGCACTATGAAGCATTCCCAGCCACTGCAGCATGAGTTCAATCTCCAGCCAGGAAGGTTACCCACCTGACTCAGTAGACCTCTCCTGTCTTGCTAGCTGCTCCTCTCAGCAGTGTATTTCAGTCATTCTGCCTGTTCTGCTCCCCACTCTGTCTTGGTGAAAACACTTACCTCCCCCACACCTCTGGTCTGTACCCTAGTTATTGTATGCATAAATAAATCTTTTTTAAAAAATGATAAAACTGCTTACCTACTCTCAAATTACCTTGATATTTTAAATAATCACCAATTTTTATAAGACTTCACAGTTCTGCAGTTCCAAAGGAATAAGTAGGATAGCGTTAATTTTATGTTCAACAAATTACCTTTATGCACCTGTCTATCAGAGGACATGGAAAACATTATTTTCTACCTTTGATTATGCCAAAATTATATAAAAGAACAAATACAGAGAGATATAGAGAATAAACAAGAAAGATACAGAGAAAATCAAAAAGGAAATCTTATGATAATAAGCTTGTATAAAGCAGGGACTAGTTTAAATGTCTGCCAACAGTCAAGGATCTACCTGATAAAAATGCCTTGGCAATAAGTTAAATCTGACAGTAGAGATTGTAGAAGTCATATGTAAATCCTGGCCTGGGCTCTAACCAAAAGAAAAGGATTCCTCACACAGTACTTTTTTTTTTTTAATTTTCCATTGAAGCTTCCCTATACAAAGGAACAAAAAAATTCAGTGAGTGAACTCACTTCATCAACCAAAAGCAAGTATTAAATGCCTTCAACTTGACACTGTGCTAAATATCACATAAAGAAGTAGTCAATTTCTGGTTATCTATACCAGTGAAGAGAAGCAATGGAAAATCAAAATGGACAGATCATCCACTCAGTTAGTTTAGAGTCACGACCCCACTCTAC
The DNA here is from genome assembly GCA_019455555.1 of Galemys pyrenaicus. Classification (NCBI taxonomy): domain Eukaryota; kingdom Metazoa; phylum Chordata; class Mammalia; order Eulipotyphla; family Talpidae; genus Galemys; species Galemys pyrenaicus. The sequence goes on from JAGFMF010011796.1 coordinate 9,850,190, forward strand.
ACAGCAGTGAAACTTGGCTAAAAACCAGAAAAGTAGCCATAATTTAGCTAAGAGATAATGGATCCATTCAGCCAATTCAATACTCCCCAAATAGGGTTTCCTAGAACACTGTCATCCTAGGTGGAAATCTGGACACTGATTGGTAGCTGGGCAACAAAGAGCTTTCATGTAAGTCAAGAACAGAACTAGAATGTCATTGTGGTTGAAGAGCTAAGAAGAAATGTCTAACAGTCCTCTACTTTGTCATTAGAGAACAGATTCTTTATGCCAGCCAAAATTGAGATATTCTTAATTGCCTAATTTTTGAAAGCGAAGTCAATTTTTATTGTATTTCTTTTAGACCTAAATAAGAAACTCTGACATTAAAGTATTAAAATTGAATTAAAATACCTGAAAGTTGCAGAGCATCATCTTAAAGCAAAGCAACATAAAAGATAACATTTTAATAAGTCCAATACTATAGTCTACATAAAACCTTCTATTCAAAATAAATCACTGCATCTTTTATTTAAAAATGTGGGGATTTCATGACTAGTACTTAACAGTTCATCACCTTGACTCAGGTTGGATTATGTTATAAACCTAGAAGCAACCTGACAGAAAAGTGGGAAGGGGGATGAGAGGAGAATACCCTGTTTTTAAAACAAACTCAATAATTCCATTAGATGATTAATTAAAACTCCATATGCTTTCAATGTTGATGTAAAACTTCTGCTGGTTTTAATAGAAACAAATAGTGACCTGAATGAGAGTTGACTGTATCCATGGTTAGACCTAAAGTTTGGGCAACATCTCTATTTTGAATAAATGTTATAAATACGCCCTACCAAAGGTAAATAGAGAAACACACATTTATTTTACTGCATCCTTAGCAGACTAGCACAGATTCTTAAAACAAATTGATAGCCTCTTGTATTAACATGCTATTCATTATACCTAGCAGGCAATTCATTTTATACTATCTGTCCAGGAACAATGTTACCCAACTTTGTTCCTCCTGAATGTTCTCACTTTCTCCATCAGACCTGCATAATGTACATCTATTTGTAAACTAGATAGGGGAAAAAAAAAACCTGTAAAAAGAAAAACCCAAAATCACCACACCCTTAGGGGAAACATTTCGTTCAGCACAACTTGTTAACCTGGGGAGTCTCTAGTGTCAACTTCATAACTTCATCAACTAAAATAAGTAGCCTAAAATAATCTACTAACCCTAAAAATTCCACATCTATAACATTCTAGGGCCTCACAGCCACCTCTGAACATTATAAATCAGATTAACAAAAACTCATACAGGAGAGCATTTTCAATTCAAATGCACAAAGAATAAAAGCTCTAAAGGAAACTAGAGCAAACTACAGCTATGTAGGATATATAAGCTATGTATAAGCTAACCAAGTAGGCAATAATGTCTGTTAGTAAATTTCCAGTGCCTTCATGTAAGTTTAACTAGTCCTTTGGAGCATATTAACAGGCAAAATAGCAAGCACCTCCATTAGTTTGGGAAAAAGTCAAAAATGAAAACTTTTAAAAATTTGTTTTGTTTAAATGTCTAATATCATGAAACTTAATTCTCATACAATTTAGAAACAAAACTAAAACTAGGATAAATTCAATATTCATTTTATAGACAAATACACTGAGATTCAAGAAAGGTTAATTCATAACTTTTTCTAATTTCTAATTTGTTTTTAATGTCACCTATAATTTTGAATTAGTTTCTCTATGATAGAAATGAGAATAAAGTTAGAAATGATTATCACAGAGCTTAAAGCTCAATCCCTAAGTTGGAAATTGAGAGTGAGATTTGAGAAAACCATGTTTCTATTAAAAGTACTAGGACCAACTTTTGCCTGCTTGCTAAAATCCTGGGTTATGAGCTGTGAGCACCATGTATGATGGGAGAATGTAATTGGTCTGGGTGGACAAAGAAGGCTTTTCAAGTAAATGCCTTTAAATTAAGACCTTCAAATGAATAGGAGAAGATACACAGGAGAAAAGAACATTTTGAGCAGAAACAACCACATACTCAAGGGTCCTGATAGAAATAAAAAAGAACTTCTGAAAGTTCCAGCGGACTGGGGCAAGATGTTATTGAAGAGGCCAGAAACCAGATTAGAGAGAGACATCAAGCCTCAGGGACACTCTGTATTTTATTTTAATCCACTGTAATAAGGGAGCTACCATCAGATTTGTATTTTAACTGCAATATATAAATATATATATGAAGAACAAGCTGGGTAGAAAACTGTAATAAAAGATATACTATAATTTGGAAATGACCAATTATTTTTTCTCTTTAGACATTCAGAATCACTTTCTAAGCCTCATAAAACATGTAGCAGTAAACAGCATAGTTTAGAAGTTACACTAAGTTCTAATATTGTTATTCAGCTGACATAATAACATGGGTTGGTCAAAGATTGAGGTGATAAACCAAAAAATAACAGCTTTCATCTATTTGAAATAGTTTGGAGTAATTCAGGAATACCATACACATCCACCAGAATGGTTACAGTCACTGAATTAATCAATACTTGTTTCACTCCTCTGAAAAAAATACTTATCGATGCCTGATTTCAAATGTTTTACTATTATAGATCTAACAAAAATTGGGCCATAATGTGTGAGTTCTTAATTAAAAAAACATCATATATAAAAATCAAATAATACATTATTTGGTAAGTCCACATGTCTGTATTTCATAAGCTGCACAATTACAAGTTAACTGAATACCTTTCCAAAGAACCTTTTATTCTGTCAATGTTAGCTATTTATGTCTTGCTCTGAGAACGCAAAAGAAAGTCTTCCGTCTTCTACACTACAAAGAACAAAAAATCATACCAATCAGAAGATTCCCACCAAGAAACCCCTCACATCAAACTAATACCCCATTGATAATTCAGTAAAAGAAAATTCAGAATATATAGTGCTGATTTTTGTGAAATGGCTCATATGTCAGGGATCTTTCAAGACAACTAATCTAAAGCATGCTGAAAACTGTACAATGCCGATTTTCACTTAAAATTAAAAACACAATTTATAATTTTACAAATTAAACCATCAGATAGGAAATATTACTTGGACATACAAATTCAGTCTCTAAGTACATACACCTATAAAATCAAATATAAAAGTAAATGCTCCTTAAAATAATCTAAGAGAAGAATGTTTAAATTTACTGGCAGATAGGATGTTTACTAACAATGAAATAAGTATTAGTCTAGAAAAACAAGAATATAACTACGCTAAACAACAAATAATCATTTGAAAATCTCCAAAGGTTAACACATTCTTCTCACACAAATTTTTACATGACTTCACTCCTACTATTCTAAGTATTATGCTCCAATAAGAACTATCCTAATCTTCACCTGGCAATATTTTCAGACTGATATTATTATTCTCATTTCCTTGAATAATATCCATACTCCAGGGCCATTTTCCTGCTCATATTCAATATCATGCATGCTTGTATCAAGGTTCCTTTCTTCATATCCTGTCACAGTATCAATCACTGCCTCCTGTCCACTCAATCCACTTTTGATTTATCAGCCGCCGTCTTTCTGGACTCCATAACTCGACCCAAACCATTTTAACAAGACATTGACAAATAGCACCCAGTATCACATCAACCTGTTCCACTTAGTAAACTAAGAAACAGTAACTGTGACATCTCTGCATAAGTATTCCATTCTATTCCCTAGACTGATGTATATTAATGAGGCAATGGTATTTGAAATGCTTCTTCCACATCAGCATCTAATATGATCAAATTAGGAAATGGGATGATTTATTAAATTTTGTAGAGCTGAAATATTTCTTTATATCGCTATATGTGTGGTTTCAGAAAGTGAGCTGTTGCTTTCAATTTTTCTACTGAGGATGTGCCTGCATTTCACAGACGAATTATTGTCTTTAAAAAGATTGCAAGAAGGCAAAATGTTATTAAGCAAATGCTCAGTAAAACAAACTAAATCAGTTTTAAAATTCCTAATTTAATGTAAATCTTGGTTGTTTCACTGAAATTCAGTTTGTGATCTTATTAAGTCATATTTGCATCGTACTGTCTTGCTGTAGGACAGTTTTAAATTTATAGCATTACCGAGCAGCTTCACTTCTTGACTTTTAAGATATGTCCTCAATAAAATAATTGCTCCATAAGCACACATATTCTTATTTTCAGATATAAGACAAAATAAAGATCAATGGGTTAATAAAAGAATAAAATAAAAATACAAAATCAACTATTTGGGTCACTTGCATAATTTTCATAGTTAGATGTTAAAATGATTTTATTAAAGTGCTCTCCCAACTCAAAGTTCAATAACTGTTTCATAGATAGCTTAAATTTTAAATAAGGAATCAGTTTTTCACATTGTATCTGCATATAAAAGGGACATTTAATATATTCACACACAGAAAAACCAGTGGAAATGAGAATAAATGTAAAACTCTTATTTTTCTTACAGATTTTCAACTTACCTCATCTTCTATTTCCTAGATATCTATATATACCAGGAGTCAAAACTCCACTCATTTTAAAACTAAAGTACAAAATCAAATACATATAATTCTACATCTAGGCTGACCTCAGCATACTGGGCTTATATACTCAAAAGTTCTCTAAATGTAGGCACTAGTGATTTTTTTTTTTTTTGGTTCGTGAACAAATCAAAAGATTAAAAATATATGGATTCTAAAAATCTGATTTTATTCACTGATTAGAAAATATCTGTAAAACTTAAAAGAGCAATCCAATATAGGACATACATGAAAAAGGGAAACATTTAAAAGAACAAAGAGTAAAGAATTAACTGGGCTCCCAGACATTTACAACTTAGATTTTATTACATAAATGTGGATTATTTGTTTGATCATTGTTACATGGAGTAGTAATCTTTACAATTTTAAAGAGGCTAGTCTAATTTTAAAATTAAAAAAATTCAGTATTATTCAATTGAAGAAATAACATGAAAAATGGTACATTGTTAAAATAAAGTATAACTGTTCTCCTTAGTACCCAGAAAAGGACACCAAGAAAAGTTAAAGCATAAGAAATGCTGTCCTTTGTTCCATTAATAGATAAATAGGCATGGAGAGAACATGAGAATTAGACATATTTTAAAATCTGTTTAACTGACAAAATGTAATAAAACAGAAGCAAACTCATTATGTTACAGTACATAGAGACATATAATAAAAATAACATAGTAAAAAATAATTTATTTTTACTAATATTTTAACTAGTCTTTACAAAGTAATTTTAATACATTGTTTTATTAAATAAATGCATTTCAGAAACTGTTATACTTTCTATCCAATTAATAAATATTTCTTATATGTTCTAATCATAACACCATGTTCGTAACAAAAATTTCCTGATTTTCTCTAATACATTAATAATCACCCTCTTCCCTAAAGCCCTCTCACTCATAGTGTACAGAACACAACTAGTGGATTTCTCATTTAGTTTTTGTGGGTTTTTTTTTTAAAGATTTATTTATTTATACATACAAGAACTGGGGTACAGGCCACAGTTCAAGGTGGTGAGAGGATTCACCAGAGACAGAGCGGGGAGCAGAACAGGCAGCAGACTGACTGAAACACACTGCTGAGCAGAGCAGTGGGCGAGGTAGGAGAGGTCTGCTGCTCCATGTGGGCCCCCTCCCTGGCCGGCAGCAGGGATCAAACTCCTGCTGCAGAGGCTGCGGTTTGCTTCATAATGGTTTGCTTCATAATGCATTGCTCAACGCACTGCGCCACCAGGGAGTCCCTCTCATTTAGTTTTTGTTAGCGCATGCACGTAAGTATAATTACATCCCACTATATCTAAATGTTTCTTGGAATAGAAACTATATTGCACTGAAGGTGAAAAAAACTCAGAGAAAGGGCAATTAAAACATTATACTTGGGCCTCCCTGGTGGTTCAGTGGGTTAAGCAACACACTATGAAGGAAACCACAGCCACTGCCACACGAGTTCGATTCCTGCCGCCTGCCAGGGAGGGGACCCACATGGAGCAGCACACCTCTCCTGCTGTGCCCGCTGCTCCCCTCAGCAGTGTGTTTCAGTCAGTCTGCCTGTTCTGTTCCCCACTCTGTCTCTGGTGAATCCTCTCACCTCCCTGGACTCTGGCCTGTACCCCAGCTCTTGTATGAATGAATGAATGAATGAATAAATGAATAAATAAAACATTATACTTTATGGAACAGGAAAAATATTTTATAATTCACTTCTCTTTCTAAGTCTGAAAACAGAAGAATGAATGTGTCAATATCTATGTACACAGAATTGTACACAGAACTATAGCATGAAGGAGAAAATCAGGAAATAGTTATTCATTAGAAGTGATTTCATATTAATCTTTATGTTTATGTTTCATATACTAACCCTTATCTACACAGCAAAGCAGTACAAACAATAGTTGCATATAAACAAGATAAATACAACTTTATCAAAGGTTTAAAATTAATCTAAAATCAATAAATAAAATTTGAAAGTAATTTAAAATACTTTCTGTAAGAGATGTAGCATTATAAAAGAATCACCGGATTTGACTACTACCTCATATCAAATAAAAAAGTCTTCTATTTACATCTTCAAACAAAATTAAAGTGTATCTCTATTAAAGAAAAAAGATTAGGGCCTCCTTGGTGGCGCAGTGGGTTAAGCAACACACTATGAAGGAAACCGCAGCCAATGCAGCACAAGTTTGATCCCTGCCGCTGGCCAGGGAGGGGACCCACATGGAGCAGCAGACCTCTCCTGCCTCACCCACTGCTCCCCTCAGCTGTGTGTGAGTCAGTCTGCCTGTTCTGCTCCCCACTCTGTCTCTGGTGAATCCTCTCACCTCTCTGGACTCTGACCTGTACCCCAGCTCTTGTATGCATAAATAAATAAATCTTTAAAAAAAAAAAGAGAAAAGATTATGTGAAAGAGTACACAGAGCAAACTACAGGAAATATCTGTCTGGGAATGCCTTGTTCACAAGTAAATCTATAAAAATCTTCAATGCCAATTACACTCAGTGGGTCATTTGGATGGTGTAACATACAGCACTCTTTATAGCTTCATGTGAGGCAATTAAAAATTGAAGCTGACTGTGGAGGCTTCAATACATAGAAGTGACTAAAGAAGTTAGAAAACAAGTGATTAGTAAAAAGAAAAAAGGTGAAAAGTATTAACAAATAATCAATAACATCTCATAGATTAAAAAAGCTTGTGGTATAAATTAACATCCATTGTTACCAAAAACTATTCACAGCTAACAAGATTTTTCTTCAGTTTAAGAAAGAACAATCGGGCCTCCCTGGTGGCGCAGTGGGTTAAACAACACACTATGAAGCAAATCGCAGCCACTGCAACACGAGTTCAATCCCTGCCGCTGGCCGGGAGGGACCCACATGGCGCAGCAGACCTCTCCTGCTGTGCCCGCTGCTCCCCTCAGCAGTGTGCTTCCGTTGATCTGCCTGTTCTGCTCCCCGCTACGTCTGTGGTGATCCTCTCACCCCCCACACCTCTGACCTGTACCCCAGTGCTTGTGTGCATAAATAAATAAATCTTTAAAAAAAAAAAAAAAAGAAAGAACAATCATAAAAAAATCTAAAGTTTACAACATATTTGACAATAAAAGACTAAATACTTTCCTCCTAATACATGGGAAATGTCAAGGATGCCTATTCTCACCACATTTTAACACTGAAATGGAAATCCTAGACAATGTAATGGAGCAGGAAAATTGAATAAATGGCATATATTTTAAAAATAAAAGAAGTAAAATTATCTCAAGGTAATATAGTTGTTTTCACAGAAAATCCTACTATCTACTAGAAACTAATCTAAAAAGGCTAATGTAGTAGAAAATATCTACTAGAACTATTAAGATAGCAAAGTTATGAATTCTAATTAAATATAACACTATATAAAAACATACATCATGCAAAACATATAAGCAAACTATATTACAGTTTAGTGTATTTCTGTAACTGTCATCAAATAACTAGAAAATTAAATTTTAAAATATTTTCTTAATAGTGGCAAAAAGTAGGTCCTCCCTGGTGGTGCTGCTATTTGAGCACCGCATTGTAAAGCACCCACTGCACAACAGTGCCAGTTCAATCCCTTGTGGGGGAAGGGGAGGAGGACCCACATGTGCTTACCCACTGCTCCCCTCAGCAGTGTGTTTCAGTCCATCTGCCTGTTCTGCTCCCCACTGTCTCTGGTGAATCACTCCCTGCTACTCTGACCTGTACCCCAACTCTTGTATGCATAAATAAATCTCAAAAAAAAGTGGCAAAAAGTAAATTCAACAAAATATGTATACAACCACTATAATGAAAACTATAAGATATTACTAGGAGATATAAAGAAAATCCAAAAAATAAAAAAATATACCATGTTCATAGACAATAAGATTCACTTTTTTAGGCAATTCTCCCAATCCACTGATACAATTAACTCCCAATCAAAATGCCAGCAGAACCTCTTAAAGAAATTATCAAGCTAATTCTAAAAATAATAAAGATATGAAAAAAGTTAATATATGATTTCAAGACACAGTAAAATTATAGTAATTAAAATGGTAGATACTGTGAGAAAAATATGTCAATGACACGGGACAGTGTAGAAACAGAATCATTTTCATGTAGCTGATTGGTATTTCAAAAGACCATATATAGATGAAAACTTTTATAAAAACTGTTGCTAGACCATGTTTGGGGGGAAAAAAAACAAGCTTCAAGTTATATCCCATATCATACATAGAAAATTGTTTGAGAATGACGTGAGCAAGATGGTAGAAAAGGAAGTCACCATCACTATCCATCCTACATACTACAGAAACATTAAAACAATATACAAATCAAAATAACTTTATGAGAACTGCAAAAAACAAAATATTTACCTGAATCCAGATGAGAGCAAAGTCAAACCAATCATATTGAAATGGTAAAAAGAACAATCACATTACCCACTGCAAAAGCCTACACAGTTCAGCTTGACTCAAGACTTCTATTTTGGAGAATGTAAGGGTAAAATAAAGAAAAAACATGCACCATACATTCTGGCTTTTTAGAAGGTAACCTGAGATGCTGGTTTCCGTCTTACCTGATTCATTGCACTAGTGAAACCAGTATAATTTGTATGTCTGGGGGCCACTGAAAGCAAGTGGGGAAAGAGGTAGTTTTCTGGAGAAACAGAAAAACTGCAGTTCAGCAAATAAAAGCAACATGGTTCAGCACAACCAGAAGGCAGTGCCGAATTCAAAGGTTTCTACCTCAGGAATGAAAGAGGAGAGTTACACATGCAATCAAAAATTCAGATATTCAGAGATTTGCCCAAGGGAATGGTACATGTCTTGCTTGATTCAGAACGCTAATGGGGAGCTGTCATACTTTTAATGTCTAGGGGCCACTGACAAAGAAGCTGGGAAGATTGGTGCTATAGCACAAAATAACCTAAATTACTTCCGACACTCATCAGAGGGAACAAGAGATTACAAACTTGAAAAAGAGGTCAGCAAACTTTAAAATGGGAAATTACATTTACAAGTATAGAGAAGTCACAATCTCCAGGAAAAAGTTTCAGTGACTCCCAGAATCTGTCAGGAAATTTAAAAAGGTATTATTCCCTTGTACAAAGTCATTTATTAAGGAGTGGGAGAGGAAGTTGTTTTAAAAATATTACAAAGTACATGAAGAACAATGAGGAAATAATACAATCAAAGCAACAAAAAGAATAAAAGTCGAAAAATAATGGAGATCAATAAATAACCCAACAAAGAATGCAAGACAATTTTCTAAAATAAGTTCAGTGATATAGGGCCTCCCTGGTGGCACAGGGGTTAAACTCTCAGCTCTATCAAGCAATCAAGAGCCACTGCAACCTGAGCTTGATCTCTGGCCAAGGAGCCAACCCACATGGCACAGCAGACCTCTCCTGTCTTGCCCACTGCTCCCCTCAGCAGTGTATTTCAGTAGATCTGCCTGTTCTGTTCCCCACTCTGTCTCTGGTGGGTCCTCTCACCCTCCCATGCCTCTGGCCTGTATCCCAGTTCTTCTATGCAAAAGTAAAATGTCACATGAGGAAAAGAAAGACAATTTATACTTATAAAAGGATTAGCTCACCAAGAAGGCATCACCTCATATCAGATTATTCAAATATATGGTGCAAATGTTGACAGAAGTTAAGGGAGAATTAGAGAGTAACAAGAGATTTCAATATTCCACTTTCAGTGATGGATAGAACAATTAAGTAGAAGATCTATAAGGAACAGAGAACTGGAACAACACTATAGACAAAACAAACCTAACAGATATATACAGAATATACTACCCACCAACAGGATACACATCCTTCCTAAGTGCACACAATACATTATGCAGCTTAGGTCACAGGGCAATCGACAAAACAAATTTAACAAATTTAGTAAGATTCAAATCTTATGAAGTATCTTTTCTGACCACATGGAATGAAAACAAATCAGCGCAACAGAAAAACTGGAAAATCCACAAATACTAATACCAGTATTCACCAACGATGAATACTGATGCAAATACCTCAACAAAATACTAGCAAATCAAATTCAATCATGCATTAAACAAGTATACACTATAACCAAATGGGATTTATCCATTGAATGCAAGGATCATCAAATACATAAAGATTAACATATGCATTACAGCCTCTAACAGCATGAAAGACAAATATCACATGATCATTTGAGGCAGGAAAAAAAACATTTGACAAAATTCAGCAACTTTCATGATTAAAAATTAGTAGAAGTATTTACTACCACAAAATAAAGATCAAATATGAAAGGTTCATAGGTTACATCATACTTGTCAATGAAAGATCAGTAACAAGACAAAAATGCCTGCACTGAAAACTCTTACTCAACATAGTACCAGAATTCCTATTCAGAGTAATTTGGTAAATAAAAGGCATCTAAATCAGAAAGGAAAAATTTAAATTATCAACACAGAAACATTAATTTTGCACACACAAAATAAGTTATTAGGGGGGCCTCCCTGGTGACGCAAGGGAGGCCCCCCCCCAATGAAAGTCAAGTCACAACACTATGAAGCTATCCACAGCTACTGCAGCAGAAGTTCGATCCCCATCCAGGGAGGTGACTCACATGGCTCAGCAGACCTCTGCTGTCTCACCTGCTGCTCCCCTCAGCAGTGTATGTCAGTCAATCTGCCTGTTCTGTTCACAACTCTGTATCTGGTGAATCCTCTCACTGCACCCAACCCCCCAAACCTCTGGCCTGTACCCCAGTTCTTGTATGCATAAATAAATAAACCTTTTTTTAAAAAGTATTAGAACTAATAAAATCAATAAAGGTGCAGGTTACAGAACACTCAAAAATCAGTTGCATTTTTTACACTAACAATTAATAATCCACTTAAGAAAACAATCCCACTTACAATAGCATCAAAAAGAATACAATGCTTAGGAATAAAAATCAAGGAAACAGAAGACTTGTACGTGCTGAACTTGAAAACTTCAATGCTGAGACATTAAATATGACAAATAAATGGAGTGACATACTATGTCCACAGTTTGGGAAGACTTAATATTGTTAAAAATGTCTTGACTGTGAAAGCTTTCAACAAATTTAAAGCAATCCCTATCAAAATTCCCATGACATTTTTTTTTTGCAGAAATTTTTAAATCCTAAAACTTGTATGGAACCACAAAAGACAACAAGTAGCCAAAGCAATCTTGAAAAAGAACAAAGCTGGAGGTCTCACACTTCTTGGTTTCAAACTATATAACAAAGTTACTGTCATCAAAACAATATGGTACTGACATAAAAACACATGTACAGGTCAATGGAACCAAAGAGAGAGCAGAGCGATAAGCCCAGATATACTGATAGATACTCCTTTACAACAAAGGAATCAAGAACATAAAATGAGAAAAGTAGGGAATCAATAAGTGGCGATGGGAAAATTGGATAGCCATATGCAAAAGACTGAAACTAGAACCCTAACTTATACCATACACAAAAAAAATTAACTCAAAGTGGAATTAAGACTTGAACATAATCAGGGTCTCCCTGATGGTACAAGGGGTTAAGCACTGCATTGCACACTGCAGCATGAGTTCAATCCCCAGCCAGGGACAGACCCACATGGCACAGCAGACCTTGCCTGCCTCCCTGCTGCTCCCCTCAGCAGTGTATTTCAGTAGAATCTACCTGTTCTGCTCCCCACTCCATCTCTGGTGGGTCCTCTCACCCCCGACACCTCTGGCCTGTATCCCAGTTCTTATATGCATAAATAAATAAATCTTTTAAAAAAAGACTTGAACATAAGACCTAAAATCATAAAACCCCTAGAAGGAAATAAAAGAAAATGTTGACATCAGTCTTGGCAATGACTTTTTGGATGTGTACCAAAAGTAAATGCAACAAAGCAAAAATCAACAAGTGAGACTATATGAAATTAAAATCTGCAGATTCACCTGTTCTGAGGGCTAGACTTGGGGGGTCTCTCCTTTCAGTGGCAGAGCAAGAAGAGAGTACAAACTGCAGCTACCAAAATCACAGCAGAACAGACTTTTAGAAAGTTTCTTCCTGTCTTTGATCACATATTGGGTGAACAGAGTAGCTAAAACTGCAAGTAACGAAAGCATTATGTTTCCAGAATTATCTCAAGGAAAATTATTAGAAGCAATAGCAATAGTTGAAAGATCAGGCTCTGGGGGTAGGGGTTGGTGGTAAGAAATTGAACTAGTCAGTGTGAAAGCTGGAGATATAAGTTCTTCTCCCAGAATATGGACTCACCAAAGTAGTTCTAGACAACAAGAATTACTTCTTATTTAGAGATAGTGACATTCTTGGAAAGTATGTAGACTGAAATCATGATTAAAGTGGCACCACATGAAGTTGCCCATTCCTCTGATGTTTTGAAATCTTTCATCAGGTAAATAATCTCATGTCTCTTTTATAATAAAGTATGCTATTTAAACTAATGACATCCAGTGTCTCTAAAATTTAGGGTTACTATACTTATATAAATATTTCCAAACAAAAATATATAAAAGAAAATAAAGAAAAAGCTTCTGTACAACAAAGGAAACCATCAACAAAATGAAAATCAAACCTGTGAAATGGGAGAAAACATTTGCAAAGCACATATCTAACAAGAGTTTAATGTCCAAATATATATATACATATATATATAAAATTCATACAACTGTCTCACCACCTTCTTCTCCTCTATTTAAAGAATTGATTACTAAACTATTCAAGGAATGAGTTGTTCAATTTTCTTGTTAAACCAATATTTACTTAGAATCTCAATGAGTTTAAAGATGTTGAAGTGTAAACTCCTAAAAAGTATTTTTCTAAATAACATAGTATATAGGACCAGAATGATATAATCTCTTAAAATCAGTTTCTCTGGATTACTCAGTTATTGAAGTTAAATGTAGAAGTGTTGAAGCAAGAGGCTGAGAAGTTGTTTCCAATAAACCTCTGAATCTGTTTCCTCATATACTAAACAGAGGTATTACCCTACATGACAGCCTGACTGGAACTTCAAATTTACATTACAAAATGAGTGTGTGCTGGATTGTCTGTTGCTGAGTAGATGTCACCGCCCCTTCTTTTAAGGTTTTCCTCGCACTGCAAATGAAAAGAAATTATGGATATTTCCAGATTCCTCTCTGGAGGCAACTATAGGTAGATACCTGGGCAGTTAAGCAGCTTCCCAGTGAACAGTTTCTTGAGAACCACCCAGTATAGTGCTACAAAGGAGGAGAGTTCTTAAAAGATTTCCAATGACTTCTGAGAAAACAACCAGTTTCCATGCTGCAGGCTAAAATAATTAGTGACAGCTTCCTTAATTCCCTGAGCCCTTCCAAAGATTACCTAAGCCTTTAATTGCCTGTGTTAAAACCCTGATACATGGAATTGAGTGGTTTCTGTTTTCCTAATCAATCTCTGATAGAGTGATACAATGTAGTGAAAATATTCTTCAATAGTGAAAAGAAGACCACACAAAAGTATGGATTATTATTTCTGTTCCCATTGATATGAAATTTCAAATGAAGTTGTTTTCTGGTAATCAGCCTCTTTTTAGACAAATCAATACATCTAAAATAAAGCTTTCCTTCCACAAATCAATAATTTCCTTATGACAAAAATCAGCTCTCTACCTAACTTCATTTTCTCAATTAATCATTCACTCAATCAAGGCATGTGTACTAAGCAAGGCATTATGCTAGGTATCAAGAGAATTCTTCTGTAAGAGTTTATAATACATGAAAATAACAAAAACATACTATTCACAATGTAACTTTTACAAAATCAGGAACTGTGGGTCACAGAATGAATATAAATCTGGAAATAAAATACTAAACAAACAATTAAGGAAGAAGAGAATTAAAGGTTAAATAGAACTGAACATTAAGGATAGGAAGAGTGCACCAAATAGACACAACACAATAATCGAAAGAGCACGTTCAAAGAAACAAAGCTAGCAGCTCAAAGACATCTATGTGGAACAGACAGGTTATAATACAGTGGCTTATACCTGGAGAGGTATCTACAAAGGGGAGTGGGCAAAGCCCAAGTAATACAAGGCTGGAACAACTACACCTAATTCTCCAACTTCAAACTCATAAGTAAATTTACAAAATTCTATGCCTAGATAACAAATCAGTCTAATACACCCCTACAATTACAGCCTAACCATAAATATGAAGCACTAAACATAGAAAAGGAAGTGATGTTCCTAAAGTGCTGCTTTTAATCCTAACACTCTTCTGCTCAAAACCCTTCAATAATTTCTAAATGCCCACTTTATCGGGTCCCTCAATACTGTGGTCCCCGTCCTATTCATCAGTATTGTCTACCATCACCCAACATACACAACTCTCTCCACTTAAGCTAACCTCCACTGGACCTGGAGTACAGAAAGAAAATGCCGGTGGAGTGTCACTGTGTATTAGTTGGCTCATGCTGCTATCACAAAATAGTTTATAAAACAGATATTTATTTTCTTACAGCTCTGGACACCAGAAAGTTTAAGATCAAGTACGCTCAAAGAGAGAGAGAGAGAGAGAGCTCTCTCACAATATTCTAAGACCACCAGTTAACGGATTAAGGTTCCCACCTTATAACCTCACTTAACCTTAATTACCTCTGTAAAGACCCTATCTTCAAACAGTTACTCTGGGAATTAGGACTTCAACATATGTATTATGGAGGGGTACTCCATAACAAAGTGGGCTGTTTCTTAGGCTGAACTTTAAAGAGATTTTGCAGCTTCTGCTCTTACCCTCTTGAAATACTTCCTCTATAATGTGGGAAATGCTCTGCTTAGGCTGCTGTAGTAAAAGTCATAGGGGAAGAAAGGTATCCTAGACAAAAGCCAAGAGCCAGCAGTACCAAATACCATATATATGAGTGAGACCACACTGAACCAGTTCTAATCAATTAATAGTTAGAACCACATGAATGACCCAAAGTGAAACCAACAAAACTGCCATTTCAGTTCAGTCAAAATTGTACAAGTGTGAGAAAATAACTGCTGCTTTACATCACTAAATTTGAGAAGTCTACTACAAAGTAATAAATATCTAACATGGCATACCTTCTTGTTCTGCTTTTTGACCTAGACCTCTGAACTCTATAGGATTTCCCTCGACCCCTTGAACGACTTCGGCTTCGTTTTCTTCTAGATCCATAAGAAGAGCTACTGCTTGATCGGTGCCTGTGTCTGAAATAAAATATATGCAAATATTATGTCCATAAAAATTTTCTGTTATAGGTATAAAGGACAAATCATCTAGATTCTAAGAATCATCTCATTTTTATTAGGTCTCACTACTATCAAATAGAAACAAAATTTAAATGTTATTCTTCTTAAATGGTCAAGACAAATGATTCAATTTTGGTGACTGGAGCAACTAACTAAGTTCCATTGAGTTGCATACAATCCTTCCAAATATTACAGATAATATAAATACTATACCAGTTTATAATGCCATTTGCAGAAACATAGATGGAGCTTGAAGGGATTATGCTCAATGAAATTAAGTCAGAAGGAAAAAGAAAAATACCAGATGGCCTCACTTATAGGAGGAATATAGGGGATTAAGGGGAAAAAAATTAACAACAACAAAAAACCAAAACAAAACAAAAATAAACAGACAATTACAAATCGGAAACATTCTGCAGGGAAGGAGGGATTGGAATCAAGGCAGGGCAGGAAGAGTATAAGTGATTAGGGTGATGGTGCACGGGTGAACTGGTGGTGGAAATTCTATGGGGCAACACTTAGAAAGCAAACACTGTAAGAAAAGTAAATAAATAAATAAAATAATTTTAGAAAAAGAACTATACCAGTTTATATTTGTCTACAAAGAACAGGCAAAGGATAAGGACATTGGATTCATGGGTAGGCCTGGTTAAACAAAAAGCAACCCTTTGATTGAGACTCAATCATCATAAATGTGTAACTACTCAAAGAAAAATGTTTTAAAGCACAAAACATGTGAACTCTAAAATCACCTTCTTTCATAAGAATGTGAGCGAGGTTGAAGATCTCTGGACCAAGATCTTGACTTTGACCTCGATTTCCTTCCACCTTTCTTTCGGTTGTATGGTCTACTATCTGAAGAGCTACTTGAAGATGATCGTCTTCGATGTTTCTTTTTTCTCTTGCTTCTGCTTTCTTCTTCAGTATCAGATGATCGGCGTCCCATTTCTACAAGTTTAAATTTAAAAAAAAAAACTATTTCTAACATAATGGCAAATGGATGAAACTTAACATAATAATTTTTTTTTAAAAAAGATTTATTTATTTATGCACACAAGCACTGGGGTACAGGCCAGAGGTGTGTGTGGGGTTGGGGGGGGAGTGAGAGGATTCACCACAGAGAGCGGGGAGCAGAACAGGCAGATCAACAGAAGTACACTGCTGAGGGGAGCAGCGGGCACAGCAGGAGAGGTCCGCTGTGCCATGTGGGTCCCCCACCCTGGCCGGCAGCAGGGATCGAACTTGTGCTGCAGTGGCTGTGGTTTGCTTCATAGTGTGTTGCTTAACCCACTGCACCACCAGGGAGGCCCAACATAATAATTTTTATAAAAGTTTATAAAAACTTTGGAACTCTTATTTAAAATAAACGCTGAAGTGTACTAGCTTCTTTATAGACAACACATGAGAAACAACTCTAATACAGTCTTCTAGAACATCAACGAACTGTTTGTACAATTCATGAGCAATTTAAATTTGTCCTACATTTTTCAAACGTCTCTCAAAGGACTCAATCCAAAGGACAGTTCATTATTACAATTTTCTTCTATACTAAATGGTTTAGAGATCAACTATCTAATCCTTCATTTTCACATTCCCTAAAGATAAGACATCTTACTATCTTTTATAATTAAATTTTTTAACTGAAAATTCTAAAATTTTAAATGGACATGACATCATTTGCTATCAACAAAGTATAGAGTAAAACAATACATTATCATCATTTTATGTCTGTAATTTGGGGGAAAAAAGGTTAATTAAAGTACCAAAGTTGAGGAGGTTACTGTGAAGTCAATCAAATCTTCACACTGCTACTGCTTATATAAAGCAGCAATATAATCTTTCTAGAAAACAATCTAATAGAGTCATAAAAAAGTTGATTTTTTTTTTGAACCAAGAAATCCTACTTCTAGAAATATATCAGAAAAAGATTTCTTAGACAGCTATATTCACTTATGCCATTATTAAGATCATTTTTACAACAACCATAATTTAATCAAATATATGCATGAGTAAGCAAAAAATGAAAACTTATAATATTTAAGTAATAAAACTAAGCAGTTTTTTTTTCCTTTCTAAACTATTTCCTATATGGTTATAGTAATGCTTGTATATTTAGCATATTAAAAGGAAAAAACATAAATAGAACTGAAGGTTTTTTAGGATGTAACTTAGATAATAAAAAAGTTTACTTGTCTTGGCCTCAATCTCATAGGCAATCTTATTTTTTTTTTACTAAAATAGTAATTACTTTCAATGTCATATAAGAGCAAGATCCTGTCTAATGATTAAAATAAATGGTTAAATAGGGTCAGAAAAATAAAAATCTTGATTTCATCTAATATTTGCTCAAAATAACTTATCATTAACAGAAACAAAATGTGTTAAATTACAGACTTGTTTCCAAAAAAGTCAGACCCTCCCTAACTCCAAAGCGATACCAGTTAAAAATCACTAAGACTCAATTCTAAACATTAACCTATTTATCTAGCTCTAGAATTAAAGGCTTTAAATATAGTTAAGCTTTAAGTCATTCATGTGTCTATAACTTTATAGCAACAAATACCAGGAAGGCTTGATTTTTAAATTTGAAGAAAATAACTAACATATCTAAGTTAGTTTTCTCATTGAGAAATGAAACAGCCCTGGCTAAAAGATGACTTTAACCATTTTAAAATAGTATGATTATGAAATTATACATGTTATATATGTAAATAGAATTGTATCTAATATTCACTTTATATATAGTACATAGCCAGTATATAAATATAAGTATATAATACAGATCCATTATATAAGTATCTACACACCTGTGTGTATATATATTTCCATTAAGGAATTTCTACACAACTTAATATAATAATCATGTACGTTTTCTTGTTTCTTGGTTTTTTTTCTTGCTTTCTTTTTTTCAACTTTTAGCAATGAAGAATTTTCTTTGCCCACAGATACCCATTTAAATTGAGTTTTCATTATGTTCTTATTATCTGATTGTTTAAAATACTAAAATGAGAGTAAAAGGATAAAACACTATAAATTCACAAGGATAAAGAGACTAAAAAAGAAAACAACAGGAACAGTAGACAAGATATGTTAACAAATTTTTAGTAAATGAAAAACAGATGGAGGATTTAGAAGTAAAAAAGCTGAAACAAGGCAATGGCATCAAGCAACTACAGAGAATTCCAACAAGAAAAAGGCCAATTTACATAGCAAAAATCAAAAAGGATCAAGAATTTACAACACCAGATACCATAGCAGGCACAATGAGGCATGGAACTAAATAACAAGAATTGGTTGCAAGCCGGTAAAAAAAGTAGTTTCCCAGATCCCCTTCCTAAGCCAATCCTGACAAGCTGACTACTTCTTTCCCAGTAGGAGAGGAGGTTTATTTTAAGGGGGGGGGGGGGGGGGGAGAAAACAANGGGGGGGGGGGGGGGGGGGGGAGAGAAAACAATAAGCACCAGGTTCAGGAGCACAGTAAAAGAGGGCAGAGATCTAAACACAAAATTAGGTTAAAAGCTACAATCTAATGATAAATATTGTAGCTCTCTATATGTTTGGATCCAAGAATTTTGGCAGAGGATTCTCCTCAGCAAAAAACAAAGAGTATCTGACAATAGGTAAGTAAGTATTTGAAGCATCACCCGCATCACCCCCACAAAGTAGGGTCAGGTCCACATCCAATCACTCTATATCACCAAGCCCAAACTTGAAATACAGTACATTTTTACCCTTGTACGCTTTTTTCCTGCTAACCTTTTAGTGATTATACAATATAAGACAACCAATCAAGTGATGAAAGCCTTCCTCATAAGAGGCAAAAACCAAAACATAATGAAAAAAAAAAGCAACTCATAGTAAACAAGGAACATATAGCAGAAAAATTCAAGGAAAAAAAATTGTATCTAATGATACAGCAAACAAGAATGAGAGTGAAAAGTGAGAACAAGCATGAAAGCCTGAAACTTAAACAAATGATAACTTTTAAAAATACAATACCAGGGGTCTCCCTGGTGCTGCAAGGGATTAAGTCTCAGCACTATGAAGAGACTGCAGCATGAGTTCGATCCCTGGTCAGGGAGGGATAGGGAGGGGCAGACCTCTCCTGTCTCGCGGGCTGCTCCCCTCAGCAGTGTATTTCAGTCTATCAGCCTGTTCTGCTCCCCACTCTATCTCTAGTGAATCCTCTCATCCCCAGCACCTCTGACTAATACCCCAGTTCTTGCATGCATAAATAAATCTTTTTTTTAATCTTTTTTTTTAAATGATACAATACCGTTAGAAGGTAAGGCAAAGGACTCCAGAAAGTAGAAAGATTAAAAAGTAGGCAATAAACGAGATTCAAAACAGAAGTTCAATATCCAAGTCATATGCATCCCATAAAATGAGACAAAAGCTTAAAAAAATTCAAAGAATAATTCAAAAGAATTTCCAGAATTGAAAGATAAGAATTGACCTAAGTCCTTGAGACAGTGAATTTTAAAAAGACAGGCAACAGACATATCTCATAAAAAATTCAGACAGTAGAAATATATATAGAGGATGTTAGAAACTTTGAAAGAGAAAAAAAAAAATGGGGAAATCATAAGGCTTCTCAACAAGAAACAAGACAACAGAGAGCTGATTCCAAATTTAAGTGAAAATGATTTTCTTTCTTTTTTTTAAAGACTTATTTATGTGTATTAGAACGGGTACAGGCCAGAAGTAGGGGGCAAAAGGGGAGAGAATTCACCAGAGACAGAATGGAGAGCAGAATAGACAGATCTACTGAAATATACTGCTAAGGGGAGCATGGGAGAGACAGAAGAGGTCTGTTGCACCATATGTGGTTAGCTGGCTGGCCAGGGATCGAACTCAGGCTGTAGCAGTGATAGGCCTAAGACTTAACCCCTACACCACCAAGAAGGTCCCCTGAAAATGATTTTCAACCCAGAATCTACATCCCGCCCAATCAATCACTGATGTGAGGTCGGAATAAAGACGTTTAAGATTTCAAAATTAAACTTTACAATCACCCTTTTTTAGGAAGCTATCTGAGGATATGCTCCACCAAAAGGAGAGAGGAAAACAAGAAAGACAAATCAGATTCAGGACATAAAGGATCCAACATTAGAGGTAAGCGAAAGTCCCAAGAAAATAGTAGGCCTAGGTAAAAGGACCATATTGGTGGACAATAGACAAAACTTGCCTTCAATGAGCTTTTGTTCTAGTGTAACAGGAGTTCTCAAAATGAGGTCTATAAATACATGGGAGACTCTTAAGACCCTTTTAAAGGGCCTCCCTGGTGGCGCAGTGGGTTAAGCAACGCACTATGAAGCAAGCCGCAGCCACTGCAGCACGAGTTCGATCCCTGCTGCCGGCCAGGGAGGGGACCCA
>JAGFMF010011796.1:9871401-9896580 GCA_019455555.1 Galemys pyrenaicus
GTTGATCTGCCTGTTCTGCTCCCCGCTCTCTGTGGTGATCCTCTCGCCCCCCTACACCTCTGGCCTGTACCCCAGTGCTTGTATGCATAAATAAATAAATCTTTAAAAAAAAAAAAAAGACCCTTTTAAAGTATCCAAGAGGTCAACACTATTTGTACTATAATACTAAAACACTATTTACCTTTTTCACTGTGTTGACTTTTGCGCTGATGATGTAAAAGCAATGGTAGGCACAACTACTGGTACCTTGACAGGAATCAAGGCAAAAGCACCAAACAGTACTAGTAGTCCCTGCATTCTTCATTGACACACAGTCACAGGAAAAGAAAAAAAAAAAAAATAGCAATAGAAATCACTAATTTTATTTAATTTCAACCCTTGAATACACATCTTTTTAACATTCTAAATGATGAAATGGACAATAAACATAACTGCTACTGAAAGAAAATAATAGTTATCTTGAAAAAACCATCTGTGCAACTAAATTGTAAATTGTGCTAATTGCTTTTATCATGAAACACTCTTTACTTTAAAAAACTGCTTGATTATTCATATTCGGGTATTTGACAGACATTTTTCAAAAAAGGAGTCTTTCACTTCAAGGGAAACTGACATCATTTATTGTCAATGATAAAATTTAAACCCTCAAGGAAAAGTTAGAATTTTGAATTACTAGCATCCACCTTTATGAGACTGACAAGCTTCCCAGTACTTAAAAGTTTGCTGATGAGATCAGTGATGATATTAACAAACATGATTCTTTTAATATTATATAAAGAAAGGTGTCAATACTTGGAAGATATGTATAACTCAGCCAATCATTATTTCCCAATTCTCTAATGCCACAGAATCATGCATGAGTGAAAAAATACATTCATGATGCAAGACAAACCAACAGATTTTGTGTAATAGAGCATGGGAATACCACTGATATGATTTGAAATACCACATTACAACCAATCTTTAAGAAACTACTACTTGTCAAGTTTTGGTATAGTATCAAAGGAGTGATTATCAGAAAGGGATATTCAAATATTGTTTCAACAACATATCTATGTGAATCCGTATGTTCTTCAGATATTGACTAAAACAGACTAAATGCAGAAGCAGATGCAAGAATTCACTGTCTTCCATTAAGCCAGCCATTAGAGAGTTGAAAAAATGGAAAATACCACTTTAATCACGGTTTGTTTTGTTTTGGAACATACAGATGTTTTTCATATCACATGTATTATTTATATTAGCATGGGAGGGTTTATTATTATTTTTAAACAGACTAGCAAGTACTTCAAATGTTTGTTTTAATTGCTAGTGAGAAATTATTTAAAAATACAACCCATATAGATAAAAGTTCTTGGGGTCCTCAAGAATTTTTAAGAGTACAAAATGAATGTGAAACTAAAGAGTACACAACTAAGTTTAAGAACTGTTGCTCTATGTCATTTCCATTCTCTATTATTGTCCAACTTACGAGGTCCCAGTGATAGGCATAAAGAAGAAAAAAAAGGAAAAGGACACATATATCTAATTATGTATCTTGCTGGTTGCCATAAAATAGAGAATAGAAGGTAGATATAAATTGTTCTTTGTTTTTATTTCAAACAACATAATTCATCTATAACCAAAGAATGATTACCTTTAACCCAGAAATGTTATGGAACATACAAAATCCTCCCTTAGAGGAATCAAGTAGAAAAAGATTGAAAAAAAAACAATTTTTTTTCAAGTAACACATTTACATTTCAGAAAATGCACAGTTAAGACTGATCTCAACAAGAGGAAACAAAAGGTCACTATATTTCTCTATTACAGTCTACTTCAAGTATTTCTTCAGAAAAAGCAGTGAATACTAAGGAAATCAGAGGTATATCCAAAAACTGTTCTATCAATGACAAGTACTAAATTTCTAATCACCACCTTAGATATTACCTCCACATTTCCTTACCTCCACACTTCCATTATGTCAGTAGCATATAATCAAATACACTTGCCATTCCAATCATAATGATCAATTTATATTACACAGTCCTAACAAGGAAGAATTCTATATTTAACTCTAGTTGGTAAAGTGCAGGGCATGGAAAGACACAATAATAGTTCTTTCTGATACAGGCAATGAGCACAGATTTTGGGGAGTCCCACAAGATAACAATCTTTCCATCTATCTATAAGCAGAAAAGGCAACAAAGGGACAGAACCCTCAGTCAATGGTTTTCTACTGGTTGCAAACCTCACTCAACTACTCCTGCTATAGAAGTGATGCCAAATAATGACTACAGTTGGCCACTGATTTCCAAAAACATATTATTGCAAAGTTTAGGTGACTGATTACAAAGACGTGGAGACAAGATGTAGTCATTCAAAAGAGGGCTCAAAAAGGAATTACACAAATAACTCCTTTGTCCAGTTATAAAGGTACAAGAAGCAGTTCTCTTTTTCAGGATATAGGCAATTTCATTTATTAGTCCATCCAACTATAACCATTTCTTTCTTGAATACATGGCCAAAAAGAAAGGGAAAAGATTACCAGTCATTTCCAATGGAAATCCACTTCAAAAAGTTACAGAAGAGTGAAAATGGCATTATCAACATTGAACATAGGAAGAAATCTACAAACAAGTATAAAGCATAGAACCACGCAAAGGCAGTGTGAGAGATAAGGTGAAACTCTAGCACAGCAAGCATAACAAAGCACAACTCGAGATATAGATGGGCAAAACACACCTCCTAATACAAGTGAAAATCTGTAGATCAGTATCTTTTTAAGAAAACATTATCAATCACTGCAACTTCTCCCCAATGGTTTGAAAATGAAAGGAGAAAATTACATCTTATATAATAATTCTATTACAGAAGCTTTCCAGTTGATAGCAAAATTGTTTAAGGCTGCTGAATTGGTAATGCCAATTAATAAATGCCTTTATCTTTTTCAATTTCAAATATTTTTAGGCCTTTTACTGAAGAACATACAACAATAAAATGCCACCACTTAGGAGGTAATCTTCTTTGCCTGCAAGTAAAGTGAACATTTATAAACCCTAAGGAAGGCTAGAGGAGTTCTCAAAGGTTACACTTATTCATATTTATTTCAATCCTTAAACTTGAGAACTCTGCTTATCTCCACTTAAAGTTTTCTTATCTAAATTCAAAAATAACGTGTATACTTTTTTATGACAAGATATTTGAATTGTTAAGCATTTACTTAACTGAAACACAAATAGGTTACAGCTAATTCTGAACATTCAAAAAAAATTTAGGCTTTTAATGAGCATTTAAAAATATGTAACCTCGAGAGATTTAAAGTAAAATTGATCTTAAATCAGGAGCCGACAAGATGTTTAGAAGTGCCGCAGTGCCTCACCAAAGTGAACAGAGTTTAAGAGCAGCCTAATGCTCTTGGTCAATTACCACACCACCACAATCCTGATATCTAAGAAACTGTTTAAGGCTATAGGAAAGTCTATTTCATCTTACACCACTCGCCCCTAGGTGGAGGAAGGTCAAATGGAACTGGAAAGGGTATGGATCTGAAGCAGAGACAGCACCATGGTGGGACAGGATTCACTAGGTTTCAGTGCCCCTTTGGATTCCCTAAGGAGAGCCAGAGACCCAGCACAGGCCACGGATTGCAAGATGAACCAAGAAACCCCTCAGCAGCGATCTAGAACCAGGAGTTGGGTGTGGGAATAAGGTGGGGTATTGTAGATGGGAGGGGAGAGCTGGCTAACTCTCCCTCACCTCCACCAGACACAAGGCCTAGCGTGAGGCCAAGGCCGCCCACCACCCACAATCGCCTGCTGCTCACGCCCAAGACCTATCTCCGACCTCTGGGATCAGGACCGCCAGGTGCCTGCGCATGCGCTCGGCGCCGCCCCACCCCACCCCCATCCTCATCCCCATCCCCGCCGCAGACACCTCGGCCTCGCGCAGCCTCAGCCCAGCAGGCCTCGGAAGCCCGCAGCCGCTGGCACCGTCTCCCAACTATGGACGTGGGCAATAGCTGGGTCCGGCTTTCGGACCTACACCTTCCCGTAACTTGCAAACGTCGCAGACCTGAGAGAGCGTCCACAAACCTAGGCGCTGCCGGCGTCCTCCGAACTCGCTTCAGTTCAAGCTCGCCGCCTTCCTGGTTCCCAGCGCCAGGCAGCACCAGCCGAGCTTCGAATGCCTCGATAGCGGCTGCCAGGCATAGGAGTGCCGAGAAAGTGGATCGTCACGCCGCCAATTTTTTGTTTGGTGTTGATTTTTTTGTACTGTTTATTTCACTTTCTTATTATCAAAAAGCAATTAAGATAGGACTGAGGATACTGTAGCTTTAGTAATCGCTATCGTTGCAGATAATCAGTAAACAAATCTGCATCGTGGGAAGTTATATCTTAAGACTCCCACATGTAGCAAAATTGGTTATCTCACGCTAGGGGAGGAGGAAAATCACCCAACAATAATAAATCACTGCAGTGTGTCTGTATAGGGTGGTGTGTGATTAAATTGTAATGATTTATTTGCAAAAATGCATTAAAAGTCGGTGTTTCTTCTGCCCTGAAGGTGAAAGCACTCACAGGTTGGGTGCAAATTAAGTTTTTCACATTAAAGTAACTGCTTGGTAGAGGAAAGAGGGAGAAGGGTTGCCGGAGGCGGGAGAGGTTTCTTTTGAAACAATTGAATGTATAGGGGTATTTTGTTATTGTAATCAATAGAAATTAAAGCAATTTAGCATTTTCTGTTCAGTTATCTGCTGCATGAAAGTCTTTTTTTTTTTTTCTTATTTACTCTAAGTAAGCAACAGTAAAACGGCAAATAAACTGGTGTGGGTCCACTATAAGAACCAACTCGTTCACAACCGCTGGATGCCCAAGCTACAGTTGTCCGCAGACATTTAAGATAGCGAAAAACTTCATAAATATAGTTCTCACAAATAACTGTTCCTTAACTAACCAGTTCTGGAGAACCGTTTTAAAAACGACAACACTACATGATTATTTTAAATAATTCAAGAGCTGGGGGTGGGGAGAGATCCTTAGGGTCCTGACTTTTATTGCAGCCAGAATATTTGTCTGCAGGTTGTCAGCTACATTACTCTCAATGTACTTTTTAACCAAACCTGCATCTGAAAAATACTTGCTATTGAATGAACATTAGAACTTCTTGAGCTTTTTTTTAGATTTTTTTAAATCTTGGATTTTTATAAAACTCAGCTCAGCGCAGTTGGGAACCAGTGGCCTAACACAAAATTTTTCATAGTTCCATATGATATCAACACCAATATTCCTAAATATACAAAGAACCAAGATTGTGCCCTAGCCTTCCCCGACTACCCTTAAAGTATCTTTCCCTCCAGTTCAGTAAAGGGAATTTGAGTTTAAATTTAAAAGTCAGGTACTTGAGGAAGAAAAAAATTAGCTTATAACTTTCCTGACCCCTAAACAGATACCCAATCATGGCTTTTGGGGGCTGTTTGTGAATATGTATGTAACACTTCATTTTGAGAGTTGAGTGCCACATTCATTAACCTCACTACTGGGTATTGCACAAATAATCTTAAAAAATGGAATTTCATATAGGATTAAAGTTTTATGGTTATGAACCTCTGATCATATCAAAATTAAAGTAGTTGCAAATAGTAACCCAAAAGTAAGTGTTAAGTCATGTTTCCAAATTTATATAACTTTGGAAAACGCGAGTATTTGTGTCTCTTGTAGAATAACAAAGTAAAAGCAAGGAATTCACTAATATCTATAAGCTATTGTTAGTGGAAACTTAAAAATCTTAACTATTTCTTCTAAAAGTAGCGATAAAAAATATTTTTAAAACAACAAAAGATAACTTCAGAATTCAAGAGAAAAAGGCAAAGTAACATATCTAAAATATTTGATGGATATCTTCCTTAAATTCACCAAACTCGAATATTTTAAATGACAAATAGTATTGTATTACATAGTTACATGTAGTTATATTTAGTAAATACTAACATTAAGTTATAATTGTGTTCCTTTTTTACAAATCCCTCAGGTTGTTTTGATGGAACTTCTCAAATTATCTGTTAACTTTGTTATGATGCCTCTACTGATGGGTGGAAGACATAAGTACTAAAGTTATGTAATTGCTTTTATTTTTACTAAAATTATTAGATCTAATACAACAAACTTAACATCAGAAAGCCTGTATTAATATTCAAACTATTATAAAAAGCCTCAAAGCCACACTTGAATAAGAATAGATTATGCATTCAAATAAATATAACTTTTCGTATACAAATATTCTCACAGCAAGCTTTGGTCTGTGTAACACAAGTGACTCAGGAATATAGATGATCCTTTCAAATAAACTGTTTCTAAGAAAATTATATGAGAGAAGAGAGAGGGAGAGAGACCTTTCTCCCAGCAAGTATCTGTTTTTGAATAGTTCATGATAAAATTAGACGCGCACAAACTTAATGTCGATTTTTTTTTACAAAAAAAACTCAAAAAAGTGGTACTCTTCAAAACTAGAAAATCAATTAGAACGCTTTGCCAGGATGTTAAAGAAGAATTTCTGTAGTTTATTGTGGGAGTGGCCCGGCAGCAGAGAGTTGTAAGGGAGAAGAGGTGACGGTCCAGAGACCCCAAAGAGAGAACAAAAATCATGCTCTCTTTCAACCTGAAGCTAAGGAAACACTTAAATAAAATCTGTCAGGGAACAGCTGCTCGGGAAATGTGTTAAATGGACTGGCCCCTTGAAGCGGGATTTGTCCGTAGAGGAGTATACTTGGGTTCAAGCACTTGAGTTGTGCGTGAATCACAGCTTCTCGGGGTGCACCGGGTAGCGCAGACTCGGGCTAGGCTCGGGCTGAGGGCCCAAAAGCCCCTAAAAAACCCGCAGTCCGGAGAGGGTTTTGAAGCCGGGGTGCAGGCTGGACAGAGCAGAGTGAGGCTGTGAGGACACAGGGTTAGCTGCCGGGTCAGGTGAGTCAGAGGGGTGCGCGGCGCCGGCGGCACGACCGGAAAACCAAGCACCAATTCGGAGCCCAGCGGCTACGCAGCATCCCGACGCGGGCGAGGATGTGGGGTCGGATTCCGAGTCCCGAGACTCCACGGACACCCGAGCCGCGCACTTGTCAGTTTCCTCTTGGCCACGCCCCGGCGGAGTAGGTCCAGCTCCCCAGCGTTTAACTAAGTCTTGACACCGACGCAGAATTCACGCCTAATTAAATTAATTAGGGATTCTTGTCAAGCCCGAATGAATGGCCGAGAGCACAGGCGGCCGCGGCTATCTGCAAAGCTGGACGGTCAGGGATTTGCCTCCTCTCCCCTCTTCCCTCCCGGTCGGTCCCCCTGCGCGGTCCCCCACTCGAGCCCAGCCCAGCCCTACCGAGCCGGACTCTAACCCTACTCTTCCTCAGCAACACCTCTCTCTCTCTCTCTCTCTCTCTCTCTCTCTCTCTCTCTCTCTCTCTCTCTCCCTCNCTCTCTCTCTCTCTCTCTCTCTCTCTCTCTCTCTCTCTCTCTCTCTCTCTCTCTCTCTCTCTCTCTCTCTCTCTCTCTCTCCTGTCTCCCCTCTCCCTCTCTCTCCATCTCTCTCTCCCTCCTCTCCCCCCACCCTCAGGTTAGTGGCGCGGGTGCTTCCCGGGAAGGGGCTCCGACTTGTGAAGGGGAGGTAATTTACTCAGAACAAGGGGCCGCCTTTGCGAAGTATAAATAGTGAGACTTCAAGCGCCGCGCAGCTATCAGATCTGAACTCTCGGCAGGAAGAATTGTCAAAGATCTTAACATTGAACAAGCGCGCTCGGGCTGGGAAGCATCAGCTAGCGTTTCCCTCCAGCGGCCCCCGCCCCTTCCCCCTTCCTCCTCCTCCTCCTCTCCCTCCTCCTCTTCTCCCTCCTCCTCCTCCTCTCCCTCCTCCTCCTCTCCCTCCTCCTCTCCCTCCTCCTCTTCCTCCTGTTACTTCTTTTTCTCCTTTTACTTCTCCTCCTCTCTCTTCTTCTTCTCTTCTTCTTCTTCTTCTTCTTCTTCTTCTTCTTCTTCCTCCTCCTCCTCCTCCTCCCTCTCCTTCCCCACCCCCTGTCCCATTGATGTGTTATTATTGGGGGGGCTGGAGCAGTAAAAAAAGAAGAAGGAAAAAAAGAGCTGGGCCCGGCTGGGAGCGGCTGAGTGCGGGGCTGCCAGGCGTCGGCGGCGATGGAAGAACTTACAGCGTTCGTCTCCAAGTCTTTTGACCAGAAAGTGAAGGAGAAGAAGGAGGCAATCACGTACCGCGAGGTGCTGGAAAGCGGGCCGCTGCGCGGGGCCAAGGAGCCGCCCGGGGGCGCCGAGCCCGGCCGCGACGAGCGCAGCAGCCCGGCAGTCCGGGCGGCCGGCGGAGGCGGCGGCGGGGGAGGCGGAGGCGGAGGCGCAGGAGGCGGAGGCGCAGGAGGAGGAGGAGCGGGCGCGGGCGCTGGAGGAGGGCGCTCTCCCGTCCGGGAGCTGGACATGGGCGCCGCGGAAAGAAGCAGGGAGCCGGGCAGCCCGAGGCTCACCGAGGGTAACGCCTGACCCGGCCGCGGTTCCCTTCCACCCTCCCCGCCTCCTTTGGCGCGGGAGAGGACCCAGAAACCAAGCGGGGAGGGACGGGA
This sequence comes from Galemys pyrenaicus, assembly GCA_019455555.1. Classification (NCBI taxonomy): domain Eukaryota; kingdom Metazoa; phylum Chordata; class Mammalia; order Eulipotyphla; family Talpidae; genus Galemys; species Galemys pyrenaicus. The sequence continues at coordinate 9,879,989 of JAGFMF010011796.1, forward strand.
CAGGGAGAGGGCCCTGGGACCCCAGCTTTGGAGCTGGAGTGATCGTGGAGGGATGAGAGTCCCCTTGTGTGCGCGGTCGTGGGTGGGGTCCGAGTGCAAGTGGGGAGGGGGCGTGTGCGCTGTGTGTTCCCCCTTCTGAGATGTTCTGGCTGTTCCCAGTCCACCGAAACGCCTTCCCACCCGCGGGATGGGCCCGCGGCTGGATAGGGAAGTTCGCGGGGTCCGGCTGCGGGCCGGGAGCCGGCAGCAGCTGGCTAGGCTGCAGGAGGACGGTTAGCATCTAGCGCTGAGTTTGGGGGTGCCCCATTCCTAGGCCAGAGAGAGAGCGAGCGAGAGAGCGAGAAAGGGAGCGAGGAAAGAGGGGAGGGGGGAGGGAGAGAGAGAGAGAGAGAGAGAGAGAGAGAGAGAGAGAGAGAGAGAGAGAGAGAGAGAGAGATTTCACCCTCCACTGGCCCCAGGTTTCGGGCTAGCGCTAAGAATCACTCCAACTACCAGGAGCCCCTGGATTCCTGGATCTTAGAGCCCAAAACTTGCCGTTCTCCTTGAGCTAAGAAGGTAGAACCCTAGACCAGGGCAGGCTAAGGTCCAGGCTACTCTGCTTCTCTTGGCAGACGCTTTACGTTCCCTTTTTGGATTTGTTTTTCGATATTTACACAATTCTTTTACTGCTTCGCATCACCAAGCACTCTCGTTTAGGGTAGGGGGTGGGGGGAGGGAATTCTTTGGTGCCAGCAAAGTATTAGAAAGGGCTTTATCTCCAGTACCAATTCAAGGGAGTTCAACAATAAAATTAATTTGACACTTGGTGCCTGCAGTAACTGGTGTGCTGCCATATTTTTCCAATTAAGAAAATATGTGACATGCGTAGAATCACATATTTAAGCAAGCAATTAAGTTGTTTATAACACGGTCTGTTCCTGTTTAGGCCAATAATGGAAATTTGGGGGCAAAATGGAAATTATATTAAGTCTATTAATCAACTGGAAATGTGGACATCTTTCTCTTTGAAGCCCCAAAAGTTTGAGAGGCATCCACTGTGGATGACACGAAATAGACAAAGCCTTCTCACCCCTTTGGCAGAATCTGAAGGGTGTGTTTTCATATTTAAATTTCACTAAAATATCAGTGGAAATATGTTTCCTAATAATTTGTCTTGGAAGGTTGGCTACAATGGTATCCAGTTCCTTCCCAGAGGAAGGACAAATGTCCACAAAACGAACTCGGAGAACTGGAAATACTGGGCTCAGATCAGACTCTTCTTCCCGAGACCTGACAGCGGGTCGTCCTAGATTTGGGAAGTGATGGCACCACAGTCAGGCAGCCGGGTGCAGCCTCCGGGCTTCGAATCCGTGCTTCCAGACCGCAGTGCATCCGCGCGCGGCACGGCTGAGTATGGAGCTGAAGCCCGCAGGCCAGAGCTGGGTCTGCTGATTTCCAAGCTAAGGGCAAGCATTCATTTCTCTGCAGTCTGACTCTTCTGGAAATGGTTTTTAACACGCATGCTGACTGAGACCCTGGGCTGGGAAGCACCGCAAACAGCCTCGACTACCCAAAGTCAGCTTTTGCACCTTAAAATTCCAAATCTCCCACTCGAGCTCAAAGGATGAAGGTTTCGGAGGGCGGGAGCGGGTGGCATCGATAGCGTCTTTCAGATTACTGCCCCTTGGCCTACATCTACTATGTGTCCATCCCTCGGGTGTCTCTGTTTTCTTACACTCGAAGAGTTCCTGATTTTAAAAGAAGGAAGGACAGGAAAGGCTAAGAAAGTAACAACAGAGGTGTGCAAACCCAGAGCAGGAAATGCATATTTTATTAAACATCCGAGATGCTGGATGCATGAAAAGGCTTTGAGCAACCAATAGAAACAGAGAATCATGAATGTTCCGCTTGAACCTGTTGATCTCTGTGGGTTTAAGCGTTTAGGGTCGAGTCTGCCTTTCCAATGGGGAGGGAGGAGAAGAGAATCGAGGCAGTGGTCTCTTTCACCCGCCACCCGAGGCTGGTTGTCCGTCTCGCCTGCTGGCCCGGCGTGGGCGGAGAGCCCTCCAGGTCGCCAACATGGCGTGGACACCTCTGCTCGGGCGACCCAGGTCCAGCACCGTGCACTGGGCCTGTCTGGCTTTCCACAGGCGGTTTACCGGGTTTGGCCCGAACCCCGGATTAGCACCCAGCGGAGAAATGCGCCTCCCAGCGCCCGCGGAACCCGGATCTGGCTCTCGCGTTCAAATCCTTCGGCCCAATTGTTCCCAATTTAGACCAGCAAGTTTGAGAGAAAGCGAGAGTCAGCGGTGGCTACAGCTGGCCTGAGAACGACCCAGCAATCTGGGAATGGCCGCGTTTAGCACGGTCTTTGGCCTTGCCGCGCCCTTTTGCCCGACCCGTGAGCGGTGACGGCCCTGGCGCGGCGCTTTTAATTTCTGTGCCTGTTTGGAGCGAGTGGGTGCGAAAGAGGGTGAGTTGAATGGATTCGGTGTTTGGGTGTTCGTGAGGAGGGCAGGAGACGGTGGGGTGGCCAGTTGAGGCCGCAGTCTTGGAAGGCGGTTGGGTGGCCTCCCCCCACCGGCGGCCACCCGAGTTTATCCAGGTTCTCCTCCTGCGGGCGGGGTGTCAGGCCGAGCAGGTATATTCCCGAGGGGGAGGATCCTCAACCTCCTTGAGACAAATCTGGCAACAGGATTTGCTGTTGTTTTTATCCGTGTGGGTGTGTGTGCGCGCGTGTTGCTGTGTGTGCGCGTGGACGTACATGTGGCCCTGTTTTTGGTGCCTCTTCCAGTGTCCCCAGAGCTGAAGGATCGTAAAGAGGATGCGAAAGGGATGGAGGACGAAGGCCAGACCAAAATCAAGCAGAGGCGAAGTCGGACTAATTTCACCCTGGAACAACTCAACGAGCTGGAGCGGCTTTTCGATGAGACCCACTACCCCGACGCCTTCATGCGGGAGGAGCTGAGCCAACGGCTGGGGCTCTCCGAGGCCCGAGTGCAGGTACTGGCTGTGCGGGGGTCCGGGCTTGTTCATTGGAAGCTGGTGGAGGAGCTTCACTGGGGTTGGACACACGCTGAGGGTGCGGTTGGAGTATTTACGGGAGTGTGAGAAGGGAAGGAATGTCTTCGCTAGAGGTCTTATTTTTCCGAAGTAGATCTTTGCCTTATAGTCCGTTCCCCCCCACCCCCTTCCAACATATGTTCCCAGCAGAAGAAAGCTGTGCTGGGCTTGCTCCCAGAGTTTCTATAAACCACACCCCCCTCTCCTCACGATGCCTTTAATGTGGTTTAATCCTAATGGGCCTACTTTTATAAGCCTTTAAAAAAATCCCACAGAAAACGTTTTATCTTCTGGATGCCTTAAAAGTTACAACGAATATTTCGTTAGCCTGAGTTGGGTCTCCTGGAGGGGTCTGCTCTTGGGTCTAGGTTTCCCAAGCGGATATGCCAATTAGGTTTATAGATGTACACACTATAAAGAAAATTAGCAACTGTTAAGTGCAGAAATTTACAGTCTACTGTTAGCAATGGGTCTCAAACAGTGTGTGCAGAAAAGCATAGAAATAAATGCATTTTGGTCACTCTTTGTTCCCTCACTAAGCCAAGGCAGTGAAGCTGAACCTACAGAAACTTGATTTTAAAACAATCCATATATCTCAATACTAGCGTTGTCAAAGCCTGACCCCTTAGCAAGTGCCACACTTAATGAAGTTAGGATTGAAACAGATTTTCTTTACTGGTTGTGGGGGTGACTATATCGCCAAAAGGAGGCTTTGGGGGCATTTCAGGTGAAAATTATATACATACTTGCACACATATCTCTGTAGTTATATGAAGAACAATTTAAATGTTTCAGATTGCATTTCCACTCAAATAATAAAATAGGAGAAAATGATGGTCATTATTTGCTTGAACACATGGAGCAGTTTTAGGCCTGAACATCTGCAGCTGTTACAGAGTATCACTGTAACAGATACTCCCTGGGTCTCTGGACGCAGAGACCACCATCTGCAGCGAACTATGCAATTCTTAGGGGGCTTTCCCTGCATCTTGTAATAGGATCAGGACTAAAACAGAGCAGTCACGTTGAAGGGGGAAAGTAATAATAGGCTGCCTTGGTCATCACAGCTCCACAGCAGAACCTTCCTTTTTAAGCCTCTCCTGCTTTGCTCTGTGTACTGAGATCTCTGGAGGTTCAATAAACCCTTATAGACATGATGATAATTATTACAGTTTTGAGCATTAGTATCTCAGTCTCCACTTTTCTAGGGGAGAAAACGAGGCTAGAAGCCTCAGGCCATGTGAGTTACACAAAGGATGCCACCCTGGCATGAAATCTACCCTTCCATTATCCTAAATGGCAGGGGAATTTTTGAGGATTTACATTGACTATGATGCTTGCTTTCAAAAACAAGAAAAGGCTCTGAAGCAATATTATACTTTCATGGTTTTAAAAAATATTAATCTGTGAATCAGCCAATATGCCCTTCTTATTATAACATAATGCTGTATTATTGGAGTATAAAAGCATAGTTAATTTGAATTTTTTTAAAAAATCTGTCATACTCCCTCTAAAGTTGGCAAGTTTATTTGATGAGGTAATATCTGGAAGAAGATAGTGTCCAGGAGTGACTTGATTCATACCCCACCCCCCTTTCACAGAATGCTCTTCTGTTTTTCCTCATTAAAAATGAACTTATTGCTGGCTTTTATTTTTTTTATATTTTTTGTTTAAATTTTAGAGCTATTTTCTAGATGCTTCTCTACTAGCCTAACTGCAAGCAGTGGGCTTTTTCTATAGAAGCAAATTAGATTATCATGATAATGGCACAATTATTCTGCCACTGCGTTACACTCTGCTGCACAGAACAGAGAAATTCTAAACTTCTTTGTAGTGAGGCTTTTATGACACTAATTACCTCTCTCCCCATTTTTTATCCCCTCCCCAGAATAGAGTCACTATTTGCTTTGGTGTTTGGTTTTTCTTGAAGATGAAGCTAATTAATATTACAGACTATTAATGAGCACATTCTTCTCAGGTCTTACTGAGCAAACATCTAAATCCATTATCACTTTGGTATCAGATATCAGGGAGACTTTTAGGCCTTGGGGACTTTAATGTGGAAAGATGAAACCAGGACTAATAGTAATTCATCAAGAAACAATTTATCTTGCAAAAGTCTCTGAAATCTATCTTGCTACTTTTGTCATTCATTTACATTTTTAATTTTGGAAACTGAGATTGTTCTGTATGATTCAAAGCTTGCTTGCCATTTTTCCCATTCTTTGCCTAAAATACTAGTCTTTGTCATACTCTTATAAATGTATAAACTGTTTGAATTATAACACTTCTATTGTGTTTTTCTCTCCAATTTGTAGGTTTGGTTTCAAAATCGACGAGCTAAATGCAGAAAACAAGAAAATCAACTCCATAAAGGTATGCTTCTCAGACAAACAAAATGATATTCTATGTAAAAAGAGAATTGAGGGATATTATTATGACAAACACAGAAACAAAATCTTGAGATAACTGTGGTCCTTGATTAAAAATCTTCTCTGAAAGCAGTTATGAGAATCTCAAACTTTAGAAGTAAATTACCATGGTTTTAGTTATGGCAGCAAGCTAATAGTTATGGCAGGAAGCTAATAGTTCAATTTCAAAAGAATTAGTTTTACCTAAGAGACCCTGGCACCTAGAAAACAATGCTAAAGATATTATCATTACATTATTGTGTTTGTTCCTCCATTTTTTACAGGTGTCCTCATAGGGGCTGCCAGTCAGTTTGAAGCTTGTAGAGTTGCACCCTATGTCAACGTAGGTGCTTTAAGGATGCCTTTTCAGCAGGCAAGTATACCTAGTTTCAACCTATTTTTAACTGTAAAAAGACCTGGCTGTTTGCTTGAAATGTTGAACATCTTTTCTCTTTGAACCCCAGTTTTGGTGTTCATACAGTTAGAGAATCAATTTTGAGATGATATAGTGAACCCACTCTCCCTTTTACAATATACAGTGTCAAGATCCTGAATACCTATTCCTTTCTGTCCTCATGGGAAACCTGTAGAGGCCTGAGGACAGCCACTGGTCCTTTAAAAATGCACTAAAGATTGCACTTGGGGAGAGGAAGGAAAAGCCTTTTGATTAAGATTTTGTCAGAGCTAATACACAGGTTAGTTCTAAGGCAACTCTCTAAATATTTTTCTAGGTATTTTCTACCTCTTACTCACATTAAATGTCTCTGACAGAAGAAAAATAAATGAATAAAAGTACTTCCAACTCAGACTTGGTCTTTTAAAAACTGTGCAAACAAAGCTCATCTCTAGTAGAGAGGAAGCCTTGGTCTTTCCAGGGACACCCTGCCTCTGCAATCCCTTTCTTAGCCATAAAGAAATCTTTAAGGCTACATTTTAAAAGGACAGCCTGCAGCAATGATTTAATCCTGGGAAATCCCAGTGCTCTGAACTCCCCGCTCTCCAAGCTGAAGGGAGCTAGGCAGCCAATGTCTAACCTTCCCTATCTTCGACCAGAACCCCTGCTTGGCAGAACTGTGAAGTAACGAATTAGCTCTCAATCACCAGTGCCTTGGACTGGGGAGACACTTGGGTGTGCCTATGTAGTGAGGGTTAGTGTCAGGAAATCTTAGCTCTCTTGGCACCACAGGACTCTAGCATCCTGTGCTAGGCTTTTGAAGCAAGAGAAAATGACTGGAGAAAGAGAGGTAGAATCTTAAAAGGAGCTCCCTTAATGCTCCGAAGTGGACTTGCAGCATCACTGCCACGTGGGAGATTGTTAGAAATGCAGATTACCAGACCAACCTAGACCTGAATCAGAATCTGCATTTCCCCTGGATACTTTTTATAGCAATAAAGGTTAGAAGTACTAACAGTTGTGCCTATTGCAATGAAAATGTGGTGACTTCCCTAAGTGACATGAAACAGTTTCTTAGTTTACTTGTTTTACTTCAGTGCTTTAATAGTAGGGTAAGAGGTGTTTGACAGCATCCAGAGAGGACAGAGTGGCCCTCACCCCCAGTCGTCCCAATATACCATTATTATTTTGAGGAGGTTGATGTTTTAGCACAATAGCTTTGTCATCCTCTGAAGGACCCACATCCCATCCTGAGGGCCTGGCCAAATTTCTTCAGATGGGAGTCCCCAGTCTTCAGGAAGGTTATTTCCCTGACCAAGTTGCAGTCTCAGTGGGATCTAGAGTCTCCCTGTGTTACCCCACATTCAATAACAGACTGAATGGATGAGTCAAACACCCCTTCCTGTCCCCTACCCTAGCCTCCCCCCAGTCAAGCTGGACGCCGTTAATGCTCTGTTTCTATTCTGTTGTCACCCTAGGATAGTCATTGCAACGTGACGCCCTTGTCCTTTCAGGTTCAGGCGCAGCTGCAGCTGGACAGCGCCGTGGCGCACGCGCACCACCACCTGCACCCGCACCTGGCCGCGCACGCGCCCTACATGATGTTCCCTGCGCCGCCCTTCGGACTGCCGCTAGCCACGCTGGCCGCGGACTCAGCCTCCGCTGCCTCGGTCGTGGCGGCCGCTGCTGCCGCCAAGACCACCAGCAAGAACTCCAGCATCGCCGATCTCAGACTGAAAGCCAAAAAGCACGCGGCTGCCCTGGGCCTGTGACGCGATGCGCGCGGCTCGCACTCTGTGCCCTCCGAGCCTTGCTTCTCTGCTACCCCGAACCGGAGCCGGTTCTCCTCCATCAGCTGACCATCCACGTCCCTGCTGTACCTGGGCCGGAGGGCAGGACCCCGCGGATGGATGGATCCCACGGGGCCCTCTGGCCTCAGACCATTTACCTGCTGGACCGCCTAGATTCCACCTCCTGTGGGCGGGTTTGGGGAGTCTGGAGGGAGACTGGACAGGGAGCTCTGACACAGCGGAGTGTGACAACTCGTGGCAAAGCTGCAACGGTGAACTATTGCTTAGAAATTAAAATTCTGTTGATAAAGAGTGAGCAAAAAAAAAAAAAAGTAGAAAAGACAAGCCAGAGGAAAAAAGAGAAAGGGAACTAATTTCTTATTTGGCAGAAGCTGAAATCGGAGAGAGAATCGAGGAACAAAAATAAAATTAAAACAAAGTATTTTATACGTTTTAAAATATGGAAAAAATAACCTGGACGAATTTCCAGATAACAGGGGCGGGAGGGGGGATGTTATCAACTTAAAGTGTATGGTTTTTTTAAAATGGGTTAAGAAGGCAAAACAGAAGGAAGAAGTATACTTATTTAAAGAATTAACATGAAAAACGTGCGCAGCTGGGAAGTTCACAGGTTTTGAAACTGACCTTTTTCTGCGAAGTTCACTTTACTACGAGAAATTTGATAAGAGAGGCGGGCCTCCTTTTACGTTGAATCAGATGCTTTGAGTTAAAACCACCACGCATGGAAGAGCAAGAAGAGGGAAGACAGAATAAAAACGAGGAGAGAAAAAATGATATCAATACAAAAAAAAAATGATGCCACAGACATTGATTTCTCTGAGAAATTATTACAGCAGAACTGTCCAGACTGCTGACAGTAAATTCTGGTTTGCATGTTACGTGTACTCCATTGATGGCGTCTCCCCCTCCCCGCTTTCCTCACACGCACTTAATTCCATTTTCATCTTCAGGACAAGAAACAATACCAAAAGCGTCGGTAAAATGATGCATATCTATCTATATATTTTTTGCCCCATCTTTGGCCTGGGGGTGGGGGTGGGGAATGAAAGAAACAAGTCAGAAGGGGAAAAAAAATGTACACTCTGTCCCAAGAAGACAGAGGCGCGCAGAAAATATGGGGAAAGAGAAAAAGGAAACAAGAGCAAATGAAATAATGAAGGCATGGCGTCTCAGAGGTGCTTGACACACAGCACAGTAGGCGCTCAGTCAGTGCTAGCTCTCTCCCCTCCCCCTTTCTTGTATTCCCTCTAGCTAATTTCCTGAAGTCTTATTTGAGGACCTTGCTTTATTTCCCCCTCTCTATCCCATCACACTCACCTTAAACAACACCCAGCTAGATGCAGGCACTAGGTTTGTGTAAAATATGTTGATACACACGAACAAAGTTTATTTTGGCTATAATGTGTGAACTGATGGTTGACTTTCAACATTTGCATTTTATCTCACAAAGGTGTATATTCAAGTAATTTTTTTTCTTTCAATTCATGTAGTTATTTAATGTGCTCTGGATTAAGAAAACTGTTCCCCGATTCTCTAGAAAACCTCCTTAGTTTTGTTTTCTCCTTCTAATTTACAAGAAAGAGGAAAAGCTCTTTTAACTGAACTCTGGTATGCGGTTGAGCTTTGTAACTATTTGTTCTCCATGAAAACAAAATTATTTATATTTGCCATATTTTTTCTAGTGTATTAAGTTATTTTAAACAAAAGATGCTGTTATTTCATGACGTGTTGTTGGTACAAAATGTTTCAGTTTCACCTCTGTTAAACCTTTTAAATAAGTGCCAAGATATTGAAGACACTTTGCGATCAATTGAATGAAAATAGTATTGTTTCATTTGATGGGGTTCGTGTCATCTTTCTTCCTGTTACCATTAAACCATCCGGGATAGTCTTTCTTTCTTGCTTTTTGATGAATGTGTATCTTTCTCGAATATACCAACTTGGAAAATCTCTTGCCTCTGTCCTACGCGCAGCAAACCAGGGCTACTGTGGATCTCCATAGCTCTGAACAGAGCCCTCACCCCACTTTTATCTACCTAACATAGAAAGCGGATTGATTTTACACCCAATCAATAAAAGAACAGATGATATGAGAAATAACATAGAGTAGGATAACATTGTCCTTCAATATAGACTCTCGTTCTTCATTTTCCTGCCTTTTCACCCTTGAAATTTATTTGAGGAGAAAGAAAAAACAGGATCACGCTGTGAGACAACCACCTGGGTTAGCTGTAGCTTAATAGACTCTGGATCCTAACTCACCAAGCCTTCGTCGAGTCTGCGAGGAGAAGTAGATGGGAGCACACTAGGAGCAGAGGATGGAGGCTGGGGCTCTGGGAAGGACGACCCCACCCCCCACTTGCGTCTCCAGTTCAGCTCTTTGCAAGCAGCAGCTTCTTCGTTAGTTAAATTTAGGAAGAGGTAGAAGTCGGGGCCGTGTTTAGGAGAAGCCTGTTCTGGGGGTGCTCAGAATATCGGGGAGCCCCGCCCTCTCCATGCTTTTATCCCCTTCCCCCAAAGGTGCTGCAGGGTTTAGGTGAAGACTAAGAGAACGCGGCCCGGGTCAGCCCCGCAGCTGGACCTTCCTTTCCAGCGCGGGCACTTGGGCGGGGGCATCGTCCTCGACGAACCAGGTGTCCAGAGTGTCCCCTGGGGTTCTCTTTGGGCCGGAGGAGAACGTGTAGGGGCTAAGCTCTGCATCCTCCCGCAGCCCCCACCCGATTCTACCCGCAGGAGTAGACTGTTCGCGCTCCCAGCTGTTCCCCGGCGTAGACGTGGCTGCGGCGTCTTTAGCCACATTTTAGGGTTCGGACACCGCGGAACGCCAGCGCGCGGCGGTCAGCGCCCGACTCGCTCTCGGGTCTCTCACCTGCTGGGAGTCCTAGTTTTCACAAACATTTGCGCGGGCTGGGGCGCTTTGGGGGGGCCTCCGAGGGGTTCTCAGGCGCGCCCCCCGAGCGGCAGGTCGGGTCGGCAGCCGCAGGCTCTGAACCGCCCCGGGTCCAACTCGGACGCGGGTGGAGACGTTGCCCCGGCGCCCCGAGGGAGGAGGAGGTCCCGGGAGGACTCGGGGCCGGGACTTGGCAGATCCGTCCCGGCACTGCATTGGGGGCGGCCTCAGCTGAGCCCCGCGGCTCCCGCGGCCGAGCGCGGGTGCTGGGTGCGAGGAGGCCGTGCGTCCCGGCCCAGAAGCGGGCGGGCAGCTCCTGAGAGGCTCCAGCCGCAGGGGCCGTGGGCAGCCCCGAGGGCCCTGCGGGGTCAGGCCCGGGGCGGGGGCGCGGAGTCGCGGTCGGGGTGAAGGGCCTGCTCCCCGGGCCCACAGGGCGGTCCTTAGCCGGCCGGCTTTGCTGGGCGGGTCAGAGACCGGCCGCCTCCTAGCTACTCCCGCGTGCGCTCTCCCGGGACCCCGCGCCCGCAGCGACGCCTTTCCGGACTGGGCCGGGCCTGGGGACGGTGTCCCGAGGACGCCCGCGCAGGACACTGTCCCCGGGGCGCCACGGCCCCAGCTCCGGGCAGGCGCCGTGGTGTGCGGACGTGGGCTCCGGCTCCGACCCGTTTCCAGAGCCTTCCCTGAGACGGGCTTCGCAGGATTTCTCTACGTTCAATTCGAATAAGGCCCAACGTCAGGTCTTTCGGGTTGAAACTTAATAACAGTAATAAGTAATAAAAAAAAGTCGCCTCCCCCTCAATTTTTCAGGATGTGCAAAGCCTTCCCTGATTGGGGAGAACCGAGTTAAAAGACATTATTGGAGATATCATTAGTGTTAAGGATCCTATGGTACAAGACACCTAGTAAACTCAGGGGCCTCTGCTTGAAACTGAACTGATAAATGTCTATTCTGAGTGTTTTTCTCCAGAGTCATAACTTTTTAGATCCTCAGATGGTAATACTTTAGTATAATACAATGCTCAGATTTCGGAACTATTTTGATTTCTGAAAAATGCCTTTTTGGCTTCGGTGACATGGGATCCTGTTATTTTTTCACAAATCAGTTTACTTCATAAATTGCAAACATTTGCAATAAGATCTCAAGATTGTTTATTTTATGTAACCTCAAACACTTGACTATGTTGAACACCAGTATAGAAAGTCTGTGAAATCAGTTTAATGTGTGTGAGGGAATTAAAGGATCACTCCTTTTCATCACATAAACAAAGCATCTAGGAATGTTTTGATTGTCAGTCTCCTAATTTTTAAACAGTCTTACAATTTGACTATTAATTTTAGGTTATTCTGTGCAAAAATAATTACTAACGTTATATCCTGGTTTAAATTAAACGTTTCAAATTAAATGTTTCTGGGCAGAAGAAAATGGTATCTACATCAGGAAGTGGGTATTGTTTTAATGTTATATTATTTTAAATCATTTAGTTCAAATGTAAATAAAATCTGTTCATTTCAATTGGGGAAAAATTGCTGAAATGGTTTCTTAATGTGATGTTAGAACAGTTAGTCAAAGTGCATTAAAGAAATGTCACAGACCCAGAAATAATAAATATGTGGTTCTAATGAAAATGTTAACTTATGGATAATTTATTCAAGGTAGTTTCTACATTTCACATAGAATCTCTTATAATGACATGTCTGTGATACTTGTTCTTCAAAATTTCATTTATATATGTTCCTGGTATAATTTATAACTCCTGTTGATATTTGTAAACATGCCCTGAATTTTAAACCTTTATAATATGTTTGCATGTTTGTAACATGTTTTCAAGATAACTGAAGTAAAAAAATGAAATAAAAGCATCATATTGAAAGCAAGTACTTAGTCTATGTATGAAGAAAAAGTAATTAGAGCTTAAAAATTAAAATGGATTAGATCATTTTAAAGCTCAGATATAGAGTGGACACTGAAGTATTTCAGACAGGAAACATTCCTGTTAAAAAAGTACAAATATGCCCAGAAAGACTTACAGATGTGAGCTTGTAACATCTCTGATGCTTCAGCAATGCTTTCTCATCTCTAATTCATAAAACAAAAAGTTCTCAAGTCTTGGGGTATTTTGTTTTGGGTATTTTATGTGTCAGTCAAGGTAACCATCACATATGCCTTCAGTACAGGAAAATTTAGTATAGTACTTAACATGGAATTCTAGTGGCATGAGGAAAGATTTTAGAATATCATCAAATAAATCACATAGGGAGGAGTAAACACACTTCCCTTCTTGTTGAACAACCACTCACATACCTTAAGCAAAGATCTCTGTAGATTCTTATTCAGGAAAAATAGTGCAGAATAAGTTACAGGCACAGACTCTGGAACCAGATTCTTAGACTGAAACCTCAGTTGCCATTACCAGTCTTGTGATTTTGGATAAGTTAATCAAATTGTGCTTTAGTTTTTTCATCTGTAAAATGGGAGTAAAAGTGGTATGTATTTTGTGGGGATGTCAGGGGATTTGAATGAATTAACATTTGAAAAAAACCTAAACAACAGTGCCTTGCATTATATTCATTTTTTGAGTGCAACATAGCTGAATGTTCTCATTATTAGTTCAGATAGTTTTTTTAAATTACTGATTTACTGTTGGTTTATAATACGGTATAAATTTCAGGAGTACAGTTTCACACCTTGATATGTGTTCATGCCTAATCACCCCTCACCAAAGTTCTAGAGCCTTCCCACTTTCAAATTGATTCCCTCTATTTTTTTTCCTCTCCCCCCTGTCACTGAGCCTCCGGCAACCACTATATTTTCCACAGAATCAGTTATTTTTGTTGTGAATATGATATTTATTTTAATAAAAAGGTCAATAGGCATTAATCCTTGTAATAGAAACCTTAGAAGAAGAAAACACCACAGTAGTGCAAGGGAGGGAATGCATACTTTTCTGTGTGGACAAATGGAAAACATTACCTGCTGGTTTATGGTTCTAGCTAATTGCTTGGCCTCTGAGAGCCTCATCTGGAAGATGTGGCAAAGGTCACAATGTCATTACGGCTTACTTATAAGAGCAATTTATAGATTGCACAGTGCTCTATATACATGACAGATAGTATTGTTACTCTGCCATGTGCGGCTAATAAGGTGACATGCCAGGCCTGGCACTTGCCCTCAAGGGGCTTATCATCTAGGGGAGACAGTTCATAAATACGCAGGATAGTGCCAGGAAGCATGTGCTAAATGCACTTCCTTAACGGCACTTGGATACATTATGTACATCCAAATGGCCCTACAACACAGGCAGGGCCTCTTGCCCTGTTTTTGGAAACTGAATCTTCTTTGGAAAATAGTAGCCTTATAAAGGAATGGTGGTGCAACACCCAAAGGTTAAGAAGTACCCTTTGCTAGACTCAAATGCATACCATGTGTTCCTTGACTTGTGCTCCCTGGGACCATCTGAGCTTCCTGCGGCTGTCCACGTTTGCAGAGTGTTAGCAGTAAAATGCCACAAGAGGCAAAGGCTGCTGACTGAGGATCTTTAATAAGAGTTTGAAAACACATAAAATGCAAAGTAAGGAACATTTAACTACAATCGTAAGGACTTGTAATGTGAACAATTAATTGAGTCCTAATTACAACGACACGAGGGCTTTCTTTCCAATGCCTAAATTGAGATGTATGACTAATAACTTGTCTCCTGTGTTTTATAATATGTATTAAGAGCTCAGAGAGCACTTTCTACACATCTTTATTTGGGGATCAGTGTGATGTTGTGGTATATGACTAATCTTTAGGGCAAATGTGCCTGAGTTCAAATCTCCACTGTATTACCTAATATTTAGATGTGAAGTTTTAGGTAATTTCTTAGTTTCTTTTAAAGTCTATGTCCTGGGGCCTCCCTGGTGGTGCAGTGGGTTAAGCAACGCACTATGAGGCAGAACGCAGCCACTGCAGCACAAGTTCGATCCCTGTGGCTGGCCAGGGAAGAGACCCACATGGTGCGGCAGATCTCTCCTGCTGTGCCCGCTGCGCCCTTCAGCAGTGTACTTCTGTTGATCTGCCTGTTCTGCTCCCCACTCTGTCTGGTGAATCCTCTCATCTCCCGTGACTCTGGCCTGTACCCTAGCTCTTGTGTGCATAAATAAATAAATCTTTAAAAAAAAATAAAGTCTATGTCCTTCCAGTATCCTGTCACACAGATCTTGCAGGTCATTGCATGTGGACCACATGATATAAGATGTGTCAAGGTTTCCACAAATGTGCTTTCCTTCCCTTTCAGATTATTGTCACCTAAAGAGGATTTTGAAATTGCCTGTGATTAGAAATCATTTTGGAAACTATTGGGAGGTGGTTTACATACATATCTCAATCCTTTAATAAGAATGTTCATTTTGTTTGTTTGTTGTGTTTCTGGAAGGTTGGAAATAAGATTTTCTTCAATTTTTTAAAAATTTATTTATGCATACAAGAGCTAGGGTACAGGCCAGAGTCCAGGAAGGTGAGAGGATTCACCAGAGACAGAGCCAGGAACAGAACAGGCAGATCAACTGAGGTACACTGCTGAGGAGAGCAGTGGACAAGGCAGGAGAGGTCTGCTATGCCAGGTGGGTCCCCTCCCTGGTGGTCGGCAGGGATAGAACTCATGCTGCAGTGGCTGCTGTTTGCTTCATAGTGTGTTGCTTACCCCACTGTGCCACTATTGAAGACTGATTTTCTTCAAATTTTGAAAAACTTTTTTTAGATAGGTTTTTGAAACTTTAGGGCTGCCCCTTTGTGAAGAAGAGAGAGAGAATTATATCTTTCCCCCTGATAATACAAGGTCTTTCTTAATGCAGAGGTGACCTGGAGTGTCTGACCTTCACTCTTCCATGTCCCGGAATATCAGCACACAAATTGAGACCTGTCGTTAACTTTCTAGTCACTTTGATATTAGATTGATTGTCCATCTGTTTGCTTATTTATTGAATACATTCTTTGTATTTCCATGCTAAAGAAGACGGAAATTAAAATGATTTCCAAACTCTATCAACCTATCCAAATTTTTAGTACTTGTCAGCAGTTGTGTTTCTTTTAAGGTTTTATATATAGTTTCCATTAAAACAGTCTTGCCTAATTTTCATTTAAATGGGTTCAGGACCTACCCTAGAGGAGTTTTAAATCTAGATACCTTTCTAAAAACATTTTAGATAGGTGAAATACATTGGAACTAGCTATCAAAGGAAGGTTTGGGAAGGGAGTGACTGCTTCTCCAGTTTGCCTCGGGAGTAATAAGGAAGTGGAATAGATAGAATGAAGACCCCTGAAAGATATCCACATCCTAATCCCTGTGTCCTGTAAATATGTTAGGTTATGTGACAAAAGGAATTAATTTGCAGTAGAATTAAGGTTGCTAATCAACTAACCTTTAACTAGGGACATTACCAAGGACTGTTTGGGAATTCCACTATAATTAAAAGGGTCCTTGGGGCCTCCCTGGTGGTGGTTGAGCACTGCACTGTGAAGCATCTGCTGCACTGCAGGGCAAGTTCAATCCCCAGCTAGGGAGGGGACCCACATGGGGCAGCAGACTTCTCCTGCCTCACCCGCTCATCAGTCTGCCTGTTCTGCTCCCAACTCTGTCTCTGGTGAATCCTCTTACCTCCCACGCCTCTGGCCTGTAGCCCAGCTCTTGTATGCATAAATAAATAAATAAATAAATAACTTAAAAAAAAAAAGAAAAAAGTTTCTTAAGAGTGATGTCGAAGAGGAGACTCAGAGATGTGACTAAGGAAGAATGGGCATAGACATTCAACCTTGTTGGCTTTGAAGATGAATGAACAAGAGAGCAGGTGTCCTCTAAACACTGAAAAGATAAGGAAAGGAGTTTATCTGCCTCAGAAGGAACTCAGCCCTGCCAACACCTTGGCTTTAGCCCAGTGAGACCTGTGTAGGACTCTTAACTGAAAGAATTCTTTTTTTTTTTTTTTAAAGATTTATTTATTTATGCATACAAGCACTGGGGCACAGGCCAGAGGTGTGGGGGGGGTGAGAGGATTCACCACAGAGA
>JAGFMF010011796.1:9896630-9921630 GCA_019455555.1 Galemys pyrenaicus
CCCCCCCCTGGCCGGCAGCAGGGATCGAACTCGTGCTGTAGTGGCTGTGGTTTGCTTCGTAGTGCGTTGCTTAACCCACTGCGCCACCAGGGGAGGCCCAACTGAAAGAATTCTAAGTTAATTAATTTGTGTTGTTTTCACCCACTACATTTGTAGAAATGTGTTAGGGCAGTTTTAGGAAACTCATATAGGATATTTTTGGGATGCTTATATGTTTAAGAGCATGTGGCAAATTTTTAATACCTGGGGAATTTCTGAGTCTGTTCTATAAGCAAGATTTACCCAGAACTCAGTACTGGAGGCCACACTCTGGAGCACGTTTCCAGAATATAGATCTTTACGTGCTATTCAGCAGGCCCTTCCATCTCTCTCTATTATTGTAAAATGAAACCTATAGAGGAAACCTGTAAATTATGTCTATTTTTTTTATAAACATGTGTAATGAAAATCCTTGTCTGGTTTTATTCTCCTTGTTCTTAGGTACTTATCTCTTCTTTGTCATCTTTTACTTATTATTTACTGTTTTTTTTTTCTTTTTGTATTTAATGTAGAGAAAAAGACTGCTATTTAAAGCTCTGAAGTTCTTTGCTAATGCACTGAAAGGGAACAGCCTGTGCAATTTGAGCTTGTCTGTCAGGTTGGTCAAGGTAGAGAGTGATGTGGTCTGGGGTTCCCAGAGCCCATTGGACCTTTGACCTTTTCTATAGAGACTATTGATCTAGGTTAATAGTCAGCACCATTGCACTGTTGGAGGAGTTTTGTGCCTGTGTGCATGATGCCTTGTTGTGTGCAAATGAGGGTCTGACGATCTCAGAGGGTAACTGGTGATTTTTTGTAGTTTTCCATGATCAAGGTGGGGAGTTAGAGTAGATGGGTCCTGATGGGTGTATTTGTAGGGGCATTCAGTTCTGGAATGTTTGCATTAGTGACAACCAGCTCTGTGGGTCTAGCCACAGAACTGATTCTTTTATGCCATGAAGTCTGTTCACCACAGAGCTGAACACGGAATTAGTGGGGTTAGGGTCTGCTGATATTATGCTGACTTTGGGGGTTAGTGGAACAGAGAGAGTGGTTCCCTGTTCCACCTACTCTATTTGCAACCCCCTCACTGCCCACCAGTGAGGATATTTCCTATCCTAGCTAATTGAGTGCAGAATGAGATTAGCAGTAGGCCAGTGGGTAGAATATATAATGAAGTTTGGTTATGCTCTCTTATTGACTGAAATGTAGGTTGCAGAATGGGAGAGAAAATTCTCTCAAATAATGCTAATTCCTGTGACCCTCTCCTCAACAGTTCTTCATGACTTGGGGGGAGAAGTTTTCTTTCTCTGCCTCCTCTATGGGAAACACTCAAGGTTTATCTTCGGCAACTTCCTACTTCTAGCTCATGCTTCTGTCCTCCTGCTCTCTTCCAAGTTACTTGTTCTGGAGGTCCACCTGCACATAATTCATGATTTAGTCATGTAACTGATATTTATTAAATACCTCTTACGTGCCTGTAACATATTATACTATCTTTTTCTGGTTTCCCTTGGAGTTTGACTTGGTTTAGAGGAGTGGTTGAAAGGGAGTGTCTATCATCAAGGTCAAGTAGAGTACATTTCCATAGTCAAGTGTGGTGGTGTAGGGGTGGGAAGAGGGCAAGTTGTAAGTGTGGAGAAATGAAAGCAAGGGAATTTAGTAAGTGGGCTACACTAAGGGGACATTTATTTGCCAAGCCATGTGATATCCAAATATTATATGCTACACAGTAACTTTAGGAAAGAATAATCCGGGAGATGATTAATCATGTTTCTGTTTGGTTCATAGAAGGCATTAATTTATCATGTCCCAATACAACTTTTAAAATATAACACCAAGTACTTCTCTAAACATGCTTTTAAAATCTAATAGAAAAGCCTAATTATAGTTAATTAAATTCAGAGTATCCAATAAATACTTGAGGATCTACTGTAGACCTGACTGATAGTGATGAGACAAGAGGGGAAGATAAAGCTGGTCAAGTGTGGTGGGCATTTTGGAACTGTCAGTAGAACTTGGGAGAGAAATTTGTGTGGGAGGTGCACTGGGATTTGCACTGGGAGGTGGGCAATACTCCAAATGGGGACCCCCTCTTTTTTCAGTGTGTATTCAGGGAAACTTAATTTCCTTATTAAAATGACAATACTCAGCAAATTTTCTCATCTAAATAATTTCTTAGTATGAACAATTATGTAATACCTATTAGGAAAGTTTACCTTCTTTTAATCTAATCACAGACTGTCTTTTCCTTTTCTTCTTTTTCTCCTTCTGGTTTTGTTTTCTTTTAAACTTATGTAAATTTATCAATGCCCTTGAAACAGCTAAATCTAAACATCTGTTATTCCCATTTATCTTCTCTGAATGTGCACTTCTTTTATGCATGGTTATCAGTGGCGTACCTTTACCTTCCTATATTTGCTTTTCATTCTTATGTGTTAAGATTCACACATACTGTTGCAAGTCACTGTGATTTATTTGACCACTGTGTAATGTGGTCAAATTCTACTGGGGGCTTCTATCCATTTATGCTTCTATTTTCACACTGATAGACATTCGAATTATTTCTTGGTAAATAGAAATAGAAGAATCAAGGATGGTACCCTGAAGTGCTCCATTATTGAAAGGTTAGGGGAGAAGAGTAAAAATCAGCATAAGAGAGCATGGTTTCCTGGAAGCTAAGTAAAAAGTGTTATCAAGGGAAAGGGAGCAAAAACTGAGAACTGACCTTATACAAGGTCATTGGTGGCCTTGAATGGCAGTTTGGGTGAAGTAGTGGAGGTCAAAGTCTGATAAAAGTGGGGTGCAAAAACCATTTAATATCTCTCCTTCCTCAAATCCATCTTTTATATCACAGTCCTTAGTTATCTTTCAAATTTACTTTTTAGGAGCTCCAAACTGCCTAAAAAAAATAAGTTCTAACTCTTTAGTATGATGTTTAATCCTGCCTCATCTTCTAAGGCTATTCGATCACCTACCCTGTATGCCACTGGAGCTACCCTCTGTTCCCAAATATCATACTCTTGTCAAACTTGTGTTTTTGCTAGAACATCTTCTGTAGACCCCCTTTGCGCTATCACAGAATTTTGAGCATATATTTTCCAGAGCTATATTGAATTGTAGGATAATTATTTATGTGATTGTCTTTTCCAAGTAGAATGTGAGTACCTGGAGGGCAACAATCCTCTAGTTTCTGTAGCCTCTCTAGAGTCATAGTAAAGACAGACGTACAATGATTTGCAGTAAGTGTTGCTGGGAAATATATGTATAGTGTATTCTCTCAGATAATTTTAGTGGAGACAAATCTTAATTCTCTGAGGATCATTTTAACTTTTGGAACTAGCCACAGGCTGTTTGGCATTAAGTCTGATGAAGAAGCTGGGGAATATACATTTTTATCAAAAATGAAGTTTAGGAAAAATTAAGCATGGTTATTTTGTGATGACACATATTCTTATATGACTCATAAAGGGTGCTAAAGTTTACTGACACCAATTTGCTTAAGGCAGTTTCAAAGATGAATTCCCAAAAACATTTTGAATAGTGACAGCAATGCTGTAGTATGTTTGGTTTCTCTGGATGACTGCTTTGAAGGACAAGATTTACTTGCAGCTGTAAGTTCTGGTATCTGTATTAAAGAATCAGTATCATTCTTTTATTGTCATATCTTATTTTCTGTAGTGAATTCTACAAGCTGAATTTCACATTATCTCCTGCATAGTTAAGTCTTTTCTTTGCAACTCTATTTTCAATTCTTTCACAAGCATCATCATTCAATACAGCAGCTTTTGAAAACTCTATTATAATTGTTTATTTTTAAAAAAGCTATTCATAAGACTATTAACCAAGACCAGATTTAACACCAATTCCAGTGGCTGATCTCTACCCCAAATGGATATTTGGCCATTTGTTATGATCTTGTGTTTACTGATTTTCAAGCAGTTTTCAATCTGTGGGACACTGATTAAATCCCAGCCAATTTGGGCTAATTTTTCAAGTCACTTTTCATGAAGCAGTGCATCAAATGCTTCACCAAGACCAAATGTGTAACATCTGCTCTCCTTTCCCTGATAATTTTACAATTCTCTTAAGAAGTCAACTACTTTATCAACCAAGGAATGCGTTTTATACGTTTCCATTATTATTGCTCATGATTCTGTCACCTTTTAGAATTTCCTTTCTCAACTTTATTTGCCAAGTCTTGATAAAATACTTATTAGTTGGGCATCTGATACAATTATTCTTCCAGTGGTAACACTTTGTGATTTTTGGTTCACTTGGATTAGATCTATATATAATCCTTTCAGCTATTATGATTTAAAAGATGCAAGCAAAGAACCCTGTGTTAGTCATTTTTGTTCATATCCTGGGAGAGATGTTATTGAGACCTGCTGATGGGTATATGTTTTGAGGTTTGAAGTATTCACTCACCTGCTCTTTGTCATTAACTGGTTTTTTTCCTTAGGTGCATTTTACAGTTCCCTATCTTTACCACATGTTCAATGGATATTATGCTTGCAACAGCATGCCTCACAGAACAGTAAAATGTCTGTGCATGCACAATAAGTCTACGCATGTAGCCTTTGGACACAGATTGAAGTTTTTGATGCTCCTGTCATCCCATTGATGTAGGTGAGCTGTGCTTAATAACATTTGCTTTCAAGGGTATGGAGATAATTGCTATATTCACAGACTGAGGAAACTTTGTTTTATAATCAGGTTTTGAAGCAAATGCAAGAAGATTCCATGTAAATAAAGCATTTCTTTTAGTGAGGTAAGCCCTGAGGTCATTGTGTTTACTGATAGAATTCAGCTAATTGAATAACTATGAAGATCCTGTATTGAGTACCCTGGCATTGGTTAAAATGTAATGTAACAGATAATTTGTTATCTTTTATATATAAGTTATTGGATTAACACATTGTATAAGAATATAATGAAAATATCTGAGTCACATAAATTAAAGCATTAGTTGTGATTTATCAAAGTTACCCAAGTATTAATTAGCTGACAGCTAGAAGACTGCTTTTGACATTCATAAATTTCTTTTAGTTAATCTTATATACATTATAGATTAGTCAATTTCTCCCTTTTTATATAAAATATTTAGCTTTTGAGGTGTTTTGACATATGGTAAACTTCAATAAGAAGGCAGACTTTTTCAGTTTTGAGAAATGTAAATATATCATTCTGTAAGAAATTCCAAAATGTTGGCTATGGGACAATGGAAACCACATGTATTTTTTTCTCCAAATCTCAAATACAAGTAACTGCTTTCAACACATCTTTTCTGTCTCCAGTTTTAATATTAACTACTTGATTAAATGTTAAACAGAGCAAAGGCCATTCTTGTCAGGCGTCACTAATATTCATATTGTTTCTAAAGGATGGAAAACATTTAGCTTTAAATATTTACCATGTTTTTCTGTGGCTCAGTGATAAAACTGGTGTTAGCAATGCCACCTACTTATTCCAGAGTTGGAGATTCATTATCTTAACAAAACTATGATATTTCATTTGTAATTACTAAATGGCCACTTCACATTTTTTTCTATTAGATCTGCAATGTGGAATACCATTTCTGAAACTATGTCTTAAACAGTGCTTTTTCTGAATATCAAAGTTAGAATTATTCTGTTTTCAATGATATATTTATAGATATTATAAATGTTCTGTTTATGAAATTGCAACAATCTATTGATAACCCAGTACTTGGATTTCTGCTAATAAAATAAATGACCAACATTTCAAATGTGGGTGGAAGAAAATCACATTATGTAGCAGGTGCATTTCCAAATTTAAATTTTAATTTTACTTGAAAGATAAGTCTGAACCTAGAAAAGACTTTTCTAAGTATACATCATTTAAAGTTAGTAAGACATACTTTTGGAATCAGTGATTCTAAGTCAAGAAATGGCATTATGTCAAACGTCAAACAGAGAGACTCAGAATAAACATGTTTAATATTTTCTTTTTTTGTATAAATATTTAAGCTGTTGCATTAATATATATCAAATGAAGAAGAGTACATTTATTCTTTGGGTTTAAGTAAAATCAGAAGTCTGAATTTTGCTTTCTATAAAAGTATAGCAACTATTTCTCAAGATGCCAGTCATACACATGTACACTTCTTAAAAAGTCAGTTTGCAGCATAGGACCAAGTTTCTCATTTTTATCAACGCATTTCATTGCTTTGTTGTTATTTACAAGTAGTCATGCAGTGTCTAAGTTTTTCTATTTTTGTTAAATTTATGAATCATTTACAAAATCATGGAAATACTATTAAATCAGTACATTCCCTTGTAACATAAGTTTTGTATATTTGAGATTTTAGGAACATTTCTCATTAATTATGAGCTAAGGCATATTAAAAGATGCATTACATAAGCACTGTAAACAGATGCAGTCAAATGAAAAGACTGAATATGGAGCATAAACTTTCTGGCTTTTAAATAGAAAATGAAAGAAATTTTTTGTCAGGAAAATGTTTGCACCTTTATAGTATAAAATATGGGCAACCTCAAAGTAAAGAATATCATGAATGAGTGAGAACACTGCCCTGATTGCTTCACCAGGCAAATTCATCCACTGTAGGCTTATTCTCAATACAATTTTTTTTTCTAGAGTTCAGACAAAATGTTTGCCTTTTTGGACATTAGTCTATTGCTATTTACACCATCTTATACAAATTGAGTAATTTAATTCCCTCTTTTGTTCTTATTGCTTTCAGTTATTTATCCAGTTACTGAGGGTGCTGGACTGTGGTGTGAAATGTGGATGACGTTTTTGTGTTTTGACCACAGTAATTTGGAACTTTTTGCTTTCATGCTTTTCAAAGTATAGGTTTTGTCAGGATGTCAGCTCCAGTCTCATCAATGAAAAAAACAGCTGGTAACAGAGGAAATTTTTATTAAATGGTTTGTAAGGTATATATTGTGCAAAAGGTTAGGTAATATCTGTGTTAGAAGGTATATTGATGAAATTTAAGAAACATTTCTAAATAAAATATACAAAACAAAAATTACAGATTCAGCAGATTCAGATTTCCTTGTACTTTTCAAAATATAGATTCATTTAGGTAGTTGGTCTTACTGACTGACATGCTGATCAGAGCATTAATTAATTTTATATATTGCAAAATTCCTAGTTATTTGGTTTTTAATTAACTTTGAGAATAATTATTCTTTCAGTCTTAGGTAAAAGAGGTCTCTGAATTGAGGTGCTAAAATAAAGGGAAACAAAAGTGTCTGTTCTAGTAGAGTTTTAATTTCTTTTGTTATGTCTAAGTGGTTGTAAATACTCACCTGTGTTTCCCTTATACCTCTTAGAGGGCAGGGACAAGGTAAATAAAGGAAATGTCTTCTTCCTCAAATAATTATTTGAGAATAATTATTCTCAAAGTTAATTAAAAACCAATAATAATTAAACTGAGAATTTGATTGTAGCAAAATTTCTTAATTTGCAATTTAGATACTGGGTACTGATGTTAAGCTTCCCAGAGCAGGTGGAAACTTCCAGGTAGAAGTTCATTTTATGCTGTTCTCATTCTCTTCTATGTTCTCCTCAACGGCTCACCCACAAAGGTACAAGAATGGGAGAGGCAGTGAGCAGAGGGCAAAGCATAAGAAAGATAACTACAAACAATATGCAAACATTTATAAAATGAACCTACAGCTTACCTGTCATCAAAGATAGGGTGGTATTGAATTCCTTTTTAATGCATTTAGTAAATAATGTTTGTTACTTTTGCATGCTAACTTTGAGTTTTTTCTTCTTATGCTAGTGGTCATAAAGTGGGGAAAATTTATAAATTCAGTGCTTTATTTCCATTTTAATAAAGTCTCTAGAGTTTAAGTGTATAAATTATACCCACTTACCTATTTTATATATAAGTGGTATATATATTTTCTACAAATGTGGTAATAAGTAAGGATATTGATTAGATTGTATTATTTATAATGCTTTAATTAAGGTAACGTTGGTTTATATGAGTCCCAGATACAGGATACTTCCTCTTCAGAGGCATGTACCATACCACACCCACCACCAGGTCACCAGAATTGAATGCCTTTCTCCTAGTCTTGAATTATAAAATTTTAAAACTTTAAAAATGCTGAAATTAAATAGGTTCTCCTAAGGTATTTATAGATATGATGTTTCATTTAAATGCACCTAAGATCACTATAGTTTATTCCAATCTAGAAAACTCAGGTAATTTAAAAATAATTTCTTTGGCATTTATTCCTATCTAGCACATATACATGTGCTTCAACTAATCACATGCTTTATTAGTTGTAAAATTATAAGGATCTCTCTAGTTAGCAACTCTAATTCTGTTCCCATTTATAATTGAACTATATTACTTTCATTAAATGCCAGCATGCAAAGCATATGCAATGACACAGAAAAGGTCATGTATGTGCATTTATCTGTTTAGGTGCCTATGATAGCATAGAGTAAAACTGTGAAATTCAGGTAAATCAATGGCACACGATTTATTTTGTCCCTGTTCCATAATGTGTTATGCTCAGGTATTCCCAGTGGAATTAGAAGGATGCACCCCCCATCGAAGGCAGAATAGACACCCATAATCTGTAGAAATAGGGAAAGCCACAGAGCTGCTTTATGCAGAGAGAAGAGCAGTTCCTGTCATTTAGGAGACTGTGTCTGGGCCCAGATAGCTTCTCTGCTGCCCCATGCTCCTGACCAGATCTCTGCACTTAATGGACTATCCTGGTGAATAATGGGTGAGATGGTGGTTGGGTCACTATGGTGGTTATACATGTTGAAGGTATCCAAATATTAAGCAATCAAAAAGCAAAACAAAACAAATCACTGTGCTCTACTCTTGAAACCAGCTGAAGAATTCACATACCTTCCAGGAGAGTTGTGAGGAGTAATTAACAGAGTGTGTGGCTTATATGAAGCACTTACTTCTTGAGGTAGTGTTGTATGGGATCCTTTTTCTGGAGTGTTCTGAATGCCACCAGATTTTGATGTCACCACTTATAAACTCCTGAAAGCAGGGGTCATTGTTTAGATTTCTCTGGGCAGCCAGTTTCCCTCCTCTCTCTCCCTGCTCCTTTCTGTCTTTCTACCACTCTCTCTCTCCCTCTTTCCCTCCTTTCTTCCTAATCTTCCCTCCTTCCTGTATTTTACTGAGCTATTTTTTTTAAATGAAGGGCACAAGTTTTTTTTATCTTAAAGATCTCTCTCTCTCTATCTATTTATGCATACAAGAGCTAGGGTACAGGCCAGAGGTGTGGAGGTTGAGAGGATTCACCAGAGCCAGAGTGGGGAGCAGAACAGGCAGACCGACTGAAATACACTGCTGAGGGGAGCAGCCAGCAAGGCAGGAGAGGTTCACTACACCATGTAGATCATCTCACTGGCCCATGAACCCTCACTGCAGAGGCTGTGGAAGCTCCATAGTGTGGCATTCAACCTCCTGTGCCAGCAGGGAGGCCTCTCAGTTAGTTTAAGAGAATTTCATTTTGGTGGCATAATTTTGGATAAAATAGTAGGTTAACAGTAAAACATTCTCCATTTGAGACTTGGTGGAAATATATTTTTAATTTTCAAATAGACTCTAATCTGAAAATATACAGTATATGAGAAAATGTGAGAAATGGAAGTCCTCTTAACAATCATCTATCGAGTGCCTTCCATTTCCTAAGAAAAGAATTTTGTACACAGAAACAGAGTGTATGCAAGAATTGATTTATTTCTTATAATAATTATAAGTTTCCTTATTTAAAAGTAGTATAGAAAAAATGACTCATAATCTTATAACCTAGAGGAACCACTGTTAGCATTTTAATAATATACTTGTCTTTTTTCTATACCCATCACATGCATTTTTACCTTATTAAAACTATGTAGTCTTACATAAAGTTTTACAATAAACATAGCTTTGGTAGTTTTCTAAAAATGAAATAAGCCCATTGTAAATATTTCCAACATTAAGAAAGACAAAAAGAAGAAAATAAAAACTATCATTTGAAATCTCACCATCTAGATGTAATCACTGGTCAGAATATTAAAAGATATGTTAAAAATGCAGTTTTTTAAACATAACATTCCAAATATTTGTTGATAGATATTAACAAGATTATATAGATAAACTATATATCTTATATCTTTATATTTTATAATTATAATTTTATATTATATTTATATTTTATATTACAGTTTATATTCTAGATATTTCTATTGTATATTTATATACAATATGTAATACTTTTTTACTTCTACATCACTAAATATAGATCTATACCACAATTTTTCACTATGTTCTATAAATCTTAATTTATATAGAAATTTTGTGATAGGGGCCTCCCTGGTGTGCAAGAGGTTGAACGCCGTACTGTGGGGCTTCCGGGACCACTGCAGCACAAATTGGATCCCCAGCCAAGGAGGGGACCCACATGGCGCAGCAGACCTCTCCTGCCTCGCCTGCTGCTCCCCTCAGCAGTGTGTTTCAGTGGTTCTGCCTGGTCTGCTCCCCACTCTGTCTCTCTTGAATACTCTCATCCACGTACTTCTTGCCCGTACCCCAGCTCTTGTATGCATAAATAATAAAAAAGTAATCTTAACAAAATTTTTTGTGTTAGATAACTTTTACCAGTTTTTTTTCTCTTACAAACAGTACTATAATATATGTCATCTTATAACGAAACATTTGTGTACATCTTCCATTAGTTTCTTTTTTTTTTCTTTAAAGATTTATTTATTTATGCATACAAGCACTGGGGTACAGGCCAGAGGTGTGGGGGGTGAGAGGATTCACCACAGAGAGCGGGAGCAGAACAGGCAGATCAACAGAAGTACACTGCTGAGGGGAGCAGCGGGCACAGCAGGAGATGTCTGCCACACAGTGGCGGAGGTTTGCTATGAGTGTGTTGCTTAACCCACCCCGCCACCAGGGAGGCCCCCCCATTAGTTTCTTAAGCCATCCCAGAAGTGGTGTGGGATCAAAGACTGCACTTGTTTATCTTCTACCAAAATGTGTCTATATACTTAGGAATCCTTAAGTCAACATTGAATACTATAATTGAATATATGTATTTATTTTATATTTCTTTAATGTCTAGTGAGAATATTCCCCGAGTTTGTATCAGTTATTTGTTATTCTTCTGTTATGAATTGCCTCTTTGTGTCATTTGCCAATTTTTAAATTCAGATATTTCCCACTATGTATTAAATTAATTTTGTCACATATGCGGCATTTTAGTGTGCATAGTATCTTTCAATTTGTATGCGATTTTAACTTTCTTTTTCTGTGTATAGAGAAATGTAGGTTCAGGCAATCACTTGCGTCAGCATTTATTTTTTGCTTTTTAAAATATATTCCTTCATTTATATTTTTTCCTAATATGTTGGTCACTTGTTTAATATACAAATGATTACATCTGGAGTTGATTTTCATGCAAAATGTGAGGTAAAAGAAATTTAATTTCTTTCCAATATCACTTTGTCATATAAATCATTTAAAATTTTAACATTCTTTTTCTTTATGGTTTTCATCATTAGTACCATGTTTTATAAATCTGTTACCTCAAAAGTCTATAATATGTGTGTACACACAAGTAAATATCTATGCATTTTTCTAGGACATTTATGGTTCCATTTTTAATATTGAAATCATTGGTTTATATGAAATTTCCTTCATTAGTAAAGTAAAATTTACTTTAATTTAATTTTTCCTTCTTTTTTTTAAAGACTTATTTATATATGCATACAAGAACTGGGGTACAGGCCAGAGGTGTGGGGGTGAGAGGATTCATCAGAGACAGAGTGGAGAACAGAACAGGCAGATTGACTGAAACACACTGCTGAGGGGAGCAAAGGTCAATGCAGGAGAGGTCTGCTATGGCGTGTGGGTCACCTCCCTGGCCGGGGATCGAACTAGTGCTGCAGTGGCTAAAGATGCTTCATAGTGAGGTGCTTAACCTCTTGCACCACCAGGTAGTTCTCTTAACTTAGTTTTCCTCTAAATTGTTGGTCAGTTAATCAGTATAATTGTCAGATAATTTATATTTGGTCATCGATTTTATTATATTTAGTTTCTGTTGTTGGCAATGACAATTTTTTTTCTTTTTAGTGAGTTACCATTGGTTTGCAGTATTGGATCATTGATTTTAAATCTTATTTTTAATCATAGTACTTTGTTTCAACTATATGCATATATTTTTGGATTTTCTGTTCTGATCCCATAATTTTTCCTATTTATTCTTGTGCCAGTTCCATATTTCAGATTCAGATGTATTCATATTTCACAATTTCAGATATTTTAGCTTTATAACTCATTTAAAAATCTTAAAGCTTTCCTTAATTTTTTCTGGTTTTGGAGTATAAATTGATATATTGATATTGCATTGTCTTTTATCAATATATTTTTTTGTCCTGTAGTGATTTGAAGCATTTTTTTCATGCTTGTTGATCATTTGAATTTCCTTCTCTGCAAATTTCATATATACATATTTTATCGGTTTTCTCTTTGGTTCTGTCTTTTTTTATAACCTATAAATATTAAACCTTTGTTATCTGCATTGCAAATAGTTGTGCAACTCTATTGTTTACTTTTTATCATACCTTTCACTATACATGCCTTCAATTACAAATGTATTTATAAGGTTTACCTTTTATTATATAGCTTCAACATTTACCTTTTCTAGCCTAAAAAATTCTGCTCCCCTTCTAGTTGTATCTATAATCTCTTATAATTTCTTTCAAAATATGTGTTATTTTAAATTTACATTAAAGCTTTAACTCATCTGAATTAATATTGTTACAGACACCTCCATTCACTCATACATGAAGCAGGTAATTAAAACTCACTAAGTGTACAGAATTGTAGGTTTGTGTGGGAATACAGTAAGTATTGAATAAGTAAATCTAACCAGGTTGGGAAAAAGCTTTGGGGAAAATAGCATTTTAATTGAGGCATAAGGGTATTCAGGAGTTAGTTCAGTGAATGTAGGAGTAGTTGTGGGGTAGTCCAGGTAGACAGGTTATTAAGATAAAGTATCTTGATGGGAGGGGGGATGGGAAGAGCATGGCATATTCCAGGATGAGGGCCTGTAGACTGAAGCATGGAGTGGAAAGGAACCAGATAAGGCAAGACAGGCACACAGGATCAGTTAAAGATTTATTTATTTATGCATACAAGAGCTGGGGTATAGGCCAGAGGTGCGGGGAGGTGAGAGGATTCACCAGACAGAGTGGGGAGCAGAACAGGCAGACAGACTGAAACACACTGCTGAGAGGAGCAGCGGGCACAGCAGGAGAGGCCTGCTGCACCATGTGGGTCCCCTCCCTGGCCGGCGGCAGGGATCGAACTCGTGCTGCAGTGGCTGTGGTTTTCTTCATAGTGCGTTGCTTAACCCACTGCGCCACCAGGGAGGCCCACAGGATCAGTTTAATCATGAGACTAGGATCAAGAATTTGGTCATTATCCAAAGGTTAGTGAGCAGTCACTGAAGAATTTTGCTCTATTGGGGAAGAAAAGTGTGGGAAAAGCCTCATTAGATTTTTTGGAAAAGTGAATTATCTTGTGTGTTGAATAAACAGGAACAGAGAAAGAACAGATGGACATCCTGCTTTGCCCAGGTGAAAGAAAGTTCCAAAGTTTTAACTATAGAAAAGAAGAGGATTTTAAAGATGATTAGAAATCAGAATAGATAAGATTTGGTAATAGATTGAGTGTAGGGAGTGAGGAAATGGAAATTTCAAGGAAGACTCAGGGTATGAAGTTTAGCTCTTTGAATAGTGATGCTTTTAGTAGCATAGAGGATACATAAGGAGGCCTGTGGGAGATGATTCATTTAATTCTGGGCCTGTTTATATGGAAAAACTGGGTGGCAGATATGACAGCTAGGCACAAAAACTTATGAATCCATGAGGAACTCAGAAGAGAATCTGGGTTTGAGATAAAAGTTGGGGGGTAGATGATGTACAAATGTAGCTGAAATGATGAGATTGTCTTGTAAGAGAGTACATAATACAAGGAGAAAGGAGTCCAAGGAAGACCTGAGGAGCACTCTGTTTAATGTCCAAGAAGACCAGAGGGATCCCTGAAAACAACTGAAAAGGGAAGCCAGATATGTAGGAGTACTCAGTGGTTTCTTGGGAAGTAAGGAAGGGTATGCCTTAAGGTGTTACAGACACCTCCATTCACTCATTCATGAAGCAGGTAATTAAAACTCATTAAGTGTACAGAATTGTAGGTTTGTGTGGGAATACAGTAAGTATTGAATAAGTAAATCTAACCGAGTTTCTATGTGGTCAAGTTCAGAAGTCTGAGTTATGTCTACTAGATTTAGTGACAAGGAAGCTTTGTATGAGACACGGAAAGTCTTCTCGAGGATGGAGTAGAGTTGTGAGTATTTGTAAATTAATGGGAGGGATGGAGATAGAATCGAGGTTTGATCTTTTAAGAAATTTGACTGTGAAGTGAAAGAAATAAACCAGAAACTTGAGGGAGGAGACCCAGAACACTGGGAGAGAAATATTTGCTCAATATTAAGAAGTCACAAGGAGAAGAAGGGCAAGTTCATGTGTAAGTAGGCATGTGGATGGGATGGCAAGATGTTCACGAAACTTGTACAAGTTGGAAGTATGAAATGGGGAGCCCTACTGATAGAAGTGAAGGCACCTGGCCCAGCTGTACGAGCAGAAGGAGGCCTTCATGGTTGCAGGCCCTGGGGGAATTAGCTGACTGGAAACTTCTTTATGAAGTGAGGCAACCTTCTGAGATTTAGATATTCTTATAATTTGAGCTATTTTACATAAACTCCGGGGCGGGGGGAGTACCTATAAACACAGTTTACAATCTCCAGAGTAAACTTTTAATAGTCACATAAAAAAACAAACCAACCCGACTTTGATGAATAGACTAGTCCTACTCCACCCTAGTGTAAAGTAAAAGTCAACATCCACGAAAAATCTAGAAATCTGTATCTATATCCCTGTGCTCCTTAAGCATATGATATACACAAAATTCAGATGTGAAAAAAAAAAAAGATTTTTTATTTCTCCTCTCTAGCATTACCGGAGAATTTGTCTTGGGGAAGGTCTAGGCTAGATGGAAAAGACTCTGGAATCTGGAGCCCAGAGTATTTCAAACCTAGCTTCGCTCACTACCGAAATTCCCAAAATAACTGCGGACAAGTTGCTGTTGCTTGACTTCAGTCTTCTCATGTTTTAAAAAATAAACTCCAGGGCCTCCCTGATGGCACAAGGGGTTAAGCACCGCACTATGAAGCATTCTCAACCACTGCAGCAGGAATTTGTTTTATTTTAAAATTTATTTATTTAATTATATTTGACACCATTTGTAGTCCCCAGGGAGTTCCCACCACCATTCCACCTGTGCACCATCACCTCAGTCCTTGTGCTCTTTCTGCCCTCATCCCTGTCTTTGCCCTCCCTTCCTTCCCCTTACAGCAGGAATTTGATCTCCTGCCAAGGATGCTTCCCACATGGCTCAGCAGACCACTGAGCCCATTGCCCACTGCTCCCCTCAGCAGTGTATTTCAGTCAATCTGCCTGTTCTGTTCCTCACTCTGTCTCTGGTGAATCCTTTCACCCCTCCTCACCTCTGGCCTGCACCCCAGTTTTTGTATACATAAATAAATCTTTTTTAAAAATAAACTTCAGTAAACTGGATTTTTGTGAGGACTGAATGAAGTGTTATATGTAAAATATCTGCAACAATGCCTGTCACTTAGTGCTCAGTTAGAGGAGTCATTTATTTATTATTGGTCTGCAGGATTTGTAAGATGGATTTACAGGGTTCCCACGAATAATCTCTTGTTGCCTGTTCAGTCAACCCGTAAATCCTCATTGAACAACTACTAGTTACTAGGCACCCACAAAGGAGAGTGAAGCCAGTAGTTGCCCTAGTGCTCTTTATGCTGCATTTGAGATACATTTTCATGTAAAAGTTAACAACGTGCACTGCTAGAATTGCTCAGTTGATTATCTGAATTGACTATGCAATATTTTAGACCAGTGACTAGTATGAAAGAGTCACTTAATACATCTTATTTCCTCCCTCTTCTCTCAAGATAAGATACCGGCAATCCCAGCTTCGTGAACAATTGATGTACAGAAATCTGATTTCAGACTTACAGTTTCAGAATTACAAGTAGCTTATGATAGGTGTGGAAAGAAACCTTTAAAAGGCAGGGCCGTCTTTGGGGAGCTGACCTCTGGGCATAAACTTCCAAGGCATTTGCCTGTTTTGTCCTAAATAGCATCCCTGACGTGGTGTAAAAGTTCCACAGCTTTCTGTGACCTGTCTGTGTTTCCTGTGGTTTCGCCTCAGGGATATCCTTTCCATTTCTGAAAGCTGCTTCTGAGCTCATATCTGTTTTAGATTTCTTGAGGTTCCTTGAAACAGAATTTTTTCTTACTAAAATTCACAATTTGATATCTGTTTTTCTTCTGGCTCAATGAAAAGAAGAGTGTTAGGGTGTTTTCTGGAGTCCGGAATTGGTCACTTTCCCTAGTATGGAGCTGTGATGTTAGCACTTCCTCTGCTTTCTGTTGGTCAGTGAGTTCAAACTTTTTGCTTATTTTACAAAACTTAAAAAATTTTGTGAATGTATTTTCACTGTTAAAAATTAAAATACACAAACTCAGAGTACAAGATGTGAAATGCCTTACTTTATTCTCCTTATTCCAGGCAGGAATTTTAGGTTCTCACTTCAGTACCCTGGTGTTGCCATCTCTCCACACACGCCTCTTCTGGAGTCCTTTACCACTTACAGCTATTCAGTCACCAAGTCTCATCAATTCTCCTATATTTTAAACACACACTCATTTCTCTTTAATACCATTGCATCACCCAATACTAAGACATTACCAATATTGGCCAAGTCCACTGTTAGACTCTCCTAACTGCTTCTTCCATCTCCTGTGCCCCCACCTCTACACATCTAAAAACTTTCAGTAGCTTCCTTTTATACATTCATACAAATCAAACACATAATCCTTCACTTGCCTATAAGACTCTATCTTTTCAGCCTCATGAGGCTTTGCTGCCTTTGTACTTATCTTTCAACCAAACTAATTTTCTTTCAGTTCCTGCCTCAGGACCTTTGCACAAGCCATGCCCTGACAGAGATGTCATACATCAGTCAGGTCTTATATTTTATATAATTTTTCTTAAAAAGGCTTTCTTTTACTTCATAGGCTTTGCCTTGAACTTCTGCATAATGTTTATAATACTTTTATTTAGTTAACATCTAGTTTCTGAGGGAAACTGCATGCTTACTGGGAGCAGGTACACAGGGCTTCTCACCAAATGTTTGTAGAATGTATAAATGCAGTTGAAACTTTGGAACTGCAAATTATCTAAAATTCTGCTTTGGCCTCTATCCAGGAAGAGATGACCTGGTGTGAACTTGTACAGATGAGACAGAATAAAGCAACAGAAAATGAAAACCTGGTAGAACTAGGGCAGAAACATTTTCTGTAGCTTCTCTTGGATTGGGTTTCATCAATGTCCTAGTAAAATAGGGTTAGTAACTGAACCACACTACTGGTAAGTTAGAGTGATTTTCCATTTATTACATAAATATTAGTATAATTTAATTACAGGATTATGTAATTATTTA
Organism: Galemys pyrenaicus; assembly: GCA_019455555.1. Lineage (NCBI taxonomy): Eukaryota > Metazoa > Chordata > Mammalia > Eulipotyphla > Talpidae > Galemys > Galemys pyrenaicus. The sequence goes on from JAGFMF010011796.1 coordinate 9,914,273, forward strand.
AAATAAATTAATTTTGAGAAAGTAATTGTTTATAAAGTTGAATGTAATTTATTCCATAGCTTAAGTTTATTTCTCAGGCAATCCCTTTATTGTTCTTATAAAGATCAGGTTAAAAGAATTCCTTGAGTTATTCCTCAGGACAGATTCTTGACACATTCTCAGCTTACTTTTCTTTAGTTGTTGCACCTGGAATAATTTTTACCCCATTGATGCTTCCTACAGTCAAATCAACAAATCAACCAACTCTCTGGGAAGTAATGAAAATAAAATATCCTATTCTTATTCTTTCTTTAATATTTTCCATCTTATAAAGTGAATACAATTGAAGCTAAAATGATTCAGGCTTTGTGAAGGTTTTGCATGATGGAAGCTAGAATATGATCTCAGCTATAATTACAGCATTGTTAAATTGAGACCATAATTTAAAGATTTAGTCTTCATATTTAAATTTTGAGGGTTTTGTATAACTGCAAGAATTGATAAACAATGATGACATTCTAAGAGGAAAGAAATTAAAAGTAAATAGTATTGTTAACTTTCTTATTATATTTAGCATCACTGGTGGAGAAGGACAAATTTAGCTCCAGAATTCCTTGTGACATGCAAACACAATATACCAAGAAAGAAGCTTATGACCATACTTGCTCTTTAATCTGCAATGCTGGTTACAGCAGAATTTATAATCAGTTGAGAGCTTGCCGGACTGACAACAACCTCTCTGCTTCCATTTTTATCTTCTTGATTGCTTATTTATTGCAGGAGCATGCTATTTATTCTTCATAATATGCTAATCATAATTACTAAGGAAATCGCTGGTTAGCCTGTCTGGCATTAGGTGATCAAAAGAAAGCCTAGATGGAAACAAAAACATTTCATTAACAAACAAAAGAAATCAGAATGGAGTACACTTTGATATCATAATGATTTGGTTTTTACAAATTATTATTAACAACTTGACTAAAAAATTTCACCTAGATATACAAGGCCAGGTTGTTGCAACATGTAGATGCATAATTGAGAAAGTTCCCACAGAGGGCAGTAATAAATAGTGATCACTTTAAACAGAGATAGTCAGTCTTAGCGTAAGTTCTGCCTCTTCTGGGCTTCTCTATTTGCCTTTTCATTTTTAGTTTCTTGTCCATGTTAGGTTCCTGTCTCTATTTCCTTCTCTACTCTTACATTGAGCACATTGGTGGAAATCTAATTTATATATTGTTTACCCTTGAGATATTTATTTACATTTATTATTAATTTATTTTGAGGTATAGAAGTTTTCTTTCCCTGCTTAATTTTTTAAAAAAAAAATACTTATTTATTTATGCACACAAGAGCTGGGGTACAGGCCAGAGACCAGGGAGGTTAGAGGATTCACCAGAGACAGAGGGGGGAGCAGAACAGGCAGACTGACTGAAACACACTGCTGAGGGGAGTGCGAGGCAGGAGAGGTCTGCTATGCCATGTGGGTCCCTCCCTGGCAGGAGGCAGGGATTGAACTCATGCTGCAGTGGCTGCAGTTTGCTTCCTAGTGCCATGCTTAACTCACTGAGCCACCAGGGAGGCCCCCCTGCTTAATTTTGAACATCAATAATTTCTTTTAAGAAAATAAGGGGTGCTACTCCAGTGGCTTTACAAATAGATGGTTGTCTATTTTGCCTTCTGACAAAGTGAATTCTGGACTTAAAATGAAAGATGTTATGGAGGAAACAACAAGACTATGGCCCACAGAGTTACAACCGAGAAAAGACAGAGTTTTTCAGAGAAGGTTTAGAAATATTTCCCTTTTATAAGCCTGTAAATTGAAATAGCCCTTAAAATATGCCCATGGTAATATGCTTATAAATGTTTAAAAATACTAGGGAAATATGAAAAAGATATTTAAAATGAAATACAATGAGATAATTTTCAATTATTTTGCATATAATTCTCTCCATATAGTCCAATATGAATCTGATTTATGGGGGCAATTTAACCAACAAAATAAAATCGAACTTTTCCCCTATAGATAACTGAGAAATAGTATCCTGAAACAAATGAAACCTGATCATCAAAATACCATGGTTGTTTCACACTCAATCAAATTAGGAAATTATTGGGAGTACTTGGGATCTACAGTTCCCAACCATATGTGACTTTATTTTTTGTAATTCTTGGGTAGCAGCTTTCTCCCAAATTATGTGGGAGCTGAACAGAACTGACACGGGTGACTGGGAGATTTATAGAAAAGGAAAGTCCTTACATGTGCTTGAGAAAGATTTTAAGTACAATATATTTTGAAGTTGCAACACCCTGGTGGCCAGAAAAAGGGTATTCCTGGAGCAGTGAAAAGGAATGGTTTAGGTTGAATGTGAAAAAAAGACTAATACATTTAAGAAATGGACTACACTACACAATGGCCTTGTATGGGTCCAATGCCAGTCCATTTTAAAGGTAACACTCTTAACAAAGACTGTGTTTTCAGGAACAAACTACATGTCTCCAGTTTTTCCTTGTTTTGTATCATGCTAAGCATAAGAGTGAACATAACTTAGTACTAAGAGATTAGTTCCTCTTAACCCTGCCCCTTGTTAAATAGAAGATTTTCGTAAACTGATGAAGCTACATTTACATAAGGGATTGATAATGCAGCATTGGTTGTTTTGAGGCTCAGAAGAGTTAACAGATGTGAAAGAGCTATACAAACACTAAATAAAAAGCCTGTGATGGTACAATTGTTGAATCGTCTTTTTTCTTATTTGAATCAAATTAATTTACCAGGAATCAATAACTTATATCATCACATCCTTCTGAAATTTAATATTTCCAAGTAGATTTGGTGTCAGAATGTTATTTCATCAAGGGGTAAGTTATGTGGGGAAGTTAAAGATACACAGTGTGGTTTAGTGGATATGCTACTTGTAATGAACTATCACATTAAAAAACATTAATTTTCTGGAGGTAATTTTGTATTACATGCATTCAATTCTCAAAATTTTTTTTTTGCCCTGGTGACTTTAATCTTTGGGAACACCAACCATTAACTCTTCTGAATACTAGATCTTTCTTTTGTAGATTTCAATGTCAAGGCCACTCAACCTTTCTTTCTCAAAAGGAAAACTTTCCAGATCTTGGAGTCAAAAGTGCTGAAAAGAAAATTTGGCATTTACATTATGATTTACTGAGTCAAAACATGAAACTGGTAAATTAAGTGAAAAAAGGAACTCAACATTTTTGGGGTCAATTTAATTTTGTTAATAAGAAACTGTAAAAGATGGTTATGATTATGTGTTGTGAATTTTAAAAAAGTATTGAATAGAATATAAATGGTTCTTTTCCTAGGCATGCAGAACACAGTCTCTTAAATTCCTTCTGGTTCTGTGTTGAATTTCTTTACTTCAGATCTTTGCATTTTACACCTTATGATGTATTTTACCTATTGTGACAATTTTCTGAATTCTTGTGTCACATTGATTCACCCTATGTGAATTTTGTTGTGAAAGTTTTCATATAAATATCAATCTGTTTCATTTTATATGAGCATCCTGGTTCCTCTCCATCAGAGAAGCAGGTTCAGATTAAAACTTTTCTTTAGTTATTTTACCCCTCTTCATTATTTAGCAAATATATTGAGTGTATAAAGAAAAAAATTTTCTAAGACCTAGTCATAATGTATAGAGAGATATGTTTTGTTGTCTCATAGAAAATGTTTCTAGTTCCCAAGTGACTACAGTAGTTGAGAATATGAAATATTAAGACTTTCACATAATCAGTGGCTTATGTGAAATATGATATGGGCACAATTTCACATTAAAATTGGCAAAATAGAACCAGTTTAAATGTTTATTCTACATTTGGCTTTTGAATTAAAATGGGGTGAATTAAGTTTTAGAATAGCAAGTGTGACTACTAGACAAATTATAAGAATAAGCTATGATTATGTCCCCCAAATTTTAGGTATATCACACGCTTCATTTTACATGTTTATTTTTGGTTATATTTCTACCATTTCTACTATCCTGTGTATGATTGAACTAATTACTTCCAATTATTTTAGATGACAGCACTTGGTCTTTTTCTGACTTATTGACATGACTTGGAATGTCATTTTCTGTATTTGTGTGTGTTTGAGTGTGTATGTCAAATTGATTGCTTCCTTAAAGAGATGCTGGGTGCCAAATATGTAAACATGCTACAGTATTCTTGCTAGTGGGAGAAATCATGTTTTTTTCTTAAAGAAAGAATAAGAGATGAAAAAATGACATGAAATGAATACAGAATATAAACTGAATGAGTAGAAATAAAGACAGTTAAATGAAAAATATGATAAAAGAAAAAAGAAATAGCAAAAATTGTTTGGTTCCAGGGAACTATTTTAGTATACAAAAGACAATATTATGTAGTATGGAAGAGAAAGAAGCATTAAAGTTCTGAATATAAGTGGGAAAAAATAGCAAAAACAAAGATATATTTTAGGTCAGGCAAGAATAAAATGCCAAAGGCTATAAGGAAACAAGATCTATTTAAAATTCGAAAAGGGTATTAAAACATTTGAAATGCTTTAAGGATAATTGAATTGTGAAAACATAGGAAAAGATATACAAAAGCAAAAACATTTTAAAAACATTTAACATTTGTTATATTTCTATTTTTGAAAAATGGCAGTAATCAGAATAACATTTACAGCAAAGTAATTCATAGAGTTTATGTGCTTAGGCTGATGCCATCAGAATGGAAAAGGAAACTATTAAAGACATTATCTAAAGGTAAAGACCCAATCACCAGAATATATTTGAAAGGAAAGTTCCTTATTATAACACCAGCTGTCTTAAAGGCTTTCTAGAACGTAATTGTGGTTAAGTAGCACTCCTGCTGCTGCTGCTGTAGGAGTTATAGCCAATAACAGTGTATTGACATTTATATGGTTATGATGCTCTGACCTGAACTCGCTTAACTAGTGCCCTCGTAATCCAAGTGTTTTACATTCAGTGTAATGCCAAGACAAAAATAGCATAGTTGATTAAATACAGTTAGATGTTAATATAAAATAATAAAGTACTTCATATAATGCTGTTCCTGACAATTTGTTTTCCACATTGAGTAAGTGGATGCAATTTCTGGAAAAATAGCCCTTCATCTTATTCTCCTAAAGTTAGGCAGCATAAGTAATTAGCCTTTACTAAGCAGTTATTAAAGCTTCACTTGCCTTGTAAATCAGTTAAAAAAAAATGAGGAGCAATAGGAAAAAGTAAGATTAGAGTTTTAGACTGTTGTTTTGTGTATTTTAAACTAGTGGATCTCCAGGCTTTTGTATTACTGTAATAGCTGATGAAATTTGATTTACTTAAAAACTTCTTTTAGACATTTTCATCCTCTTTAATGCCTGAGACTCAGTAAAATGTTGCATATTTACTCACAGTTCTATTAAGCTTTTCCCAAAATCAGGCACTTCCCTTACTTTCTTATACTGTGATAATAAAGGTATTAATGGATGCTTTCATTGATGGGCCCCCTACTTAAGGAAAATGAAAACTAAAAATGATCCTGGTTCTTTAAAAGTTTATCCCTATGGCACCATCGTGTAAGCATACATATGGGACAGTAAAAATGGAAGACGACACATTAAATGACATTATTATAAAATGCAATACTCTTGGAATGATCCCTTATTAAATTAGGCTCTATGATCTGAGATGAATTTCCCCGATCCCTAATCCATCACTGGAGAAATATTAAAAGATAGGTCTCAACTGGTATTAGAATCGCACTCAGTCTCTACTTTCATTATTTTGAATTAGGGTGCTACTGGGGGAAAGCCTCTTAATGAGAATTAGAGTGATTCACTGGCCTTCTTTTGGATTTTGACAAGTAAAATATTAACTCTTCAGTCACAGCTGTCTGAATTAAAATACTTGGCAGCCGCAGATGCACAAATTAAATTGGCCTTTATGTTTCCATATTGCTGACCTCCTTAGAGGCAAAAACATCAAACCCAACAATAACAAAAAAGTCACAGTGTGTCATTTCTTGGAAGAAAATATATTTATTGAAGTTTTTATATTTGTTTCAGTTTTAACATATAATTGAACAACTCTAGGATATTTTGAAGTGGAGTTTTGTTTTAATTATAAATTACATAAACTTCAGCTACACATCAGTTATTCCAAACCATTAACTTGGTGGTAAAATAATCAGTGGAGTTATTTGGGATTTTCATACCTGTTTAAATCCCATTAATGAGTTGTGTGAGCTAAATATCAGTAAATATTTGAGTTCAGCATCAATAAGTTTAAGCAATTGTTTCCTTGGAAATTTACACAAAGATTTATCCCTCTCTTCAGTCTAGAAATGGAATAAATTAAAGACACAAAATTAATTTAGTGGTAGATGAAAACTCAATTGGTTTTCTCCTAAATATAGTTTCAATTGAAAAGGTACCTCATAGCCAAACAAATAGATAAAACCTCAATTAAAAAATAATGGTCATTGATACTGTGTCTTTCTCTGTGGCGCTAGTGACTGGAGTGAATACTTACTCAATAGAGTTAGTAATTTATAGAGTAATTCTAATAATGATGAAAAAAATGTGGTCTGTCATTATACTGGTTTCTGGTTCCTTTGCTTTTCTGTGGTCACTATAACATCATCTTCCACTCCTCTCTAATTACTGCTCATTGATCTGAACTTGTGATTGGTTGAACAATGATTTGAGATAGACATTGATGAATGGATCTTACCCATCTTACTTTACACATCCAATAGTGTGATGAACTCAGGCACATACATTGTGAATCTGGGTTTTCCCTAAAATTGTGGCACCAACAAAAAGGATTAGGAAAGTGACTCTCCAGCTCCCAGTGAGGTCCAGTTACTGTGAAGTGCTTCTCTCCTGAGGTGTTATGAGAGTCCATAACATTATATAAACTGTAATTTTGGAGAAAGTATAGTATTTATGCACCCAGTTAAATTATGTTTCTATATCTTCAGGTCAATGTGTAGAATAGATGCTATGTTATGGATTCTCTAAAAATTTTTGTTCATGTACGTGCATGCACTTCTACATAGACACACATAGATCCAAGGGCATCATTTCCATGGGAAGGAAGCTAGGCATGATATTCTGCAATAGAATTCAATGTCATCAATTTATTTCTCAATAGATCTAGGATTTGGCAAGATGAAGGACAACTTCTTATTGACTTTTAGCTACTATATTTTTATACCCTTTATTTTAATTTTAATGACTTTAAATTATCATTGATTTTTACTATGCTTAAGAGGAAATATCACAAAATCAGAATGCTTTTTTATAGTGAAAACACATTATAATAGACAAATAGATCAAGATACTTAAAGTTTTTCTACTTATATTCTTTTCTAGAAAA
>JAGFMF010011796.1:9924130-9938046 GCA_019455555.1 Galemys pyrenaicus
GTGGAGTCTTCCACCTTAGGGAATAGATGCAGGGCAGTACTTTTTTGCTGAGTGGGATGGCAGACACATATATTGCTTCGCTTATAGTTCCTTGGTTTATTTTTAACTTCAGAACTATAAATATGTTTTTGTAAATAGCTTTTTGTAGGTTTTTAAAAAATTCATTTTCATTGTATTTGTATGAGGGAAGGTTGGACTTTGAGATTTCCATGTCAATAGTATATATAGTTGGTTTATATGATGGTAAAATACTGTGTGCCTTTCACCAGGCCTATTAACCAGACTTAAATGATGTAGTGGGAAAGAGAAAATGTTTGTTATTTTTATCGCTTCTGATATTTTTAATAGTGCAGTGCCATTTTTAGATGCTATTCCTATATACATCTTCTGGAACTAGGAACATGAAATGGATTTTTAGTTTTAGACAATTCAGATTAGCTTTCTTAGACTGTTAAATAGCTACCATATTAAAAAAATTAAGTGATATTCACTATGGAGGATTTTAGTTCATTAAGCTTACAGATAAAGTAATTCATGCATAGCTTATCCTATGATAGTGAAAGTCTACCCCCCCCCCCCAATCTTCTTTCTCTTCTGGAAGAGCAAACAATTTTAATATGTAATATAAATAAATAAAAACAGCTCCTTTGAAATATTTGAAAGTGGAAATGTCTCTTTGAAATGTTTGAGAGTTAAAATAAAACGCTAAGAAATCAAGTCACTCTTCTTTCAATCAAAGTATAAATTGACCTCTGTTCTTTTTTTTTTAAAGATTTATTTATTTATGCATACAAGCACTGGGGTACAGGCCAGAGGTGTGGGGGGGTGAGAGGATTCACCACAGAGAATGGGGAGCAGAATAGGCAGATCAACAGAAGAACACTGCTGAGGGGAGCAGCGGGCACAGCAGGAGAGGCCTTCCACGCCATGTGGGTCCCCTCCCTGGCCGGCAGCAGGGATCGAACTCGTGCTGCAGTGGCTTCAGTTTGCTTCATAGTGCGTTGCTTAACCCACTGCGCCACCAGGGAGGCCCGTCCTCTGTTCTATTAGTTAGGTGTTGTGTTGGTGTAGAAATCTCCATTTCCATAGCCTAAAGTTGCCAAGTGAGCTTAACTGAGCTGCACAAAATATTTCATACATCCAAGGGCATAAATAAAATTCACACATTTTGTTATTTGCTAACTTGGAGATAAGAGACGGGGAATAACTTGGAAAAGGAATGTCTAGAATTCGCAGCTCATCTTAACTAGGTGGGATTAAGAAGTTTCTCATACACTGCAGGTCCCTAATAAAGATTTCTTGAATGAATGTGTCAATGCCTGAAGGAGTGAACTTAACTTTCTCTGAGATTTATGTGGTTACAGTCACTTCTTATTTCATCTTTCCACCTTATTTTCCTAATTTCCCTAAAATGCGGAGACAATATAAAGAAGAAATAACACTGAATTAGTAAATGCATTGAAAGAGAAGTTAGTGCCTAGTGAAAACAAGCTCTCCATCCCTCCTGGTTTAGTGGGACTATAGAGACTTTTTCCTCAATCTGTGAGAAACTCATCTAGATTTAGGGATGCCATTTTCCACAGTGAATTTATGAAAATGTCCAGCTTTCTAAATTTTGCAATTTCATCAACTGAATTTCTGTGAGGTGATGGTTTCCCAACTTACCTATTGCATCGAACATTGTATGTCCTTCTCATTGCTAGCTGGGAGTTCCTGCTCCTCTGAAGTTCCCACTGTTACTTTGCCATATATTAAAAAAAAAAAATGTTGAAATGTTAACAGCCTCTGCTGGTGATGAAACTACATTGAGTCACAATATCCTATTATTACCTTTGGAAATCCACTGATTGGCACATATGCATAGTTAAAGAATGGCGACTTTTGGGGATATAAAAAAAGACTTTAATAGGATGTAAAGCTAATGGAAAATTTCCCTAAAGTGCTAAAAAAAATTTAGAAATTTCTGCATCTGTATAATAAAAGTGAGTAGATGAGAAAAATAAATAATGCTATTTGAGCTTGTGATACAGTTATTTCACTTAAAACGGTCTTTAAGAGAATCATTTTAACATAGCACATTATAATATTGATACAACTAGAATATTTCACTAAGAATATTTAATTAATAAGTGGATATAAAAGATTTACTAATTCTCCAGCTTTGATTTTATGACAGTCACTCACTATTTTTCTAGTACATCAACAAGGAAAAACAGTTCTGTTAATGGAGTTAGTTTTGTAGTAAATTTACAAATGCTAAGCTGCTGTATGTTGCTGATTAAATAGAAGCTGTGTGTTCAGTGTGTAGTTTATTGGATAGTGATCACACATTTGTTGAAGAGGTTAATGTGTTTTAGATTAAAAATGTTTAGTTTTCATGCTGATTTTTGTTCATGTAATTTTTGTTTCCTGATTTAAGTTTGAAATTGATACTCTTGGTTAATACAATCTCATCCATATTAACACACTGAACTTCAGAGTCATCGAAGGCAGGGAAAGAAGAAAAGATAACTACTCATTTGTAGCAATGAAGATATATACATAGTAAATCCAGCGAAGACACACCTAGTATAGGAATACCTACAAATACATACAGACAATGAGACTCAGACAAGGAATGCATGAACAATATGTTCAGCACAAAGTCAAAATTTCAGCAACTGAGGAGACAGACAAGACTGTGTTACTTGTTTCTGTAATGGCAGCAGAAAATCTATGGCGCTTCTCTTTGAAGCGGAGTTGGCCATTTCCCTTGTACTAATGGATGCGACATTGAGAAAGACATAGTCCCTAAGGAAAGGCTCTGAGCTGTGTAATGTGTGAACGGTTTCCTTTCAGGTCAGGCTCCATGCCCACTTGACTCCCTTGCTCTCTGATGAGTGATGATTATTACTTTCTCCTTTAAAATAGACACAACTGACTGTATAACACAGGACTCACATGCTGCAAAAAATATGTGCATGTTTGTTCTGTGTAGACTCATACCTTAGTTCATGGTTTTAAAAAGTAAAAACTTACTGAATTGGCTTTTGTTCCAGATCTATGAGAGACACATTTCATAAACAGTATATTTTAGAGTTGAAATAAATTTTAGTGCTTTATCTTGTCCACACTCTCAAATGTGAAATCCCATTTTTAATATCATAATAGATGATCATCTTATTTTGCCACAGATAGTTGAATTCAAGGATGATGTGATTTTGTTTTGCTCATAGCTATAGCAATATCAGCGATCATATTTTGTTAGGAAGAGAATCATCTATTAAGGATCAAATTGTCTCAAAGCGATCCTTAATGTCAGGATTCAATTCTGCAAGTGCTGTGTATAACTTTGTGGTTCAGGCATATACAGTTATTTACTTAGGAAAATTTATGATATAGATTCTTGAACAGAAATTAAGCTAAATGAGAGCACTTGTAAAATATGAAACTGAGCAAAGGATCAATGTTTTATAGACAGGTAGATTAGAGAACAACGGAGTGATGAGAAAGAATGAATCGTGATCTGTTAGGAGAAGAAATCAGGCCAGTATCATCCTATATAAAGAGTTGACCTTAAATGTCATCTGTGAAGTCAGAGGTACCTTCTGACAACTCATTTCTTTTTGCTAAGATGAGGAACCATGATGAGGGCTGACATGAAGGATTCCACACCAAATCAAGTATCATGGAAGAATTATAATGTCTGCATAGGAGGGTAAATCATGGTATTTACTTTGAATCTGCGAATTTAGAATCATCCAATAATGTTTCTAATTTTAAAATGTCATTTAAGGGAATGTACAATTATGTCTACATTTGAACAATTAGATTCTGTATTATTATAAGCAGTATTTTACTGGATATAATAAAAGATTTTTGAAAATTTTTATTTTAATATATTTTGGAAGCCAGATTATTGCTAATTTGTTTTTTTTTTTTTTGTGGTGGTAGAGATTAAAAAGAAAAAAAGCCCTAACAATTATACATCTTAAATAAAACATGTCTAAAACAACCAAATAGGAATATCCTGAATATGTGCATTAAATTTTGTTGTTGGCTAAAAAAGTGAATAGATATAGTTGTCTCTTCCCATATTTGTTAATTTTATTTATTTATTATATTTTTTTGAGCATGTGAGTATTAACTTATTTCCAAAGACCCAACTGTTTGGAAGCTATTCTCAGAGTAGTCACATCTCCGCTCCTCTCATATCACCTCCACTCTCTCCTCCCCCTTGTGGTCACCCATTTTCAGTAGTTTTTGGCTTATCCTCTCTCTCTCTCTCTGTCTTAACAAATGAGCAGACTCATGCATATTTTCTTATCTTTTCTCCTTCCTGTTTATAAAAATATATTATAGATACCATTTCACATTTTTAACTTTAACAGTGTCCTAGCAATTCTATCACATCAGTTTATAGAGACTTTCCTCCCTCTCTCCCTTCCCCACCCTCCTCTATCTCTCTTTTATACTCCATTCTGTGGATGTACCTCAACTATTCAATAAGTTTCCTATGTGATTGGTAGGATTCATTCTAATATTTTGCAATTGCAAACAGTGATACAATGAATAATCTCATTTTTTTTTTGGAAAACATTGAGTAGCTTGGGAATAAAAGCTACTGATTTTTTCCTCTGTATTTGAATTTCAAAGTAGATTTAAGTGTGACAGAAAACTAGATGCTGCCCTTTAAGTTATATGACATAACAGATGTCACAATCACTTTTTTTTAATACTAGTCTTACTTTGCTAAAGGTTCCATCATAGGAGAACTGTCATGCTTCTCTTGTTTTTGATGACCTATTGTGACTTTTCTGTTGCTATCTTGCTATTGTTTTGCTAGCACTTGCAGACTGAAAAGGACAGAGGAGAAGGAGAAGGAAAAGGAAGAATAGGTGGGAGGATGGGAAGAGGGAGAATGGGAAAGAGAAGAGGGAAAAGGAGAAAGGCAAGGAGGAGAAGGACTTCTTGATTGCAGTGAAAGACCATAAAGACTAAATTTATTTGGTAGTAGTTTTGTAAGCTAACCCCAAACTGCCTTGTGGAGTTGTTTTTTTTTTTTTTTTAATTTGTTTATTTGTGCATACAAGCACTGGGGTAGAGGCCAGAGGTGCAGGCGGTGAGAGGATCCACCAGAGACAGAGTGGGGAACAGAACAGTCAGACTAACTGAAATACGCTGCTGAGGGGAGCAGCTTTCGAGACAGAAGAGGTCTGCCACGCCATATGGGGCCTTTCCCTGGCCAGCGGCAGGGATCGAATTAGTACTGCAGTGGCTGCAGTTTGCTTCATAGTGCGTTGCTTAACCCACCGCGCCACCAGGGAGGGCCCTATGTGGAGTTTGAATTGATTGCTTCCATTTATAATATTTTGCACATTAGAAAATGTGACTTTCCGTTAGAAAAATATTAGACTTCCTTATGGGACTATTTTTATTCTATTATTCAGAACATTTAGGAATGAGCCAGAATGGAGTAGAAATTTCACTACAACTCAACTTCACAAAATACTTAGCTAACCAGTAGGGCAATTCTTAAGCGCATCTAACAAGTGAATAGTTACCGAATGGGCAGATATGACCCCACTCAAGTTTTTATTGGGTCTTCAGGAAAAATAGTGGGACCGTATTACCTAAGTTTACATGAGTATATCTAACATAAAAAACGTGCATTAATATTTGTATATCATAATAGAAAACTACTATGTAACATAAGAAATGGAAAATAAATTGTAAATTTATATGTAAATTTGGAAACTGTACCCCATTAAGAAGTTTGTTGAACACAAAGAGTGACATAAAGACTTGCAAATGCCAGGGAAGTGATCCTTGTGTAGTGCAGACAATGCCCCAGGCTTTCTTCAGTGCTGTATTCTTCAGAATACAGACTATGTGTGGGTTTTGAAGGTCTGTTGTTTTCAAAGGGACATGCTCCAGGGAGAGAGGAACAAAACTTCAGCTTAATAGTAGTCTAGGACCTCATATTGAAAGTTTATGCTGTAATATGTAGTTTAATTTTACCAATTCCTCTCCATGAAGTCTGAAATCCAGTATAAAGAGGATACTTGGTTGCATTTTTAGTATCTGGTGCCTGAAAAGGTGTGCTTTTTAGTTTTGGGGGAGTTGATGAAGTAAGCTCCTTGTACTCGAAAACCAAGGACCAAATCCTGCTGATACCACAGAAACACGCCCACCTTTTCTATTGTGAAAAAGTCAAGTTGGTTTGTACATCTTGGTTAGCAATATATACTATGTCAGAGTTAGAATTTTGACATCCTCAGATGGTTTCAATTCACTAACTTCTTTTCTCTAAACTCAAACTGACTTTTGATCTCTCCAAATAAATACAATGTTTTATATTTATTTTTATTTACATATTTTTAACTTTTATTGTAAAAATTTTCAATCGCATGTAAATGTTGTGAGAACTATGTGATGAAATGAATCTAAATGACACATTACCCAGCTTCAGTAATTATTCAATATTTTGTCAGTGTTTTTTTTAACCTATTTCCTCATATCCCATCCCGGTATCTCTGTTTGGTTGTGATATTTTAAAGCCAGCCCCAGACATTCTATCATTTCATGTGCAAATACTTCAGTGTCACTTACAGAAAAGAATTTCCTCCCTACAAGGTGACAATATCATGGCTACGTATATTTATCTAACACCCAGCTCATGTTTAAATTTTACCAATTGACTCAAAATGTTCCTGTTATAGTTGGTTTGATTGGAGTTGAATCATTTTGAAAGAATATTTCATAGACTGTGTACTTTCAGTCACATCATTTCAGGAGGCCACACTGCAGATGATAAGATTGATTAGTGGGTTCAGGTGTTGTCAACCTGACACAGTCATTATGGAATTTCCCATCAACACTCACCTAATAATGGGTAATGAATACAGCTTAGATCCACTATTTCATCATGAATTCTAAAATGTGTCATTTAAAAATTCTATCATATCTTTGGTTGTTACTATTTAGAATTGTTTTATAATATTGAACTGCCCTATTAACTATTTGATTACCATAGAAACAGTTTGTTAAGAAAAGGTAGATTATTATTTCCCTTTATTAATTTTCAGAATAATAAGCTGGTTCCCTTGAAATTTTGAAAGGTGACCAGTGAGGTTTCTTTTTATTTTGGGTGTAATTATAAATTCATGAATATCGAAATGTTCCAGTCTGCTGTAGTTCCCCCCCAACCCCAGGTAAATAATGATTTTATTGCTTGAGTATCAAGTACACAGACAGATTTATGCAACCAGGGCAGAGACTGTAAATGACCTGTATTTCCAGTTGATGGGGAGGACCTGACTTGTCTTCCCTGGAGTTCTCTTGGTTCGTAGAATAACAAAATATCCTGGGGATGCTTTATATATTCCCTCTCCAGATCTAAAATGATCCACCTTCCAAGAAGTCCTGGTTTCTTTTAGATGACAATTGTATTTAGAGGCCATAAACTGGACACTAGGAGTGCCTGTAATTTTTGGGCCTTTAGACAGGAGTATTATTCTTTTAGGAAAGAGAAAAATTTAAGATGTCTGGGTTTTCACTTGCATTCTTTGATTTTATGTTGCTATTTCTTTTGCTTCATGCTGAAACTTTTTGGTTTCTAATGACATAGATATAATCACTTATTTTTGATTTCCTTATTTCATTTATGTTTAATGTAACTGCTTTTGAAATTTGTTTTACTATTTTTTCATAGGCTATAGGGAGAAACAGTAAAAATATACTGATTTTGTTTTCAAGTTATTTAAAGTAATTATTTTTGAGTGATAATGCTACCGACTTGATTAAAAGTTAATTTCAATTCCAGCAATTTCACTTTGAGCCCACACCCAAATAAGTTGAAAACAAGGACTTAGATATTTGTCAACTAATATTCATATGATGTTATTCACAATAGTCAAAAGGTCAATTTTAGTGGTCCATTTAAAAGTTCCACAACAATCCAAATGTCCATTGATGAATGAATAGAGATAAGCAAAATGGAGTCTATACTACAGTGGAGTAGTATAGCATCTTCAAAAGGAATGGAACTCTGGTAGGGCATTATATTAAGTGAAATAAATCATCTACAAATAATGTCCACAAAGGGACAAATACAAGGTACCTAGAATAGTCAAATTCATAGAAATGGAAAATAGAAGTGATTTCCAAGAGCTGGGGGAGAGGAATGGGCTTTACTGTCTAATGGATACAGAGATTCAGAGAAGAAAGTGGGTTGATAGAAAAGTTGTGCAGATGGATAATGGATGCAAAGTTGTATGGATGTACCAGTGTGACCTTTAGGCACATTTTGGTGTAGAAAATAATAGACGGCAAGTTGTAGTCTAGCAACTCGGTATCCAGATATCTGGACAAGGAGGGAACACAAGGGAATCGGTCATAGGGAATTTCTCTCTAGGGTCCTCGAGGGTTTTGTCATTAAGAAAATTTGTAGGTAGGCAGTTAGGAGGGACGGCTATTCTGGAATTAGACTCAAGTGCAGTGCTTTTGATATTGGGAGGAGACTGGCAAGAGCGAGAAGACCCAGATGATGATTAATCTGTATTCTTTTTCTTTTTTTTTAAAGATTTACTTATTTATGCATACAAGCACTGGGGTACAGGCCAGAGGTGTGGGCAGTGAGAGGGTTCACCAGAGACAGAGTGGGGAACAGAACAGGCAAACAGGATGATATACACTGTTGAGGGGAGCAGTGGGTGAGGCAGGAGAGGTCCACCACACCATGTGGGTCACCTCCCTGACTGGCGGCAGGGATAGAACTCATGCTGCAGTGGCTATGGTTTGCTTCATAGTGCATTGCTTAACTCACTGTGCCACCAGGGAAGCCCCCTTAATCTGGATTCTTTTGGTAGAACCATGACTATCTCAGCATTCAACAAGTCACCGAGGAGGCAGGTTTGAATTCTACCCATTGGGCTCGGTGGAGCTCACATCACTTCTACCATGGGTCAGTGCCAGCTGAGGAGACTGGTAGATGAAGGAGAGATTAATAGTTTGGCAGCCAGCAAGGCTTGTCGTGAAGTTCCTGCTGACTGTGACAGAAACTCAGCACCAGTATTTGCCAGGTCTCCAAATCTGGAATCTGGTTCCATTCTTTGTGATTTGGAATAGAACTATGCGGCTCCTTAGGATGGGAAGGGTTACTATGATTGTATTAGTTAGGAGTCTCTAGAAAAACTCATAGAATGTATATATAGTGATAGATATTTGTTAGAGGTATTGGCTCATGTAATTAGGGAGGCTGTCAAGTCCAGAATCTGTAGAGTGGGCCAGCAGTCGCAGACCCAGGACAGCCAGTGAGAGTCTGAAAGCCATCTGCTGGAGAATTCTATCTTGCTTGGGGGTCTTTTTGTTCTATTCACATCTTCATCTGGTTCAATGAAACTCACCTGCTTTGTCAAACTCCCCAATTAAAATGTTTATCTCATCTAAAACATCTTTAATAGAAACACCCAGAACAGTGTTTGACCAACTATCTTGAGACTCTATGATCCAGCCAGTGGACAGATAACATTAACATCACAGTGTAGTGTAGCGCATTCCATTAGACAGGATAAAATAAAAAGGGGTTTAAGATCAAAGAAAGGTGCTGACTCCCAAATCATAATCCTAGAATATTAGTACTAAAGGGACATTGGAGATGATTTATTTTACTTGTTTAATTTGCAAATAAGAAAACCGAGACCCAGGGTGGTTAAATGAATTGCTGAAGATCCCACATGTTTTCATCAAATCAACAAAATACATTTTGATTGTTTTTTTCCCCATAGGCCAGGTGTTCTGGTAGGAATTGGCCTTCTGTGTTGGCCAAGACATTGTCTGCCTTCACCAAGTTTCCCTGAGGAAACTTGAACATGTATAGGAGTTAATCAGGGGACTCAGAGCAAGGCCAGGGTCAGGGAGTCATTCTCATGCATAAGGAGCCAATGTGGGCAGGTGCTGAGGTGGGAAGAAGTTGAGTGACTTTGAAAAGCTGAGGGAAGCCCAGAATAAATTGAGAGGCAAATAAAAGACTCAAAGATACTGTTTATATTACATCTTCCCTGAAAGATGATAATTTGTTTTCCCCACAAGCTAATTCTTTTCCAAAGTGTTTAGCAATCTTTAAGCAATCAGTCTTCCAGCCCAAGGAGAACAGGTATCATTATTGCTACTTAGTAACTAGAGGAATTCAGGCATCCAGTCTGCCAACGCCTTGCCCAAGGCCACTGAAAAATTGAGATTAGAGAATTCAAATTAAGAGTCACAAGGGAAGGCTGGGCTTCTCTGAGACAATCGTGGGAAAGGAAATTATTTATTCTGGAACTTTAAATAGTCATCTTGGAACCTTAGTGAAATCAGAAAGCAAAAACAGGCCCCCTCGCTGTCCCCCAGCACAACAATAATTTAGCAGTAATTATGATAATGATTGCTCAATGATTTGTGTGCTGATCAGACCAGAAGTTCCCAGGCCTGAGTTCCCATGTTGCCCTTCTCAGCTCCCCTCTGTAATCTCCCATCCACCACCGGTGCAATGGTGGTATGAGCACGCTGGAAGTGAACACACCTGGCAGAGATACCTCAACGGGAAGTCCCTGAAAATGGTGCAGGAGATGATTTACTGTGGGATGGAAGTTTCTACTAAACTGTTCCTTTCACTGTCTATCTGTCAGATTTAGATTTACCTGTGGTTTTTCTGAATATATTGAAAACATTTAACTTTTATCATCCTTTAATTTTTAATAATCTTCTGATTGTCATTTAATTAAGCTTTAAGAGAGTCTATTGAAAAAAGAGAGACCAGTGATTACTGGTAAACTGTTCTGTTCTCATTATGTCTGACAAGTCTGAGAAATGAAGAAACTTTAACCAGGGACTGAAACCAAACCCTGACACAGGTGGCACCCCTTTAAGCGGGTGCTGGTGAGGATGAATGGCCTCAAGGGAAATGCAAATAAAGGGTTGATGAGGGTGGAGACTGATAAGAAATATAAGGGACAGTAGGAGCAGCCCCCAGGCATCAGCAGTGAGGATTTCAGCATTTTCAGATCTTCAGCGATTCCAGGGTCAGCTATTCCCCCACCATCAGAATCTTCCAGAATCTTCCACCATCAGAATCCACAGTTCATGTACATCATGTAACCTAGGTCAGTAAATGGAAAAGCTCTAGCTTAGGTGGTTTCCTGTACCATCTTTCAGTTGTGTGTGTGTGTGTGTGTGTGTGTGAGTGCGCGTGCGCGCGTGTGTGGTGGCAAGGGTTTTTTGCTCCTCTAAAGGACCTGGAGAGACTTTCAACAGCCAACCTGAGAGAAGAAAAGTTTGGAGTCATTGCAGGTAATTGAGCGACTGAAACTATTCCCAGCTTTGTGCCTGTTACAGCTTGGAAGGGAAGGTGAAGACCTGGAGGTGGGGGCCTTGTTGAGCTGCTGTTGCTGCTGCTGTTTTGAGTGTCGCTTGTCTGGTGCTGCACTGGCACAACTTGGCAGCTCCAGTGAGCATCACCTGTTGTGTCTCTGCTATCTTTGTGAGTTGGAGCCTGGCCTATTTTCTGGTTGCCACATACTCTAGGCCCTCAATGTGGGAAGGTGCCTTTTTGGGAGCCTTTGTGTTAAGGGTTATGAAGCATTGGACTCTGCTTTGGGTAAGGTAAATGGATTTGTGGCCCCGGTGACTCTTTGTTTTTTCTTGTTTGTTAAGTAAATCCCAATATTGTTGTTCTCTTAACCTGAGTAGTCTTGCAATTGTATGCGGGTAGAGCCAACACCTGGCAAGGGATTGGTCGCTGTTCCTGTCCAGTTTTAGTGCCCCTTGCTGCCCTGTAACAAAACCAGGGAAAGTATTTATGCCTTCTAGAAGATGTATGACATACAATGGTTTGGACTTTGCTTGTTCTGAGAAAAGGGATAATTCTTCAAAACCATGAGATGTCCGATGACATTCAAGTGGGTCTATTGCAGCTGATGCTGTTATTGAGTCACTGTTCAATTTTCACCAACTTATTTTCAAGTCGGGTGGGAACCTATTCCCACCTTTGTTGAAGTAAGTGGGAAGAGACCTCAATTCAAGTCCTGATCTGAGAGTCTCCTGGTCGTATAATTTTTCACATGTGACTTAACCTCTGATCCCAGTTTCTTTATAATTAAGTGGGGATAATATTTTCCTCACTGGGGTTTCTTGTGATTAAATGTAATGTGAAAGCCCCTGGCACTGCCCTAGCTCTCCTTGCCAATTCTTCTAATACTTTCCCTGGAAGTTTGCCACTCAAGTCTCAAGTCTGAAAGTAGCTACAATTTATAAAAATGTGGTGATTTGTTCACAATTACAATTATATTTAAACACCACATTTTATATTTTTTAGGATTTAGAGTAATATGCCAGAATTATTAAAGACATCTATCTCATTATTTCCATATTTGATACATGTATTTTGAAATGATTTCATCATTGGAGAGCAGCAAATGTGCCACAATTAAAGAAAATTGAAATGGAACAAAATTCTTTTGATATTCTTTTTCAGGCTAAGAGTCAACTGCCTGTGAGTTCTCAATTTTTTTTATCCAAATCATATTTATACCTGATCTGCATCTCTGTTAGTGTCTAGTATCTGATATTCACATACATATACTCTTTCTTCCCTTGCACTCTCTTTTTCCAGATAAAACGAATCAGTCTTCAGGCTCATTGTTGAAACCAAACAGAAATTATTTCCAACATGAAGTGAACGGTTCCGAGGGTGCCTATATGAGAAGAATTTAAGTACAATATAATGGTAAAAGAAAAATTCCTATATATTTCAGATGTTGTATTATTAAGAGATATTCATGCATTTTTCAATTGCTTCTTACAATGCTTCTGTGAAGTTCTTCTATGGTCGAAAATGACCAGCTTATATTGTGTAATCTTGATGCTAAAACCAGGCAAGTAAGGAAGGAAGAAGAAAAGAAAATTCACAAGAAAAGGAAATTATAGCCTCTTTCACTTGCCAAGATAGATGCAAAGATCCTAAAAATGGTTTTATTTTATTGTTTCCTTTGTTAGTGAAAAAAGCTGCATAACTTACAATAAAGAGCATAATTAAGTATACAGTTCAATGAATTTTCACATTCATGTACATCATGTAACCTAGGTTAGTAAATGGAAAAGTTCTAGGCTAGGTGGTTTCCTGTACCATCTTTTAGTTTTGTGTGTGTGTGTGTGTGTGTGTGTGAAAGTGCACATGTGTGGTGGCAAGGGCTTTTTTGAGCTTCATTCATGTTGTATATGCAGTAGCTGTGTTCATTGCTGTTATCCTATTATATAGTGATACCACTTCATTCTGCTTTGATGCACATTTGGGTTATTTTCAATTTTTGGTTCTTATGAACAAAACAGCTATGAATATTTTGAATATGTACATATTTTATAATACTCATTTCTCTGAGGGCTATACCCATAAATGGAACTGCTGAATCATAGTGAATATAATTTCCTAAAGTAGTTCTAACAACTTCTACTCCCACTGGTGTATATAGTGTATGCTTCATGTACTCACCTCACAATACCTTGGATTTTTTATTCCCTTTGCTTTTAGTCATTATGTGGAGTAATCAAGTCTCATTATGATTTTAAATGGCATTTCCCTAATGATTAATGATGACTATATAAAGTTGAAATATCTAATGTTTACTAGTTGCTTGGATATTCCTTTTTAATGATCTAATGTTTATTAGCTATTTGGATATTCCTTTTTTTTTTAAAGATTTATTTATTTATGCATATAAGAGCTGGGGTACAGGCCAGAGTCCAGGGAGGTGAGAAGATTCACCAGAGACAGAGTGTGGAGCAGAACAGGCAGACTGACTGAAACACACTGCTGAGGGGAGCAGCAGGCGAGGCAGGAGAGGTCTGCTACGCCATGTGGGTCCCCTCCCTGGCCGGTGGCAGGGATCGAACTCATGCTG
>JAGFMF010011796.1:9938464-9951160 GCA_019455555.1 Galemys pyrenaicus
CCCCCCCCTGGCCGGCAGCAGGGATCGAACTCGTGCTGCAGTGGCTGCGGTTTGCTTCGTAGTGCGTTGCTTAACCCACTGCGCCACCAGGGGAGGCCTGGATATTCCTTTTTAATGAAGAACTTATTTAAATCTTCGCACATTTAAAATTTTGATATGTCTATCTTTTCTTATTGATTTGTAGGAGTATTTAAAAAATATATTTGGAACACTTATCTTCTGTAAGATATATGTATTGGGAGTATATTTTCTCAGTCCATGGTTTGTCTTTTTATTCCCTTGATGGTATCTTACTGAATAGTGGTTTTTAATTATAATGAAGTCCAACTTGTTGATTTTTAATTAATTAATTTTTTATTATTAAGGTAACTTTGGTTTATAACACTGTATATGGCTCACACCTCCCAGCTGGGCATCACCACAGCCCGCCCACCTGTAGGGCACCCACACCCCTTTGTCATATGCCCTTGGATACTCTTTCCCTTTATTTCCACCCTCACCCTTCTTGCCCTCTAGTAGTCTCTGTTCTGTCATATTTCTATGTTTGGTTTTAGTTTTGTTTTGTCAGTTTGTTTTGTAAATAACACATGTACTGAACATATCAACAAAATTTGAAAAATATTCTACTGTAAATGATTTCAAGAGAAAGAAGGAAGTGGATGACATTAACCACCCAGATCCTATGCTTAAAAGCACATGGTAAACACATTAAAGATAGGCATCACTGACTTAGATGATGATTTGGTAGCATGTATTCAGGAAGAACATTAAATAAATATGAGAAATGAATGGTTTTAGCTTACAATTATAGAACTAACAACTAATTTATGGTGAATAAAGAAATGTAGAAAAGAAGAAAAAGATACATGCATCTGGAAAAAAATTATAATCAGACTACGCTGAATTCACATCTATGAGCATTTTAGTGTTTGGACTCCAGTCAGCACGCATTGTTCATCAAAATAACAAAGTCACTGTCTTTGGCTCTGCTTCCTTAGCTTTATACTTGCCTGAGTTCAGTTTCTATGGCCTTGGTCAGGGCAAGGGAAATCACAGGCTTGTCTTCTTTATTTCTCCCCTATTTATGCCTTGGAATTTTGCCTTGAATCTCCCACAGTAGTTGTCACAGTCCATATGTATTTCTAATTATTGAGGCATGTGGGTCTTGTCTTCAGTTAGACCTGAAGGCAGAGGCCTTTATTTTTGTCCTCTATGCCTTCCCCCCACCCCAACTACAGTCTTCTACTTCACAGTACTTTTTAATTTAATTATTATTATTTTTCATTGAGGTAACATTGTTTCATGATATACAATGTACAAAGTCACATCATTTAAGTATATGTAACTATACTGTGTTCACCACCAAGGCACCCATAGTCTCCACCATAAATCCACTGGGCTCCCTCCTGGCTTTGCTCTCCACCTTTCTCCTCCTACTCTGATAGTCTCAATTTTACCAGATTTCTAGGTTTGTTATTGGACTGGCTTTATCTGACCCTTTGTTTTGTTTCTCTATAGTCCACAAATAAGTAACAACTTCAGTATTTGTCTTTCTCCGTCTGACCTATTTGCTTAACATAATGTCCTCCAGTTCTATCCATGTTATCAAGACATATACTCTGTAAATGTTTGTTGCATGAATAAATGAGTATCAGAGATGAGGAAAACAACATCTTGCATCGTACTTAATGTCTCAGTTCTGGCTTTGTTATGTACTATGGCTTTTATGGGAAATTTTGGCATCTCTCCTATAAATTGTTAAAGTCCTTAAGGGCAGATACTGTATGTCATCATTGTATGCATTTATCAAATATTTATTGAGCTGATATTTATGTATAAAGAGTTGTGATGGAGTGGGGGTAGGGTGAAAAGAAATACACAAAGAACATCTGTATAAAAATGTTTACATGGAATTTGGCCCCTGAGGTTTATAGATTAACAGCATTGGCAAAAAATAAATACATCTTTCTTATTGTCTAAGGGAACAGGAGGGGCTGACATTCCCTTTCTGTCTAAGGAAACAGGAGGGGCTGCTATGATGATTTCTAAGGTCAGTATTTTTACACTCAATTTATAGCTGAGAAAACTGGACTTCAGGAAATTTAAAAAGGGACAACATATAGGTCTGTCTGACTCCAAAACCCAATTGTTCCTGTTTGGAAATAGTGGGGATTTTAGAAACATATGTAATGTCAGTAAATATTAGAAAACACAGGTATTGCTTTACACTATTTAAACTATACTAAATTGAGCAAAGAACAGGAATTAAACCTTTTTCAGTCCAGTCTCAGAATAAAACTTCTTGGCTGGTCTTGGCTACTGGATGTCCTTCAGGCAATGGCAGTCCTGCCTGATCTGTGTCTGTTCACTGAATTTTCATCTGGAGAAAGCTTCACAGGAATGGCATTGAACTGGACTGAGCAGTGGTGCTCTAGGTAAATGAGGACCTAGAAGGTATACAGGGGAAAGAACAGGCAGTGCCAGGCCTGAAAAGAGTTGCTGAGTCTCAGCAGGAAATGAAACTCCAAGGTTGATGGAGTTATAATCTGAAGCCTTTCACACAAGGTCGCAGGACTCAGCATATGATGGGTGACTTGTGTCCCAAATAAGAACCTCCAGACAGTGGAGGCTAAACTCCTCTGGACACTACTGTGGGCCCTAGGCAGGAATGTAGACTTGTCTATGTGAGCCACCTGGACAGGGTGCTTCTTCAGTTTGCCTTTTAAGAACTCTCTTTTTGTAACTCACCCCTCAGGGGCAGGGGACTTACTTTGCTCAGAAGCTCAGCTTGGCAGACTGCTACCCTGCTGCTCTTCCTGGGATTATGTAGATTGTCTTGTTCTACTTTCTCTCTGTCTGTCTGTCTGTCTATCTTATTGCACCAACATTAGTTTACAGCACTGTATATGATTTAGGGGAATAGGTTCACATCTCCCCAGATGTATGTCACTATACTACACCCAACGCCACAGCACCCTTAGTCTTCCACTATAGTTCAGTGGACCCCTTCCCTCCTTGTTCCCCATACCAACCCTCCTACTCTGGCAGCCTCAATGCAGTAGCCACGTATGGGCTGTTTTTGTTTGGTGCTGTCAGTTCCTTTGTTTTGTTTCTCTATTCTCCACAGTTAAGTGAGACCATCCAGTATTTGTCTTTCTCCTTCTGACTTGTTTGACTTAGCATTTTCCTCTGCAGTACATTTATGTTGTTATAGATGGCAAGAGTTTATTTTTCTTTTATAGCTGAGAGTAGTCCATTGTGTAAAAAATACTGTGTTTTTCTGATCCGCTCATCTGTCTTTGGGCCCTTGGGTTTTTCTATAACTTGGCTATTGTAAGTAAGACTGCAATGAACATAGAAGTACATATATTCCTTCAACTTAGTGTTTTTGCATTCTTTAGGTAGATACCTAGGAGTAGACTCGTTGGGCTATATGGTAGATCTATTTTTAATTTTTTTGCCCATTGAAGTATTTTACTTGCACATTGTTTTACATCCCTAGAAAAAGAACCCCAGGATTTTCTGTCCCGTGTGTTGTGTCTTGCTTTTTTATGGTCCATGATGCCAGCTGAGGTGGTCAATATAATGAAACTGAATTCATGGGATGGATTATCTGGCTATTTTTCAAGATCTTTGAGTTGCACATCAAATCTGGGACTGATCACCCCATACTTGTTTAACCTGTCAGGTTCACAACGATTTCCCTACCTCTGTGATCATCAATGATTTTAAATTTGCCAATGTAACCATGCTTCACCATATCAGTTAGAAACCACATGATGACTCTGGAATACACCTAATAAGAACCTGGCGTTTGCTTCTCTTTTAGGCATTATTATTATTCCAGGCACCAGCCAGAACATTCATGCTCTGAATAGTGATGCCGAAAGACTATTTTTAATATTTTAACAAACCTCCATATAGCTTTTCATAGGGGCTGAACCCCAGTCTTCATTACAACAGGGTAAGAATGTTCCTTTTTCTTCACACTCTTGCCAACACTTGTTTTACCTGATCTTTTTGATGTGGGTCATTCTCACCAGTGTGAGATAGTTTTGGCTTATATTTCCTTGATGATCATTGATGGTAAGCTTTTTTCTTGTGCCTGTTGGTCATCGGTATGTCTTCTTTGGATAAATGTATTTAGTCATTCTGCCCAATTTCTGATTGAGTTATTTGTTTGATTTTTGTTGAGTTTCATGAGTTCTTTATATATTTTAGCTATCAGCCCTTTGTCAGATGTATGATGTGCAAATATTTTCTCCCATTCAGTGGGTGCAATTTTGTTTAACTGAGAGCGTCTTTCACTGTGCAGAAGCTGTTTAGTTTAATATAATTGTATTGTTGATATTTGCTCTTGTTTCTTGCCCTTGGAGATGAAGTAAAGTGCGATATAACAAGGTATGCCTGTAAACATCACTTTACATTTTCTGAGTAGACTAATTGCAAGCAAAGGGGGACTTATAAATCCCCCAGTATAAATCTCCAAACCCAGCTTTGCTAAGTGGTGGTCGAAAATTGAATGTAGGAATCATTGAGTTACCAATAAGAAAAGTGGAATAAAAGTCCACATCTATCAAATATCTGTTTTCTACAGTTGGTTTTAAAATTTGTTTTAATATTTGCTTTTAGTGAGAGTAGATTTTTGTGGGGGTGACTAAAATAAATCCTGTATTACTTGCTTATCCCATTCCTTTTGTAATTTTTCTCTTATTACAATTTTGAGTAAGAAATATGATTTTGTTTTCTTTGATTAATATTATTCCTGTAAGGCTATTCAACATCTGAAGCCTTAGTAAGAATAATGGTTGCAAGAAATGGAATATGTGACTTTATATAATAAATTCTGGCAATAGTTACTCAGGCATATCATCAAGAAGGTTATATGTACTCTTAATTTTGTCTGGGGAGGAAAGATGGATTACTTCCTCCTAGGACTTTTGCAAACAAATGCTGTTTTTTACATATTTTAGTTTAGAAATATATATATATTCCTCCACTTTTTTTCTAAAGAAATTTGATTTCATGGAAATGCTACACTTATTATATTCTATTTCTTGAGACTAAGAAAAAAGAACAGGTGATATTCCTATGTTGGCTGCAAAGAATTTAATTTCTAACAATTCTGTCTAATGTGGGCTTTAAGAATCTAACTTGTAGAAATTTTAGTTATAAGTCTATCACTCTTAAATTATAATTGATAACTCTTGAAATAATTTTAATTAGTGGATAGATTGACAACACTAACCAAATTTCACTTACAAGTTGAGCACATATCATTACATTATTCTGCTTTGATTGTACTCCTGCATCCTATTGTTAAGTCAAACATTCTCCCCACTCCCCCCACCAAAAAGAGACAAGGAATATAGATAAATGAGATAGAAGAAATTGTTTATTACCTTCAGTAGCTCATGGTCCAGATGGATTAACAGAACAGACTATCGGAGATGACTGTTACTGAATAACAACATATAGTTATCCTGCAAGAGTTAATAGTATTGTGGCTCAGACACAGGTAGATGAACTCAGTCCAGGTTCAAAATCTAGTTCTGTCATGTTCCAACTTTGTGATTTTGGATAACCATTTAACTTTTCTAGCACCAGTTTTTTTTTAATCTGTGCTAGTATGCATGTTCAAAGGTCTTTTTGTTGTTGAGAATTAATAAGCTAATTCTCATGCAAAGAGCTCAGAATACAGTAAGTGCTCAACTAATGATAGCTACTTGTTTCTAAGTCAGTGTCCATTGTGACAGAGACTTTACCTGAGGAAGAGGCTGTGGGCAGAACAGTGGTCCCAGGTAGGTGACTTCAATTAGAAATAATAACCTATATCAGAAGAAATTTCACCTAATTTCTAAAGTGCTAATGAATATGAGTGAATGAAAAAGGAGAAGGAATATTTCAGGTACTGAAACTGACATGCAGGTAAATAACAAATATACTTTGGGAGCTAAATAAGTCATGTTGATTGGAGTTTGAAAAGATATGCTCTTGGTCGGATGTGGATTTGTATAAGGAATTAAGAAAGGATGAGGCTGATTAGATTAATGATGAGATGAATGTTAGTTTAAATTAATAACATTCTATTTTTTTGTGTGTTCTTAAAACAAAGATTGAGATTATAAGCAAATATTTGTGAAGGTGATTCCAGTAGCAGTTTCTAGGTTGAATGAGGAGAGAAGGGTGTCTGTGGAGGATATTGATTTGATAACCCAAAACTTCTACAGACTTGGTTGTGGGACATGTTGATGGAACTGGAGAGCAGGGAAAGTTCAAGGGGCAATTTGGAGCTGATAATACACTTAAGATGGCAACTGAAATAATATAGTTAATATCATTGATTGTTAACTGCCTATGGGTTATATAAATAGAGCATCCTATCTGACTCTAGGATATGATCTTTATTAACATTAAATGTGCATTTTTGTGTAATGTATTCTCTTCCAGTGTTCCAAGACATTTAGGCACAGATACAATACTCCATGAGTGAGTAGCGTGTGTGTCTCTGTGTGTTTGTGTGTGTGTAAGTCATGGAAAGGGACTAAGATCTATCTTTGGCTGGGTTGATGTAATATGTAAAATACCTTTGGCTTGGGAAGACAAAATGATCCTTAAACTGAATTGATCAAAAATAGGGTCAGAATGCCAGAAGTGTTCATGTCAATGGAATTCTGGGAATTTGCAAAAATCCCAGGAAGAACATGAACTTCCCGTAGGACGCTGCATGTTATTCTGTGCTTTTCTTATTGTGATTTTAAGAGACAAGGTGACTAGTTGAATATAGGGATGAAGTTGACTTAACATTTATTTTTTTCAGGATAAGAGATGACTATGTATGTTTATTTATTTAATATTATGTACCCAAAGAGCCCTGTCTTCTGGGTATCTTGAAGCTGTTACTCAGGCAGGTAACAGAAAAGTTACTTTGTCTGCTGGGACTGGGGACTGGTTTGGCCTCTCTTAGCCTTTTCATGGGACTGAAACATCACACCATGGGTGTCTGCTTCTTTCTGACTTACCTCTAGGACTGGAAACACCCATTTCTCCTGACTTGTCAATAAAGATGACAGCTAGTGGTGACCTTTCTATAGAGAATAGTAACATTTTTAAATTGGTAGTTACTCTGTGCTCCTAGACACTTTCGGAGAAGAAAATCTGAGGCATTAGATTTTTTAAAAATAAACCTTTTGAAGAATCTATTTAGTTATCTCTTGGTCTTTCTCATATTTGTCTGATTTTTGTGGGTATAATGGTATTTTTAAATTAAATGTCACAAAGCACTAATGAAATAAATACGTCATCTGACTCTTCCACTTTTTTTTTACAATTGTTTTTACAATTGTTTTACACTTGTTTTTACAATTATACTTAAATAGTTTTCTTGCTTTTTAGTAGATGGCTTTTGTTGCTAAAATAATAAGGACATGTGAGTGGGGAGTTAATTGTAAAGAAAATAGAATTATGTGGATAAGTTGTTGGTGACAGGGTTAAGAGAAAATTACATGGATTGGAAACTAGCTCTTGTATTTCACAGTGTGGTAACCTTCAAGAAGTTATTTAAGCACTTGGGTTCTTAGTTAAATTCATACAGTTCATAATAGTACCTACTTCACAAGAATATTAAGATAATTCATGTAGTGTCCCTGGAACATCATAGTAAACCTTGTGAATGCACAGTTTACTATTTATTATTGTTGTTATATAGCACTACTCTTTTTATTAAAAGAGTCAGTTTTGGGGAAGAATCACTATCACTATTTCATTGGTTTCACCTTGTTTTTTGACTCAAAATATAATTTGATTGTTTACTATAGTTGATACATTTGCTTCCCTATGTCTTTGTCTGTCTTCACAAATTAATATTTAAATGCATAAAATTTGTTTTAATTGTGGGTATTCAAAAATGTTCTATTGAGCTTGAATACAGCACCCAAAAAGGAATACCTCTAACATTTGTAGCATGGTTAGAATAAATGTGAGATCTCCCTAAGTGTCCATTTTAAAAGGGGTAGCATTCATTTGAAAATGCAATATCTTTAACAAAATAACACATCCAAATTTATTTATAACATTGTGGTAGGGAGAATAAATGCATTCCTGCCCACAAGATGTGCATATTGAAACCCTTACAATTTGTGGATATATAATGTTCCATGGTAAGGAGGAATTAAGGTTGCCGGTCAGCTGACTTTGAGATGAGGAAATTGTCTTGGATTATGCAGGGTCCAAGAGTCTTCCAGGTGACAATGAATGCAGGGAATTCCATGGTGAGACTCTCCATTTACCATTGCATCCAAGATGGAGGGGACCAGGAGCCCAAGAGTTGGGGAACTTGTAGAAACTGGAAAAGGCAAAGAAATGGAGTCTCTTGCCTCCAGAACATCCAGAAAGAGTGCTATCTTCTACCACATTGATTTTAGCCTAGTGACACCCATCTCATACTCTGACTTCCAGAGAAGTAGGACTGTTAGGGGAAAAGGTAGACCTGAATGGATTATGGGTGTGTGGACTCCAACCCCCACTCCAGACCATCAGTGTTCCAGAACCACAAATCCGATAAGATGATTATCGAAGAGTGGATCACTGGGACCTGAGGGTGGAGTTAAGCAGCCAGGCTGGCTATAAAACCAGAGGTGAGCCTTGGGCTCACCCCTTCCTTTGGGAGTGATCTCTCTTCCTCTGGAGCCATCTCACTTGACTCGGAGCCAGCTCTCAATGCGCCATTGCTTAAAAGATCTGGTAGGATATTTGTGGATTTGTATCCCTCTCATTTTCCCTCGGTATTATTACTATTTTATTCCCCTTCTTTTGTAAAATAAAACCTGATAATAACTTTTGTCACATGTACCTGAAGTTGGAACTTTTTATTTTTAATTTTTTATATAATTTAAAAAATTTACATATATTTGCCATCAATGGTAATCCCCATGTATTCCCAATCACCATCTCACCAGTGCACCATCACCTCAGTCCGCCGTGCTCCCATTGGAGTTGGGACTTTTTAAAAGTCTTCTGAGCACCCGGGTAGAGGACCCAGTGAGGGGAACCCATTTTATATTAGGGTTGCCCTGTAACAGGACAACAGACCTATGTTGTTTAAACCCAAGATTATGGTAATTCATAATCACAGCAATAAGAAAAGAATACAGTACTGTACCTTATCATGTCTCATGTCATGGCTCAAATTGAAAATTATAGTTGTTTTGTTTATATCTTTAATATTTTAGGATGTTTAAAAGCTGAAAAAAGCACATTTTCAGAAAGAAGAGAAAGGAATACACCAAAAACTTACCACCAGAGTTGATGTTAGCAAAGAATTGTTCCCCACTATTTAAGTGGAAAGGTTATCTTCCTTTTTGTTTTACTGGGCAGAGATTACTCACAGTTTAAGGCACATGCTGGAGTTTGGAATGAGAATGGAGGATAAATGAAGGTCTTGTGCTGGGGATAGAGCAAATCACTGAGGAGAATCTTACCTTGGGCAGAATGGCTGTGTTTGTGGAAAGTTTGAAAAGATTAAACTGATGAAGCTTCTATTTATAGAATTATTCTGATTGTTTCTGTTTTCCCCAGGCTACTAGAGGTAAATACATATGCTATTCATCGAGGGATCTTGTTTTTTTTTTTTTCTTGTGGAAATATAAATGATAGAGTACCTGCGACTTTAAGGTACATTAGGGTTACAAAAAGAAAGAACTTTAAAAACAATAGTATATGCTGGTATGAGGAGAGAATGATTACTTTGCAGTGTAATTTTGTGTGTGGAGGGCACAGAACTTATAGGACACAAAACTGTAGAACTAACAGGTGAAAGGAATATTTATTGGAAATGATCACAGGGAAGGATTCAAACAAGAGACTGCAGAGCATTAGTACCTCAGAAGAGACAAAGAAAATAAATAGGCTAAGTAAGCTAATGCTAACTGAAGGAATTAAAAGAATAAGCAGAGTCATTTACAACTTTATCAGGAAAAAAGAGATACAAGTGAGAGACTAGCCCATCAATAAATGAGGAGGGAGGAAAAATCAATATTAGTTGTAAAATGTCTGTGCTATTGAACTTCTGTTTTCAAGTCTGTCTTTATAAAGAAATAGGAGTCTGGATAATTAGGAAGTAATTAAGGTCCCACTGACTTTGGGGCACTATTGATAATAAATAAGTAAATAATTACCAATTGCATTAATAAAATGCATATGTATATAGAAAATGTATTCTTTTATATACATTTGCCTGATGCAATGGTAATTATTGCACTTGCACAGCTAGCAATGGGTTTTGGGAAGGAGGGAGGTTGAAACTCTACCTTCAAATATGCACAATTCATTAGATGCAATGGTTTGACGAGAGGAAAAGCGCAAAGGAATGAGCTTTTCAGGCTGAATTCAAAGTGAATTTAAATTAAAAGTCCCAATAGGGGTGGGATCAGGGACTGTACAATGAAAAATATAATTCTTAGTTGTCCATTATATAGAAAATCTGGACCATTCAGGCAACTGACTACCTAAATTTTGCAGATACAAGCTAATTGGGAGGTTTGCATCTCGAGAACTAAAGTGTTATGGAAACTTGCAAACTCTTCAGTTTGTCCTATATGTGCTCTCTCTCTCTCTCTCTATATATATATATATATGTGTGTGTGTGTGTATACATATACACACACACACACATATATATATACACATAGTATAAGCTGTGTATAGTATGCATTTGGATGAACATGTCTTATACACTTTATTAATTAATGAATTGATTTAAGAATGGACTTGTTTGGCCCATCCAAAGTGATGCATAGTGGTGAAGAACAAAAGATTTGAAGTCAGATACAGCTTTTCTCAACCTCATGCAATGAGCACATTGGTAGTTTACTTAACTTTTTGAGACATGGTAATCATATTTACTACATAGAGTTTTATAATGATTAAGTGAAATAGCTGAAATACAGTTCTTGGCAAAAAGTAGTTACTCAACACATAAAACTTGTTATCAATAATGTGGTAGATTTGAGTGAAACCTGTGATATAAATGCTTGCTTGAAAGACCCAGAACCCAGAAATTACTTTTACTTTCATCTTGAATAACACAGGACTTGGCATGTGGGTATTTGATAAATGGTAGCTATTAAAGATATATTATTTAGCCCTGTTACCTTGGGAAAATTATACTTTCTCTTGACTTCAATTTCCACATAAATTAGGATTAGTCTATACATTTTTGAGCCTTTTCTATGATCTAAGCATTATTGGAGCACATGGTTCCCAAAGAAACTTGCGTTTAATGGGAGAAGTAAAACTTAGGTACAGGAAATACTGGATGTGAACGTGGGTCTACATTCTTTTAAATGCATCAGGCATTCAGAGATGAGAGAGGGTAGCAACAGAAGGCATGGCAAGGAAACTATGGTACTTATTTTGGGCCTTGAAAATTGCTTAAGATTTGGATGAATGAGGATTTTTTCAGGGGATGGGGAATGGGCATCCTGAAGCAGGATGTGCAGGTAGGGATGAGGTCTGGTGATTACAATTCTTTAACATGGGCATGTGATCTGGTATAAAGTCCATTTGTGCCATAATGCTTGAGATTGGTTTCATCAGCTTCACAAGAGAAGAAGTTAAGTGGACGTTGACTAAGGGAATGTTCAAGTTGCAGAAGTAATTAAGGACAAAGCAGAAAGATGCTGTCATTTGTAATGACTGTCTTTCTAAAAAGTTTTGACTTTAGATGAGATATATATTTTTTAAGATCTGGGGTACAGGCCAGACATGTAGGGGGTGAGAGGATTCACCAAGGACAGAGTGGGGGAAAAGAACAGGCTGATTAACTGAAACACACTGCTGAGGAGAGCAGAGGGTGAGACACGAGAGGTCTGCTGCGCCATGAGGGTCACCTCCCTGGCTGAGGACCAAACTCATCCCTCAGTGACTGTGGATGCTTCTTGGTACAGTGCTTAACCCCTTGTGCCACCAGGGAGGCCCCCTAGGTGAGATATTTGAGTGCATAACACATTTCCTTCTTGTGGGATTCTGCACCTTTCCTTAGAATTTTCTCTTTACTTGTCTGTATCCCCTACTAGTCTATGAGTTATTACATATGTACCAAGTTTTTTTTAATTGTCATTTTAATTTGTATTGAAGTATTGTTGTTTCACATCCTTGCTAGTGTAGTATCAGGTTTTGCTTGTTTCACATATGAGCATTTAACATAATACCTGACACATAATAATGAACACAAATACAGGCTAGATGTAGTTATAAACATGACGAGGGTCAGACAAAGACAAACTTGAACACCAAGTCTATAAATCTGACCATAGATGTAAAGCATCAAGGAAGGGAAGGGGAGAGGAAGAGGGAAAGAAAGAGGAGAGGGTGGGGCAGGGAGAGCATAATGGCCCATGATGTTGGACTAAAGTTCTGTGATAGTGGGAGAACCACAGTAACCACACACAAGGGGGGAAATTCTCAAATTGTCAAATATTAACAAGGGTATAAAACAATCAAAAACAAAACAAGACATGAGATGGCATTTAATACTTGCCTCTCAAATACATTTATTTTATTTATATATTTAACCTACTTCTAAAAGTATTGTACTTCTTTTTTTTTTTTTAAGATTTATTTATTTATGCATACAAGCACGGGTACAGTTCAGAGGTGTGGGGGGGTGAGAGGATTCACCACAGAGAGCAGGGAGCA
>JAGFMF010011796.1:9951210-9974891 GCA_019455555.1 Galemys pyrenaicus
CTCCCTGGCTGGCAGCAGGGATCGAACTCGTGCTGCAGTGGCTGTGGTTTGCTTCATAGTGCGTTGCTTAACCCACTGCGCCACCAGGGAGGCCCAGTATTGTACTTCTTATAGTAACTTGCATACTGAAATGAAACACCTGTTGAGAAACTGAGGTCTTATTGCGGGAGGAGAAAGTTCCCCTCCTTTTAAGCACCAAGGCCTAACAGGTTATGATATTCAGATAAAAAATTTGGATTTGGTTCCTGGTAGTTGTACTATAAAGAGAATTGTACTTTCTTTTTATTTTCTGATAAACAGTCTGCAGTATTCAACTTCAGAGAAAGCCTTTTCCCTGGGAACAAACTCGAGAAGGAAGTGAGCACATGGGAACTTGCAATATTTCAATTAAACATTCCCATATAGAGAAGGATGTTCAATCGGTTCATGAGTGAACATAAAATAGGCTCTAGAGAGAATTGGCATTGAGACCAACCCTGTTTCTTCCGGCTCTCCAGATGGTTCAGGGATGAAATTTACCCCAGGTTTTTTTTTTGGAAGTGATGTGCATCTGGAATAAATAACCAGAAATTCAATTGTTTAAAGAGTATAGATATTTAGGTATAGCTTGAGAATGGAGTTCACGTTAAATGATTTTGCTTTGAAACAAGGTAAATAACTTGAAAAAAGCATAAAGCATTTTGCAGGACCCTGGCTCATAAATCTATAACATTGCTTTTATTAATTTGGAATCTTCATGAACTAAGATGAAGAGTCCTTGAATTGATTTCCACATTATGCTGATTTTGTGATCATCTGTGTACTAAAAGACCACCCAATTCATCTCTCTTGTAACTAACACCAGATTTTGTCCTGGATTTGAAATCTCTGGCTATGACATGCAACATATTTAAAAAATCTGTTTGATTGATAGTTTAATCATTGTTCCCTATTACATCAGCAGCCAGACCTACTATTCCAGTTTTGAAAGATTGTTTTGCCTGTGTCCCTGTGTCACACAAAGTACTTGTGGCTTGCCAATAATAGATCTGATTGCAGCTTTATAGATTTCAGAAGTAGTTGAAAGTTGAGTTTTACGTTGTGTTCTTGTGGTTATCTTTTAGACATGTGATTTCTAGCCTTTCCTTTATAAAGTCAACTTTCCAGTCATTTTCGTTGTTTGCTCTTGTTTTTTCCTTTCTTTATTCCATGTTTATATGAGTGTCAGCAATTCTATACGTTTGAAAAATGAGTG
This sequence comes from Galemys pyrenaicus, assembly GCA_019455555.1. Lineage (NCBI taxonomy): Eukaryota > Metazoa > Chordata > Mammalia > Eulipotyphla > Talpidae > Galemys > Galemys pyrenaicus. Next base: position 9,952,445 of record JAGFMF010011796.1, read on the forward strand.
GAAAGCCAGTCACCACTTACTCTTTTTAAACCAAAGAGGGCAAACACGTAATCATGTTTTCATCTGGGTGTAGTGGCAAATCTGTCCTTTTAGTCATGTCATCATTCTAGGTTTTCTATGCAATTTAACAATCAGGCAAGTCAGCATGGATTCAGAGGGTGAATAAATCCAAACAGGCTTAAAAAATGTGGCTGTAGCGGAGTACAACATTTAATTGAACTTGACATTTGGCTTCACCCACTGATGGTATACTCTGCTGCTCAGGCAAAATCATTCAATAGGTAAATCTGTCTGCAGGGATCCTGCCTCATAGGCATTCTTTCTTGTTTCCATTCCCTTTCTGAAATTTTTAGATTTCCTCACCAGTCACCACTTCCACACCTCGGGTATCTCATGTGAGTTATTTTTGGGTAATAATCCATGTTTTAGGCTTTAAATAAAAACCTTAATTAAAGTATAATTTATACGATAAATTACTCCCGTTTCTAGAGAATAACTTGATAACTTTTGACATATGTTTAGCCTTACAATCAAGATATTGAACATATCCACCACCAACTGAAGTTTCCTCAGGCTTTTTTGTAATTCCCCTCCTACCTCTCCCTGAGTCCAACTCCAAGGCCAGACAAACACTGTTTTCTGGAGCCATAGATTTAGTTTCATTTTCTAGTATTTTATATAAATGGAATTATACAGTATGCATTTTTTTTGTGGTTGGGTTTTTGCATTCAGTATTATTATTTGGGGATTCATCTATGTTGCTTTGCACATGGGTAGTTTGTTCTTTTTATTCTAGAATAGTATTCTACTGTATGGCTTTACCATGATTTGTTTATCTAGTCTGCCATTAATGGGTAGTTGGGTTGTTCCTAGTTTTTGTTCTAGTTCGATGTTGCTGTGAATGGCATTGGTTTATCCTTTTTGATTGCTGAATAGTATTCCATTATCTATATATCACATCTTCTTGATCCAGTCATCTGTTTTTGGGCATTTGGATTGATTTGCCTATTATAAGCAGTGCTGAAATGAACATAGGGGTATAGGTATTCTTTTGAATTGATGCTTCTGTGTCTTTTAGGTAGATACCTAGGGGTGGAATTGCTGGGTCATGTGGTAGCTCCGTTTTTAGTAGTCTGAGGAGTTTTTATACAGCTTTCCATAATTGTTGGACCAGTTTGCATTTCACCAGCAGTGTAGGAGAGTTCCTTTTTAAAAGAAACTTCAAAGCTGTTTTTCACAGTAATTATATCATTCAGTGTATGAAAATTCTGGTTGCTCCACCTGTTTGTAAATACTTGGTATTGTAGTGTTAATTTTAGATATTCTAATAGATAAGTAGTGCTATTTCTTTGTGGTTTTAACACTCATTTAATGACTAACAATGTTAATCAACTTTTCATGTGCTACTTTCCTTTTGCCTTTTGTATATCTTTTTTTTTTTTTGGTAGTGTCTATTTAAATCTTTTGGCTATTAAAAAATAAGTTGTTTATTAGTGAGATTTTAGAATTCATTTTGTGTTTTTGATACAAGTTATGATTTGCAAATGATTTCCCTTGCTTATATTGCCTTTTTTTTTTTTTTTGTATTGCCTTTATGAAGTTTTGCAGTCAGAATTATGCTGGCCTGATAGAACATGTTGGGAATATTTTCCTGATTTGTAATTTTTTTTAAGAGTTTATGTAAAACTGGTGTTTTTTTTTCCACAAAGGAAGTAAAATTCATCAGTGAAGCTATTTGGGCCTGGAACTTCTTTTGTGGGTAGATTTTTAACTATAAATCTACTTCTTTAGTAGCTATAACACTTGGTATTAAAGAAATAGAGCATTTCTTCTTGAATGGGCTTCCGTTTTATATCTTTTAGGGAATTTGATCACTTTATATAAGGCATCAAATATATTGGTATAAAGTTGTTCATAACATTTTATAATTTTTTTTGAAATATCTCTGAAATTTGTAATTGCGTTACTTCAGTCATTTAAGTTGTATCTCTTTTCCTGGTCGATCTGGATAGAGGTTTATTGATTTTAGCGATATTCTGAAGATGACCAGATTTTCATTTCATTAATTTTTCTTTTTTTTCTGTTCTATTTCATTTATTTCTGTTATTGTTTTCTTCTTTCTGATTACTCTGAGTTTAATTTGCTTTCCTTTATTTTTGTTGTTTTTTAAGATGGATGATGAATTTTGATACTTTTATTTCCCTAATATGGACATTTAGTGCTTAAAGTTTTCTCTAAATACTGCATTAGCTACATTTCACAAATATTGGTATAGTGCATTTTAATTTTTATTTATTTTAAAATATTCTCTAACTTCTTTTTATTTTTTACTTTTTTTTTTAATCTGTAGGTTATTTGTAAATGTTACTTAGTTTCCAAATACTTGGGTATTTCCGGACATTTTATTTAGTTTTCAATTAACCCCTTGGTTAATTAAATTTATATTTTGTTCAAAGAACATATTTTGTAAGATTTGAACCTTTTTAAATTTTCTGAGACTTGACTTATGGTCCAGATATGGTATTTTTTGGTGCACCTGAGGATAGTTCTGTAGGTGTTGGGTGCAGTGGACTGTAATTTTCAATGATGTCAAGTTGATTGCTTCAACTCTTCTGTATCCTTATTGATTTTTCTGTCTACTTGTTCTATCAGTTATTGACAGAGAAAGTTGAAATCTTTGTCTATAATTGTTGATTTTTCCATAGTTGCAGTTTTATTAGTATTTACTTTATATATTTTGAAGCTTGTCATTAAGTGGATGAGCATTTAGGCTTATTACATTCTTTTGATGAGTTTAATCTTTTATCAGTGTGAAATGACCCTTTTTATAAATTTTTATATTCTTTAAAAATCAGGAATAGTTACTATGTCTGATATTAATATAGCTACTCCAACTTTTAAAATCAGTGCTAGCATAATATATTTTCATCCATCCGTTTATTTTTAACTTAGCTTTGCCTAGTTGAATATTCAACTCTTGTTTTTAAGACATCCAGTCTAAATATTGCTGCTTTTTAATTAGAATATTTAGACCATTTATGTTTAATGTGATTTTGCTACAGTTGGGTTTAAATTCACCTACTTGCTTTTTGTTTTCTATTTTGTTCATCTGTCTTTTACTTCCTCCATTTGGATTGAGTAAGTCTATGAGTCCATTTAACCCTTGTGGGCTTATTAATTATAACTCTTTGAAAAGTTATGTAGTGATTGGGTCGGGTGAATGGGATAAGTTAGAGATACCACCATTGTGGTATTTGTGCTATTTATGTCTTGTAATTTTTATTTGTACATGTGTTATAACCTTAACATCACTATCATTTTTGCTTTAAGCAGTCAGTTATTTTAACAATGGCATAAAATAATAAAAAAATTTATGTTGACTCTTGTATCACTGAAATTTTTTCCTTTGTATAACTGTACTTTTTTGTGTCATTTTCCCTCTCTCTGAGGATACTGGTGATGAATTCTTTCAGCTTTTGAATGTCTAAAAAAGGTTTTTATTTGCTTTCTACTTTAAAGACATTGTTGCTGTGTGTAGAATTCTAGGTTGGTGTAAACTTTCAGCTTCACTCTCTTATTGATTGTATTAGCTGAAACAAGAAATCTGTATTTCCTTTATCTTTGTTCTTCTGCGCATATCTTTATTTTTCTGTCTGCATAATTTTCCCTCTTTATCAGTGGCTTTAAACAATTTAAATATGATATACTTTGGCATAGTTTTCTTGAATTTTCTTGTGTTGAGTGAGGTTTGATGTACTGTGTTTTAGCAACTTGGATCTGATCACATATATTTCACCCAGTTTGAAAGAATTTGGTTCATTATTTCTTTGTATTATTTTTCTGTCTCCCTCTTTTTCTTTCTTCTTGGTGAATCTAATTATATGTATGTTCTTTCTTCTTTTTTTTTTTGCAGTTTACTTTTTTTCCCTTTGAGTTTTATGTTAGATAGTTTGTATTGCTATGTCTTCAAGTTAAATAATCTTTTTTTCTCCCTGCAGTGTTTAATAAACTATTAATTCCATTCCATTATATTTTTTCTGTAGACACTATAATTTTGATCTGTAGACGTTCTCTTTGGGTCTTTTTATGTTTTTCACACTTCTATTTAATATGTTCAGTCTCTACCTTCTGCTACACACAAAATATAGTTATAATTCTTGATATTTTTACCTACCTATTTTATCATTTGTGTGATTTCTGGTCAGTTTCAATTGTTCCAATTATTTGATTTGTTTTCTGGTCACAGTCTGGCTCTGAGCAATGCATCTCTCCTGAGCAAATCAGACTCTGGCTGGCAGTTCTACAAACCCTACCCTGTGGGACTTTGTGGTTTGGAGCTGACCCTCTGCCTTGGGGTCAGCTATTCACTCTCCCCTGGGTGGTACTTACAACCAGACCACCCATGCTCCTGGCTTCTCTCTCCTCTCTATGCTAGATCACTCCTCTACTGGTTCCTGGTGATCAGGTTTGCACAGGTACATCAGTCAGTACAAACTGTTTTTTTACTTTTGTAACTTAACTCCATTTATTTATTTTTCATGAGTAAGATATATTAGTTTTCCACATTACAAACATAATACATACTCATAAAGAAAACTTGGAAATTTTAGAAAAAGAAAGTTAAAATTACCTGTAATGCTTACTACTAGCATTTTTGTACTTAGCTGTTTATTTTACACAAATGATCTTACTTTACATAAAGTACTTTAAATTCTGCTATTTTCAGTTATGTTTTCCTGTATCATTAAAAAATTTTTAATGATTAAGGCTATTTAATCATGGAAGCATCCCATAATTTATGTAACTGTTTCCCCATAATGGGACATTTTTTGCATGTATCCATTTTTTATTTATGTCTTTCTGTGTATTTTCTACCTGAATTTGGCATTACTTCATTAGGATAAATTCCCAGAATTGAGTAATAGAAGTTAATACTTTCTGGCATTTTTAAGTAAGATTATATGGCTTTCCCAGCATGGTGGTTCCTCAAACGACTAAGAATGGAACTTCCATATGATCCAGTAATCCCACTCCTAGAATATACCCAAAAGACACAAAAACAGATTCAAAAAATACCTACACCCCTATGTTTATAGCAGCACTACTTACAATAGGTAAGACCTGGAAACAACCTAAATGCCCCAAAGCAGACGATTGGATCAGGAGGCTGTGGTACATATACACGATGGAATACTACTCAGCAATGAAAAAAGATAAACTAGACTCATTCATATGAACATGGATGGAGCTGGAAGGGATTATGCTCAGTGAAATAAGTCAGAAGGCGTAAGAAAAATACCGGATGGCTTCCCCCCTAGGTGGAATATAAGAGCACCAATCAAGGATCTAGGAAAAGAATAATAACCATAATAATAATAATACAAATAACAAAAACAAAAAGACAAGGATAAATTGGGAACACTTGGTGGGGATGGAGGAGGGAGAGGGTTGAGGGCAGATAAGAGCACAAGCTACTGAGGTGATGGTGCACTGGTGAAATGGTGGTGGGGAAAACATGGGAATTACAATTGATGTCAAATGTATATAAATAAAGAAAAAAGATTATGATAAAAAAAATTTTAAAAAGAAATGCACAAGGCAAAAAAAAATTATATGGTTTTCCAAAATGGTTGCTGCTATGTACACTTAAACTCATTCAGTGTTTGACAGTTTTACCAGGTAAATGCTTTTAAACCATACAAGTTTTTGTTGTTGCTAAGTAAGAGCTTCTGTTTAATAAATTTGATATTTACTTTGTATTAACAAGAAGTTGAGAAAATATTTTTTTCTATCAATCTAACTGTGGGAGAAAGTTTTCTTTCTACTTTCAAAAATCAGTTTTTAAAAATTCATTTGCTTCCATTTTATAGCCAAACCTAAGTATATGTTTTCCTTTTCATTTGGAATCCCACATTAGCGTTAATTTGACAAGCCACACCATGAAATGAACATGTTATATCTTCCTTAATTTGGGCAAGAGGATCCTTATATGAATATTGCCAAGAATTTTTTTGGCATTTGCTCAAATCTGGTAGAAGTCTTTAATTTACTATCCTATTTGTTTGATTTATTTATTTAAGATGTATGTCTTGTCTACCACTAAACTGGATTTAGTGATATATCAGTAGATAAAAACAGTGAGATAAAGAATACAAAGAGTAAAGGAAAAATGTTAATGAAACCTAAGTTAATTATCACATTTGACCATTGATTTTTAAAATCAAAGGTTTGTGGCCCTTTATATAAAACATTCTTTTTTTGCCTGTGGGTTCTGTAGGCAGCTTGCTACACAGTCAGTCAGAGGGTTGGGAGTCTTGGTACATGACATCCACATCAGAGGCTCTTGGGGCTACTGGGCTCCCACTTTCTCACAAAAGGCACACATCTATTCCAATTCATTTTCCTGGGACTCCCCTTCCAAGGCACCCTGGTCTTAGTGGACATGCTCCAGAATGTTCAGGCTGTCAGTGGGTAACTGTGCACAGATTGTCTGTGGTGGGTGAGAATTTGTCTTTGGCTTCAATTGCATAGTGGTGCCTTAGGAAGAAGCCTGTGGCCTGCTGTTGTGCTAAGAAGTCATTATGGCCAGACGGAGCAGAAGTCGGGACTGCAGATAATGGGCCTCTGAGGCTGTCCAGAAATCATTATACAGCTGGGGAAGAGGCAGCAACTGTTTTAACTCCCATTAGTGGGGCTGATGGGCTGTCTAGGACAGGATGCAGCTAGAACCACTTCTCCTCATTAACCCTCTGATGCTGGGAATTGTCCTTTCCCAGTTGTTCTACCACTTTTCCAAAGAGGAGAGGAAATTGTATGAGGTGTCTCTGACATTATTTCATTTTGTTCTGCAAACACCTTCTGAGGTTGATAGTGTCTCCTTTGTGCAGGTGAAGGGCCTGAACTCAGCCAAGGTCATAGCACTGTTAGCTGTGGACCTGGCTGCCTGACCCTAAAACCCATGGCTTTTATACTCCAGTTGACACCGAAGTGCTGTGTGCGTGGGGGTGAGGAAGTGGCAGGGTATTATAGCTCATGAATGACCTTTGCAAGAGGTGACTTGGGACTAATGACTTGGGAGTTGGTGTTAAACCTTGAAATTCACATTTTTACCAACTTGAAATATTCACATTTCTCTTTATCTTCCCAATTATCAGAATGCATCAATACTTATAACATCTTAATATTCTCTTCCCCTTTTAAGAAAAAGTTTCCCTTCCTACTCTCTGTTCATTAACAAGAACAATAGAACTCAGATACGATTATTTTTATAAGTTGATTGCCCAAAATATCCCAATAAAGAGGAAGTGGACTAGGGAGAAAGAACATGCACTTAACTTTAGATCTACTACATAATTTAAAATTTTCTAAGTATCCTCAATTTTTTGTAAGCTTAAGAGTTTTTGTGTTTCAAAATGAGTAATTCTAATAGTAGATTTTGGGGAATAAATTTTGTTTGTCTACAGGTTACAATTAAACAGTTTTTAAACATTTTTGAGGATAGATATTATGATTACAAGGTGAATAGTATGATGTCTTGTAATAACTTTGTGCTTTACAGAATTTCACAATAGCTTAAAAAAATCGTAGTTATAGGATATGCTGAATGTAGGTGTCTTTAAAAAAATCTTCACCTTTTTTTCTATTATGCTATTAAGGGTGTTGAATAATTCATTTCCAAAATATTAAAAAATCCCTAGTAACAAAAGCATGTTTTTAGTTAAGGACCACCTCATTTTTTAAAATCAGACTATCCTCACATTTACAAAGCTAGATTGTATAAACTTGTTTATACCGAAAATTGCTATATTGCCAATTGCAAAGTTTTTGCCACTTTGGTCCCACTTACTTTACAGAAGAGTCATGAGGCAAATCAGTGGCCAAAACAGAAATAGTATACAGAAATAATCTGACTCTTAAGGAGTCTTTTTCCATGTGGTAACCAGTGCTTAATTATATTTATTCCAGCTGTCTATGGTGCTGTGTTAGGTTAGTTCACAATTTTTCAACTTTCAAGATGTAACATTGGTAAAAAAAAAAAATCTTAACTTTCATGTTATTTGGAAATCTTTTGGAGTACATGAAACTTTGAACTATTTGTCAAGTGCAGCTACGTATCAGGATGAAAAAATGTTCCCGGTATGATAGCAACAAACTAGGCAGATGCTGGAATCCATGTGATTCTTAGCAGTCTACAGGTGTCCCACAGAGATGTCTCCTCCCAGAAAATATTTTTATTGTTAAGAATAGTAGTTCAGAGGGGACCTCCTCCCCTTACACTAGTCAACAGACTAACCATCAGTCTACTGACCTTGATTAAATATGTCATGTGTGATATACTTATGACAGACTTCTGGAGAATTCAAAGATAAGGGAGATATAGCACTGACCTTTAAATTGTGGACATTCTTGAAAGGTTTTTAAAGTGGGGATAGCAATAGTTAGAAATGGGCAAAGTAAACTCTAGGTTGGGAAGGATAGTGTACATTTGGTTGATTGTAGGGTAGCTGTGGTAGGGACAAGAAGGAGGAGACAAGCACTATGGACTTTAAAGAGAGTGAATGCTTTGGAATTGGTAGACAAAGGAGGAAAAAATGGATACGAAAACATTGGATTTGTAGTTATGAAGTGATTATGTACAATGAATGCAATGTCAATAAAATGTCTGAAAACAAAAGTCTTAGGATTACAAAGGATTAGGGTGAGTGCAAGGATGAAGAAAGGAATTTGGTCTGCTTCTTGAGAAAGTTCTTAACACAAGAATGTAGAAAGGGGAAGCTATCTGTCCATCCATCCATCCATCCATCCATCCATCCATCCATCCATCCATCCATCCATCATCCATCCACCTACCTACCTACCTACCCAGGTATCATCATCAACTAGGAAAAAGGCCAGAGGCAAAATAAGGATTAGTGGAAAAAGAGTGAGTCATGGAGAAGGGAAATGAAAGAGTGAAGTCGTTTACAAGTACAAGAGTTAACCTTGAACAAGAAAGGAGACTTTTGTTCTTTTGAGGAAGAAGAAGGAAAAAATGAGAACAAACAAATGTACCCAGGTTTTGTGGAATGACCTCCAGGAAAGGCAAAGGGTCTCAAGTTTGTTGATTCTGATCCCATTAAAATATGCTGGGAGGTGAGTGTTCTGCCCCTTACTGCGAATTTACAGACCACCAAGAGTCTCCTTCCAATGCAAGAGCATGAGGGAAGTTTTATTTCAAGCTTAAGCCTGGACTCACGCACCATCAAGGTGACAGTCAGGTCCGAGAGCCCCGAACACATGGCTGGGTGCTTTTTATAGGGTTTGCTGAGTGGGTTTACGCCAAAGAGTCTTGGCACATTGCAATTGGTCTGGTTTCATGCCAGGGGTTCTTGGTGTGCGGGGATTGGGCGAGGTGGTCTTAAGTCCATATAGGGCATTTGGCGCAGTGGGGCAGTTACGACTGGTCCCGTCTGTCTGGGATGAGATGGCCTGATCATGAGCTCACTCTTTGGGAACGAAACCTAACGGCTACCTGTTTACAGGAACCTGAAGCTATGGTCTACAGTTGGCCTGGTCTTCCCTTCAGTGAGAAAGTAAAACAGACCAATTTTTGTAAGGTACAAGCTAGATCATCTATTAGTGATTAGGAGGATAACTAATCACAAAGGGGCCCCAGATGATGCTGGAGGAAGAGATTAGGCAAGGTTTGGGCTGAGCAGATCAGGGAAGGGAGGCTAATCTGCCACCAGGGTCATCTGCTCTGAAAACATTGATTCTACTGTTGACCTACAGAAAGTGCATTAAGATAAATATGGTGTGAAAAATCAAATATATTTAAACTGTAGTAGAATTGTTTTTGGTTTCCCAGAACCCCTGCCCTGTGAGTACAAGTGACTGAGAATGCACCTTTCTACAGGTCTGGCATCCTCTACTTAGAGTGAGTCTCCTTAAGGCAGCAGCCGCAATTAAGTGGATATCTTATTATGCTCCATCTCAAAGAGATTGATTAACTCAGGGTGGAGGGTAGAGTGATGGAGTGAACACTCTCTTTTCTCACTGACTTGTTATAAATAATTGGAGATACTGTTTAGAGGTTAATAGAAATCAATTGATATGCAGAAAATAAGTGGAATATATCTATATACCATATAGATATATACACACTATATGTATATATGTATGTGTATACCTATCTGTCTGTCTATATCTGTCTGTCTGTCTATCTATCTATCTATCTATCTATCTATCTATCTATCTATCTATCTATCTATCCATCTATCTATATTTTCCTAATTCTTTTGTGAGGTAGAATCTATATGAAAATATGTGTTCCTATGAAGGTTTAGAGTTGTTATAAGAAGAAATTTAAGTCATACAGTTTAAATGGGAAGAAGTTACAAAGGCATGGATGGCTGGATGGAGTTGATAGTACAAAGAAAATGTAAGTTTTATGGGCCAACCTTTGCGTGACTATTGATGGTTGAGTATTAACAAGGTTAATTTAAGCATATAGTAGATATTGTGAGGCTATACATTTAACTGGAAGAATTTCCTTACAGCAAAATCACTTGAGCTGGAATTAAGGAGAGGCTGAGTTGTGGTCCTGGGTTTTCCAGGAACTAAGGGTGAGACCTAATTTTCCCTTGGTGTTATTTTCCTTATCTATGAAATCATGATGCAGGATTCAGAGGTGCCTTCAAACTATAGTGCTCTGTTATTATAGATATAGAAATGTCAGACTGTTGAGAAAGTTCATGAATAGATCACACAGGCAGTTTTTCTGGTAGATTGTCACTGTGCATCAAAGATGTGGTGTAAAGAGCACGGCACAGAGAGTCGGAAGGCCTGTATTTTAGTTCCAGTTCTGTTATTTGTTAGCTTTGCCACATATCCTGTGAGTTCTGGTGTAGCAGGCAGAATACTGACCCCTCTTCAACTACACCCAAATTTCTAGCTCCTAGTCTCTGGATCATGTGCTAGGGTAGATGGAAAAAGAAATTTACAGATAGAATTGGGGTTATAAAACTTAAAATAGGGAGATCATTCTGAATTAAATGTCCTAAAGATCATTCTGAATTAAATGTCCTAAAGATCATTCTGAACTAAATGTCCTAAAGAATGGAAAAGGAAGATAGGATGATGGATCAAAAACATTGGAGGATGTTTTTGGCAAGAAAGATTTGAAGTGTGAGAGAGACTTGACCCACCATTGCTGACTTTGAAGACGGAGGAAGCTGGCTACCAGCCAAGCAATGTGTGTGGCCTGTAGAAAATGGGAACAGTCCTCAGCTGACAGCCAGCAAGGAAACAGGGAACTCAGTCTCATAACTGTAAGGAACTGAATTCTGCCAACAACTCGAATGATCTAGGAAATAGATTATTTCTTAGAGACTCCAGAAAGGAATGCAGTCCTGCCAACACCTTGATATTAGCCTGGTGGGACCCATGTCAGACTTTTGACAAATAGAACTGTATGGTAATAAACTTGTGTTGTTTTAAGCTGCTAAGTTTCTGGAAATTTGTCGTGGCAGCAATAGAAAACTTATATACTTACTTTCTTCATCTATAAATGAATACAGATAGTAATAATAGTGATTATGGCCTATTTGTTTATGAGGTTATTCTAAGGATCAAAGGAGATAATGGTGACAGCTGTAGGAATGGCAGACAAAGACCTTTGAAAATCTTTTTCCAAAAAAGCAATGAGAATACTAGCAAAACTGTCAAAATCAATTTTTTCACAACTCTTGAAATTTGCACCAAATCAACCATTAAGAACACTGAGCTTTATGGTATTTTGGTGTCCTGACTTTCATCCCCCTTTTCCCAGTCTGCAGTGGTCTTGAAAACCAGACAAAATATTTCACACACGGAAGGCAGAAGTAGGTTGTAAGAAGCACAAAAAGACAGAAAACAAATAGCAAAAGGGAAGATATTAAGCCTTCCTCATCAATAATTACATTAAAATAAGCCATTAAAATGTTGAGAATGGCAAAACAGATAAAAAGACAACCTCTGACCTAATGTTGTCAACAAGAGACACTCTTCAGATTCAAAAACAGATAAATTGTAAGTTAAAAAGATAAAAAGCTATATCATACAAACAGTAACCAAAAGAGAGATAGACTGGCTATACTCACAAAATAGACATTAATAAAAAATTGTTACTACCTACAAAGAAAATAACTTTATAGTGATTAAAAGGTTAACCCACAGAGATAATAGTGATTAAAAGGTTAACCCACAGAGATAATAACATATCTCCCAAATAGAGAAAAGCAGTGATAGAATTGAAGGAAGAGGGTCTCCCTGGTGGTCCAATGGGTTAAGCAACGCACTATGAAGTCAACACAACCACTGCAGCACGAGTTCAATCCTTGCCACCAGCCAGGGTGGGGACCCACATGGCTCAGAAGACATGCCTCACCCTCTGCTCCCCTCAGCAGTGTGTTTCAGTCAGTCTGCCTATTCTGTTCCCCACTGTGTCTCTGGTGGATTCTCTCCCCTCCCACACCTCTAGCCTGTACCCCAGTGCTTGTATACATAAACGAATCTTTTTTAAAAAAAAGAATTGAAGAAGTAGACAATCCAACAATGGATTATAGCAAATTAGAAGATCAATGTGAAAATAGGTCAAGATGATTTATAATAGTCAAGTCTTCTAACATTATAGAACATTTCACCCACCAACAGAGTGCACATTCTCCTCAACTGCGTGTGAATATTCTGTAGCATAGATCATGTATTTAGCTGTCAATCACATACTGATAAATTTAAAAGGACCAAAGTCATATAAGGTGTGTTCTATGATTACAATGGCATGAAATCAGGAATAAATAAGAGAAAGAACTTTGGGAAATTCATAAAGTAAAAGTCAAACAGCGCACTCAAATAATCAGTGGATGAGAAGAGAAATCACAAGGGATATTAGAAAATACTTTGTTATAAATAAAATGTTATTAGTGAAAATAAAAACAAATTAACAAAGCTTACACCTAATGTAGTGCTTAGAAACTTATAGAAATAAGTGCCTACATTAACATTAATCTCAAATCAAAAACCCAATTTTGTACCATTAAAAGGTAACTAAATCCCAAACAAGCATATGAAAGTTAATAGTAAAGTTTAGGGTAGAAATTATGAGTAAAAATTAGGAAAACAACAGAGAAAATCAGTAAAGTAAAAAATAAAGAAAACCAAAACTTTGACAAGATCAGCAATATTGAAAGTATTAGGCTAGGTTGACCAAGGGAAAAAGAGGAAAGTCTCAAAAGATTAAAATTAGGAATTAAGAGGACATCATAACCAGTCTTATAGGAGTAAAAGGATTATGAAGTGATACTATGACCAATCAAATAACCAAGATGAACTAGACATGTAAATACCCAAGAAATTGGGTATAGGTATATACAAGAGAACTGAAAACATGTACATACAAAACTTGTACATGAATGATTATTATAGCATTATTTATAATAGCTCCAAGGTGGAAAAAAAAGTAAATGTCCATCAATAATGAATAAACAGTGGACTATTATTCAATTAGAAAAGGAATGAAATAACAGTATATGCTATAACACGGATGATCCTTGAAAACATGTTAAGTAAAATAAGCCACAAAAGGTCACATGTTGTGTGATTCCATTTACATTAGATATTCTGTGTAGGCAAATCCATAGAGACAGAAAGAGGATCAGTGGTTGCTGGCTGTGGGAATGGGAGGATGGCTAATGGGATTTTTTTGGGTGGGGGGTGATGAACTTCTGGAATAAGATAGTGGTGAGAGTTTGTACTGGCTTCATAAGTATATGTAGGAAATTACCATAAACTGGTAACTTAAAATAGCAATTTATTCTCTCACAGTCTGGAGACCATAAGTTTGAAATCAAATGTGAGCAGTGTTGGTTCATTCTGTGGAACTCTGAGAAGAATCTTTTCATTGCTTCTCTCAGCTGTTGATGGTTGCTGGCAATTCTTGACATCCTTGTCTTGTGGATAAATTACTCCTAGCTCCGCCTTCATCTTCATACCACCTTCTTCTGTGTGTTTCTCCTCCTTTGCGTTTTCTTATAAAAACACTTATCATTGGATTTAGGGTTTGCTCGGTTAATCCAGGATGCTTTCCTTTTGAGATCCTTGATTACATCTGCAATTAACTATAATCTTAAGATCATACGCACAGATTTCATGTCTTTGGGGGAGGCTACCACAGAGTTTTATTACTTTGGGACTATGCCAGAACCACTGAATTATATATTTTAAAATGACGAATTTCATGGTATGTGAGTTATATTCAATAAAAGAGGTAACATGTAAAGTGCTTTCATAATGTAGTTATAAAAAGCAATGATTAAATATATACTTAGGCTTATTTTTTTAAAATGTAAGGATTATAGATATTAGTCTTTAATCTACCAGTGATACAAATGGATATGGTAAACTCTACAAGAAATACTTTAGAAAGTGTATCATTTCTTTAAATATCATATTAATATTTGTTCTGAAAAAAATTTGGAAATTTCTTGGAAGGATATATATAAATAAAGACATATAATCTCTAAACTTCTACTCTTATTGTCTTTCATCTTCCCTGTTTTTTTTTTTGCATAGTTACTACATAATAGAAACATAAAAACAAGTAATTTCCAGATAGTTGTGATCTACCATTATTCACCTGAATGGTCTAAAGTCTAATTTCTCATTAACCTCCTTATCAATGTATGTCCAGCATCACTTATTATTTGATGATACTTACCGTGTGGGATTTAAGATAAAAGTAATTATTGACCCGAAAGCACAAAATGGAAGATCAGTACTCATGAATAGTTTCAGAAGTAGTTGTGCACTTGAGTAGGTGAATCAAGTTTTATCTTCCTTTTGGAGAAGCAGTATCAGAAATTTGGGCTTTCCTCAAAATAAGACTTAGATCCTGATTACTTTTATATTCTTTCATTCTTAAAAAATATTTTTCACTGAGATATAATTGACACAAGACATTATGTAAATACAAGGCATGAAATGAAATGAAGTTTCATTTACAGTGAAGACATTGATACAGAAGCTTGCTTGAGAAGGAAATTTTGTATGTTAATGTATTACCTTGGTTTTGGTTGAATGCTAAAACTTGGCCAGTACCTGGTATTTTTTGAACAATTTTGTTTTCTTCCCCTACACATAAAGTTGGGTGTTCATCTGTATGACCAATAAACCTTTTGTTATAAGTTTTATGTCAATGGTTTATTTTTGCCTCATCCATTGAAAATGGCTGAAATTTTGGACTTTATAGCAAATGAATCATTTTAAATTGAATTTTCATTGCAGGTGAAATAATCCAGTATCACTGATTGCTTATTTCAACTACAATGTTTACATTAGGTCTCTTATACATACTATCCTTCATGTGATTAGATGTTATTTAATTTATCTTTTGTTTATCATTCGAAACCTGTATACTAGTCAATCAGTCAAATTACAGGTGAATGTTTATTCATGGCTTTCTTCTGTCTGATGTTAGAGGAGAAAAACAAAAAGGTAAGTCTTTGAGAAATGCATTTTTCTTAAGGGGTCAAGAAACAGTAATTGTTAAAATTAGGGAGAACTTTGAACAAAACTTATTTGAATATGAGAAAACTGACTCAGAGAGTTTCAATGACTTACTCAATGTTAAGTGCTAGTTAGTGGTCAACCAGGACTAAAGTTTCATTCTATCATGATGTATTGTTATGTACTAGGTAAAATAGACTATGCCATAGTGTGTGATTAAATGCTGCAGCACACAGGCTCAACTAAGAATGACTTGGTAGGTAAAGGATAGATGATACTTGACTGACAGTGGCAAAAAAGGCTGTTTGGGAAAATGAGACTGACTCTGCTCCCAGAGGACATATAGTCTATGGGCAGGTGGAACAGAGAGGAAAAGACTTTTCAGATAGAAATGCTGATGTGATGAGTCTGAGGCTATTTGAGTTCTGGAAGAGGCTGCTCACCTCCCAGTCCACATCCAACACATCCATTCAAACATGAAAATGCTGGGTAGAGGTGCCAAGGTAGCCAGTGCGGTCAGTGGTAGGCTTGAAGACCCTCTTGAACAATATATTACACCTACTATTTGCAAGTGAGTAAATAGACCTGCAAGGTTAAGAAATTTACTTACAATCATTAAACAACTAGGTGGAGGTGGCAGAACTTGAAGACAAGTGTACTGCCTGGACTATGTATTCTTTCTGTTACCCCACACTTCCTTCAGTTAAGTCTCCATTTAGTCCTTTTGTGCTTGGATGAGTGTGTGACAGTATCTCTTCAGTGTCTTTCAGAACCCAAACTGCCTCAGATCGCTAGTATTTCACCATATCTCATCTGGAAGGCCAAACCCTTCTCCAGTCTGACTGTTCCTGTTATGCACATCCTCCAGCTCAGCTTAGGTCTGAAGTTCCCTCTCACCTTGGGGTGGTCAGACACCACTCCCCACCATCTGACCCAAAGGGTCATTTCCAAAATGCTTGAAATGATGAAGATCTTTAAAAGGGTATTTGTCATAAGATACAAACCGATGCATCTAGAAAACTATTCCAATTATGGTTGTTATTTATAGAAGTAAATACCATTGGTAAATTTTTGCAAAGCACTTATAGTAGAGTGGTTTGGATGGAATCCAAGTTGTTCACTTATTAATATATTATTCATATTAACAAAATCAAATGTTAGGCTGAGTACCAAGTTTTTCCTCCCTAATACCACGTGTTTAGAAAGGCTATTGCCCATCTTGATAATTATTTGTCAAGTGTAAATTTCATGATCTGCACCATAATTTCTGAGCCCATCATCCCATTTGAAAATGCAGATCAGAATTTCAGCCAATATGAAGGATAACCCACTCAATCAGTTTTGCATTATCACCATGTAGTTCTTTCCCACTGCTGTTCAGGAAGATTTAAGATGAAAAGAGGCCATGACTTACTGCTGTTTTGTGCACTCCCTCCCTCTCCACTCTGCTGGGTTGTTTGCCATGGATTACTCATTCCCTCCCAGGTGGCTCTTGGCTATGGCCAGATATTTAAGAAGCATACATTTCATCATGACTCCATCACATTTTTCCCCTTCAGTGTCTTCCCACCCTCTCATTCCTGGTCATTACATACTTGATATTTTCCTGAAGCAGTAACCTGCCTCCATTTTACTTTCCCCTTTTCTTGTCAGGGTAAGATTTTACAGTGTGGCAGATCAGAGCTACCACTAATGGTGTTGACACAAATGGCCATTTTGGAGTAGGGGCAGTGGGGGTGCCCACTCAACACAGTGGACCACACAACCCATTTATCTGCCCTTACTACCCTTTCTCAGCTTCCCCTATGACTTCTACATGTATCCTGCATGCAGAATGTGGTTATACAGCCAGATTTCATGGTGATACCAACATTCAGTAGAAGTCCTTTAAAGTCTTTTGAGTCTGAGTTTCCACATTTGAACAAAATTATGGTTGTTGTGAGGATGATATGAGATCACAGACATGAAAGGACTTGATACATTCTACTTATAAACCTTTTTCATTGTGGGACCCGATAATTAAGAAGCTCATTTTTGTAATTTGAAGTCTACCTTACTCTAAATTATGTCCATTGCCTTTAATTTTAATAATAAATGTAATTTGGCAATAATAATGATTATAATGGTCATGTCATTTCCATTTATTGAGCATTTATCCCAAGTGTTTTATATGAATTACATAGTCTTCATGTAGGGGCATGACTTTTGCAATTGGCAGCATGATGCAAACAGATGCACTGAAAGAAGAGTCATTAATATAAAAGCTT
Source organism: Galemys pyrenaicus (assembly GCA_019455555.1). Taxonomy (NCBI): domain Eukaryota; kingdom Metazoa; phylum Chordata; class Mammalia; order Eulipotyphla; family Talpidae; genus Galemys; species Galemys pyrenaicus. The sequence goes on from JAGFMF010011796.1 coordinate 9,970,234, forward strand.
ATATGAATCTGGTAGAAAGCATTATCCTTATAAGTCCAAGGTTGTGGTTGGCATCGCTCAGGGTCTCAGATGGAAACAAGTGGCTCACTCTGGGCACAGTTCAATGATGGAATCACTTATGGCAGTGTAGACTGGATGTGGGGAATCTCAAGTACTCCAGGACTGGAAGAGAGAAAGTTGTTAACACCCTTAGGACAGGTCTCCAGACCAACCCCAGGGGGTTGTTACCAGAACTGGAAAGCTGTAGCAATGGGAGAGGCTTGTCCGTCAGCAGCAGTGGATGTGGGTAAAGGAGTGCGGCTACTGTCCAGCCAACAGCAGGCAGATTCCTCCCATTCTGAAATCTACTGCTGCCGCTCAAGGGCTGAACCCAATTTGGAAGATAGAGAACCTGGTAGCCCAGGTAAAGAACATGGGTCTCAGGCACAGAGCAATGTGGAGAGTAAAAAGGTAAAAGTGAGAATAGACGTAAGAAATGCCAACTTAAGTAATATACATAAGTGGAGAAGAAAATACGTGAATGAGATGTGCAGACCTTACTTCACAAATGGGCTATTTACAAAGCTTTGTTCTCGGTTGTTTGCTGGTAATCAGAGTGTAATTTTTCCTAAACGCATTTGAAATGTTGCCTCTGGTCTCCACCCACCACTCCAAATCTCTGGGGTTTACATTTACTTGGAATATTGGATACCAGTAGGACAGGGCTGACTTCCAAGTCTTGAGGGCAGAGTCACAGTGTGAAAAGGAGAAAGGCGAGGCATGGGATGGACACAGGTAAGGTATGAGCTAGAGAGTTTGTTCTGGCTCTGCCCCCACTTGTGGTAGGTCCTGTATCATTCTGCCTTAAAATAGTTTCCGTGACTATAGCCTGCTCTCCCTGAAATGCTTGACGATCCCAAATTACCCACTTATCTTCTCTCCTTAATCTTCAGTGGTTTAGAACTTGAATTTTGGAGTTGATCTTGAACATCTCTAGTCTAGGGGCTGCAGTTTCCCGCCTGCTTAGTCAACCCTTCTGAGTTCATTTTATGCACTTGTGAAATCAGGATACTGCTAGCACTATGTGGGGAAGTGAGTTTCTGGAATTCCACCTCTCTGGGGGCAGGGACATTCATGCCAACAGATCTTCAAGGGCTGATTTAGCTGTTCCTTCTCGGTCTAAAAATGTGGTTATTGAGTTTATCCTCAAACTGGGAAAGGTCAGATATCAACCATTATTTCCCTTATTAGTAGAGATGCTGCCTGAATTCCTTGGAAAGAGTGGGCTGTGCTGGAGCATCGATTTGACTCTGTAGGCTGCTTTCCCCAGTGGGTACTGGGTTCCAGACTTGCACAGCAGCTCTGGGATGTGTTTCTATTTTTGCTCTGTGGGACCAACTATGTTCCATCTGGATGGTATGCTTTCGTAAGTCAGTTAGGAACTTTGACTAATTACAGCGTGTGTGTGTGTGTGAGTGTGTGTGTGTGTGTGAGAGAGAGAGAGAGAATGTGTTTGTATGTGACACTTTCTATAAATATTTAGCCCAGTAGTTTTCAAACTTAGCAAACATAAGAATTACCTGGAGGACTAGTTAAAACAGGCTACTGTACCTATCCCCAGAGTTCTGACTCAGTAAATCTGTAGCTGGCCTGTGACCTTGCCTTTGTAACAAATCCCCCGCTGATGATCATGCTACTGGTTCAGGAACCATACTTTGAGTACCACAACTTTGCCCCTCTGAAGTTCTTTCCCAGGGTTTTTGAGAGGGTTAAAGAAGGCCATATAGGGGGGTCTTTACTGGGGGTCTGGCCCTGAGTCACTGCTGCTGCCACAACCACGATTACCCTGACAGCTGCCTCTTGTGCCCATCTACTGTACAGCTGCTGCCACTGCCTGGGAATCCTTCACTGCTGATCACATTAGCTAGGTATTAAAAGCAATGCAATCTGACTTAATTAATGAAAGACTATAATTACCTCTCTGGGAGTCATTTGCATTTTAAAGAAGCTATATATATATCAAAGAGATTTGTAATTTGAAGAATATTAGATACTGTGAGAAAGAGATAAACGAAACTTCTAGCATTGTGTAGTGGGAGGCAATTTGAGACAGGAGTGGACACCATATAGTGGACTCTACTGTGTTACCTTCTAGGTCTGTTATTTCAGATTCCACATTCTTTCTAAAAGTTCTGTCTCTTCACAATGACTTGCATGGTGGGGATGGCACGTGGCCTGGGTGTGGGGTAGGGCAGCTGTGGCCATTTATGACTATTGGTTCTTTGCAAATCTGGTGTTTATAAACTAGGCAATGTTTGCCTTGTGTTTATTTATTCCATCATGTAATAGAAGATGCACTTTAAGATTCGTTTGGAAAGTATGCTTTTCAATTTCCTGCTGAGAATAATGCAGAAAGTTCAGTATAATACAATTATAGTAAAATAGTAGCAAAACAACATTTTATTTTAAATTGTGGAATTAGTAAGTAGAAAACTAGTTGGAAGCTAATCTGCTAAAATTCCTTTGAATGAGTCTGACTTGATGGCTACATGGATTTAATCTTCTGACCTAACCCTAAAGTGTATGAAAAACATAAAAACAGCTTAGTGAACAGCAGTTTCAAATGCTAACTTAACAGTCATCCTGATAAAATAACTATTGACAAGTATATGAATGTCAACATTGTATTTTTCCAATTCAGAAGTATGTTATGCCATAAAACTGCAGTAGTTAAAAAATTAGGATTTGTTAAAAACTGTTGAAATCTTTAAATATTTTCTGCTTAAAAATCCAGAAAACATCAAACTTCTTCTAGAAGTTGAAGGAAATTAATGTCAGTGACAGAAATACAGTGAATCTAATTAGAAGTCCCTGGGCAGCAGCTCATTAGTGTGGTTAGTTAGTAAATGAAATTTCAGCTGCAGTGAATTAGACTATGTGTCTTCGGTTATTTTTTCTAAAAAGAATTACAAAATGTCTACAACTGGTTTTTGTTAGTGGAGTATTTTTTTTCCCCACAAACAAAAAATATTTAGAATCTTTTGTCATGAGGCAAGCAATGGCCATTTGGGGACAGATTTCCTTAAATGTCTGTATGTTGAGCTTGGGTTAGTGAAACAAAAGCCCTTCTTCTCCCGTGAGGGAGCTGCTTTCATTTGTCTGCTAAGCTGCTCCGTTTCACATGTTTCTTTTGTCAAATCCTTTAATTTTCTTTTAACCATTTGTGCCTCTTGATCAGATTTCTGTCTAAAAAAGAACTAGCTTGAACAGATATTTAGGGTGGATTGGGACATGTGTCAATTGCTAAAATGTGACATTTGTTTTCTTTTTAATATTACTGCCATGGGGCCTCCCTGGTGACACAGTGGGTTAAGCGACCTATGAAGCAAACTGCAGCCACTACAGCATGAGTTTGATCCCTGCTGCCAGCCAGGGAGGGGACCCACATGGCGTGGCAGACCTCTCCTGCTGTGCCCGCTGCTCCCCTCAGCAGTGTACTTCAGTTGATCTGCCTGTTCTGCTCCCTGCTCTCTGTGGTGAATCCTCTCATTCCCCACCCCCCCCACCTCTGGCCTGTACCCCAGTGCTTGTATGCATAAATAAATAAATCTTTAAAAAAATATATTACTGCCATGGATATTTGCACATTTGCACTTGAGAGATCAAGGAATTTTAGAGATCTCAGGAGCCTGAATTTCAGTAGACCAGAAGTGTTCGCAAGGGAGGTGTGGTCACCAGGTGACTGCTACAGGAAGTGGCACCCTGCCCTCCCCGAGGGCTTTGAACAGTTTAGGGTATTGGGAGCCTGGCTATTAGATGTCTGTGAGAGTCTGGGTCACACCTTCCGTAGAGACCCTGAAATGTACATGTCCCCTGTTTAGCTGTGGTTTTCAGTATCTTGGGGCCTGTGATTTTGGATTGAGGATATCCTCTAGGTGTTCCACAGGGAAGATTTGGCAACAGATGCAAATACTTCTTGTTGTTATGGTTCGCAATGGGGGAAGGGAGTGACTGCTGGTATCTACTGGATGGTGACCAGGGATGCTGCTAAGTACTCTACATAACAAAATTAATCTGACCCATAATAGCAAAGTGCTGACCTATCCTACTTATGTTTTTACTACTTACTGTTTTTACGTATCGTATTTACTACTTATCACTAAGGGGGAAAGAAAGAGGGGGTGAGATCTTTCAGCTGTTTGAATCCCTGCAAAGTTCGAGATAGGTGTGCAAGAAAATGTCACCATACATTCTAAAGACCCACAGCTTTGTCACTGGGGAAACTTCTTTCCCCTACTCTTATTCGAAAAACATCTACATTTCCATTTTATTTTTCTATGGAAGTTCTTAGGTCAGTGGCATATAGACCATAGTGTTAAATACTGATGAAGACATTTTCAGACTAGTCTCAGATACTGCAAAAATATTCCCCACTCTAGTATGATAGTACTTTTCTAAATGGAAAAGGAATCATGTGAAGCCTTAAGTGAAAAATATAAAACATCAAGTTTCCTATTGCTGCTCATCAACTGGCAGCAGTGCTATGTGCACACTGCAAGAAACACATAAGCCTAAAGGAAGATGGAGAGCAGCCAGGAGACCTGGAGGAGGCACGTGGAGCAGAGGGACATGTGAAGAAACTGTGCTTGCTTTTTGGTCTTGGACTGGTTGGAACAGAT
>JAGFMF010011796.1:9974982-10071689 GCA_019455555.1 Galemys pyrenaicus
TCAAGGAGATGGGTAACTTTGAATGCTTAACTTAGTAACTATATTCTTTGTTCTTTCTTTATTGTACCCTAGTTGTATTAAAGTTCCTTTCCATTAAAAAAAAAAAAGAAACACATAAGCCTGCACCTTGAGGGAGGTGGTGCTAAGCAGCCTGCTGGGTGGAATCTCTCCGTGAGCTGCAGCGGAGACTGAAGTGGAGAAAGCAAAGCAACAGGAGATACAGCTGCAGAGGGTCCTCATTTTCATGAAGAGGAGGGAGAGTTTTGTTAATATGCAGTATAATGTTACATTTATATTTGCCCCCTCCCTTCTAAAAATATTTCCATTGACAAAGGAAAGGAGCAGACCTTTGGGTACAAAGAAATTGACATACAAAGTGGTAGGAAAGGGAACATATTTTCTTTGAGTCATGAGAAATGGGGCTTAGCAGTGTTGAGACAGAGCAATCCAACTGCTGAAGAAAATGCTGGAAAACTTTGGCATAATTCACTTGGTGCAAAGGCAATATAACACATAGAACTCAAATCGAGAAACCAAATACTCAGGGAAATGCAAGATGCAAAGAAGCATGACAACTATATATGTGATGTTCTACTTCACCCATAGTCCTTTGCTGGTAGAGTATTTGAAATTATGTTGTTCACACCAAATATTTCTAAAATTCTGTAAACTCTTGCAGTGCACATTCTAAACCTAAAACACAGACTTAAAAAGTAAGACACAGAAAACAGGAAGCACTGTGCCTGCTTCCACAATCTGCATGATATGGCTTCTTTGTGAATTTGCATGTCTCTCTTTCACCTAGTCCATGACAATTCTTAACCTTTCCATACTTCCTACTCTTTACCTCTTTTTCCCTTCCCTTCACTGTTGTTTCACTTTTTAACAGCTTTATGGAGGCATAACCTTGGATAACCATACAGTTCAACTACTATAAATGTATAGTTTGGTGATTTTTAGTAAGTCTATCCAATTGTGCAACCATCACCACAATTCAAGTATAAAATACATATTCCAAAAAGAAGTTCCCTTGTGTTTGTTTGTAGTCAACTACTGTTCCTCTTCTAGCTTCAGATAGCAACTGATCTACTCCAGATCTCTCTCTCTCTCTCTCTCTTTCTCTCTCCCCTAGTTTTGCCTTTTCTAGAAATCTCATATAACTTAAGGAATATGTTATCTTTTGTGTTCAACTTCTTTTTCTTGACCTATTTTTTGCATTTTTACTGTTCACTCCTTTAAATTGATTAGTAGTATCGTATTGTCTTAGTCTGTTTGTGCTGCTATACCAAATAGTGTAGACTGGGTAGTTATAAATAATAAAGTTTATTTCCCACAGTTCTGGAAACTGGTAAATGCAAAATCAAGGTGCCAGCAGATTTGGTTCTGGTGAGAGCCCATTTCCTGGTTCATGGAGAGCTGTCTTTTTGCTGTGTTCTCACATCTCTGTGGGATATCTTTTATAAGGGCACTAATCCCATTTATGAGGTCTCCAGCCTAATCACCTTGTAAGTGCCTCACCTTCACATACTACCACACAGAGAATCAGGCTTTTCAACTTAAGTATTTTGCGGAGGACAAGAATTCAATTTACAGTATACATTTTGTTTACCATTTGCTAGGTACTGGGTATTTGGATTGTGTCTACTTTTGATCTCTATGAATGGTTCTGCTGTATTTGCTTTTAAGCCTTTGTGTTGACAAATATTTAAATTTCATTTGGGTATATTTATTCATACCTAAGAGTGGAATGGTAACTCTTGAAGAAATTTTGTCAAACTGTTTCCTAGAGTAGTTGTACTACTATATTCCCACCATGAATGTATGAGGGGTCCCCTTTCTCTGCGTTCTCACCAACACTTGGAATGTCTATCTTTTTTATTATAGCCTCCATAGAGGATATGAGGTGTACTTCTCCCCTTTTCAATGCCTACTGCCTTCCTTAGTACCCTTTTATTCTTCTCAATTTGTGCCTTTAGCTAGTTGGATTGTTACCGCAGATATATTCACTTATATAAAATCTCATTGTTGACTAATTCTTTATAGACAATCAAGAAATGCTGCTGGTTTGAACTCAAAGATTAATCCCCTTTCACAATCCATTCAATTCTCTTCATAGATATTCTTGTTTTTCTTACAGATGTTCTAGTTTCACATATGGCAGATTAGAACAAGCAAGTTTTAGGACCATGAAATATATCTGTTTAGAATTAGCTCTCAATAGCGAGGGTTAAATGACATCATTGTCACACCTGTAAGCATTTCCTCCCAACACCTAGAGTTGCTCACTTTCCCCCCAACCCTGACATAGAAGAAGTCCCTCTGTTGAGAGGGCACATTTACCAGTGTTCTGCTTTTTGTTTTTCTACCCTTAGTGTTTTACCTTCCTACACCTGAGGTGGTGCCTGTGAAGAGAGTTAAGTTTCTGTGTTTTGCTTGATGGCCAAGCTGAAATGGATTCAAGTTTGCAGATTTTGTTCCCTCTGGGATAGCTTCACCATCTGAGATTTATTTTTATCTATCTATCTGTCTGTCTGTCTATCTCTTACTGTGCTTGATGGCAACATCCACCTCCAATCCTGCCCCAGATTGTTTAAACCAGAATCTCAAATGAGCTGGAAATGCAAAAATGACTAAGGGTTGCCTTTCCTGTGCCCCAAAATAGATTTTTAAAAATTCAGTACTTGAAGTTATAAAGATATGGGAAGAGGCAAGCCAAAATAATCAGAAAAAGAAAAAAAAAATACCCTGAACACTGCTCTAGAGATAGTTGTGACGCTGCAGAATAAGATCTGGATTTGGAATCAGAGGCTAGATGGAGGTTCAGGCTCTGGCCTTGATCAACATTCATGAGCTGTCTGCTTGCCAGCTGAAAGGTTGAGGGTGACACTTGCCTGAGGATCAAAGAGACAGTTTCCTCAAAATACCTTAAAATGATATATTTCAGAGCACTTCACAGCTGCTAATGACTTATTTTCACCATAGTTAATTAGGCTGTTTTTACCCCACTTCACCACATAAAACTTGGGTTTCTATTCAGCACATATTTCCTCTTTTGATTGGGGTAAGAACAGGGGTTCTGGAACCAGACTGCCAACAGCAAGTCCTAGCAAGATGACTGATGGGTCATGGGGCCTTCCCTGGTTATCCTCTTTTAACCTCAGTATTCAATTCTGTAAAAAGAGGAGAAAAGGACCTACCCTTGGTTTTATGAGAATTGAAAGAGATAATAACGGTAAAGCACTTAGCATCCCTCATACATCTTGGGGAGTCAGGAAGGCTTCATTTTTCTTATTAGGTAAATTGGCTGCTTAAAATTCAGTGAGATCATGAGGTTTTATAACATTTTTTTCATCCTGTTATCTAATTCAAGTTTTTTATTAATTAGTTTATTTTTTAACTATAGGAGGATTAGGATTCTCTCCACTAGGTATCATCACTGTAGGTTCAGTCAATAGAGATAATAAAAAAATTTAATGGGGGGGTCACCAGCATTTTGAACCATGCAATTTCCCTGTAAATAAGTAATTGTTCTAATAGTAAAAAGAAAGAGGAGAATTTCAATGGGGAAAAAAATCCAGTGAGATCACACATTGTATGGTTTTATTGCATTTGTATTACATATTAGAAATGTTGGGGATGATGGTTTAGAAATGATGATAGCTGAAAGAACAATTGAACCCTAAGTGGTTCATTAAGAGGTAGTGATTTTAAAGTCTTGGGGTGTAGTTCAGTCAGTCGCAGGATAGATTTTTTAGACTGTTCAAAGTCATTTTAATGTCAATACTTGTAAATGACTATTTGGAATTTATTTTTCATTATTGCATTATTGACTTTTCCTTTCATACCCAGCATGGGAAAGGAAGCACTCCATACAAGTTTCACATTCTAGAATAAAACAAGGAATTGTGATAAATAAGTTGTATTCTATCAAATTGTAAACGTGTATGGATTGTAGAAAGCACATTTTCCTAGAACTTCATATTTTAAAATATAAAAATCATACATTCTTTCAAAATATTTCTGTTATGGCTATTATAAAGTAATTCATTATCCATGAGGTCAGCAAGAACACTATAATAACCCATCTGTACCCATCACCAACCTTCAACAATTAACATGTTTAGAAATAACAAACACTTAGAAGTGTCATGTAGCTGAGAAGTCAAGGAACTCTAATCAAACTGAGCTGATATCTTTTTGTTGATGAAAATACAAAAGTGTGTGAAGTACAGAATACCTAATTTTGAATTATTTGCTAATAAGCCCTTGAGTGAGGATGCTGTATCAGACAAGGCTTATAAAGTCATACAGTGTCATAATTTAATGAGTGATGGATAAAAATTCTGGTCATTTACTCACTGGGGATGGTTGTGACATCTCGGTTTCTCAGAAAATCTGATCTTTTCAAAGTAAAGCCCTTTAGCTGCCATTCTGTTTTAGATCATCATAATTCACCTGTTTCTTGATAGATTCAGATTATAAATTTTACACGTTTCTGTAATTGTTTTCATTGCCATGGAGAGAAATAAAAGCATGCATAAATAGCAAAGGAAATGACTACAAGTGTTACTACGAGATGGTTATATTCTAATGATGCTTTGGGTGAGGGATTACAAATGTGAGAAAAAGAAAGCTCATTATCTCCTGGTTAGGTTCAAGGACACCATCCTTCTGGATGAAAGGTGATTCAGGTATTCACATTTAGTGCAGATTCTGAGCTGGACACTGAAGGTTATGGTTTGAATTTTTTCCAAAGTAGGTACATAACCATTTCTGTGTGTAAAATAAGATGGGAATTCAGGTCATATTTTAATTTAAGTTCATTTTTCAAATTGCACCTTCAGAAGCAACATCTACACAACTGATAGGTAGATTTAGCCTTCCAGAAAGCTCTTTCCCATCGTCCCATCTTCAGTAAATGTTATTTTTGTTTACCTTAGATCCAGGGTATACCATTACCATTTTATTTTAGATTTGCAGAAGTCTTAAGAACTTTAAAGAAGTGGTTGTTTAATGGTTTTTAATCTGATTCTACTAATTAATTGTAATGTTTTCTAATTTGAATCTATTTGCAGTTTTCCAGAAATATTTGATGAGACACTTTTTGTACCATCCACATTTTCAGTTTGTTTTAAAGAAATATCTTAAAGAAGTATTATTAAAATACTTTATACAAATTAAATTTATGTCCTATATATACAATATGTTCTAAAGTATTACTGACTGGATTAGTTCAACAATTGGGCCACACAGGATGTTTCATAAAGTTTAGACACTAGAATAACATCTTAAGGCAATAGTAATTTGATTTTTTTCCTAAACGTGTTGCCATAGATTTTCCTAAATGTTTTATAAACAGTTATTAAAAGCACATTGAGAATCCGAATTCCCTTTGGGCAAAATGTTTTAGTACTTAACTTTCATTTAATTCAAAATTGCATATGGTTAGAGTTGCAGAAAAACATTAGAAAATCATAACCAGCTATCACAACACCACATATTTAAATCGATGTGGTACAGCCTCATCAGAGGCACCTCAAGGTGCCTAATAATAAAAATAAAAGTAAGCAGTATACACTTTCTTTCACTAGAAGAAAGGGGACATATTAATTTTAAGTTTATTCCTAACGATTCAAAGACTTCCCTGAGATACTAACGAGAAATTTCCAGTGATTGGTGAGTTTTGAGGTGGGCTTACTGCCAGCGGGAGAACAGGAGGGTTCAGCAAAGGAATTCTTAAAGGTGGGGGAATATGAACATCTATTTAGAGAAAACATTGATTAAGAAATTTGATCTAACGTCCCAGTTCATAGTCACAAAAAAGCTTTGTTTGTAAAATGAAAACATTTAGAATTACCTGAATTGGAACTTGGACAATTAAATTTTATAATTTGAAGGATATGCAAATAGGCAATTGACTAACTACTAATGTATTTGGAACTCACTGAAGAGGGAGGCTATGAAATGAGCCAGCTGGTGGATGAAAAGAGCTGAAGAATTATGTTTTATTTCTATTTAATGTTTCCATTTTAATTGTGCCTCTAGGTAACAGGCTTATAAATGGAAAGCCCGTCTTTTGTATGGAAGGTAGAATTACTCTTTAAAAAAATTTAAATTGTAAGGGTTGAAAATACCTTCAAGAGAATAAATTATCAAAAAAGAATAGAAAGAATTTGCTAATGCAAAATTATGCTATTTTTGTACCCAAAACTATTTGTATAAAAATGCAAATTAGATTTAGCATGTGTTTTAGTGGGCTTAAAGCAAAGAGGAGTTTTAAAATTTTCTTTTGGGTCCAATTCCAATAAAAAAAAATCTTTGATCTGGATTACAATTAGGCATTTTTCTCTAAATGTATGCATCCCTTTTGCAATCACCATTGCAATCACCACTTTTCCAGGAAATAAAAAAAAATGGTGATTTCAAGCTAAGTTGGCAGTGCCTTGGGTCCTGGGGTTTATAGAACTAACTCAGATGTGCTACCACGAGTCTAGGCAATTTCAAGATTTGTGCCTTGTTTCTTATACACTCGGTGGGTTTAAATTTAATGTTCTACCTGCTTTATTTGGTGTCTGTGGTTTACCATCCTAATAAATTTTTTATTTTTTTCTGAATTAAAAAAAAAAAGAGGAAAAAAAATCTTAAAGTGTAATTGTCTCTTTTAGGGAGACCAAGGAAAGAGTAATTCTGGGATCAAATAGTTTTGCTTTCTTTATTCAAAAAACAAGTACAGGGCCTCCCTGGTGGCACATGGTTTGAATTTCGCACTGTGGATGGCGCTTCCACAGCCACTGAAGTACAAGTTCGATCCCGGGCTGGGGAAGGGAGCCACATGGCGCAGCAGCAGACCTCTCCTGCCTCACCTGCTGCTCCCTTCAGCCTTGTATTTCAGTCAGTCTATTCTGTTCCCCACTCTGTCTCTGGTGAATCCTCTTACCAACCTCCCCCTTTCCTCCCTCCTCTGGCCTGTACTCCAGCTCTTGTATGCATAAATAAAATCTTAAAAAAGAAAAGGCAAGTAGCAAGTACAAGAGTGTGAACAGCAAGTAACATTCCCATTTTCTAAGTGTGTTATTGTAACAGGGTGGTCTCCAGGAAAAGGGGAAAAGATGTCCTGGATGAACTCTACAAATAGGTTTTATGGACTCCATCCCCCACTCCAGTCTCCTCTCTAGCTATCTGCTCAGCTCCATCCCCCTTTGAGTTAGGCATGGAACTTGGAACTTCCCCTTTTCCTGAGGACTACCCTGTTACATTATCACAATGTTAAAATACAAAGAAGAAAGTACATTTTCCAAAGTAGTATTCCAAGAATTTAAGAACACAAATTTTATAAGATTTGTCTGTCTGTTTCCGTGAGTTGGGTAAAAGGAAGCCATATCACACTGTGAATGAGAACATAGAATGATGTGTATTGACAAGACAATCATTTCAATGGGGATCCATGATAGAATCCTACTCTAAACAGGAGAACTGGGAAGTGAAAATGAGTTGAATTGCACAGCTTAGATATATTGACAAAAAAATTTCTGCATTATTTGTTAGCACAAAAAATAGCTGATAACTGAATGTGATCTATTTTATATGAAACCAGGAAGGAACTCAAGAAACAATGACTCTTGTGAGGAAGAGGACTAAGACCCACTTTCCTCTCTTCAAGTTTTCTTTCCACGATCATGTGGCCAATGTCAACCATTACCCTTCTGTGGCCGTTTTCTGTCCAGATATTTCCATTTAACTGTCTTCTTACGGGCCCTCCTCTGAATGTCCCTCTACTCGTGTCATTGTTACTTCCAAGTCTCTTTTCAGTCTTGCCTCTCTTCTCCAGTCCCATTGCTGTTTCCGGTTCTTGTCTTACTTTCACAGGAACTAACTTTAAATCCCTTAACTTTACATCCTACCTCCTTCCAATTCTACCCTCTACTCAGCCATTAGAGTCAGTGTCTATCACAAAGGTCCCATTGGGTAATTTTCAGGCCCAGAATTCTCCAGTGACTCCCATTTCCTGCTAGAGGGGATAAGTACTCCTTTACATGACATGTCAGCTGTTTCTGACCTCACACCTAACCTCATGCCCGGCTTCGTTAGTGCCCTTGTGCTCAAACAGAACAGAATGACTAGATTACACCCTCAGCCTTGCAGCTTCTCCCTTCTCTCATCTGTGTCATTCTTTCTACCCTTCTTTTCACGCTCAGCACTTGTTTGTTCTTCAAGCATTATTCATCGTCCTAAAATGCTGACCAGACTTCTTTCTCTCCCTACTTTTCCTTTCCTGAAAAGTTCAGGCTTCTGTTTCTGCTCCCACGGGGCTGGTGCCCATTCTGTAGTCAAGCAGGATGTGATCTTGTGAATGTTTGCTCGTCCATTTCTGCAGTGGGCCGTCAGCTGAATAAGGTCAGAGAGGGCTCACCCCCCCAACCCCCTGGCCATCTATAACCACAACACACAACTCCTGAACACTGCTGCTCCATAAATCTTTGTTGAGTGAATGAATATGTGAATAAGTAGCATGAATGAAGCCAGATGAAGGAAGGAGACTGGAAATGCCACATATCATTGAGAATTCACTGACCTGGTGATTTTCTGTGTTTAGAATTCAGATTTTGACCTTAACTCCCATTAAAAGAAATCTAGCAGGTATTAGGAACAGTGTTTCCCAGAGGGGACTTAATGGCTTAGATTTTGGAGAATCATGAAAGGATATAAACATGAACACTATTTGCTAACACAGAAAAGACTTAAAAAAATTTGCTGTGCTTACCCTTTCTGTAGACAAAATAAAATGATGGCAGAAAGCACAGGGTACTTTAACAGATGTCTTAAGGATTTAGGACTGCATGTCAAAGCTGATACTGGAACCATCTTGGTTTGGCACATAAGGTGACTTCAGAAGGAGGCCCACAGGGAGACCCCAGTGTTTCTAGAAGGACTGGAGGCTAGAAATGGAACAATACTGGATCTATGAAAAATGGGACAGATACCAGTTCAAAGTGGAATCATATGGCAGCAAAAGCATAACAAGGATGCGGGAGAGTCCAAACAATGCTGTACATTTCCAAAGTTCTTCCCTCAAAAGAGCTTAGTGTTTCGCTCTTGCTTTCTTTGAGTAAAAGGACTTGGATCTGAGGAGATTAATCTGTAAGCAGAAAGTTCTGGGACTCTAAATTATATTTTACAGTCTGGTACTTGTTTTAATTGTGAATGTCAAAGTTGGTAAAATGTCTTCCTCTAACCTATGTGATATCAACTATTGCTTTATAAGTCTTCAAGCTTGGCATGGGATGTTTATCCCCTTCCTAGGCATGATTTTGGGTTTCTATTTAGACTAAAATCCCTCCATATGTGAATGTCACAGCCAGCGTTTTGCCTTTGAATGTGGAATGCATGCCTCACACATTTTTTAGGGACAAGTGACTGATAAACATGACACCTTGCACTGAGGAAGTGGTAGCAAACTCATACCAAATTATATATTTGGAAGTAGGCATCATGTTCTGTACTCTAGTGTGCTATTAAGGTACTGGTTATAGAATCATACCTACTGAAATCCTTTATGTCTGATAATGGGTAAGGCCAGACACTAAATTTCCAAATAGAATGAAATAAAATTCCTGCCTTCTAAGAACTTGTAATTTAATGAAAGAGGAGATTAGGTCCACAATTATGGAGTCCTGTGGTACAAATATGCAGGAAGCATTGTGGAGACTCACTAAGAAGAGGTGCCTAAACCAGGTATGTGTGTGTGTGTGTGTGTATGCCTGAAGTTTGTGTGGAAACAGGAGCCAGAGAAAGGGAGATGAGTGACAGACAGCAGTGGTATCACTTAGAGCTGTGGTGCTAGACTGGAGATTTCTGACTTTTTATGGAAGCTCTTAGACTCACTTAGTATTTTAAACAGGGGAGGGACAGGATCATACTTACATTATATTAAAATTCTTTTGCAAGCAGTGGGGTGACTGGCTTGGGGTGGAGTGGACCCAGAGGTAGAGGAGTCAAGGAAGATACCTTGACAATCATCTTGGGGAGCCATGGGTGAGGCCCAGTCCTGAGATAGGGTGATTATGATAGAGGACTTGGTGACAGGTGTGTGTGCGTGTGTGTGTGTGTATACATCTTTGTGCACAAATGTGTACATGATTTTCAATACATTATTTTATTGAAATATATTGATTTAATATAGTATTGCCAATCTTTAAATGTTTTGTTAAAGGGAAATCTTATTCAAAATCTACTTTTGATTACAGACTTCAATAATAAAATTAATTTGTCTCATTGTTTATATAAACTTCCTCATTGGGAGTGCAACTCATATCATCCTCACTTTGCTGATGCCATGTCTTGTTTTATACATAGAACTTGTGAGCTGCCAGTGGACAGGATGAAGTACCAATGACACGGAAGTGGCAGAGCCAAAACACTATTTCTTGGTTCTGAGTGTAGATTTTAGCTCACCAAGTAGGCTTTTTCTAGTGCAAAACTGGAGGACTATCTGCTCTTTTGAGGTGGGGGTGGGGGGTGAAGACTAGGCTTGGGTATCTTATCCATTTGAAATAACTTTACACCTGTATCCCTAGAGAGAATTATTTAGTGGTGCAAAGTGAGTACTCTTTGTAGGGGTCTGAGGGGATTTGCCTTGACTTGGGAAACTCACTGATCTTGACTGGCTCAGTTATGAAGAGAAAGAATTACCTAACTGACTGCTAGAATCTGCTAGTGATTCTTTGACTCAGATGAATGGTGAATATGATTCTTTTTTTTTTTAAAGATTCATTTATTCATACAAGAACAGGGGTACAGGCCAGAGTGAAGGGGGGATGAGAGGATTCACCACAGAGAGTGGGGAGCAGAACAGGCAGATCAACTGAAGTACACTGCTGAGGGGAGCAGAGAGCACAGCAGGAGAGTTCTGCTGCGTCATGTGTGTCCCTTCCCTGACCGGGGGATTGAATTCATGCTGTAGTGGCTGCTGATGCTTCATAGTGTGGTGCTAAATCCCTTGTGCCACCAAGGAGGCCCCAGTGAATTTAATTCCTGGTCTCCTTATCCTTACCCTGGGATCCTGTCTGCTTATACAGTTAGGCTTTGGGCTAGGACACTATCAAGTTATAATGGTTTTAGCATGTCTTCCAGCCCCGCTTGCCGAACTTTTCTCACTGTCTTTCCTGCCATCATCTTCACCAGCAGTCATTTCCTATGGAATGCTTTTTATTAGAATACTGGAGCCATAAAGCTAAGGCTGACCAAACATGTCTTTCTCCAGCCCAAGTATCTTCAGGCTGCTGCCAGGAAGCCTGACCCTTAAAGCTGTGGCCCTTCTCTGGAGGCAAAGTCAATCAGGTAATAGCAAGCTGGCTTCTCAATGCAAATTTTTTTTCCCCCAAATGAGGCAATAGTTAAGGCTCATTTTGCAATGTGTGGTGGGTGTTTTTTCTTTTTCTATCTTAACCAGGCAGAGCATAGAAAAAGTTACTTGAAAAGAACAGGAAAATCTGGCTGTGGGTATTAATGTAGTCTTGAGATAAGAGAGTTCTGGAATGGAAATCTGAGGATGAATTCAGAATATAAGCTTTCAGCAGTGATATAAGTGGTATGATATTTGTAGTTGGATCAACAACTTAAAAATCTATGTATTTTAAATAAAAACCAGCTGTTAATACACCTGTGATTTTATAGCTACTAAGGCTCTTTTTCAAAAGGAGTTATTTTAAAGGAAAATATTCTCCCCATGATATTATAGTATCCAGTTGTAGAGGACTTCGGAATGTGTTCCAGCTTATCCCTCTCCCATCCTAGAGCAGCAATGCTGATTGTTGTAGCCCAGGAAAGGACCCTGAATGACCTCTACCCATTGGTGGAGTCCCGATGCCTTGTCACAATGATTAGTCTGGGTATACGCTCATGACCTAAGATGGCCCAATGAGCAGCCCTCTTGTTTTTCTGGGCTGTCTTGACTGTGGATGGAGGACTTTGGAGGCAGGTAAAGAGTGACTTTCTTCCACAAGGGATCTGTCCCAGGATGAAGCAAAGGGAGGGAAGAACCTGAGGAAGGCAGAGAAAGGGAACTGGAGGTCATTCAGACTCTAGCTCTTTCAGATACTTTAGCTAATATATTCTGTTTAGTGTCTTGTTTTCTGCTACTTGCTGCTGACAGCATCCTCAGAAGGCAGAGGTGGGAAAGTGAGGGAAGCAAAACACAAAAGTTTAGAGGACAAAGTCCAGATTCTCCACCTTGTAGTCAGATCTGGAATAATAAAAATGGTAACAATAGTAAGAGTAACTAACATCTGCTGAGGGCTTGCTATGTGCCAGGCACTGTTTTAGTCCATCACATCAGTTACCCCATAGAAACCTCATAGTAACCTTATGACAGCTAGAATCAGTAATCCTGGTTCTTGCTCTGGGTTCTTATCTTCTGTCTGCCTTTTACTGGCTGGTGGCTTCACATACATCACCTAATTTCTCAGTGTGTCACTGACCTGCTATAGAAGGCTATGGGTATTAAATAAGATAATATGATATAAATTCCTTAGTGGGTCCCTTTTTTTAACAAATTGTATTTATCACTCTCTGAAAATTCTCTGCTCTAGGACAAAATTGCCCAGTTATACAAATATAAAGTATGTAAGAGTCCTACTTCTCTCTGTTAGCCAAATCCTGCCCAACATACTACCTAATGCTGCCATCCTGTGACTCCTATAGCATTCGCTCTGTGTTGCACCCACTGACCCCCACCACATGCCACTTTAGTTGCTGTTTAGTTTTTGAAACCAAGTATGTGTTCTGTTTTCCCATTATATTGTAAGTCACTAAAGGACATGAGACCTAGTGATCATGGGTACCATGATAATTCAGTGGCTTTGAAAAACCTTTTTTTGCCCTAATTTATCCCAGTGCACACTTGTGCAAAAGAAGCTGAGAAAAAATAAGTTATTTTTGGTCAGAGGTATGAAAATTAGTTGTTTTTTATTTTTGTTGAATTTAGCTATTCTTTGTTCTTATCCATGTAATCCCTGACTTGTGTTCCCCCCTTCCTATCCCCACCCAAACTGCAAATAAACAGCAAGCGAATAATAACAACCAGAAAAAGAAAACTTTGCACACAAACTAGATGTAGTGATTTATCAGCTAACTACAGCATGTTGGTGAGTGACTTGTAGGGGGAGACCCTCAGAGCTGACCTTTTCTTGATATCAAGGGTTGGTGTAGGTGTGAAGATGTGGGTAACCTGTGGGAAGAAAAGAGGAATTTTTTGCCATGTGAGTGGACATAACCATTTTTCTTCTTCAATACATCCTGTGGTGGTGGTAGAGGCCTAGCCCCTAAACACACATTTCATAAGGTGCTCTGAGTCTCTTTGAGTTTAGGGTAGGTGCTATAAAAACCCAACAACATTACTCAGTCCAGACAGACACTGGGTCTTCTTTGTTGACTGAATTGCCATTAACATTTATCGAATTTTAGTAGTTGTTCTATGGTTGTTAAGGCAATAGCAACACTGATGCCTATGTTGTCATGTCAGTCAATTTTAAAACAAAATCCCAACAATTACTTTTCATAAGCATTTTGTTGGCTTCTTTGTTTTCTTGAGACTTGTTGACATTGCATACAGAATGACTCATTTTCAAAACATGAAGTGGTGGATCCCATGGAAGTGCCAGTAAACTAGAAACCAGGGCTTGGCCTTGTTCAATTTAAAGAGAAGATGAGGCTGTCTTAAATAATAGATAATAATAATATACCTCGTATGTGTTCAGTGCTTTATAGTTTGCAAAACACTTTCACATTTTTTATTCTGCCTTGACAGGAAGTCGAATAGCAAACAATCATGATGGGTGATCAATATGATGAAGATGCAATGCTCTCAGCAGGACTGGAGGGAATGTGAGGGATCTAAGCTGCTACTTGGACAAGTGTAGAAGGGTGTCATTTCTCTTCTAGGATGCATGTAGGTTCCTAATTGCAAGAAAGGGAAACAAAATCCCCCATCTGTATCTGATGTGGTCTAGAAGGATGCTCGCTCGGTCAGCTGCATATAACACCTATGGCTTTAGGGCAGATTTCAGAGGTGAGGGAGCTCAGTTTTTTGAATCTTTCTAGTAAGTCTTAAAAGATTGGTAAAGATATGTTTTAAGTTCTGATATAAGCAACTCAGATTATATCTCAGATCCATGGATGATGAACAAGACTTTATGCAGGGCCTACATGGAGGCAAATACTACTAACAGATGGTCATGGAGTGGATAAAAAAAACATGGCATGTGGAATATTATTCTATCATAAAAACAAGGAAGTCCTGCCATTTGTGACATCATGGATGAAACCTGAGGGCATTATGCTAAGTAAAATAAACTAGACAGAGAAAGACAAATACTGAATGGTCCTACTCAAGAGGTTTTGTGGCATCTTCTTTCACTGTCTTGTAACTTTAGGCCACCCCCCCACACTGGGAAGAAGGATATTTTATTTCATAGAGGATGATAGGCCATAGGCTGAGAAGATTAGACTGAAATCCCTGCCAACTTAGCACCCATTGCAAGACATGCGAATGGGCCATCTCAAAGCCTCTTACTTCAGTGAAGGCATCCAAGAGAGGCTGCAACCTCATGAATGATCTGAGCAAGACCAGCAGAAAAACTGCCATGTTGACAACTCATAGAATCATGAGCAATAACAATCACTGTGGTGTCAAACAACTACTTCTTGGAGTGGTTTGTTGTACAGCAAGAGGTAGTAAACAGTTCTGGTGATGTGAATCATATTTTTTAAACCATGGGAATCCTTTTAAAATTATGAGATATTTTAATAGCCATTTTCGTAAAATATCTGAAATGAAGAATGATTGGCCCAATACTACAGAGCTAAGAGGCGACAGAGCTGGTGTTAGAACGTAGGGGTGGACACTAGGTATCACTACTGGAGCAGGGACTCGGTATTTCCTTTGAAAGAAAACATCAGGCTGGTTCATTGTGAAAGTTAGCTCAATGATGTACTTAACAAATCTGGGTGACAGGTGTTAAATAGCAGTACTGATAGGTACGTAATTATTTAAATGTCTCAGGACTGAAAAGTGTGTTAGGAGGTGCTGAAACCATCCATGACTTCTTGTTACCAGATGGCTCATGAGTTCTTTGCTTCCCTTCCATTTAGAGTTTACTGAAGTAGCAAAAATAAATTTAACCTTGAAACAATGCACAAGCCAGGTTAACCATTTAAAAATGCCATGGAACATTTCTGAAATACTATCTTCCGCTACCACGGGGACCATTCTGTGGACTCTCTTCAAAAACAGCAAACGCTTTAACTTTTATCCAGTTTAACACTCATTTCTAGCTGTGATTAAACACCAAGGCTTTGTTTGTTTGTTTTGATTTTTAGTGTCCTATGCCATTAGGTGTTGTGTGTTTTTTGTCACAAAGGTAGGCAGTCATTCTGTCTTTAAAAGAAATTATAAAATAACTTAATAGGGTGAACATTTGCTTCTGAAAATGGAAGTGATTTGTGGAACTGTTTGCTATTAAGCATCTGCTTGTGAGCCAGAAGATTTGTTTGATTGGAACAAGTAGGTGCTTGTCTTAAGTATGAAAGGACACAAAATCAATGAAAAAAGTAGAAATGGTGATAATTTTATAAGCTGAGTTTTCACCGAAATTGAACCCTATCACATTGATGGGATTGTTCCAAATAATACTGAACATTTAAACACTTATACATTCCTCGGATTTACTGAAGTTGTGTGAATGTCTTTTCTCAGCAACTCAAAATGGCATTTGGTGTGTGAAACCAATTATTTAAACATGGCCTCGATACTGCAAAGCATGTAATGTTAAAGTGACTGTAGTGCGATTTCCTAGCCTTCACAAGAGCTACCTAACAGAAATTCTATTGTTCTGCGGCAATTATGCAAATGAGAAGAGATATAGGTGTAGCTCCTATCCTGTTTAGTACGCAATGGGGGAAGATAGGAAGCCTCAAAAAAATGTTCAATGTCTATTTGTTTTTAATTTTCTTTCTGTTAATGTCACTGTAAATTTCAATGTCATATTCCCGCACATTGCTGCCCCTAATCTGACAGTGTCAGAGGATCTATCTTCATTTTCTCACTCGTTTCATAATCTAATCCTCAGCTCTAACATGCAATTAGTGCCCTCTTCGCCCCCTGCATACCAAGCAGGCCGACTGCTACAGCCTTCCCTGTGCAATCCGTTTAGCGAAGCCGCTCGTAATGAATATGTACATTTAGAAGACCTCTGTGCAGAGGGTCACAGGCAATCAACCTTGAATTCAATTATGCGAGTCAAGGTTAATGACTCACCGCAGTGGTCAGAGGCATTCAGAATCCTGCAGATTAAATCAGCCTGTCAGAGCTGACAATGCAGAGAGGACGGAATGACTTGTGTGAGAAACAGGGAATCGTGCAAAGATAAAATGGTGTCAGTCCTCAGCGAAGATTACATGGAGTTCTCTGTGGCAAATCAGATTGTAAATCTCCTCTGGACCTGCAATGTGATTAGTCTACATAAAGACGTTTCTAGATTGTAATATGGAGCCACTAATAAGACCTCCTGAACTCCACCCTCACTGGGTAACTTCGTTTTTTACCTCATCATTAACATCTACTGATTGTTCAGCATGAAAAATTAAATTATTATTTTTTTACTTATATTCATGAAATGCGCCCTGCGTGATCTTTTATAACACAACCCAATATTTAATTAGTGGAAAAATTAAATTTTTTTTTGCCAGTTATTTCATACTGCGTTTTCTCTTGATTTTCTTTTAAGCCTTGATAATGGTAGACCCTAGATAGCTGGGGGAAAATCAGAAATAGGTGAAAAATAGATTGCTCATTAAAGTGGATATCTTATGACTTAATGTGTATAAATGCCAAAATTTTGTTATAATTTATTTGCAAAGGGAACAATACAAACTTTACTGGAACTTGCTCCAAAGACTAACCATTTGTTTTGGTGTGTGTATGCTGAGGCATGCATGTGTTTTCCAAATTCACGTGGGAGAGAATCTTCCCTCTTTCTTTCATATTTTCTTTAGAGCAGACTCCAATTTAGATTCTTTTCTAGATGAACAACCCCTGACCTGTGAATAATTATTGGCAACACATTTCTTCCATATTAAAAAAGTGTTCATGCAGTTGGGTATTCTTTTAAGTGACAGATATGTTTTCTAATTAGGTTTCATTCAGATTTTTGTGACCTTCAACAGCATGTTAAATTCAATGAGAACACTAGTCTTTCCTCATTTCATTTTCTTTTCCTTTTCTCTTCGTCTCCTCTTCTTCCTTTATTTATTGAACACATACTGTGCATTTAGTTTGTGTTAATGCAGAATCAAGGATGAACTGTCATGACTTATTAGGAGCTCATGGTTAAGTGAAGTTCCCTGTAACTGAGTACTAGTTACTTGGTAACTGAATATTAGGGTATGCAAATGTGGCAATAGAGGAATATGTCAAGCACCATGGTGGGCGCTAAAGAGGGGCCGTGGACTAATGCCCATATGAATGAATGTATATTAAGAAAACAGAAGTGGTGTGTTAGGAGGTAGAGCCCAAACAGCAAGGAAGATTTCAGGGAGAAGGGAATGTTTGAGTTGGGTTTTGAAGGATCAATAGGAGGTTTCCAGGCAGAGAAGGGGAAACAGTCTTTTTGGCCTAGAGAACAACACGAATGTATGTGTTAGATGTGTACGGGATGATAGCAAGTGCTGTGAGCTTGCTAGAGCAGAACAAGGAGGCGGTTACCTAGCTCTAGTTCAGTAAAGCTGGCAAGTTTTGTCATAAAACTGCATTTCTTAGCCAAACCAAATCACACATTTTTTTCAATACCATTCATGTTTCTGTTCTTTACACTGCCTCCACAAGTGTCTTCTAGAACACATTTAAACATGTATTAATGTTATTTGAGTGAAATACATAGTTTTGGTATAGCTAAGAACTGAATTACTCTATTAATAGATTTCTTAAGTTCCTAAGTATTCTTCGGAAGAAACGAGAGTGAAAAATATCTTTTTGTTGGGTCTTTTTATCTTACTGTAGTTTTTGGAGGCATGTCCAGTAAAAATTTTCCCAGTTGTAAAAGTTAATGCTAGGTATATTAATTGTGTTATGGGACATTTTAACTGCTAATCCAAAACCAAGCCCTGTAAGTTGCCTTTATTTCAGATGAGCTTGATATTATTTGGAGGACACTTTGTTGTAGAACATTATTCTGTCATGTTGAAAATGTCCTCTAAACAGCATTCAATGGTAGACAATGGCCAAGGAGCTGTCAGTGGTTATGTTAGGACTGAGATTCTTCTCCTTCAATTCCTTCAGAACCCCAAGCAAGAAACAAATGGTCTACGGCTTTTTTGTGCCACATAGTTCAGAAATAATAGAAATAATAACTGTTGCAAATATGGTGGGGCCACCATTGTTGGTGCCCTCTGGTGGCTGGGATGGTAAGTGCCACACACTAGCTCTTCCCTTCTCATCTGTTGTAAGTGGATATATCTGGAAGAAGCATGAGCATCTGGAGGAAGATCCTGCTTAAGGCTTGAATTAAGGCAGGTCAGTTGGCAGAAGAGGTAGGTGAAAAAATGAGTGAATGTATCTGTTGGTCTCCTCCCAACAGCAAATATAGTTCGAGGGAGCAAATGTATGCTAAGGAGAATGAATGAAAGAAAGGGGAATGAAATTTAGCTAACTGAGGAGACAAGAATTAAATTGTGGGTGCTAAAGAGTTTATAATATATGTCAAAAGAGAAATTAGAGTTATGTAAAGTTGTAAAAAACCAGACATTTCTATTATCTTTGTCACTCATTTAGCATTATTCCAGGGTACCAAAACTAAAAATAAAATTCATAGGATCTGAAATTTAATCTGACTCTGCCCAGACCTTCCAAACAAAGAATAACATCTATGTCTTAAAAAATAAGTGTGCTGCTGTTCTGATTTAGTTTCTGTAGTTAAAAACAGTATTTCAGAAGATTTTAATATTCTTCATTCAGTATGAATAGTATTTCCAGATTTGTGCCTGTCCAGTGAGCTGAAATTCTTCTGGCAAAGCTAAGTGTTACCAAGTCATCTTCCAGCCCCAATTGCTCCACTTCTATAATTCCTTGCCGTATCTTTGTGTTTTCCTTCTTTTTCCATATCTTTAATATTATTCACCCAAAATCATTTTTTTCTCTCCTTATTCTTCCCCTGATCCTCCCAGGATTTCAATTTTTCAAGAAAGCCATCTGATTCTATTAAAAAGCAGACAATGAAACAAATGCTTCCAAGCCCAGCATAGTCTGGGAGGTCTGGCCAACACCAGCACCAGGGGACTCACGGGAGACCCGCGTGATACTCGGGTCACATGCCCCATTTAATTTTAGATTATTTATGCTAAGTCAAGCCAGTCTGGAATTGACTGTACTGTCCTGTTGTTATTCCCCAGCTCCCTTCATGATCAGTGGAGGTGATGGAGTCGGCTGGTTGAGTCTTTCCCAAATCATGGCGTTCTCTCTGCTGTTGCCATGGGAAGGCACTGTGCCCTTCATGGAGCCATGGACACTTCTTTTGATGGCATTTTATACTTGTCTTCTGTTTGTGATAATAATCTGAATTACCTTTATGAGTAAGTGAAAAACTGATCTGATTTTAAAAAGTTCAGTTATTAAATAGTACAAAAAGTTAGTGAATACAGTTGGAGCAGGAAAGTGGAGCAACAATGACCCAAGTTTGAGAGACACACTGATTGGCTCACACCGGGGACACTGAACAGTTTCAGCCACAGCGCACACGCCGATCGGTCTCAAATTGTACTAGCAGAGCTGCCTTGCCAGAAGAAAGGAAGCAATGGAATTTTCAGAATCCATTACTATATGAATTATGGATTAAATCAGTAAAGGTTCTGAGCTATAGATTGACATGATGCATCCTGTCAAAGGACCACTTATAAACTTGGAAGGTTCATTTATGATGTAACATGTCAAAAGCCCATTTATTAAAATCTCTGTGCCCTGGATTGATGAGATTGTCTTTTCTCAAAATATATTTTAGTCTTAAGTGAAGGGAAGAGGAAAGAAAAGACAGCTTTCTTTTTAAAGTGACCGGAGACTATTGCAATAGTTCAGGCAAGGGATGGTGAAGATCTGAATTGAGTTGTGGCTAGGGGGATGCTTGGTGAAATATCACTGGTAGAATATTGGACTTTAGTCACCAACTGGGTTTTATCCCAGTTTAAAGGCCTTTGAACATGGGACTTGACTTGTTTGTCCTGATACCTGTCCTCAGGCTCTGCAAGCTCATTTTGCCCACTTAAGGCCTTTTTGCAAATGAAGGTTTTGAAAGGACATGAGTATAAGCCAGTTTTCTAAGGGGACAGCTCTATGAATGCTGATGTATAATAAAGACACGCTTTATAAATTTAAAAAAGTGTAATATGAAAAATGCAGATTGAGTGTACAAAGATATTAAAGATGACAAATTGGTGTGTAGTAACAGTGAAATAAAAGTCATGAAATACAAAGGGGGACCGATGTTGTTAATTAAATGGCATAACAGACTTTGAAGTGAGCTCTCTATTGGGTTGATTCTTTTGGTAAATAGACAAGATATAAGGATTCACTCATTCATCCATCTAGTCTATAAATATTTATTGAGCACATTGATTATGGTTTTATGGATCAACAGCACCAAGAGTGGAGGTGACCAGAATAGGTCGCAGACACTGTATTTCAGAAGTAAATGCTCCACTCAGGAACTGCTAGCTAAGAGGGATGTTATTTACTGGTGCAGACAAATTAAAAACATAAATAACATTCTAGTGTCTAAATCTTTTCAGTAAACACAAATTATGAGTTTTGTATATGTAAAACACAATCTCCTGGTGGAAAAACACTTTGTTAATGATTTATGTTGTACCAAGTATGGGGCAAGTGCTAAAGTCAAAACCAATTCCTAATTCTGGTTGCCTTACTAGATCTCCCACCCCAAGCCAACCCAAATATATTCAGAGATTGATTTATGGATAATAAAGTGATGTCTTCATTCATTTTCAAATGGGTGGCTTTGTCATGGCCCTTGTGTTTTTGGTCCCAGATTGATTTCAAGTGTCCTCTTGGAAATGACCACAGTGAAGGGGCTTCCTCTGGTTATACTCCTTTTCTCGCTTTGGCTGTCACCAATCTCAGGCACAAGGAGGAAGCAGGGTCCTAGATTTGGTTTTGGGGAGACATTACCATTCCTTTAAGCCCATTTCTTGCCCACTCATCCCACCTTTTAAATCCACTTTCTGTCTAGCAGCCAGAAAGATAATAATAAAAACAAAAACAAAGTCTGCATTAAATAACATCACCTTTCTCTCGAAGTGTTACAATATACTCAGAACAAATCCTGACTCTAGCATAGCCAACCCTAGCTAGCCTGTATCCTTTTGCTTATAGTATCTCAAACATGTTGGTCCTTACTCCTTCCTTACTCTCCGTACACTCTCTTTTGGTTATGTTTTGCATGAGCTGTTCTTTTTGCAGTTGTAACAGGGTGGTCCCAGGAAAGGGGGAAGTTCCAGAATTCTGGTTCCGCCCTAAGTGAGCAGGGATCAGAAGATGTTGGAGAGAGGACTTGAGACAGAAGGAAGGGAGGAAGAAGGAAGCAGGATCGAGAGCAGCAAGGAGACTTGGAGGAGGCATGTGGACACATGAAGAAACTGTGCTTGCTTTTTGGTCTTGGACTGGTTGGAACAGATGTGGGTGAGAGACCCGTGGGGAGCTTAATAATAGCAGCTTTCATCTTGATTTTGATTTTGCTCTTTTCCTCCCAGATTTGTCTGACTCTTTCTGATCCTTTTTTTATGGGTCTCCACTGAAAGGCATCTTTACATTGTGGCAGGTTTTTGGGCCTTGCTTTGGGCAAATCCTATTTAGTTGGACTTTTACCCTCAAGGGGATGGGTAATTTTGGATGCTTAACTTAGTAACTATATTCTTTGTCCTTTCTGTGTTGTACTTTAATTGTATTAAAGTTCCTTTCCATTAAAGGCTTTATATATTTGTCTTGATATATTTATTGTCTTGATATATATATTTGTGGCAGATGGCAAAACCCATTTAGAGAGGACAGGTTTGGGGGTTCTGGTGTGCCCTTCTCCCTGCCCTGTAACACAATGATGGCTTCTTTTCCAGTGGAGATCTGGAACTTAGGTGAAGGAAACCTCTGATCATCCAATCTGAGGAAGATGACCTCTTTTATCTACTGCTAACATCATTTATAATATGCTGTATTTTTACTTCATAACATAATTTCTTATGTCTGTCTTTATTTGTGTTTAGCACGAGATTAAGTAACACGCCTTTTTGGTTGATCATTGAATAAATGTAGAGCATGTATCTGGCATACAACAGGTAATCAATAGATGTTTTGTTGAAAATGTTGACTGTCAACATCTGTTCATTTCAAAAAACCCATTTTTGTCGAGGTGCAAATTTGAGGTAATACAGAGTTGTATCTCTGTGAACAACCATTATGAAAGTTCAGGTACAGTGTGTGCTATGGCGAGATATTTTGTGCACTCTGGAATTTGTTCCATGTGCTGAGGCTGTGGTGGGTGGGCAGTATGTGGTCTTTGACATTTTTCTTTGTGGCTTTTGTACCGGTTGGGGGACAGGCTGAGCCTCCTGGATTTAGTATCTTCCATGGCTGAGGCACAGTGGCCTGCTTGCCTCCACATCTTTGAATATGTATCATCTTTACATGTCATCTGTTTTCAGCTGGAACCCTGGCTGGTACAGGATATGAACGAATAGGGCAAGATTAATGTGAGTTTGATGAAACTTAATAAAGAGCTCAAAGCAGATTGATTTTAGTTTATTCCTTGGTTCAGAGCAGGAGAGAGTCTTTGCCGTTTTCATAAGGTCTAGTTTATCTCCCTTCTTTGAGGGCCTTTAGGGGAGTTTTGGAGTTCCTTTGTTATGGTCCCTGGGTTCTTTAAGTCTTGGAGCTCCAGATAGGAAGAAGAGAAAAACAGTAGATTAGAGGGATGACCGAAGCAGGGGAAATGCTAAGAGACAGATTCCTACCAACAGTACTGTTATACCATTCTAAAGAGAATTAAATGCAGTGCAGCTTTTAGCCTCTTCACATACAGTTTTGAATGTTTTACCCCATAGTTTCAGGGCCTAATACTGCCCCTGACCTTCACTTCTACTGTTTCCCTCTTCTGAATTGTAGGATTGGGGATGAACACAAGAAGACCTGAGTTCTCACTGGAAATTGAGAGTTTGTTACAGTGTTAGCCAGGATGCTATCTTCCTGTCTGGCTATACTTCCAAAAGGGGCTGTGTGTGTGTGTGTGTGTGCACACGCACATGCACATACACACAAATCTTCTGGATTTAGATGAACACTGCTCATCAGTTATGGACTGAATGTTTGGTTACATACTACCCTGCACCAGTTCACATGGTGAAGCTCTAAATCTAAACATGATGTATCAGGAGATCGGCCTTTGGAAGTAATTAGATTTAGATGAGGCCTGGAGAGTGGAGCCTCCATGGAAGGATGAGTGCCCTTGTAGGAACCACAGAGAAGTTGTGTATTTTTTCTCTCCCCACAATGTGAGGCTACACTAAGAAGCATGCACTCACATAAATATGTGCCACTGTTCTGGGCATACAGCAGTACTCACTGTTGACTGAATGAGGGTTAGAAAGTGACAACCTTGAAGCAGTAAGTAGCCTGGAACATTCTTGTTTGGTTATGTAGCAAACACAATCCCTTGCATCTGTTCATCATTTCTCTGTTCTTCTCACAGAGTCCTGAAGTGTGACTTTTCTCTGAAAGTCTGCCGTTGGGCTACTGGAGTCAGAAAGCTGAAGTGTTTGTGGATAGCTCAGCCCCAGGGACGACTCAGTTACAGGAGAGCAAGTGGGTCCAGGTTCCTATGGCCGCACACTTCAGGTTCAGTGAGTTTCCAGGTCCTTGTTCCTGGAGGAGGGAGGCTTCCTCCAAGGGTCAGAGTAAGAATTCCATTTCCAGTAAAGCAATAAACCTGGTCAATAGGGATCCTTGTGAGAGTGAAAAAGAGTGGGGGCTACTTTACTAATGAGGGTAATTGAAGCAGTAGGTTCTGCTACATCAAAGGAGAGAGGACTAAGGGGTCCCCCAGGCTTTATCTCAGTGTTACCATATTTATTTTTAACTGTGAATGGGCAATTCCAGTGACCACAGCCTGATCTGAGAGTCATAGCTGGGCTCAGAAATGAAGGTCTGATTCCTTCTGCCAGGCAAGCTTCCTAGACCAGCAGTGCTGGCGAATTCTAGGGGGATCTGGACAGGGTGGTGGAGGCTTGAGATCATGAATACCAGTTATGAACTTGAGATCAGTTGCAGTGTTGGCTTTCACTCGTCACCAACTCTTCTCTTGTAAGTTTATTTTTTTCCCACAGAAACTGTGAGACAAATCAACATTTTGAAGAATCAGTGATAATATGAAGTAAACATAACGTGGGATGTAATTAGGTTGCTTCGGACCAATTTACCAGGTCTGTGTGCCTCTACCCTAGCTCAGTATACTTTGGCTCCATCACCCTCATCAGTGCATCTTCTGCAGGAACCTGCTAGCAGGATATTGGGCTGTTTCTCCTGTGAGTGCAGTAGCTGTGCCAAGGGCTTGCATCCAGTAATCGTCTCAGCCAGTGACTGAAAGGGATAGACTTTGAGAACTTAGAGCCCTTTCTCAGACTGGGACAGTGCTGAGATACAGTCTACATTCGAATTTTCCTTCAGGGCGAGGCTGAAGCTATCAAAAGACTTTATCTGAAATCTCCCTACTTATCGTTGCTTCCCACATTCCTTTATTGGATTGTGCTAGATATTTTCTTAAATAAAGGCAGAACTCGTTTTATTGCATTTCTTGGATATTATGCTTTTATATATATTGAAGGTTTGACTCAAACGCACATGCAGTAAATCTATTGGCATCACTTTTCCATTTGTACGTGCTCATTTAGTGTCTCTGTCACATTAATTAAAGTAGGTACATTTTTTTTTTAATGCTATTGTTATACACTAAATAGACTATAATATAGCACAGACATCACTTTTGTATGTATTGGGAAGCCAAAGCAATTCGTGTTACTTGATTTTATTATTTGCTTTATTTCAGTAGTCTGGATGAGTCCCCATTATCTCCAAGGTGTGCCGATGGATGAATATTTGCATATGAATCGCAATCTCAAAGTCAACTTTTGGAGAGCTCAACATAAGACATATTCTTTTGTCCTTGTCCAGCTGTTCAGAAAATACATTGTGATGGGTCACAATTGTCCTTGTAAGTGATCACAGCTGAGGAACTGATGTGGAATCACCCAGGAGGCAGTCCTTTGTTGAGAGACAATTCTCCTGAGTCCTTTGCGTTTCTACATGTTTTCTAAGAGAGGCACAGATCACCTTTTGTTCCAAGTTATTTGCTATTTCAAGTTATTTGTATAGGGAGCAGCCTTGGATGATACACTGTGTCCTTGCAGAGTAAAAGGCCAGCATGCTTACTGCTCATTATAAAAGATTCGTGCTCCTAAGTTCAGGGCTCTTTTCCCAGAGTGTAACCCTCTGCATGTGCAGGCATCTCAGGGACCACTATGTGGCCCTGAGGGCTTAGGAGCAAGAGGAATTACTGCAAGTATGCTAATGCTCATGCTGTGGTTGTCCTGTAATTGTCAAGTCCTTTGTCTCTGATCAGGCATCAGTGAAAGTGGAAGGCTAACATCCCAGCTTGAAAATGGGGCAGTCTTTATTTTTTGCTTGTCTGCTCTGTAATTGCTAGTGGCTCCTTCCGCAAGCCATTGTGTTCTAGACCTCACTCATTTGCTAAATCTGACAGAGTGGACTTTTCTGACCATCCCATTGGATCTGGCATCTTCTTCCTTTAATCCCCACATCTAGTATCTGTTGATTGGTCATAGGTCACCTTGGTCTTTACTCTCACAAAGGTAAAAACCCCACACAACTAAAAAGTACTGCCCCAGGGATGCTCTGCCTCAACCACTCAGGATCTCCTGGTTAATCTTGTAGCTCCTGCTCTCATTTGGGCTCTTGTATCCTGCTGGTTGGGTCTCTCTTCTGTGCCTCCCAGGTTGGCTGCTTTGGGCTGGAGGGCCTGCCCAGACCAGGATAATTCTGCCTCTATTTTTGATCCTGTAAATGAAAACCTAAGTTTTCAAGTGGAATTTGTGTTGTTCATTGACACGTTCAAATGAGCCCAAAGGACTTCATAAATTGGCATGTTATTATTTTAAGTGACAGGGAAAATAATACTGAGAAGTTAAACTCAAAGTTCCTTGACGGCTCATTTGTGAAATCAGAAAATTCTATTTTTTTAAAGTTTCACTTTCTATTTTACTTACTGTCAAAGTAGTGGTTTGTTTTTATTACCACCCAAAGAGCCTATTATCTGTTTCATCACGAGACTGCCCAAAATGACATGTCTCACCTTGAGAGGGACAAAGCAAAACCATGATGTGAATGTGGGGGCTTCTTGGTGGGATCTTTTAGAAAATATGTATTATTGAGACAAAATTTGGTGAAGATTTTATTTGAGGATTTAGAGTTTACAGAGTTTAAGCAAGATAACCCAAT
Source organism: Galemys pyrenaicus (assembly GCA_019455555.1). Taxonomy (NCBI): domain Eukaryota; kingdom Metazoa; phylum Chordata; class Mammalia; order Eulipotyphla; family Talpidae; genus Galemys; species Galemys pyrenaicus. The sequence continues at coordinate 10,001,600 of JAGFMF010011796.1, forward strand.
TCTATTGGAAAATTATCCGATAAGGAGAAGCTCCATTTCTAATTGACTGATCTTAGGCACTTAAATTCTTTAAGCCTCTGTTTATTTGACTGTGAAGTGGAAATGGTAACAGTGGTCCCAAAGGACTGTTAGGGAGATCAGTGAGCCAGGCATCTGTGAGCATGAGAAAGCATTCTTCAAAGATGAACACGCAGCCTGACCCAAGAAGGAGAATTTAACAAGTGTTTATAGAAGGAAAGAGTATTATGTTACTCAATGACTGCAGATTTACTCAGCTCCATTAAAGGAGATATTAGATCATAATTAAAAATGCCTTAAAAATGTAAATCACAAAAATTACTTTTAGAATATTTGAAATTAACATTCCTGGATTCAACCTTTGTTTAGGATTTTCTGATGTCCAGGGTGTTTAATAAGTACGGACCAAATTTCCTCTCCATGACATTAGCTTCAAAAGTTTAGGAATTGACTCTTCAATATATGATTAAATCAAAACCCTTATTTGATCTAATGGTATTTTCACATGATACTTTCTGCAGGTATGACAAGATCTATGAGTTTTTCTGTAGGGCTATAAAGCAACCCTTTCATTTGCCATGAAACTTCTGACTTCAGTTATCTCTAACAATTTATCAACGAATAACCACTGGAAAAAGAATTTTGCTGTTCTTTAGTAGGATGAGTTGAAATACATTAATGGAAGTTCAAGTTTGGAGTTTAAGTTCATATATAATGCCTTTGATTGATCTTGACTGCCTCAGATGTGGCACTGGGGTTCCAGAACAGCTAGGCCTCGGTAAGGGCTGCATCATTCTGTTTCTCATTTTCTATCTTTAAAAAAGTACCCAAGTACTTAAAATATGATTAATGAGGTTATTGAATATTAGAATACAATGCAGTGTTGGAATGAATTAACTACCTAAATGAGACAGCAATCATTCAGTGCTGACTTTTAATTGGTTCAGTCAGTTTATCTATTAAAAATGTTTCACATTACCACAATAATTCTCTATGATCTGACTTTGTCATTCCACTTAGGCAAAAGAACTTCTTATGTTTTATAAATGACTTGCATTTTATCCATCCATTTGTGCATTTATAGAACACCTGCTGAGTGCAAATAAACATGTACAAATTTACATGAAATCATTGATGTACATAATCACAGATAAAGGATTTTGTTAGGAAAGTTAGTTATTTTCTAAGATGTTATATGCTCCTTTCCATGTGGAAATTTAACAAGTTTACTAGAGCCTATGAGAAAGAGAGAGACATGTTCAAAGGAATGGCAACAAATGATTCCTTTTTTTTTTTTAACAATTTAGTTTTCCTTCTTCATATATTGTTTCCATAATCATTGATGAAAGAAGGAGGAGAGAAAAGAGTGCACTGGTAACCAACTTCTGTCTCTCATGCTCTTAATGAGTGCTACTCACTCAGTCTCATGTAGTTGAGCCAACAAATTTCTCAAAAATTTCTTACACTTGATTGCTTTCAAACCAGGCTTTCCTTATTCATGGGAGAAAAGAACCAACTAGGTGGTGATTTGCCACTGACTAAAAGATGAGTGTATGTATTTAGGATGTTTTAAAATTTCAAGGTTTATCTTGTTCAGGAACAGAAGATCCAATAACCTGCCAACAGCCTCAGATTCACTGTTCCAGGTGAATTAAAAGCCTACCAATACTGAGACAATAATGCTGGGGAATAAAAGGGAGGGAACAGAAATCGTGAGGTAGGATAATAGAGGGAGATGGTGGTGTATTTGAAAGTTCCTACAGTTGCACTAGGGACAGAGTCTGTGTAAGGGCACCCTGAATACTGGTTTGGACTGACTGTGCATCTCCGAAGTTAGCATAAGTGCAAGAGTCATGAACCATATTCCCCAGGCAAATTATCACACCCCTTCACAAAGACCCTAAAGAGGCACTGTCTCTCTCCCAAGTCAGAGCCTAGGAAGATAGGTGAGCACGTGTGCCACCATGTTTTTTCACTTCTTCCTGTCTCTGCTTGTCTTTCCCATAGGGAACATCAGCACCTCTTCAGTGAATTTCTAGTCGCTTACATGGACATTCCATGGTCCATCAAGCTAAATATTTACCAACCACCCACTCAATAAATTTATATTGTAGTAAATGCTAGGATGTTGTACTAAACGCTAGGATAGAGCAACAGCAAAACAAGTGAAGTCCCTACCTAAAGGAACGTACTGTCTTAACAAGAAATATAGGAAAGAAACAAGGAAGCAAATATATGCACTAGGTCGTGGTGAGAATAAGAAAATAAAACAGGCTAATGTAATGGAGAGTGGTGGGTGTTGGGGTGAGTAATGAGGAGGGTGATTGGGAAGGTGTTTCTGAGGGCTGGAGGTGACATCTGATTTTAGGCCTTTGTGTCAAAGAAGTCAGGTATGTGGTTAGCAGAAAGGAGCATCTACAGAAGAATGAACAGCAAGTGCAAAAGTCCTAAGGCAAGAATGGCTTTGATATATTGGCGAGATGAGAGTCCCTCCCAAGTCAAGTAAGTGAGGAAATGAGGTCGATAGCATAAGAACTAAGGGCCAGATGTTCCAGGGCTTTTATAGCTCATGGTGAGGAGTTCCAATTTTTCTTTAGTATGAAGCTCTTAGAACATTCTAATAAGGGGGTGGCAAAATCCAATGGTCATTTTAAGTTGATCACAGTGTGGAGAGTGGATGCTAAAGGGACAAGAATGGAAACAAGGATCTAGATGGATTCTCAGTAGTCTGTGGAAAAAATGATGGTGACTTGGATAAAGATAATAAAAGAGGCCGAGAAATGATTGGGTATGGTGTATATGTAATCACAAGTCTCCTTTGCTTCCTCCCTCCTTTTCTTGTCTCCTTCTTGGTCTTCCTTCTTTCTTTCCAAGTTGGAAGCTATTATGGCATGCTTATGTGCCAATGGACATAACCCAAAAGAAAGAAAGAAAGAAGGATTGCTAAGAAAGCATGGAGGATACTGAATGTCATGAGCACAGACTTCAGATGAAGGAATCCTGAAATCTCCCCAATCCCATACAGCCCCTTGTCAGGGTGTGTGTAGAATTATTGTGACTTAAATGAATGAAACTATAACAGAATCATCTAGCCAACCATGTAACCTGGAGAGAGAATTAAATGATCTTATCTAGCAATTGTAAAGCACTATGTAAATAATCCATGAGCTCAGAGACTGGCAGGGCAAAAATAATTGTCAAACATGACCTCTTCACTGTCTACATCACTTCCAAGTGGTCTTTGCACCTTCCTGCTCCTCTGAAGCCACAATTGGACAGAGTTTGCAGGAAAGGAGGAGCTCAGGTGGATGCTGGGCAGCCAGAGATGTGGAAAATGCCACTCCAATGGCAAACATGAACTGGAGAACAGAGGACATATTGTAAAAGGAAAACAAAGATATTCTGTGAGAAAAAAACTAATAATCCATATTGACTATCTAAATGAATAAGTTAACCAAATAATTGATTCATTTTCAAATTTCAGATGTGATCTAGTATATTACACAACAGGGAAGAACTTTTTTTTCCCTGTGTATCTTTAACTTGGGTCAGTTGGAACTTATTTGTAGAAATTCTTTGTTTCTGTTAAAGAAAGAAGTAGTTATATATTTAGAGTGCAATAGAATTAAGCATTTTTTGAAGTTTTACAAGAACTTTATATCATTAAATTTAATCCTCACAGGAACATATTTACTTTTTATCTTCTATTTTAAGGAACCTTGGCTCAAAGACACTGAATAATTCTCCCTAAGTTACAAAGTCCCCGGATGATAAACGTAGGATTTGAATCTAGGAAACCTGATTTCAATGTTTTGGCTTTAAACCACTAGGTTATAATTTGGGGTGTAGAAAAGTATAGATTTGTCATTCTACTAGTGATGAGAGGAAAAATAAATAGAACGACCAAGCATTCATTGTAAAATTTCTCATTTTAATTATGCCTTTGCTAGCTCTTGTATTTCCAGGCTTGCCTTAATATGCAAACAAATTCAAACTTCAACAGAAAGCACATCATGATTCTCTTGCTTGTTAGAAACTACTGAACAATTTAAAACAATTTAACCCTTTCCAGTGTGGAGCAACCAAAAACGAAGGTGGCTAGCTCTTTTTTTTACCATTGCTCAGCAGAAAGTCCTTCAATCGTAGCTGAGGAACTTCAGGTTAACATTTTTCATTTCTTCCCTGTGAATGTTTTCACCAATTATGGTTTCTGTTCTGTCTGCTCAAGAGGCTTCTTATGCACGAGGAGATGGGTAAAGGTTTGTGGTTTGTTGGGTCTCATCTTCCTATCACAAACAAACATCTGTCCTTATATACTTGTTCACTAACATTGGAGTGTGTGTAAACATTGAATTACTCAGTGAGAATTGGCCCATTGGACTTTTGAAGCATTTTAACAAATCCCATGGAATCCTATGGTGTCTACTTACATGTAAAGGCTCACTCCTACTCCCCTCATTATAAAATATAAATATTGCTCATCTTTATATATATTATTACAATATTATACATGCATCTATATTCATATAAAAATGACAGATTTTCCCCCAAATTTTTTTATATTTTATGGAAAATTATGAATAAAAACCTTACAGATAAGAACGTGCACAGATTCTTTTTTCTTATAATCCTGGGAGGGTCATTGCTGGGTCAAATTATATGTACTTTTATAGGTATCCTCAAATTTCTCCCTAGAATGCACATACCAAGACCCTGTGGAATATTTATTTGTAAGCATCCTCTCTATTATGAAGAATATCATCTCAAAGATATTCTTGCCATTATCTTGAAAAAATTTTATCACAGTTTTAATTTACATCTATTTCTGTTCTTTTGATTCTGGGCTTTATGAAAAGTGTAACTGGGATAACAGATTTGAAATATATGAATGTTCTTTTCCTTTTTGTACTTCCTTTTACATGAGTCTTCTGCTATCGAGCCAGAGGCATCCAATGCTTTGGGGAAGCTTAGGACTGCTATTATGGAATGAAAGGAAAAAGAAAAAGCCAGTGTTTAGCTTTTGAATTCCAAAACAGGACTTCATAGCTGCATTAAGGTAATTGTCTCAGAAGACAGACTTTTTATAAAAGGCAAACTTTTGAATTGAATATAGCGTACTCACAAAAATGTACAAGTGACATGTGTCCAGCTTGATGACTTTTCAAAAAGTACACCCACTTGTATAACCACTATCCAGATCAAGGTAAAGAGCATTTCCTCTACCCCAGAAGTTTTCCTGTCCCTCTAGCTACTTTTCTCCTTCAAAGGTATCCACTAGTCTATCTTTCATCATCAGTGATTCACTTTTCTTGTTTTTGAACTTGATATACAATGACTCTTGCAGTATATGATAATTGATGTCTGGCTTCTTTTCCTGAAATTGACTTTGTGAGATTTATCTGTTATTATGTATTAATTTGTTCAATTTCATTGATGTATAATATTTCATTATGAATATACCACAATTTATTTTTCAATACAATGAAAGAAAATTCCGTATGTCAACATTACTATTATGACTTTTCCCATTTTAGCTATTTTGTCATGTATCTATTGATGTCTCACTGTGGTTTTCATTTATATTTCACTGGTGATTGCTGATGGTGACTTCATTTATTTATTGACCATTTATACATGCTCTTTTATAAACTGCTTATTTGTGGGTTTTACTTTGTTTATCCACTCAAGTTATTTTTGTTGTTGGTTTATAGTTCTTCATATATTTTGTATACAAATCTTTTGTCAGAAATATATCTTGGAGTCATCTTCTAGTCTTGATTTGGTTTTCTTAAGTGTCTTTTCATGAATTAAATTCTTAATATCAAAAGGGTTCTACTTATCAGTCTCTTCCTTAATGATTTTTGCTTTTGTATTTTGTCTAAGAAAGCCTAGCTTAAGATCATGAAGACCTCCCTAAAAGCTTTCTTAAAAGCTGTTTTATTTTTCTCATTTATGTCTAAAATCTATCTGGAGTTGATTTCTGTTTATGGTAAGTTAGAGAGTTGACAGTAACTTTTTTCTCCATATGGATATCCATTCCTAATTATTGGAAAGATCATTCTCTCCCCCATGCGTAGTAGTGTGTTTTTGGTATAAATTAAGTGACTGCACATGGTGGTCTGTTTCTGGACTTTTTATTCTGCTCCATTTGTCAACTTCTCTATACTCTTCCAACACCACACTTCTTTCTTAAAAAATGTAGCTTCCTTTTAAGTCCCAAGATGTGAAATATTAGACTTTCAGCTTTGCTTTTTTCCCTGTAGATTAGCATTGGCTTTTCTTGACTTTTTGCACTCTACATGAATTTAGAATGACCACAAATTTAGAATTACCACACAAAGAAAATCCACTGGGATTTTGCTGATGATTACACTGAATCTGTAGGTTAGTTTTGGGGGGAGAATTGACACTTTTAAACTTTGGATTTTTTTCTAAGCCATAATGTGGTTATCCCTATGTTTAAGTTTATTTTAACTTCCTTCAGAAATACTTCATAATTTTCTGTGAAGTATTTCACTTCTTTCATTAAGTTTGTAACTAGCTATTTGTTTCAAAAATTTTTTGGTGTCATTTCAAAAATGATAATTTTTAAGTTTCATTTTAAAAATATATTTTACTACAATATAAAAATAAAATAGATATTTGTATAATGACTTTGTATCCAGTAACTTTGCTAAGTTCATATATTAATTCTAGTTATTTGTCTGTGTAGATTCATTTGGACTTTCTACTTTCTAATAATTGCACTAATGAAGTCTTATTTCTTCCTATCAAATTTACATGCATTTAAGTTTTTCCTTTCTGATTACATTGAATAAAATCCTCAATAAAACGAACACGAATTATAAGTGTGGAATTTTTTTTTGTTTTTGTTATTTTATTTATTTCATAAAATTTACTCTCTATTGAAGTAATGTTAGTTTATAACACTGTATATATTTTAGGGGTATAGAATCACACCTCTTCAGATGTATGTTACCACACCCTACCCACCATCAAAGCACCAGTAGTCTTCCGCCATAGTTCATTACTTCCCCTTCCCCATTTGCTCTGCACCCCTATGCCCTTTCCCTGTGGTAGCCTCAACTTTGCCACCAGATCACTAGTGTTTGTTCTGGTTCACCTTTGTTTGTTTGTTTCTTTATATCATTGGAATGAAATCACCTGGTATAGTGGGATTCTTTGTTATTTTTGATCTTTGGGGAAAAGTTTCCTTTATTTCACTGTTTAAGTCTTTATTGGCTTAAGGGAGTTTCTTCTACTTCTAGTTTTCCAAGAATTTTAATTTTTAAATTGCCAGTGAATGTTCATTTTCAAGAGTCTTTTCTGAATCTAATAAGATGACCATGCAATCTTCCTTTTTCATGTTCTAATAGTGAATTATAAGTGATATATGTGCATTTATTATTTTCTTGATATTAATCTTCTATTCAAATTGAACTTGGGGGGCCTCCCTGGTGGTGCAGTGGGTTGAGCGCTGCACTGTGAAGCATCCACAGCACAGCAGTGCTAGTTCGATTCCCGGCCAAGGAGGGGTCCCACATGGCACAGCAGACCTCTCCTGCCTTGCCTGCTGCTCCCCTCAGTAGTGTACTTCAGCCCATCTGCCTGTTCTGCTCCCCACTCTGTCTCTGGTGAATCCTCTCACCTCCTGTGACTCTGGCCTGTACCCTGTTCTTGTACGCATAAATAAATAAATCTTTAAAAAATATTGAATTTGGTTCTACTGTATTATCTTTTTTTTATCATTGGATTTGGTTTGCTAGCTTTCTGTTTAGACTGTTTGCTTCTCTGTTCATGAGATATTTTGATCAATAATCTTTCCTTAAATGATCTTTATAAGGCTATGTAGGCTTTACAAAAAGAGGTGAAAAGTATTTCATCTTTTTTGTGTAAGATTGTATTACTCCTTTCTTTTTTTTTTTTTTAAAGATTTATTTATTTATGCATACAAGCACTGGGGTACAGGCCAGAGGTGTGTGTGGGGGGGTGAGAGGATTCACCACAGAGAGTGGGGAGCAGAACAGGAAGATCTACCGAAGTACACTGCTGAGGGGAGCAGCGGGCGAGGCAGGAGAGGTCTGCTGCGCCATGTGGGTCCCCTCCCTGGCCGGCGGCAGGGATCGAACTCATGCTGCAATGGCTGCGGCCTGCTTCATAGTGCGTTGCTTAACCCGCTGCGCCACCAGGGAGGCCCTGTATTACTCCTTTCTTAAATCTTTGAAATAATTCACTGATGAAACCATTTGTGTCTAGAGTTCTATTTTTGAGAAGATTTTAATTGACATGTAAAATTATTTAATGGATACAGGACTTTTCTTGTGTACATATTTGGTACCTTTTGTTTTCAAGGTAATTATCTATTTGATATAAATTTTAAAAATTATTTGCATGTTGGTTATAATCTTATTAGGATCTCTAAAGCTTATAGGATCTGTAATATCAGTTTTCCATTCTTGATATTGTTACCTTATCCATTTTTATTTGAATATCAATTTTTAGTAGTTTATCAATTTTATTAATCATTTTAAAGAAGTTTTGACTTATTTGAGTTTCTCCACTATATCTTTTTTTCTTTCATTTCTACTCTTACATTTGCTATTTTTCCTTTTTACTTCATTTTTAGTTTTATCCTTACTTTAAAAATCATGTCTTGAAGTGGACACATAAATGATTGAGTTTCTCCTTTTCCTGTTTTCTTAAATATATATGTACACACACACACACACACATCCTTCACTCTTTAGTGTTTATTTTAAATTGATACTTTAATTGGTATCTATTACAAATTAGTAATTTAATTTAGAAAACTTTAACTCCATATAGTCATCTCATCTTTTCTGTGTTGTTATTTATCATATGCTGCAATTCTACAGATATTTGAACCTCTTCTGTTTTATTATTGTTGTTTTATATAATCATTGTTATTTCCTACAAATGTACTTTTTCTTGTGTTCTTCATTACACTCTAGCTTTCATCTAGGGTCATTCATTTAATCACTCGAATGTGACTTGATGTTTTTCTTGAAAAACATTGAAAAATTCCCAACCTTTATCTTTTTAAATGTTTTTTCCATTTCATTGTCTCTTTTTATCCCTTTGGAGTTCTTATGCTCTTTTCTCTATTTTTTCATGAGTTTTTCTCATCATGCTTTTGTCTGGACATTTTATACTGACTATCTCCTTGTTCACATCCATTGCTATTTCCACTTTACATTTAATCTTTGTTTTATCAATAAAGTCCACCTATTGCATCCTTAATTTCAGTTTTAGAATTTCTACACACTTTTACAGATTCTAGCTCTCTGGTGATTTAGTTGGTCATTCATCTGTTTTATTGAACATAATAATCTACCCATATTTAAAATCTATAGTAACCCCTGTATCTGAATCATTTGTGGGACTCTTTATATTGTCTTTTTAGTCTTGGATACTGGATGTTGTTTTCAATCCTGATATAAATGGGATTTTTTGATTGGGTATCAGATATTGTAAATGAAAACTTGCTGAGACTTAGGTTGCTATTATTTTCCAAGAAAAATTTAATTTTCTTCTGGTAGGCACTAGGCTTTGACCTAGTCAGGAGTTGAGGTGATTTGAGGGGCGTGTCAGTGTAAGGATATCTGCACTTCTCAGTTTGCCTTCACTGCTAGGGCTCCCAGTGGAATCCTACAGTGTTTTCTAAAGCTTCTTCTTGTCAGGTGTGACATAGCTTTTTATTCACTTAGTTGCTGCTTTCTGCTTGGTCTCTTGGCCCCTTGCCCCATGTGTCTCAGATGCTGGAAAACACTTCAAGAAGAAAAGTGATGCAGAAGGTTGGGCTCACTTATTGAAGGGTCACTTTCCTCCTGGATCTTACTTAGCCCTGTTGGTCTTGTTGCTTTAAAACCCTGACCTTCTTTTGCCTTTTTCTTCTTCCTCTTCCTCCTCCTCCCTCCCCCCTCCTTAGGAGGAACATAAGTAGGAAAGGAATAAGAACAACAATAATAACAATAACAGCAATAAAGACACAAAAGCCAAAAATGAGGAGACAAGGACAGACTGGGGACACTTGGTGGGGAGGGGAGGGGGAGGGTTGAGGGAAGATGGGAGCACAAGGGACTGAGGTGATGGTGCACTGGTGAGATGGTGATGGGGAATACATGGGGATTACAATTGATGGCAAGTATATGTAAATTAAAAAAAATTTATATTAATAAAATAAAATCCCAAGGGGGGGGGAATTAACAATGAGCTCATAGTAAATAAATAAATAAATAAATAAATAAATAAATAAATAAATAAAGCCCTGACCTTCAGTGTTTGTCTTTCTGACTTCATGAAAATGTTGAATGAAAGCACTTTTTTGGGTGGCTTTCTTGGCAGTTAGAGTAGGGTCAAATCAATTTAGAATCTCAGGTTGAGAGGTCTCCACGCTGGGTTTGCACTTTGTAAGGCCTTCCTATTTCTAATGTTCTCAGACTCCCATCGTCCTTCGTGGCTCCCACTAAAAGGCTTGTATCTTTGCCAAAGCCCTCAAGTTCCTTAAGTCTTTGTTTCAACCTGTCTCTGACAGGTCTGTTTCTCGGTCTCTGAGCTACATCCCCTGCTTGTTTCTCCATCTCTGCTCACTGTTGGCAAGTGGGCAAATCCTCCAAGGGGAAGAAGCTGCTCAGTTATGTAGTCCCATAAGGTATGAGCGTTCATGGACCAGCCGTCTGACAGGCCTGCCTCTCTTATCTTGATCCTCCATTTCCTGACTGCTTTGGTGAATACTCCAGGAGCTTGTATCCTAGTCTTTGATATATCCAAAGGCTATGAGTTGTCACATAATTTTATATTCTCCCCTCACCCTTTGCAAACTGGTGAGTAACTTACAAGGAGAAAAAACAGAGGAAATCCAGTTCACCTCAGTGAGTTTTTCTTCTCTTTATGATCTTGGCTCCCTAGCTCCAGGTTTCTCTTTGATGCCTAAAAAGAGTTGATTATTTGGATCAAGGGGGAAAAAGTAATGTTAATAAAGAAAAAAATCAAAATCAACAGGCAACTATAAACCAAAGACAATCTTCAGGAGGGCAAGTAGAGAGCAGGATCAAAACAGGGGTAGGAAGAGCACAAAGGACTATGGTGATGATACACGGGTGAATTGGTGGTGGGAATTTCACAGGGACTATACACAAGATGAGAAAATGTACACAGTGAAAAAAATGAAGAATGTTGTAAAGAATACATAAAATAAAAAAAAAGTTTACTAGGCCCGCCCTGGTGGTGCAGTGGATTAAGAAATGCACTATGAAGCAAACCTCAACCACTGCAGCACGAGTTTGATTCCTGCTGCCAGCCAGAGAGGGGACGCACACGGTGCAGCAGACCTCTCCTGCCTCACCCACTGCTCCCCTCAGCAGTGTATTTCAGTAGATCTGCCTGTTCTGTTCCCCACTCTGTCTCTGGTGGATCCTCTCACATCCGTACTTCTGGCCTGTAACTCAGTTCTGGTACGAATAATAAAAAAACGTTTATTAAAAAAACTTTGTATAGTTTTTATAATTTTTTGTCATGAGGGTTGGATTAATACAAAATACTCTGTCTTAGCAGGAAGCAGCCCCAAAGCTAAGTTTTCTTCCTTCCTCCCCCCCTCTTTTCCTCCTCCTCTCCTCTTCTCGCCTCCATCCATAATTCTGCTTCACTCACTTTTGGAAAACATGAATTGTTTTCTCTCATTTTTATCCTCCACCAAACTACCTGTGCCTATACCCCATCTGCCTCCCTCCCCTATGCCCTCCTTTCTCCTAGTCCCTTGGTAACCTTTATCTTTTTTTTGCTGAGTTCAAAATTTTATTCTTTTATTATTTGCATGTCATTTTTTGCTGTATATATTCTGCAGATTAGTGAGACCACCCCAAATTTGTCTTTCACTTTTTGACTGAACACAACTTTTACTCAACACAATTGCCTCAAAATTCATCGATTTTGTCCTGTATGCCACTGTTTCACCATTCTTCATAGCTGTGTAATATTCCATCGACTCTATGCTCCACAGTTTCTCTACTCATTTATTGAAGGATATTTGGGTCAGTTCCATAATTTGGCAATTATAAACAATTCTGCTGTGTACAAAGACATAGATAGATCTTTTCCTATTAGATTTTTTATGTTATTTGGATAAATACCCAATAGGATAAAATAGCTAAATACTTAATTGCTGAGTCAAATGGAATTTCCATTTTCCATAGGAGCTGTACCAACTTGCATTCCCAGCAATAATGGATGAGAGTTTCTTTATCACTGCAGCCTTACCAACATTTTTTGATTCTGTTCTTTTTTATATAGGCCATTATCATAGGAGTAAGAAAAACTAGGTTTTCTTGCCAAAGAGAAAGACTTTATAAAAATTAAAAGGTCTTCTTTCCACATCAAATCCAGGTTTGATAAATTTTTGTGGAATAGTAACTATAAACCATGATGCAGGAAGGACAGACTATGATTAAAAAGATGTTTTTAACAGATAGTAGAAGCTTACCACCTTGGGAAGGAGGAACCTTTTGAGGAGTAAAGACAAGATAAATATGTAGTCTGTATTCCTTAGGGACTCTGTTTTCATCAACTTGGGCTTTGACTTAACAATTCATGGTGATTAGATTAAAGAATCTTAGAATGTTGAATGAAAAAGTCAAGCCACAAAACATACCCGAGTGATGAACCATTAAATTATATTCAAGGAAAAAGCAAAACAAACAAAAAACCCATATATTTTAGGCACATCTACCCAATCCTAAATTTATACAGATAAGCAAAGAAACCTAAAGAAAATGACTGAAGGAAATTGAGATGGGACTATTAGAGGATGTGAACTGTGTTGGTTCTGTTCTACTTTTAAATTGGTAGATTCATGAGCATTCATTATTATATACTCTAACTTACCTGTCTAATATGCAGATAATTTTGCATAGATCAAATATTTCATAAGAAAGATATAAAAGAGATAAATACAAGACAAAAAGAATATAAGGCAAGAGAATCTGTGTCCAGTGGTGACTAGTGTAGAACCCTTTGGGGTCAGAACAGCCAACCCCAGTGAATTCTGTGGACAGCCAAAAAACCCACGAAAATCTGAGGGTTTCATTTCCACTGCCATGTGGCCATATGGCACATGGCATATGGCACTTGTAGACTTAGATGCCATCTTGAGGAGGAGCAGGAAAGTTTCAAATTTAGTATTCACACAAATAGACTAAGTTAATTCCAAATGGGAAGAGATATTTATTTTCCATTATTAGTAAGGTCCTTCCACCTTGCTCCTCATCACCAGTGTAAATGCACAATCTCTGTGGCAAGCTGAAGACCTGCATCAGAATATAAGCAGCTTTTTCATTGCATATCATAGTAGCTGACTTGAGGAGCAAATATTGGCTCTGGTGTGAACTAATGCCTACATACCCTGTACACGCTAGGCTAGGACTGAAGTTGTAATGGGTCTGGATCCTCATGGGCCTGGATCCTCAGTCTTGTCTTGCCCGCTGGCTGGCTGTGTGACAATTTCCAGGAATCTTGTACTCTCAGTAGCAGAATGAGGTGCTTGTGTGATCTCTGAACTGTGAGCCTAAGTGTCAAGGAGGGCCTGCATGCTCTGGAGCATTTGTGATTAATTTTCTTTATTCTTAATTCTGTGATGTGTTCTCAATACATACATGTGGTATGTAAATACGTAACCTCCATTGGTGATTGTGCCATTGGATTCCTTCCTTCAAAAGATAAATCACTTTAGAATTATTTTTACCTTCCTCAACAACTTGTGGGCTTTTCAGAGGGTTTTGTAAGGGGGGAAAAAGTCGAGAATAGTGAAAGTTAAATACAGCTTCCAAAGGATTTATCAGGTAAATGTTATAGATTGTTGTGATTTAATTTATGGGATTAGTTTGACTTTCAATTACCAGGCATCACATTGAATCACTTTATATTTTGAACTCTGTAACTAGAACTCCTTACACTCGATCTTTCATTTGGAGAGGGATTATCAATAATTAGACACTGTGGCCTTATTGATCAGCTAATCAATACCCACATTAATCACCAGTGGTCTAAAAACAATTCACTCTTTGCATTAAAAGGAATCAGTGTGATCAAATTAGCATCTTTTGCAAAGCTGCAGCTTTCCAAAGGGAAGGCATTGGCTGAAAGAGAACACATCTACAGATCTCAGAACCTGGCTGATTATTGCTGAATGAAAGTGACATAATGATAGTCAAGTTCCCATAATTTTATTTTGGTGTTCCGATTTTTGGACCATTTAATAAAATGTTATTCACTACAAAAATTGGGGTAAAAATTGTAATTTACATCGTAAATAAATGTTCTTTATTTGTGCCGTTAGAAGTTACCTTATATTGCAGAAAAAAATCCAGCTATCTCCATGATTCTAGAAAAATAACAAGTGTTTAGGTTTAACAAAAGCGAGAATGGTTTGCTAATTATTAAGAATTAAGAGAATTTCTGTTTTCCAATATACATGGTGTCATACCAAGCAGAACTCCAGAATGGAAAAGACTTTTTCTTCTAGGAGATGTGGTTTCAAGTTGAAGCCACTTGGTGGGAGGGAGGGCAGAGCTGGTCTTGGACGAGTCTGCACAGCCTGCCATCACACTGTCCCTCAGGCTGTCACTCAAACTGGTGGCTGTCAAACAAGGTCACATATTCACCTTATGGCTTTTAATAATTTGGCATTACTTTCATATGAATAATTTATAACTTCAAAAGTATAAGACTATTATTTATGGCTAGTAGCTCTGAAATAATGAGACACATGGTTTTAAGGCTGTTTTTATTACCAAGTGCTGTCCATAATGTTGTAGGGAGTTAAAGGCAAGTAAAAGTGGATTTTTTTTTAAAAAAAGATCATATCAGAAGCAGAAATGATATATCACAGATGAGACTAATACTGGCTGTCTCTTCAAATTTATCCATTACAAACACCACACCGTTTCTTTGAAATGGGAGCTTACAGCAGCATTCTGGCAGTTTCTTGAAGTCAGTTGTTTTTATTCTCTGAGGAAATAAAAAATGGACCTGTTTGGTCTTTGAGTTTTGGGTCCTATGGGGAATAAGACAATTAAGTATCATTTATTTTTACTTTGGGTTTTAAAGAATAAAAACTATCTTGTCAATCTGAAAGCTTGGGAATAGTAGTTATACATAAAGAAAAATATCACATGTAATTCCACTAAATAATTTTCATAAAATTCAGATCATAATGTACAGTTTTTCATTCTGTTACCTTTGATCATTTTCCATGTTTCAAAAATGTTATATTTAATGATTACAAAATTTTCCACTGTGTGGCTGTTAAATAAGTTTAATTCCCTATTACCTAACTTTGGTTTTTCCAATTTTTGTATTGTTATGAGGAACTCTTTAATGACAATTTGTGAGGATAAATTTTATGTTTTTGATGGTAGAGTACCAGGAATGGGATTACTGGGTCAAAGAGTAAGAACTTTTTAAATCTCTTGATATATAGCACCAAAATACTTTCTGGGAAGTTTATAACAATTTATAAGCATAGCCATGGTGAGAATGGGTATTACCTTAGCAAGATTTTACCAAGATGGTGGGTTAAAAAAAGGCATATCTTTGTTTTAATTTGTAATTTGTGATTACAAATAATGGAATAATTTAAAGATGTTTATTAGCCATTTACCCTTATTCTGATAAATGGTTGTTAGTACCTATTGCCTTTTCTATTCTTTGTGCAGTTATCATTTTCCCTATTGACTTGTAAGAGCTCTTCCTATATTAACAGATATTGACCCTAATTCACATTTTGAATCACTCTATATTTTATAGTTGAAGAGATCCATGTTGGTTCTATAAATCATTAGATAAATATAGTGGATACCAAATCTTCAGTGATGAAAAAATGTTCTATAAAACTTTGCAATTAATATCCATTCCTAGTTAACATCTTTAATAATCTAATTAGTAGGCATTAGATATCTACTCTTACTATATATGTGTGTAAAACTACATATACATAGAAATACTTATACTTAAATATGAAACAAATGTATGTATTTGATATGTAAATATACTTAATGATTCTTGGCAATAGAAGTCATCTATAACCACAAATTTTCTACCAACTAGTGAGTCCACTTAAAATATGGCCATGAAGAAACAGGTGTTATGATGACTCTCACTTCTCAAGCTTTCACAATGCAGTGGGGCTATGAGCACACACAATTAACTCATGCAAAGAAGGATTTGACAGACCCAGTAACAGAATCACAAACACAATGAAACAGGCTTAAGTAGAAGGTGAGATCAAGCCTGACCGACGTAGTACCTTGGTAGACACTGAGTTTAGAAGTATCTGTTATATAATAGATAATTTATAGTCTTGCTTTACTCCTTTAAGCCTGACCAGACTCTCTCTAAACAGAGAGGTCATTGACAAGGAGAAATTGGGTCTAGCACAATGGAAGGTCATGGAGAGCAAGAGAGGGAAGTGTGGATGGAGGATATTCCAGGCAGAGGAACATCTTGGGTAAAAGCAGGAAGTTGAAATGTGGGGACCTGTGAGGTGAGGGGAGTCTGGTTAAGGACTAGTCAACTGGAGAGGTAGGAGAGAACAAATGATGGGCATGTCTGAAAGCCCAGCTGATGAGCAGGATTTCATGGTGCAAGCAATAGGGACCTTTGAGGAAAAGTAGGTGGATGCTGTGATGCCAACTGTTTGAGACAACTTTCCTGGAGTAGTCACAAGAATGGAGGAAGAGAGATACAAGGACTCAGTGGGGAGGTGATGGTAGGGAGTGGTGTAAGTAGTGGGTCAAAGGAAAGGAGAGAACATTCTTAGGGACAGTTTTGAGACAGAGTTGATAGGACATGCTAGCTTGCTGGATATAATGAGAAGAGAGAAAGATGAATCTCAGATAAGTTTGAGGTTTAGGGCTCAGTGGACTCTGGTGGATGAGCACTGGGGCTTTGGTTGATGTAGTAACATACATCTGAAGAAGTAGAATGTGTATCTCTAATTTATGTATAGCTCATAGATAGACCTCTCCTTAAATTAGAAGAACTCCATTTTCAGAATAGTCATATCTGAATAGAAGTTCTTCAAATAAAATATAATACCTGCCCCTGAAAAAACTCTGACTTACTGTTATGCACATCTTTCTTAGTTATGCATATCATTTTTGTTACTCAGAATACCTTTAATTAAGGCTTAAAGTCAGCTTACTTGTGTTGAAATTTTTAACCTTTTCCTTAATATGGACAGGGGACTATCACTGAACTGTATCTAGCATATGCTTCCCCAAAGCAAACGTTCATAGTCAGATCTCTCATAAATCAGGTCACACTATTAGGAAAGTAGTAAACTGCCTAATCACCTACTCACCAGTTGTAATAAAACTGAACTTGGTAATTAATGTAGTCAATTTACTAATTGAGCCTTAAACCACATGGGTCTTGGTTTAAGACTTACGAGGCACTTTGGAGATTCAGTTTGACTAAAGCCACGCAATTCCTCCAAGTGGCATGTTGTATGTATCAGTATTATGCTGTTGCCACAAATAGGTAAAATGGCATTTATGTTATCTATATATCATTTTGTTGTGAGACTAGAAGCATCAGCATTAGCTTCTAGGTAGAAATTAGGATGAGACTTAATCAATTGGAGTTAATCTTAGCTTGATTCAATTCTGAACTAAAGCCAGTTTCAATTCAGCCAGAGCCCATGCTTCCAGTTTATTATTAGTGCTCCAGGAGCTGACAAATAAGAAGATGTCTTCTAGCTGCAAGAATAGGTTCACTGGTCTGTAAGAGAACTTTGACACAGCAGGGTACCCTGATTTCCAGGGCTGGCTGCGTGAGTGCAGAGAGGTGGGGCGCGGGCTGCGCTGCCATCCAGGGCTGTGCTCAGTGCAGTGCTCTATTGCTGCTGTCTCAGAATGCTTAATAATTTTTGAATGAGTCCACATTTTCATTTTATATCATGCCCACAAATTATACAGCCAGTGATTGACCCTCAGAGCCTCCACTCACATGTACATTTAGGTAATGGATTAACCACCAAGTGGACCTGCTGGGAGGTTCTCCCCTCTCTCTTCTTCTGCAGCCACTTTGGCACCTGCACATGAGTCATCTGAAAGTGGGTTTCCTTCTTTACGGTATTGTACATGATCCGGTTTATACTGTAAAGGGAGAATATGAAAAAAGAGAATTTCACTGTAAGTTAGCTGACAGTGAGCATATAAAATAGAGTTGATTAGGACTTATCCATACAGCAGGAAAAAGGGCTTTTCTCAGGCTCCCTGCATCAGGGCTGCTTGTTTTTTATTGATGGAAAATATATTTTCACCTTAAAGTTTCCAGGACATAGTATGAAACTAAGACTAAATAATTCTTATGGTCCTTGACAGTTTCTTGAGAAGTAGGCTTAGGGTAATACATGAAAATGACCGACAACAAGTCTTACTTTCTACAGTGAAATAACAGCTCCCTCTTACTGTGTGCTTGGCGCTGCGTACATGCTGTCTTTCACTGACTCTTTACAACAGCCTCAGGAGGCAGGGTCAGCATCTTTGTTGCACTGAAGGAAAGATGGAAGCTAGGGAAGGAAGGTCATGACAGCCAGGGCTCACACTGGCCATCCTGACTCCCAGGCCCCATGCACACTCTCTGCCCTCAGTGGCCTTCCATCAATGAAACAAGCATGAGGCTAACCTCTCAGCTGAGGAGGGACTTGCCCAGGGAACTGGATAAGAGTGACACAGTTTTGGCCTGCCACACCATTGATTCCCAGGCCTCCAACTGGACGTGGTGACTGTGTCTTCTTTCTCTCTCACCTCTGACTTGGATTACAGGAGTGACCTTGTCTGAGCAAAGAGGGGGTCATCCTGGGAGGCCCAGGCAGTACAGATACCGTTCAGTGAGTCCTCAAGATGGGACTCATTCTGTGACTCTGAAATGCCTCCCAAGGCATAACACTGCATGTTTGGGAAGGAGCTGGCTGGGCTGTTCTCTGCGCATCCTTCCCGACCTCTAAGCTTACCCTGGTTGCTTCTTAGGGAGGTTTTAGAATGAATACTCTGAGCTTGCTCCTTTATTGTGGTTACTCTTTTTTTTTTAAACAAAAGAATCATAAAGAGTTGAGACTGGATCATCTACTGTAGAGAAGTACTTTTGTACATCAGTTCATTGTCCATTTAATTAAAGGAATGGAGAAAATATGTGGTCATGGAAGCAGATACTCAATACATTAGAGAAATGGCTCATTGCTACATAGAAATCACCCCACTGAATCAATGCAGTGGGGTCACTTTGCACATAAATTCTGTTTACGTAATTTGAAGCCAGCAGAGGTAGAGAATGTGGCTCCTCTGAAAAAGAAGTTTGTTTTGAAATTCAAAAGACAGTGGACCTGCTATTGGTTTCTGATGAAACCCTTTAACAGAGTTGGAAATGAACTGCTATTCCACAAGTTGCTTCCAACAATTTTGAAGGTAAAGGGAATCAAGTATTTCATTCAAATAAAAGGAAAAATGAGATAACCTGTTAATCAGTACCTGCTCGGGTGAGCAATTGTTAAACGCCAGCTACTCTTCTGGTGGTGGAGTGCTTTTCCTGAACTGTAGTAGGAGGGTCATAACAGTATCTTTGTGCTTTAAGCTTCCTCATCTATAAAATGCAGATATTTGACAAAATTATTATTAAAATTCCTTCTTATTAAAATCTTTGCTGTAATATGTTTTAACATCTCATTTTTTCCTAGAAGTGTTGTTGTGATGCTTTTTAAATGTTACAAATGATTTTGCATTCTCAAGTTAATCCATACACTTAATATAATTTGTGTCCAAACCAAAATGGGAATTTTTAAAAGTAGGATGTTGAAAAAATTGTTCTCAAGTTCAAACACCCTGAAATAGCCATGAACATTTTCAGAAAGGAATCCTTATGATTGAGGACTGGATACCTACTCAGGAATCATTATGAATTATAATAACTTAATAAATTAAAACTGAGTAGTGTTGGCACAATAGCAAATGGACAGTGGGGGAGAATGTATGTACTAATATGATAAAATTGATGTTAGTCTCAAGTCAGTGGAAGTAGGATCTATTATTAAATAGTGTTGGAAAATCTATTTAATATAGAAAAATAGTTATATTCATACCTTGTATTTTATATCAAATAAATTCCATGTGGGCTAAAGATTTAAAAGTAAAAGGTAAAATGATAAAAAAAAACACTTAGAAGAAATTGTGGAAGAAAATAATGAAATCTCAGGGTAGAGAAGGACTTTCAAAGACGACTGAAGACAGAATCACAAAGGCAAGGTGGATATTTATACATTTAAAACTGCAGAATGGCAAACTAGAGCACAAAGCGAGGGAGAGCACAAATGATAAACTGGGGAAAGTGTTATGTAGGACAAAAGGGAAAGATCAGGAGCTCTTTCAAATAAAGAAAGAAATGATTATCTTACTCATAGAAAAATGTATAAGGGACTCAGTGAGACAATTCAGCGAAGCAACACAGATGACGAATAAACAACTTAAAAATGTTCACTATTATTTGTGACTCAGAAAAACCAGTTAATAGCTGAACAAACCCTTCTGGTTTATAGGCCTGACAATACACTGTATAGCCTGAGTGTGGAGGAAATACACTTAGGCAATAGGGATAAATCTTTTGACTTGGCAGATCTATTTTTACAATGTATCCTAAATAAAAGGATTGAACACAGGTGGAATATATGTATAGAGATGTTTATATTGTATCTTAAAAACAATAAACAATTTTATTTGCAGGTACAAAAGAAAACATTTGTTTTGCAAGGGGTTATGTTCTCAAAGTATTACACATTCAGGAAAGTTGAACTGTCCTCAAGAAAAGAGAATGAAATGTTAGGAAATTGCAGAAGCGTCCATGTTATGCTTAAAACTTTAAAATAGGTGAAAAAAGATAACAAATTTAGTTCATAGTACAAGGAATGAATAGCCTTAAAAATTGTATGTGAACACAATGAGATGGAAACTCAATGTGAACAGATGAAATGCTTGGTGATAGGGGATTGGTTCATTTCCACAACAGATTACAGTGTCGAAGAATGCCAATGTGCCGATATACTTATTGAATAAGAGTCATTGTCTATTACTGAGCTCCTCCTAGTCCCCCAAAGAAAGTGACAACATATAAAATATGACCCTGTTTCTTTTGATAAAAAATATTTGTATAAACTCGGGAAGAACTTGGAAAGCGCAATCATTTAATTATTAAGAAGGGTTACTCCTGGGATATAGGATTAGATTGGAGGTAGATTTTGCCATTTTTGTGGTTTCAGATTTTAAAGTAAAATTATAAAAACTATAATTGTAAGGCTTAGTATTTTAGAAGTGACAATCCAAAATACTAGAGGAGTTGAGTAAGGGAGTAGAGTTATGGGTAATTTTAAGTTTCTTTTTCTTTTTAAAAATGTCTACACTAAAAAAATAGTTTTGTTATTCTTATACTAAATAATTAAAAATTGGAAAGGAAGCTAATTAAATCTATATATGAAGACACACAGACACTTGAGAAATCTGGAACATTATACACCAAAATCATAACAGTACTTATTTCTGAGTAGTGATGATACGTAATTCAGGTTCATTTTGTTTACATGTACTACTTGTGAAATAAAAAAATGATGAAAAATCTCAAATTTTTATATGGTATGATTTACCTTTGCTAGTAAAAAAAAAAAATCAGAAATCCTAAGTACAAATAAGAAATCTGGAACCAAACACCAAAATAAGGTGTGTTTAAATACTTCTGGAAGGGAGAATTTTTGTGAAGATTTTCAGCACCCCTTGACATAATCTGGGGTAACATGGAGTATCAAGCTCCAAGGCTGAGCATCCCTGCTGGTGACCAAAAGGTGGCTTTTGTTTCCAGTTCATGACCTTGGTTTGCTTTTGCAACACCAGCTTAAGTGTGTCAACATTTGGAATTGCAAAGCATGTCTTGATTGATGGGTCCAAAGGGATTTTTAAATTTGGGATCTTAGGGACTATGAGCAGGGGCTTTATGTCTCTGCTCTCATTTCTGTGTCCTTCTATTGGGAACTGGCCCCCATCCAGGCCTTGGGAGGTAGCAGTTTTACCACAAGAATGTTTCCTCAGGCTTCTCCCCTCCCCGTGTCATCTTTTCTTCAGTAAGACAATGTGGCCAGTCCCTGCAAGTGGCTGAGAAGGTCTCACTTGCACTGAGCTGACTGGCATTTCCACCAACACCAAAGTACAATTTTCCTTCCACTCCCAAATCTGAAGGGCAATCTACCCACTGACGGTGGTTGTATACTTCTTGTCTTTTTTTTTTTGTTGTCATTTTTCAATGTGTGTTTCTTCGAGGATTAGATTTTTGCCTTTTGATACTCAGGGCTCTGTATTCTTGTATGACAGAGGTTGCCTGCATAGATTGTTGTGGGAAGCCCTGAATTCTAGTTTCAGCTTTGTTACTGAGTGAACTTTGAAAATAAACCTTTCCTTTTAGAGTCTCAATTTCTAATTTTTTTTATTAATATAATTTTTTTTAAAATTTACATATACTTGCCATCAATTGTAATCCCCATGTATTCCCCATCACCATCTCACCAGTGCACCATCACCTCAGTCCCTCGTGCTCCCATCTTCCTTCAACCCTCCCCCTCTCCTCCCCACCAAGTGTCCCCAGTCTGTCCTTGTCTCCTCATTTTTGGTTTTAATTTCTAATTTATTTAAAAAAGATTTATTTATATGTACAAGATCTGGGGTGTAGGCCAAGGTAAAAGGGGGTGGGGTGGACTGAGAGGGTTCACCAGAGACAGAGTGTGGAGTAGAACAGACAGATATACTGAAATACACTGCTGAGGGGAGCAGTGGGTGAGACAGGAGAGGTCTGCTGCGCCATGTGGGTCCCCTCCCTGGCTAGGGAGGGAACTCATGCTGCAGTGACTGCTGATAGTGTCATAGTGCTGCAACTTGCCCCTTGCGCCACCAGGAAGGCCCTCTATTTTTGTAAAATGAGAGGTAGATTGCATTTAGACTTCAAACTAAATTATGAAGCACTAACTGAAGCAAGGTGGGTAATAGCAATGAGTGAAGGTAATATTTCTCAGAAAATATATGGTCTTTTTGATCAGTTTTTCCATACTTGCAGAAGATATGTGCATGGGGAACTTTTATATTTTAATATTAAAAAAATCCCAAACAACAGCACTAGAACACTATTAAATTTCAACTGGTGCTCCTCTTTGGTATGGGGATATATAAGGAGTAGTGGGGCCTGTGGCAAACTGAAGGCTCATGACCTGTTGATTTGATTGTTGCTACGTTAAACAAGGACAGACTCTCCAAGCCCTCTAGTCTTGTAGGAGTGATCAGAGGCTGCTATGTTAAACATCCTGATTTTTCAATGTCCAGAACAGATAGAAACAGATTTTAAACCAGTGGAAAGTTGGCCCCATCCCACCTGGGGGCTGACAGCACACATTTCTGGATTTTGGGCCATCTAGGTGCCCTATTGTGTGATGATTCTCTCCATCTGGCAGAAGGTGACATTATATGAACATGGAGATGTTTTTTCCCAATTTCCCTGAACTAATTTCAAAGAAAATGCCCATTTTATGAACAAAATTTAGGATATTGAAACATCATTCATCACTACCACGCATGAAAATGATAATACCTACAAAACACTTGACTTTGCAAAAACAGTCTAAGCCACCCTAGCTTCTCGAAATCTTGGAAAGTCAGAACTGGGAGAAGGCCGAGGGGAAGCTGATGGTGTGTAACATCAAATATTGCTGGTTAGAGGACACGTGAAAACAAGTGTAGATGGACGATCTGAAGAAATGAAAGAGATTTGAAGGAAGGGCGGGTGGTGAACACAGAGGCCTCTCTTTGATCATCTGTCTGCAGAGAGGCTGTGGGAACAATACTGTTTCTCTCACACTTCTTCTGCCTTTAAGATGGAACATTTGTTTTCAATTTTAACAGTTACATCGCATGCTTTCATTACACCATTGTCTAAAATATTGCCGAGGCCCTAACCGTTGTAATTTATCTTTTGTGTGTTATAATTTGGAGCTGGTCAGGCCAGAAAGGAACATCTGTATGGGAAGGTTGAACTCGACACAGTTTTGAGCTCTACACCAGGCCCCTTCTGAGGTCAGTTTCCTCATAAACTTCGTTAGCGCTGTTGGTTTTATTCATTCTATTTGACATATTAAGCGTCTGTATCTTGGCATAAAGGACACAATATTGCAGCATATTGGCAAGCTCATTTGCTTTTCCCAGCTAGGGTTGTGTCCAAATATCAATCCCCAGGGATAAACACGTGTATATCGACGGCAGGAAAATGAAGCTTACAGCAGGTGGCCTTTTGCTGCCTAATGAACATGGCAATCTGTTACTATCACCGCGGCGCTTTTCACCAGACAATTAGGCAACTAAGCATGTAATTATTCAAGCCAACGAGAAGAGGCTCTCCTCTAATTTCATCTTTTCATTGCTGTTTACTCACCCACACTCCCCTCATTAGTGAGAGATTTTCCAGTCTATGCTAATTGGTTTCAATAACATTCATTTCAGTTGAAAGAGAACGATTCTGTTAATTGAGAATCGAAAGAATCTTTTCATTTTAAGTGCGTCCTGCTATGGAAATCGGGATGCTCTCAACAGGTTCGAGCTAATGAAATTAAGTCACACAGCCATTAGTGGTGTAATAGAAATAAAGTAATTTATTTTCATTGAAGCATGTGCTATAGGTCCAGAACAATTAATACAGCTTGAAGAGGATAGTAACTTGGAGAAAAAAAAAATAGATTGAGGATAAAGAGATAATTTCCCTTAGAATGGTTTTAATTCCTGGTTTAAACTCCTTGCCCATTTGGTGTCACTTTCCAAGTACTTAGAGTGAAAAGAACTCACTTGTAAAATGACACCTATCTAATTGTGTATAAAAAGTGGTGTTATTTCCTCTAGCATTCACTTACATGAATCAAGATGACTCAATTGGTTAGCTGGCTGGGATATTTTAAGCTGATGTTGCTTATAGAACTTATACAGCAAAACAATTAGTCAGCCTGAATATTTTAGCCTTCTTTATGTGGATCAGCATATTTTTATGTGTGGATTTGGAATCCTACCGAGTCCTATGTCATAGCCATGGTAGTTTGATGGCCTTTGGAATTTATCACAGTTATGATATTCAGGTAGTGCGTGCCAGTTCCAGGAACAGGCAGAGACAGAATTTAAAAAAACGAGGTGCTAACAAATATATATATATATCCTTCCAAACAGACTAAATTATCAAAGAAAAATCTGAAGTATAAATGAAATAAGTCTTTACTTTGTGCTGCCTGTTACAATCCCATATTGACAAGGTATCCCCGATTACAAAACTAGTATTTTTTCTTGCTGGCAAGAATTTATTTTTAAATCAAATCTCTTCCAGTTTCAGAGGGTAAAATATTGAATATATTACTTTCACACAGGCAAAAATGTACCCATATCATGACACTTTTACCAAAACGCTCATATCTTATTTAGCTGTTATTTTCTTTAATGGAATAATCAATATGAAACCATTTGGATTGCTGTCAGACTAGCTGCCTGTGTATAAAATTCCCTTTCCTTCTCACACAAGAACTGGAGTTCTGCTGTGGCCATTAGTAGTGTGGGTCTTCCTCTTTCTAGAAGCTCTTGTGGATGCTGTTTGGTGGTGGGTGGGAGAGTGGGCCGGGGTGGTGCTTTATGCTAATGTTATGTCTATTTTTTTTTTTTTAGTTAGATTCAAAAATGCATAATGGGGACAGACTTACAAAATAATACACTGCATAGTGTTATGAATATTTCAAAGAATTATTTCTTTATTTTGTGCATAGCTCACAGTGCTGACATTTGATTTATAGCTGCATGGATGTACCTGGGGTTGCTAAGGTTACCCGATTTCATTCACCCATAGATATTTGAGATCTACATAATGCCATCACACCCTCTACCGCATTTCAAAGTGATTTTGATAAATGGTGCTTCCTTAGATGATATTTCCATTTAGATGTGATATATCTCAGGATTTCTGTCTTTTAAAATATTGTGGCTGATGAAATTTTACATTATGTGCATATACAGAAAGCAGGGATACATATTTTTTCAGTTTTAAAGGTTTGAAAAACTATGAAGTATGGGCTCCCCACCCCAGCCTAGCACCTATTTCCATATGTTGAGACTTTCTGTGACTAATATTGAGTTCTTTTTTTTGCTTAAAATAAAAAAAAAGTCCACATTATTGTTTGTCTTATGTTTTGAGATATAACAAAAGACTGGCTAGTCACCTGCAATTGTTTTTATGATGTTTCATATCTTTGCAACAAAGGCTTAAGGTTTTCTAGAAAATGAAAACATCTTTTGAGATTTTGATAACAAACCTATGAATGTTATTTTTTCCAACAGTTCTTTATAGAAATAGCACATACAAGATTGTTTCTCTCTCTCTCTCTCTCTCTGTGTATATACACATATGGACATATACATATACAATATATAGTATATGCATTATATTTTGCTATTGCTTACAAAGATTACTGACCTTTTAGTTTGTACTAGATCCCAGTCTTAGAAAGAAGTCTGGTTCAGGGTGTCCTAACTTCAAAGGAATAAGGTTTTAGAACTATGGAAGAATATACCTAAAAACTCGAAATACCTAAAAGTTTTTGAAAAAGACTGGAACTGGTTCCCAGGGTAATAAAGTTGTTGGTGGGGAGAGATGAACACATATAAAGAGCCACGAGCCCCATATTATGTAGAACTAATCTGTGCATAACATGATTTTTCCCTAACCAGCTGACTTGAATTCTGAAAAATTAGTTTTTTACTTCCCTCGCCTGAGAAGACAGCAACAGAAAAGGCTGAGATGATGAAAGGATTTATAGGGTCTGTGGTTAAAGGCTGGGACCATGTTTGTTGGAAGGAAACATAGGCTGTCTTAAAGGACAGAGAGGGTAGAAAAGGGTGGAACAAGCTGGTAGTTGGGAGAAGGAGACCACTAGGCTGGGGAAGGGCCCCTAGGAGGGCCTTGAGAGGGATGTAGGGGGCAACGAGACTAGAGAGTGACAAAGGAGTCAACTTTCCTGAGGGGGTTTGTGTGTGTGTGTGATGACTCACAGTGGGTGAGAGGGACATGTGTGCTTAATCAGGTTTGCATTATGAATGCTTTCATAAGATTGCAGTGTGGCCTGCTTCTCTCCTTTGTTGGGCTGTCTAGTGTTAAAAACATTTCAATTAGCTACAACATTTAAATGCTGGGAGATATCACACAAAAGTTCTGAATTTGTTTTCTTTCATAATTTGGGAGATTCTGCATTCTTGGATGGGACAGTTGGATAGAATTGAGTAGCACCTTGCCCCTTTATGAGATCATACTCTCAATGACCATATCCCCCTCCACCCAACCCAATCCTACTCCTTATGTTATGACACCTAGTTCCTGTGGGCCCTGAGTGGTCTTCTGCTTGACTCCTGTACACATGGGACTTTGCTATGCTTTGTTCTGCTCTATACCTGGTACCTGCCAGATAGTAGATGATCAGTAACAATTTATTGAATGCATGGGATGAATGAAAGTTAAGACCTTGTGCAATGTACCAGTAGGTCTGCCCTTCATGGGAGATTGTGAAATGATATAGGGTGAGGCTTGTCTTGTTCATCTTTGGATCTTCAGTGTTGACATAGCACAGTAAATACTTAGTAAACAGTGGTTCAGTATTGTGAGATTAGGCAACTGCTCTCCTTATATTGGAAGGAATCACACAACTGGGAGATGGAAGTAAGTGAATCTGCTAAGCCAACGGCCACAATAAGTCAGCAGGAGCTATAGCCAAGGCACCAAAGGGCGCAGACTCCCAATGTGGAGCAAGTTCATCAGCACATGCTAACCTGGTTAGACCTTTGGGGCTCTGGCTGCCAGAGAAAGGCTTCCGGAAGCCCTGTCCTTTGCCCTCCTCGGTTGTCCTTCCTACCTTTGGTCTCATTACCTTGGTCCTACTTATCTTACCTCTGGACCCCTTTCATTTTCCCTTCAAATTAGGATTCCCTCTTACCCTTTATATGCTCCTCTTCCAGGTCTGATTCTTCATTTTTTTTCATTCTCGTATGTAGCCATCCCCAAATTAATGATGCTCAATTTTGTGGTTTTCTGTCACACACCTAGCTAGGATTTAAGGCAGAGAAGGGTTAATCATGGTGGGAAGTAGAAAAATAACTGGATCAGAATTCCTTTTGTGCTCTTTTCACAATTCCTGAGCAAAATCAGTCACCCCTAAAACTCTATAGAGAAGTGACCAGGAACACAGGCCCAGGCACCAGATTTCTCATGTTTGTGTGGCAACCCTGCTTCTTATCAGCTCTGTGACCTGGA
The DNA here is from genome assembly GCA_019455555.1 of Galemys pyrenaicus. Classification (NCBI taxonomy): domain Eukaryota; kingdom Metazoa; phylum Chordata; class Mammalia; order Eulipotyphla; family Talpidae; genus Galemys; species Galemys pyrenaicus. The sequence continues at coordinate 10,030,034 of JAGFMF010011796.1, forward strand.
TATAGGCTATTTAGTCTCTCTGACTCCAGGATCCTCATTTGTAAAATGAAGATAATAAGAGCGTCTACCATTAGTGTTGTGCAATTTGAATGAGTCACTAAGTACATGTGCAATGCTTTGAACATTCCTGTCACCTAGCCAAAGCTCAATAAATGTCAGCTATTACTGTCTTAGTCACATAGTCACCCTCATTCTCAAATCTTTTGAGTGGCTGAGGTACACAAATCTTTCTTTCTTAAATATTCTTAGAATTTGGAGGCATGATAAAACATCTTCGTTGAACATAAAGTATTAGACTGGATTGAATAATAAGGAAAGATAGATATGCATTTATAATATTCATGTTCAAAGGGTTGTACAAGAAATAGTGGTACTAGGCCATGGTCTTACAGAAGTCTTTCCAGTGATGTTTCAAATTCAGGTTCAGTCCCTTATTTGCAACCCTGAAATCTAAAAGGCTCCAAAACTTAGAGATTGTTTTCTCCATCATCTTTGGCAGCAATATTTGACCTGCACTTGAGACCAAACATGACCTGAGCTGACAAAAGGCTATTTTCAGTCTTAATCCCACTTAGTGTAAAGATATCAACACATTTGATTTGGGATACCACTCCAAATGCTACCCTGGGTGTTGCGTGTTCCATGAACATATGCAATAAATTATCTTTCTAATACTGAAAAATTCTGACACCAAAGGTTTTGGGCCTAGGTAAGGGCACTCTGCTCTCATTTTGATGAGAGACACCACTTCTATTTTCTTTTTACTCACCATCCCTCCTTCAGCCCAAAATAGTGTGCTGGATCACTGTTCACTTAATCACAAGTTACTGAAAGGTTACTGTGTGCCAGATGCCATTCTAGGCTTCCAGATACAGGGAAGAACAATGTGGTCCTGGTTTTCTGGGGTTTTATATACTACCTGGAGAAAATGCTCTGTGAATTAATAAGAGCATCTCAATGTTATGGAAATGATACAGCACAAGGATAGGCAGTTACTCTGTGTGGCATGAATATGAACACGAGAGTGCACGTGTGTGTGAAGTCACCTTAAACATTCTGTTCAAGGAAGACCTCTCTTATGGGGGATCTTTGGACAGAAACCTCAAAGAACAGCACAAAAGAGTCATGCAAGAAATTGGACAGGGTGTTTCAAGAAGAGCAATGGCTACTGTAAAATTGTCCAGACTAGAACAAGCTTGACAGTTTCCAAAGCAGCATCATGTGAATTACTTTTTAAGGAAGGTGTCTGGAAGTTGACATGACATCACTCTTAATACCTTATTGGTCAGAACTTAGTCACATGGCTAAGGAAGGATGAGAAATGTAGCCTTTATTTTAGAAAGTTATGTGAAGTAAAGTTCAGGAGTTTTACTGCTGTAGAAGAGAAAGGGGTTTATATGTATGTATGCATGTGTACACACACACGTGTCTCATTATTGAGATAACATTGGTTACCATGCTGTATAGGTTCTAAGATTACATTTTCTTTTTTTAAAAGATTTATTTATTTATGCATACAAGAGCTGGGGTAGAGGCCAGTGTTCTGGGAGGTGAAAGGATTCACCAGAGACAGAGTGGGGAACAGAATAGGAAGATGTACTGAAATACACTGCTGAGGGGAGCAGCAGGCGAGACAGGAGAGGTCTGCTGTGCCATGTGGGTCCCCTTCCTGTCTGGGGATCGAACTCACGCTGCTGTGCCACAGATGCTTCACAGTGCAGCGCTCAGCCCGCTGTGCCACCAGGGAGGCCCTAAGATTACATTTTCTGACAACACCTGCCACCAGTGTCCATTCACAACTCACCATCAATCAATGGGCCCTGTCTACTCATTCCTTTCCCCTACCTTCCCTACCATCATTCTATAGTCAGAGTCCGAAGTTTTGTTTTGCTTTCCTATATTCCACAAATTAGTGAAATCATATAGTTCTTGTCTTTCTCTTTCTGACCTATTTCACTTAATGTAAGTTCCATCCATGTTGTTGCAAATGGCAAGATGTCCTTTTTTAAACGCCTGACTAGTATTCTGTTGTGTGTATATACATCTTCTTGATCCATTCCTAGAGAGGGCTGATATCGAGGCCCCCTTATCAATCTCTCTGGCATATAATTTTGTTACATTAAAGCTGGAAGTGAGTTAGAGATCTGCTAGGTCTACCCCTACTGTGGGACGTGTAGCTCAAATCCTGTTTCTTCAGGTGCTATGAATGACCTCCACAGAGGGACACGAAGCCCCCAGAGTCACACAGGAAGTCGCTGGCTTCTCTGAGGATAATGCACTGCATAAGTCAGGCTCTTCCTCCAATCACTTGTCAGTTCCCAGCCCTCTGATTGCCTCACACGACAAACAGCAACCAGTAGAATGGGGTGGAATGGGTGGATTTGAATGTTCTTTTTTAAATGTCAACCTCAAAAGCCCATGAAGCATGACTCTAAAAGGTTACTATTGAGGAAGTTCATTTATTAGTTCCCCAAGTGTGGATCTTTGAGGTCAGAGTCAGCAAGGACTAGGTAGAGACCAGGGATGGGCCTTTTATAGGTGGAGCCTTCCAGAGCCCAGAATCAGTTTTCATTTTCCCCCTTTCCTTTCTTATTTTTAAAAATATTCATGCCCCGATGAGCTACAAATTCCCCAGAGCAGAATGGAGATGACCCTTCAGATCACGGGGCTCTGTTGATGGGAATTGCTTTTACCTTCTGGAAAGAGAATAGGCCACAAAGGATCAATCTTTTCTCTGTTGTATCTCTTTCAAGTTGAACTGCATCGGACAATGAGTGGATTAAAAAAAATCCTGTGGCCTGGTGTGCCTCAGATGCATTTGCCAATTTTAACATCATTCTCCAAGTTATATAAAACTGGAGAATAAATGCCGGACCTTCTATATGGTGAGCAGTTTACTTCCCAGGCAGGGACCACATTTGTAACAAATCTCCTCAGAGATACATTTTGTAAGTGAAGTGAAGAAATCATTAGCGAAGCAATATTTGAAGAAGCAGACTGGCCCAGTTCTGAAAGCGACTCTATTTTAACCTTTAAAAGATATCATTTTACTTACCAGGCTGCTTATTACAATTACACAGTGTTTTCCTTGGCCCCTGGCTCCATTAAACATATGTTTTATAGCAAGTTCTCAATTACATTATCCTGACAGGCGGGCTCATAAGGGCATGTTATAAAGTAGAGAGACTGCAAAGCGGTAAACTGGCCCTCATTAAGTTTATAGTTTTATTACCTTGTTTAGGGCACTTTTTCTTCCCTTCCTCTCACCGGCTTTCTTTTGTGACATTTAATTTATAAGAAGCAAGGGGACAGCCTTGTTCTCATGGCCGGTGAACTTGCCTGGGAGAGGCGTTTAGGGGTGTGTATTTACCTCTGCTGTGCCACTCCCTTTAATTGTTTTTCCTCCCAAAAGGTCTTAGGTGCGCTGGTGCCCTTTTGGTATTAAGCTGTCAATGGACTGTGCATTTGGTCTAGGACTGACTGCTCTTAGAGGGAGATGATATTGTCACAGGCTTGAAAGAGGACTTAGAGCAGCTGACAGACATTTGTTGAGAAGTGCCGTTGTGTTCTCCTGGCTGTGGGCCATCAGCTGAGTGTGTGACAGTCCCTTATAGCACCCATGTAAGCCCCTGGGATGGGTGTGACAGGGTCCTCTCACCCCAGCACTCAGGTTGACTGAATTGTTTCGTTTACAGAGCATTGCACATGCGTAAATACATTTACAGCTCCATCCCCCACCAGGGAATTAAATCAACTTGAATTTAAGTAAAACGTGTTATCGCCATTGGAAGAGGAAGAAGCATTGCACAAACGTCATCTGGCCACTGGTAATTATAGGTACGCAAGAAATGGCTGGGTTGTGTCTGAGTCCAGACAGAATCTGTGGATGTTGATTATGAAGAGCTATTATGTATTGATAGGTTAGGATTTATTACTGAAAGTATAAACCAATTGCTCTGGATTGGATGGTAGTCGGACACTAGGGAATTGGTCTTGTTGCTGTTAGACCAGGGTAATCTATCAGGAGGAGGGGAGTGTTTTCTATCAATTAAGGAACAAGCAATTCTACTGATTTGTTATTGGCAGACTAATAGAGGTAATGGGTTTTCCTAGACAGTCCAGGTACTGTACAGCCGAGTTGGGGAAAATTGTGACATTAGACAAATAGAAGAGCAGTTCATTAAACCCGGATGAGGCTGTGATGGGTTGAGATAGCTGGCAGACCCGCAGCGCTGGCAGGTCGTGTTTGTGGGCATCCCAGGCAGTGAGCGGTGGCAGGGCTGACAAGATGTGGCTGCCTTTCCACTGACATGCATGGCGAACTGGCACCATGGGACACTCACAGGAACCCCTTGGTGTGAAAGCATCTCCGCGGTAAGTATCACTAAACTAATGCCACAACAATGCTGCTTTAAAATTACCTCCAAATCAGTGAGGAACCACCAGCATTCATCTTCCTTGCGGAAGGCTCTGTGGGTCACCTGGGATTGGGCTGACCTTGGCTCAGGGCAGGTCAGATGTGATTCTCCTATGTGTGTGTCGCCCCAGTGACCAGGTTGCTAGGACAGCAGCAGCGTAGATCTGAAGCAAACTCTGTAAGCTCGTTTCAATCTCTGCTAGAGTCAGGGCCACCCACAGGGAGTTACGTGCTCAAACCAAAGATCCAGCAGGCAAGAGCCCAGAGCCCTCAGCCAGGTGTGAGTGCAGTTTTAGAGCGGGGTGAAGAAATACTACCAACAGTCTGATCCTCCATAGACTGCCTGTCTGTGCTCAGGCTAAGTTCGGCCCCCCAACCTCAAGCTTCTTCACCCCCATCATGGACAGTGAAACTGTTGGTGCCCTTGTGCCCAGACGCCGAGCTGGTCCTTTTGTCTTATCCTCCTCAGGTGGCTGGAGAGTTGATATATAGTGCAGTAGATAAGCCAACTGACATGGCCTGTAAGTTGAGCCCAATTTTGTAGTGGAAACTTTGTGCTACTGCCACCTCTGACTATACAAGGGACCCAGTAGGTCTCGTTGCTCTTCCAGTTATGTCTCCTACCTGTTTCACAAAAACAAAGACAAGCCCAAGGTCATGATGTGGTTGCAACATGTCAGAAGTGGTGCAGAGAGGCCCAAGGGTGAGCACAGCACAACCACGCTCAGGGGGGACATTGACTGATGTATGGGGGAGGGGATCTACAGTCCACAAACCTCAGGCTTTGGGTATAGATGGGTGCTGCTCCAGCGCTAATGATTTCCCAAATATCAGGTCCATGAGTGTTGTCATACCCACTGCCATATTCCTTGTACTATAACTAGATGCCAGTGCCTCATGGGCCCTAATATGTAATTGAATGGACGAATGGATAGATGAATGCTGGTAAAAGCAGAGTTCTACCGGTGGGATGAGTATGCGCTAATAATGGCCAGGCTTAGGATGTAAATAGAAAGCTTATGCTGCTTACAGGATGGGAAAGCTGACCTTGCAAGGTGGGGAGAAAAGAGGAGGAGGCCATGGAAACTCTTTGTTTGGCCATTCAGTAGCAAGTGTCTGCAGTTCCCCAACACTTCCCCCCAATCCTTCTGTAAATCCTGTAGCAAGTGGTAGGCCAGGTCACAAAAATAAAGCTTAAAACAATTTACAGAGAAAAAAAGGCAAAAGAAGGGGCATCTTGATTCTTGCAGACTAAGCAGAAATCATGGCCTGTTTGTAGGGGCTAGTAACATACAGATTTAGGGTTAGCCTGCCTAGAGTGAACAACCAGGTCGGGAGGTAATGTAGCAATCACCCCCAAACAGAAAGTGTGGCCACCCTGTAAACTCTAGGGCACAGATGTGATTTTTTAATGCAGCAATTTCCAAGCTTCACCCAGAACTGGGCACACAGTAAGGCCTTCCTAGAGAATGAAAGAATTCAATGGCCAATGCTATAACCTCTGGAGGGCTCTGGGAGATTGGAACAAGGGCAACTGGAGAAAAAGCAGCTGAAGCCAGCATTGGCTACCTGGCCTCAGGCAATGACATTTCTCTAGTTAGGATGTAATTTCCTGGCTTCCACTCAGTAAATAGCACAGGCTGTTGGGCACCGAGATTTTAAACACAGACGACAGTTTCTAACAACCACACACGTGTAACCCATGTTACTTGAATAAGCCGCTGGTATAATTATACTGTTTTCTGCCTCGTCCACTGATTTTCTCATTCTCTACCCTGGGAGACTTCCGTCCATCCTGGATTCTAATTCCTGAGACTATGTCCCCCTCACCTCTCTCTGAAGCTTTGAGCTTTTCTGCTTGGCCACCCCCAGACTCCCTGTCATCAATGTTTCCAAATCAACCTCGTTTCCCCAAGCCATCCTCCTCCTTCCAGACCCTCTCTCTTAATTAATTGAACCAATCCCCTGAGATACCTACTCCCTTATCCCATCCCAGGCCTAATTAACCACATCCTGTCAATTTTTTGTCTTAAATATTTTCTGAATGCATTTCCTCTTCTCCAGCCCAGCTGCCCTGGCTCCGGCCCTTGTCTTCTTTGGCTGGTGCCATCAAGCTAGCATTCCACCTGGTCCCTGCCTCTGGTCTTACCCTCTTCCTGTTGCCAGAGGGAGTCTATTTAAAATGCAAATCTGGTCACGTGAGTCCCCAGTCTCCACTCACCTCCGGGTGTGTGTAAGCTGTTTAGAGCACATGAGGTCTTTCCTGCCCTGCCCACCTTCCTGCATCAGCCCCTAGAACACTGAACACTCCCAGGGCGCTTGGATGGTTCAGGTTTTATCTGCACATTCTTGCTGTTTCAAGTCCCTTGGCCTATTCTTCAGCCGCATTGTCCTCTTGTCAGCTGCTTTTTTGGTCTGGGTATCTTCAATTAATCTCACAACTTGAGTTCCAGTATCATCTCCTATGGGTGGGGCAAAGTGTCCTCCCTCTTTTGGGCCCCAGAGCTCCTCCTGCTGCGCCTCAGCAGTTTTAAGTCAGCCTCTTTGCCCTCTGCCGGCCTCATCAGGCTCACGCCAGGCTGTGTATGGACAGGTGTCTTTTTACTCCTCTTCTTATCCCTGGCACCCAGCATAGTGCCTGATGCTTAGAAGATGCCCAGTAAATATTTGTGGGTCTCACCAGCCCTGACGGTGCACTTTCCTTCTCTTCCTTAGCTCTGATTTTAACCAGCCTTCAACAATGAGAAATCAGTTTGAGGTGGAGGCTTTTTTTTGGGAGCCTAAAATTGGTACATTTGTCATTGTACACTTAACCAAAAAAGAAAAAAAAAAAATCAACTTTGATGTTTTTGGAGGCTGTGTTTGAAGTTGAAAGGTTGACGTATGCATCATGATACAAAGTGGTGGTCTTTTCAAATGATTTTGCTTCAACCTTCCCAATAAAACAAATGAGCTGTGTTCATGGGATTTCGACGTGCTGGTTTCTCTTTGACACTAAAATGAAATGAATGTGCACAGGCACAAAAACAGTATGTATCTTCAATTGGATAAAAGCTCACCTTTATCTCCCTCTGACCCTTTTATTTTCACAATATAAAGAAATATTAAAAATGGTAGGGGCTGGTGAATTTTTAGAAAAGCTATCAGTTCCCACTCACTTTCCATCCCTTTGCCCTAGTATAACCTTGACCTTTTCTTCCTCTCACCTCTGCAGACACTTCCCAGAATTGGCTTCCTTCTGCTCTCTGAAGCCACAATAGATATCTACACAATGGAAAGCCCTGTGCTACAAGATCTTTTCTTGGAATCCAGCCCCCAGGGTTTCCTCTAATCATTGAGCGATGTCTCTGTGAGGAAAGCTGCCACCAGAACTGGTCTCCTGGGGCTCTGGTCACCCCCACCCCCAGTCCATAGGCGGGTGGTGCTTTGAGCAGAGGTACGTCCAGGTTCTCAGTGAGGAAGGTGGGCCTGGGGTGGTGGGTGTGGTGGTGTGGAAAGAAGCACAAAGCAAAAGCCTCAGATATCCTCTCTGCTGCATTTCTGCTCCACTGTTTCATCCCAGGATCACAGTCTATCAGCATCATGGCCACCTACTACCTAAACACTGTTGAAAAGGTACCGCTTTTGGAGAAGGAGCTCCAGGGAAACCATTCAGCCCTTGCTTCCTTCTAGATTCACTAAGGGACTGGGAGATGGGACTTTGGGTCTGCATTTTTGTGAGTGTATGTAAGTTTATGTGAAAGTATGTGTGAGGTTGTGAGAATGTGTGTGTGTGTGAATGTGTTTGCAAGTATCTGTGTGGACTTGTATTTTGGTAATGTTTTAATTAAAAATTTTTATGAGGTAACACTATACAATTATATATTGGTTCAGGTATATATCATTTGACCTCTGTAGGATGTTATGAGCTTCACTGAAGGTCAAGCTTCCATTCGCCATCATAAAACTGACTCCTTTACCTTTTTTACTGCCCTCCTATCCGCTTCCCCTCTGGTAACAACCATTCTATTGGCGTTTGTTTTTGTTTCCTTTTTAAATCATCTATATATGCGTGAAATCATACAGTTTAAATCTTTGTCGACTTTCTTCACTTAGCACAATCCCCTCAAGGTCCATCCATGTTGTCACAAATGGCAAGATTTCATGTTTTTTTGTTGTTGTTTAAATAACTGAGAAGTATTCTCTTGTGGATATGTTTTATATCTGTTGGAGATGCCTTCCCTGGGGCCCGCTTTTCTTAAACTATTTTGTGTCTGTCATTTCTTTATTTCTTGTTTCACTCAGTGCCTCTTCTCAACCCCGTTCACTGTAGCTGGACTCTGGCACATATCTTCTTTATCCATTTATCCAACAATGCACTAAATGTGTTTATGTGAATATATGTGTGAGTGCATGCAAGTGTATTTTATGTCTGTGCATTTATTGTGTTGTAGTAGAAAATATCTGAAGTTATGTTGAGACAAAGCCTCAATGTAGACTGAAAGTTCCAGAGAGTATCAAGGCCACGCACCTGACTCACACCTAGGTATCCACTTAGGAATCTCCTGCAGCTGTACTCCCTGCTTGCTTTCATATGTAAATAAATACTGTGTTACCTAATTTCTCAGGGCTCAGATTTTGGAGAAAGATCTCCTCTGGACTTGCTGGCATAAATATCTTCCATCCTCGTCTCTGAGTGCTGCCTGGTTCCCTACAGAATTTTGCCATAAGAGTGTGAGTGCTGTAGTGTATAAGTGTGAATGTCTGTGTGAGTGTGAGTATATGTCTCTGTGTGCAGACAACAGTGTCTTGAGAAGGGAAGTGCCTCCCTTTACCTCCAGTTATTTTCCTCACAGTGTTCTATAGTGGCTATACCACATGCCTTCAACTCTGTGGTGATCTTCATCATGATCCTTTATGCTTCTTCCCCTTCCAATTGTGTTTGCTCTTTCCAATCACTGTAGAGATGTCTAGAGCTGTCTCTGCATTTGTCATAACACTAATTACAGGGACCAGGAAGAAAGGATCCTGGAAAGCCACCTTAAAGAGTGAGAAGGCTTACAATGGAGGGTAAGATGTTGACTGTGAGAAAGTCTCTGGGTGAGAGAAGTGGTAATTGTCATTTTCATAGATTTCTTATAGTCGTAGGCCTGAGAAGAGAGGGAGGCTTTGAAGGCAGTAGAGAAAGATACACCTTCTAAACAGGTAGAAGTTGTGTTTACAAACAAAATTCCATAACAACATCTCCCCTTCTATATTCTTTTGCAGTGTGACCCGTTATTATCAGTCCTCCCTTAAATCTGAATGAATCTGTGATCTATCTCCACGAAAAGAATGTGACAAAAGTGACACTTATAACTTTTGAATCTCTTTAAAAGACCTACGCCTTCTGGCATCTACCATTTATGTCATGAGAAGTCAAGTCACATGGAGTGGTGCACATGAAGGAGAATGGGTTGTGTGCTACAGTTCAAACTCAGCTTTCCACCGACCGTATCAGTTGCTGTATGTGATCCAGCCTCATGTTGTTCTAACCCACAACCAATACCACTTGGAGCAGAATAATCACCCTGCTAAACCCAACCAACCCACAAGTTTTTGAGCAATCATAAATTGTTAATGCTCATTGAAGATATAATTTAGGTGAGATGAGAGGGTTGTTATGTAGCAAGAGTAACAAATGTATCATGTGGGGTGTTTGTTATAGGGTAAGCTGTGCTGAGAACTGACTTCTTCACAATTATCAGTCAAAATATGCAGAAGGTACATGATAGCAAAAGGCTCCTTTCATTTATTTTTTTTTTATCTGTTGATTTTTTTTTATTTTTTTTCTTTTATTAAAATATTTTAAAATTTACATATACTTGCCATTAATTGTAATCCCCATGTATTCCCCATCACCATCTCACCAGTGCACCATCACCTCAGTCCCTCATGTTCCCATCCTCCCTCAACCCTCCTCCACCCCTCCAAGGACAGGCTCCTTTCATTTAGATCTTTATGGGGAAACAGTTCAAATTTCAAGCTACACATAATACAAAATAGAGGAAAAGTTAGCTGATTATTTTTGAGTAATGACTGCTTGTCTGTATTAAACATTTTTTTTTACAATGAACATTTGTTATCTCTAACAAGAAAAAATATTAAAATGTTAATAGGACTCTTATTTAGCTTTTCTGTAAATGAAATAACTTTCAGGGAAATTACACCTCATTCTCATTCTAGGATGGCAGGAAAATTTTTTCTGAGCGTTTTTAGCTTTTACTTAATTATTGGAAAGTTCTAATGAGGATTGCATTTGCTTGGTTTCTAATAGTCAAAAATAATCTAAAAAAATTTTTTTTATTCAGAGTGAATAGATATAAATTATACTTTGTTAACTTGAAACATGAAATTCTTCTTTTGAGTCAGCCTTAGTTAAGTGAGATCATAGATTTAGAAAGTTCTGGAGAATATCCCCTATGTGGTAGGGTGCAAGATATAATAAATGTCCTCCTCTTCACTTTTAGTAGATATATTATGTCAACATAGGGATGTGTCTAACCTACTTTTCTAGCCACTGGCAGGTATGTGGAATCCACATGTATGCGTTCTGTTAATAGGATGTTTTCCCACTCTTCATTCTCCTTTTCAGCTCCAGTACCTTAGGAGTCATATGATGATGGGGACACTACCAGGAAGTGACTAATGGGAGCATGTCCATTCAAATGTCTACCTCAGTGATCTGCAGTGGACAGTGACTTTAGCAATAGACAAGATCTTAGTTAGATTTTTGTGAGATGTTTTGTTATAGCTGTTAAGATTCTCTGTGTAATACAGATACAACTATAAAAGGCTACATTTGCAATATAATTTCACAACAGTATCTCACCTATAACACCTCTGATATAGGAAGGGTGGGTGTTAACACCTGATACACAGAAGAAAACTGAGAAACAGAGAGGCAGATCCTTTTTTCAAATAATATTCTCCAGTTGGTAAATGACAGAGCATTGACTTGCTTTCAAGTTTAATTCTTTTCTTTCTTTTCCCTGTTGCCCTTTTTAAACTTATGTCTGATTCCTACATGAATTCATTTTGACCCTTATTTCTGGAGCAAAACATCACAAAGTAGTACTTACCTTCCCTTTTCCGATGTGGAAAGTCAAACTGAAGCAATGCCAAGGAACCCAAAGTCTCAGGGAAAACAAAAACGAAAGCAATTCCTCTTTGTAAAGTCAAGGTAAGCATGGTGATCATTTCCATGTGTTCTCCAAGTAGGGCAAATAATAATGGAATGTTTCTGCCAGCATTTCACACAATGTGGTCTAGTAACAATAATCCTGAGGATTGTTAGTGTAAAAGATTCCCTATCAACTACTTCTGTTCAAGTCTGCATACTCTATCTGTTTTGAAAATTAACATATACAATAGCATGCGAAAACTCTGAGCAGTCCTGCAGTTAAAGTATTCCATAGTGTGCTACTTCTAAATATTTTGTTTTGCATAACATAGTTTAGATATTTACTTGACTGAGTATAGGAAATAGAATTAACAAAATTTTTTTATTAGATTTATTTAATTGTATTGACATCATTTGTAGTCCCCAGGGAGTTCCCGCCACCATTTCACCTGTGCACCATCACCTCAGTCCCTTGTGCTCTTTATGCCCTCCTCCCCAGTCTTTGCCTCCCTTCCCTTCACCCCCCCCACATGACCCCTTTGGTTGATCTTTGACCTTTTGATCGTGTTGAAATTTTTGTTTGTTTGTTTGTTTTTGGTTATAATTGCGCATTTCCTTGAGCTTTCTCCTTTTTTTCTCTTCTTTTTTATTTTTTGTTGTGGTTGTTGTTCTTTCATATTCCTCCTAAAAGTGAAGCCATCCAATATTTTTCTCTTGCCTTCTGACTTGTTTCACTGAGTATAATTCCTTCTAGCTCCATCCATGTTTCTATAAATGTCCCTAGTTTATCATTTTTGATTGCTGAATAGTGTGGAATTAACAAAATTTTGCAGGTATATTTTGTTTTATGACTGCCATTCTCTTTATTTTTCTCAATGACTCTAACCAAATATTTATGCTCTCCTTTCTTCCTCTCTTCCTTTTCTTTTTTCTCTCTCTCTCCCCCTTTTTTCTTCATCTCCTCTTCCTCTTTCTTCATCTTCTAAAATTATTAGCTCATGTCTTTGTCCATTTAGTGGCTATAACAAAGTGCTATGGAGTAGGTGGCCTATGAACAAAAGGAGTTAACTTCTCACAGTTCTGGGTGCTGGACATTGCCTCTTCCAGGCAGCAGAATTCTCAATGAATCCTTGTATGAAGGAAAGGGCTAGGTAACTTTGTATGTTTTCTTTTATAAAAGCATTACTTTTATTAATAAGGTTGACCTTTTTATGATATAATCACCCCCCTACTGCTCTACCTCTTAATATCATCTCAGTGTACATTAGGAGCAACACATGAATTTGTGGGGAGGCACATTCAGACTATAGAAATGCTCTGCTCCAGGTGATCAGAGAATGCTACAGAAAAAAAAAACACCTGAACTTTAGTGATCATTTGACAAAAGGTATCCCATTATTCGTGAACACAATGTGGATAAATATAGATGGATCATGGTGACTGGGGGAGGTCGGGTTCCTTGATTCAATAATTTTAATGAGCACAATAACAGTAAGTTGATTGTTTTTGTGAATGATATAAAGATGGAGAGAGAAATATATTGGATGGCAGGACCAGGATTCTTCAAAATCTCAGACAAGAATGAATTTAACAAGACATCATTTAACAGGGATAAATTTAGAGTTATGCTCTTAAATCTAGAAATTAAACTATATAACTATAGTATCAGATGACATGCCTGAGCAGAACCGAAGAAAAAGAAATCCTGGAGTTTCTAATTTGATTGTATAGTCAATGTATAATCTTGTGGCTTCCATTTAAAAATGGCAAAGTAAAACATTTTAACCCTCAAAACCCACTCAAAACTTAAAAGAAAAATAAAGAGAAAATACATCTCTTTATTCAATGAAACCAAAGAAAAATTACACAACCCAAGCCACAAAGCAAGAAACACACATGGCAAATACTGTGGCTTCCAGTCGAGATGTGGAAAAGTGCAAATATGGAAACTTGGATTATTTGTAATTTAGGATCTAAGATTAATGTGCCACAAATCTGACAAATGTGAACAGGATTTCTCTGGGGCAAAGACAGGTCAAAGGAGAGGTTGAAAATCCCCTTGAAAGAATTCATTCCACCCTCTGACTGGTGGGAAAGGTAGATTTGAAGGTGAAAGCTTGCTGACATGTGATCTCTGCTGTCTATCATGATGCACTTTGTTGGGAGACTGTTGGAGGTGAAAGATACAGGGAGAAAGTAAGAGGGAAAACAAGTAATTGTTAAAGTAGAATCCAGAGAGTTTATCACATAATGATTTTACTTTGAATCACACTAATCACTTGAAACCTAAAACAGTGAGGAGGAATGGTCCCAGGACTTCAGAAAGCTTACGATCATTTTGTTGAAGGCAACTTCCTTTATTGGAGTTATATAGACATGCTCTGGCAGGGCTTTGTGGTGACAGAGTAGTTCCCATTCCTTGACTTAGGACTTGGGCATGCGAACTTGCAATAGACTACATGATGTTAGTTAAGTGAGTTTCTGAACTCCCCAGTTTATTCCTCTGTCTTCCATCAAACCACTCCTATGACATGGAAGTAGTGATACCTTTTAAACAAAGGCAGTAAAATATGATATATGTGAAAATCTGCAAAAATAAATGAAGAAAGGGACATAGAAGATGAATCATATATATCTCCATGAGGATTTTTTCACAGAAAAGAAATTTTTAGACAGTCTAATATTTCAAAGAAATAATACACAATATAAACTCTTTAAAAATAAGTTCAGAGAAGTGATACAGGATTAAAAGAGATCTTGAACCTTGTCAGTGAAAGGAAATTAATGAAAATTAGTGAACGACAAAAAAACCAGAAAAACTTTAAGACCTGAAAAGTCTCATAACATAAAAATTAGAATGAAATTGACCCAAAAGTAGAATAACTGTATGTGCAGGCTTGGAAAAAAGAACTACAAGGAAACTAAATATGAAATCAATTACAAATAAAATTATAAATGGAATATATACATAATTGATAATCTGGGAGAAAAAAACTGATACAGAAAACCTATTTAAAGTTGTTATAGAAAAAAATGTTCCCCAACTAAAGAAAGACAAAAACCAATTAATCAAAGAGCATAGTATGTTTTGTAAAAAAAAAATATAAATCGTTTTGTACCAAAAATTATAGTGAATTTACCACAATATAGGGGTAAAGAATCATATGGAAAATAAGACTTAAAAAATAAAAGAGAAATACAAGTGGCATCAAGTAAGGGTTGATAAGAACTAACAGTTTTGCTAAAAGTATGGATAAGCCAATCAATCAAAATTCTGTTGGAAGCTGAAAAAAGAATTCAGTATTTATTTATAAAAATGAATGTGGAAAAACAAGGAAGCATTTGAAAAGAAGAGTGTGAAGAAAAATTGGACAACCAGATATTAAAATATAAAATTGCTGTATTCAAGATGGTGAGATATTGGTACCAAGAGTAGTGGACAGAATGCCTGTACAGAAGAAGGACTGGAATTCTATACTTACTCTGACCTGCCTAGGGAAAGCCTAGTCATCTTTTAAGTTTTAACTCAAAGATCCCTTATTCTATTTTTTTTAAAGATTTATTTATTTATGCATACAAGCACTGGGGTACAGGCCAGAGGTGTGGGGGGTGGTGAGAGGATTCACCACAGAGAGCAGGGAGCAGAACAGGCAGATCAACTGAAGCACACTGCTGAGGGGAGCAGTGGGCACAGCAGGAGAGGTCTGCCACGCCATGTGGGTCCCCCGCCTGGCTGGCGGCACAGATCGAACTCGTTCTGCAGTGGCTGTGGTTTGCTTCATAGTGCGTTGCTTAACCCACTGCGCCACCAGGAAGGCCCCAGATCCCTTATTCTAGAAAGTCATCCTTTCTTTATATTTTCATTGCACCTTGTAAACATTCATCTTTGTTTCATTCCTCTGTCTGGGCTGTACGTTTTCTGTGGGAAGTGCAATATTTGTTTATTTGTATTTTTTTAAGCTCATATCACCAATGACTACATCAGTTTGATTCCTGGCACATAGAAGATACCCTATTACTAATTGAATGAATGAGAGAAGGAGTGGATGGAAGAGAATAATCTTGAATTATTTAGATCTACTTATAAAGTGAGAGTTGAAGTAATGACTTAAAAATTCCAATTTTAGATGAGTTTAGCAGTTATATGATAGTTCCTAAAGAGAAAAAATGATTATTAATGAGTTATTAAGCTTGCTGAATTATCTATTGGGTGCCCAGCACCAAAAAGAATGGTGTTCTTTCCTGCAGGTGCTGGAAGTCCCCAGAATCTTTGCAGCAGGGTTCCAGGTAGAGTTCATCAAAGAGGAGTACGAATACTGGAAGGTAGAAAGGTGGAAGGTGCAGAAGCCACTTTTGTCCTTGTGGCAGGAGCAGGAAGTCTATGGCTTTGGCAGATGACAATCATGAGGTTTTGCCATTGACTTGCAAATGCCTCCTGTAAATCACCCACATTTTTGTAGGCTTCTGATATTTTTGGTGGCACTTACTAACTTCTATAGGCTTTGCAAGCTTCTAATTCCCTGAATTAATTCCCTTCTTGCTCAAAATATCTACAGCAACTTCTTTTTTATACACTGAATTCCAACTGATAGAGTATAGAATTAAATAGGCTACCTGTTTTGGTAATTTTGGTAATTTATGGACTCCAATTTTTATGTGGTGGATATTTAATGGTTTCTTAGCTATCTAATAATTATTTCTCCTTTTTGTAATACTTTGATTTCCTTTGGGGCATAAGCCTTCTTCCAGTGTGCACAGTTTTGTTAGGATGGTAAGTTAAGGGTTCTTCTTCCACTTTGTAAATTAAAGAAGACTTGGGAGTTCCTTCCTCCGAGATTCTTCCTTCCACTACCTGGTATAGACCTCGTGGGTTTTATACCTTGTGACCTAGGCTTAGCAATCAGCAATTAGATTTTTAATTTGTGGACTTTAAACTTTGCAGAGGGTAACTAAATTACAATACAATATTAGAGTGTATTTCTTTTTTTTTTAAAGATTTATTTATTTATGCATACAAGCTGGGGTACAGGCCAGAACTGGGGGGGCAGGGGTGAGGGGATCCACCAGAGACAGAGCGGGGAGCAGAACAGGCAGAATGACTGAAGTACACTGCTGAGGGGAGCAACGGGCACAGCAGGAGAGGTCTGCCACGCCATGTGGGTCCCCTCCCTGGCCAGCAGCAGGGATTGAACTCGTGCTGCAGTGGCTGTGGTCTGCCTCACAGTGCGTTGCTCAACCCACTGCGCCACCAGGGAGGCCCCTAGAATGCATTTCTTTTAGGAACAATGCCCCTGTAAGATTTTCCTTTAAACTTTAAAACTGTTTGATTCCTAATATTTTTAGTTATATTATTCAGTCCTCTTCTAGATCCTGTGTGCTTGTCTTTACATTAAAATAACATCCATTTTTGATTGTTATCCAAACATGGACTATTGCTTGCAATGAAAGAACTCTGATATAGTTATAATCTAGTTATAACATAGAATAGACATATACATCTTTTCTAGAATATTGAATATCATAGAAAAATATATCTTAAAATTATTTTATCAATGGAAGGAATAAAATATTTATATATTCCTAATCATATCCTTCCTTTCTATCCCATGTTTATAACGTAGGTAAAGTGTTAGCCAAGTTAACAATCTAAATTGGATCCAAACCCAGTAATCTAAACTTAATAGACTGTGCTGTCAGTGCTATTAGAAATGGCAAGGGATTTTGCAAAGCACAAGATAATGTATTTTATCTTCACAATTAGTGGTCTCACTATTAGTGAGATCCTGATCCTGATAATTAATGTCTGGTAATGCCATAGGTGAATTATGAAGGACCCATTTATACAGAGGGATAAATGAATAACCCCACTATCATCCCATTAAAAATGCACAGGCTGCAAGAGTATAGGTTAATAAAGTACCCAATAAATAAATTAAGATACTGGCTATAAATTATTGTGTTCTGTCAACATCAAATTTGTTAACCACAGTACAGCAGAGAAGATTTTTAGATTGAATTAGTGCTGTGACTGAATTAGTAGGAAGGAAGAACAACAGTGTAAGGGAACAACATTCCTGAATAGGGGGGTTTACCTCTGTGAGTTAGAACTTACGCAGTTATGAAAAGTGAAGTGAATCAGTCAGGTTGGGCTAGGATATGCTGCTGTAACAAAACCCCAAGTCTCAGAGGCCTGAAATAACAAAAGTAAGGTGTAAGATGTCCTTGTTATCATTACCCTCATTTATGGCTCCAGGACAGTGTGATTTGGAGTATTGCCAGTTTCCATTTGGGAAGGGAAAAGAAGTCTCTGGAAAGTGACTCCATGAGTTAAATGTACATTTATGTCATGTTTGCTGAAAAGTTATTGGGTTGAACTAGTTACTGGCTCCACCCAACACAAGGAAGTCAGGAAGTATAGTCCTACCATGTTCAAAAGTTAGGTCAAAATATTTGATAACTACATTACAAATGATGGCTTAATTTGAAATGATTCAAAACATTTCTGGTTGGTATATAAATGCTTCAGAATGTTAAACCATAGCAACCAGGAGTTTAGCTTCGTAACTGTACTCTCTAGGGAATGAGAAAGCTCTTAAAGATTTCCCTTCCTGTATTTAAATCATCACCTGTGCCCCATTCTTTTCTACTAAAAATATCTTAACTCCTTTCCACACAGAAAAGATGAAGTGCAATAATCTTAGGTGGTGGAACTCAACACCACTGTCTTTTAGGGATGAGAAGTAGTGGAAAAACTGTATAAGAGTCTTATAAATATTGAACAGAAATGCAATAGTAAATAATTTGTCCTGTGTCTTTAGGTTTTAAGATACATGGGTGATTCTTTTCATTTCATTTTGCAACTGAGTATACCTTGATTATTTGAATAACAGTGTTATTTGAAGACTCTGGTTTTATTTTCACCTACTCATCTCTCCTTTCCCCTTCAATTTTGTTTATTTTTACCCCCAGGAAGGAAAGTGTTGACAAACCCTGAGGTGCTCTTCTGGTTAGTAAGCTACAGATGGACTCTAGCAAAAGCCATTTGAAAAGAGCTCTTAGTACCTTTTCTCAAAACTACAGGAATTGAATGTTTTGTGTGGCGATATTACATTTCACTCTGGGTTCTTTGAGTGGGAGAGAGAACATCTTGCTGAAGTTGTCATTAAAGTTCATGAAAGGTGTGGTGCTGCTAGTTAGACACCTAACCCAAATAAGCATTCAGAAATGCTCTGGATTTTAACCTTAAAGTCTGTACACTTAAGAAAAGATATAGAGTATGTTACAGACTGGGTTAATAAACAGAATAATTCATGACTCCCTGAGGGGACTGGGCTTTTTTCCAGGGGGCAAATGAACAGGAACAGAATGCTTCTCAAGCCCTTGAGGAAAGAATGTATTGTGTAGCTAATCCTCATGGGCACAACTACTACTTTATTCAATGGGAAATTGTATTTTTTTATTCAACATCTGTTTTATCACTTTTCTCCCCTTAATCATCTCTTTTTCAACATTGCAGACCATTTAATCATATCCCAAGCATGGAAAAACACTTGCTAGCGATCAATGATTTGTATCCTCTCTGTCTTGATCAGCAGAGGAAAATTAATATAAACTAGTTCATGGAGGTATTAGAACATATTCCAACTGGTTACTGGGCACTTGGAGAGTGCAGATTTATCACTGTGCAGTCAGAATGAGATTTTGATATTTTAAACCCCCCCTCTTTTTTTTTTTTTTTTTTAAGATATACAGGCAAAACTTCATAGATATGCTGAGCTTGCCTTATCCTTTGGAGGAAGGCTGTGAACTGCTATAGGTTAAAGGTCATATTTGTGAGTTACCATAGATTTAATAACTGCTCGATACTAGATACTCTGCCGAAATGCTTTTCTCAATTTATCCATTCATTCCCAATTTACAGATGAGAAAACTGAGGCTTTAAAGCATTTGGTAACTTGCCTAAAGTCATGCCTCTAGTAACTGCTTCTTAGATTCTGGTCACAGCTTACTTCCCTTCTTTCCTCTTGTGTAACCCTGGGACCTCCCAAATACAGGTTTGTGTGTGGACTTAAGTTCCTGAAGCTGGATAGAATAAATAAGTAGAATAAATAATTCAGTCTTTTTGTTCACAAGTCTCTGTTTCAGATTCAGACAGTTGCTGAGAGTGGTGGTGTTGGGTCAGAAGATAGGACAGACACTGGTTTGACTGGATGACTGAGCATCAGGCAGTCATCCTTTCTGGAGGGTTCCTTCAGTGTTTTCATCTGAGTATGGCACTAACTATTCTTATCTAGCTCCTTTGCAGAAGCAAATGAAGGGAAGTTCATGAAAATATTTGAGAAGAACAAATTGCACATACCTAAAAGGCAACATCAGATTTGAAAATGCTGGTTTGCTAAGGTAAAGAGGCAGTAGCTAGAAATTCAGAATGATTCCCTATCATATCAATTTCAAACAAAGAAAGCAACAACAAACCAATAGCCATCAGCAGCTCCTACAGAGGAAAGAAGGTTATTTTGGGGGCTACCTCTTCTGATTCTGATCAGAGTGGACATCACCATCACCATTCTTCACTACCCGGACCATTGTGATCCTTCAAATTTCATCTTCCATTTTAGACTCTCCTTGTGGTACCAACTGTTATCATAGACCCCTTTAGACTCTGTGTATCTTATAAGTACTTTAGGGTATAGCTATATGTAAGTGGTAAAATCAGTCAGCAGTTGTTCCTGTCTTGCTATTTTTGGTGGTGGGATGTGGAATTTTCTGGCATTTTCCAGACTTCCCAAATAATAGTGATGTTTAGCCCTTTGTGTAGTGAATGTGCTTCTCTTCCCCTTAACATGGCATACAAAACCCTCTCTAGTCTGACCCTTTTGCAATCATCTACCATTTTCTACTTCTCGCGATACTGTAGAAACACTGAACCATCTCTTCTCATCAAGATGCTGGTAGCCTCTGTGCCTCTTCCCTGTGTATCCCCTGTATTTCCACAGGCCATGTTCTTCCCTGGACTCACTATAGTTACTCTTCAGGATTGAGTGAGACTTCACTTCTCCCAGGAAGTTTTTCTTGGTCTCCTGCTTCCTCTGTGCCCCCACAGTTCTCTGAGCATTGTTCTCCTGTATCTGTAACCAGGTCACATTGAAATAATCTCTTTATATTCTTTACTTTCTGCTAAGAAGTGTATTACCTCAAAGAGGATAACAATATTTTTCTCATCCTCGATCCTTCACCTCTATCACAGTACATACTAAAAATTTTCATCAAATGAATTGAATTTCTTCATTTAATTTTAAATATTGAAATTAGAAAAAAATTAACAATAATTTTTGGGTGTTTATGTATCCAGTCATTATTAAGATTTTCTGCAAAGCTAGTTGTTTTCTGAAAAAATATTTCCCTTCAAAAGTTCCCCTACCCTTGCCCTATCCAAGACAGGATTGTTGTAAGTCTCATAATTTTGGAATAAATGAAAGAAGAGAATT
Source organism: Galemys pyrenaicus (assembly GCA_019455555.1). Classification (NCBI taxonomy): domain Eukaryota; kingdom Metazoa; phylum Chordata; class Mammalia; order Eulipotyphla; family Talpidae; genus Galemys; species Galemys pyrenaicus. The sequence goes on from JAGFMF010011796.1 coordinate 10,051,080, forward strand.
CTGAAATTATTTAATTAAAAAAATAATGTAGCCATAGAAATCTATCTTGGCTGAGTCAAATTAGATGAACCTTGAAAATGACAAAATGGAGTCTGGTTATGGCTTGACTTTGTCTGTGAGGGCAAGAGGATGACGAACATGAAGGCTCAAGGAAGCCCTGGATCAGCCTGATTTCAATCCCCGGAAGCCCAGTGCTTTCTGTCTGTGACCAGATCAATGGAATCCACAGCAAACTCCTCTGCTGTGTATCCTATTTGCTTCTAAACATGCCGCCATATTCCTCTTCTTATACTTGAGATCATAAATTCTCCTTTAGATTTACTTGGGTTTAAGGCCATATGTAGCTAGGAAAAACAAATTAAAATGATTATTTGGATAAGCAAGGCTGCAGTCTCTTTTCAGCTGGCCTACAACATCAATTGGAATCAAAGTGTTGGGTTGCAAGAAGGGCTGAAATGAAACGGCTAATTGCTTTGACTCCTCACCATAGTCTGTGTCCAGAAAGGCACAGCCTACATTTTCTGCATTAGACGTTCATCCCTCCCTCTTCTTGCTCTTTGATTTTTGCTTCTTGTTCTATGTTCAAGCTGCCTGCCTCCTCCCTTCTCCAAAACCATATTTCACACTTGAATACACTTTCTTCTCTGCTTTTAAAATTTTTGGTAATCAGATGATGATTTTATAGTCCTGATTTATGTTTTAGAAGTTACTTTTCATAAATATCCCAAATGAGATCTATTTGGCCCCTGCTGCAGACCAGATGCTGGTCAGATCTGGCAGAGCAATTGATTTAATCCTGTACATTTTCATAATTGGTAGGAATCAGTTTTCCCTTTTATTCTAACATTACAGATTTGTAACAATATGTGAAACAGGCTTCATGTTTTCCTTCTTCGCTTTCATGTATGGTATGGCCTTAATAAACATTTAGTAGTTTCCTGTATGAGCCTCACATACATCAGGATGCTAGGCTTTCATTTTGTTTTCTGTTTTTAGTAAACGAATTGGCTTAATAGGAGAGATTATTAAAAAAGGGGGGAGGGTATAGAGAAACAAGAATTTATATTTTCCCTTCTTGAGTCTTTTCATTCTTGGTATGCATCTAACTGTCTTTCTTCCCATCTTTGAAATTCTCTTTAAGATTCCATTCTCCTGGGAAGCTCATCATGAGGCTTATTAGGAAGTTTCTAGGTTACTCAGGCAAAACCAATTTGTGCTTAATTTTAAAACAAACAATTTCAACTCTCAAGCCCGCTTTGACTGAACAAACTTGGTAATGTGGGTTTAAGAACCCACAAAAGAGGATGGACTCTTCTTCTGATGAGTTTCACCCTGGGTATTAGGCAGAGCCATAAACTTCAAGAGAGAAAACCCAGATGGATTCTTTGTTCTGCTATGCACTTGCTATGTGAACTTGAATAAACATCTGAATGGCAGTGAGTCTCAGTTTTCTCATCTGTAAAATGAAGCGCCTTGATCTTACCTCTGGGTTATGCTGAAGAGTAAAATAAGACAATTTGGATACATGGACGTGCCTGACATAGTGCTTATTTCATGGGCAACAGAAATAGACATTTCTCCATCTCACCGGTCACACTTGGTGATACTGTTCCCTCCTCGATGGGGACTGTGGACTTTAGCACCTTGTTCATGCATCAGCTAGGTGAAAGGGACCTTGATGCCACTGCTGTTACTAGAGGGTAAAATCTCACTTTGAAATACAGTGTGTGTGCTGGTTTTCTCAAGAATTGCAAGACCTCTGAAGGCTGCTCTGGGAATTGACCTGAAAAGTCACCCTGAAAAATCAGCTTGTAGTGTTAAATAAATACAGATTTTTAGGACTGAAAAGCACTTTAGAGGTGGCTTAGCAAAAGCATTCATTTTCAACTGAGAAAATTCAGGACCGGAGAGGTGAATGACTTGCCCAAGGGAAGTTCTATCCATTAACTAGTTAGAGTACCTAGTTGCAGATAGTAGAATCATCATTAGGTAGTTTAAACAGAAAAAGGATTTCCTACGTAACATTAAGTGGCAGAAGGAACCTCCAGAAGGGTGTGTGATGAGGAGCATTTCCCTAGTGGCACTTGTGGAGGGGGCCAGAATCCCAGCGGATGCCCCCAGGAATGGGCATCCCACTCACAACACAGACCCTCACACTGGCCTTGACCCCAGCCATCCATGTGAGCTGGCTCACTTTGTACTACACTGTGTATGCCATCAGTATGGGCTCCTGTGCAGGCTTCTCTCTTCCTGATCACAGGGTACCTAGCAACCCCAAGCCTAAATCAGGGGCTCCTGGCACAATGGGAGGCTAGAAAAATCAGTTTCTGACTTCTACCTTGGCAAAGTGGGTCTCCTAATGTGGATATTTCCCCAGCTGGAAAGGGTCCTAAATGTCCAAATGTGAATCGAATGTTCACCATGTAAGAACCAGTACTGGGGCCAGGTGGCTGGATGATGCTTCTTTTCCTGTCTGAAATTATTCTTCAGCATGGGGCCAATCCTGGTTTCAATCATGAGACTCATATTTCAGTAAAAATATTAACTGTCAGGGTACTATGGGCCTCTTCCCGGGTATCTGTGGGTATCTGTGAACTTGGGTAGAGAAGTATATTGATCTCAAACAACTTATGTCTGTTTAGAAGATTAAACTGCAAGTAGATATGAAAAATTATCAGTTTCATATGAAATATGCTTGGACTTCATAAGCATTTCTATACACTAGTTTTTCCATAACCCAATCTTTTGGTTTGTATGAGTCAGAGGTAAAATTTAAGTTGCTGGCTTGCCCAAGGTAAAATTTAAGTTACATTGTTTGGAACTCAAGGAGAGGAGGAGTTATAGACTCTGGACTATTAAATCTGATGTTGATCCAAGGTAGATCATTAAATGAACTTAGAGAAAAGGATATGCTTGTTAGAACCTGCACAAATTTGAAAGTGGGAGTTTGGGGAGCACAGACTTACTGGGCATAGTCTTGTGGTCTATGTCACATGTGGAATAGATGTGGCAATTGTCTTTCACTTCAGTTCCTATGATGAGTTACATTTGGGAGCAAATAAGGATAAAGAGAGAGAAGGACATGTAGAGGAAGAGAGATTTACAATTCCTCAGGATTAACACTGACCTGTCATATCCATTATGAACATGACTATTAAAAATTTAAGAAAGGTGAAAGTTCATATGGCCTAAATTCTGTAGTCTAAAGAGAATTTTTGCACATCATCTATCCAGCAAGGGACTAATATCCAAAATCTACAGAGGACGCATACAAATCAATAAATAGCCAAATCAAAAAATGGGCGAAAGAGGTAAATAGATGCTTCTCAAAGAAAACATGCAAATGTCAACAGGCATATGAAAAAAATGTTCATCATCACTTATTACTAGGAAATGCAAATCAAAAGCACAATAAAATACCACCTCACACCTATTAGAATGACCCAAATCAAAAAGACTAGAAACAGCAAGTATTGGTGAGGATGTGGGGGAAATGGAATCCTAAGTCCTGTTGGTGGGACTATAGATTTGTTCAGCCTCCATGGAAAACAGTATTAAGGTTTCTCAAAATATTAAAAATGTATCCACCATATGACACCATATGACATTCCTTCTCATTGCTATCTATCCAAAGGATACAAAGACTCTAATTGGAAGAAACATGCACTCCTATATTCACTGCAGCATATTTACAGTGACCAGGGCATGGAAATAGCCTAAATGCCCAACCACAGATGAAGGAGTTAAGTAGATGTGATATATATGCAGAATGGAATACTACTCAGCCTTTTGGGATGATATGATGGAACTGGAAAGAATTACGCTAGACAAAGTAAGTTAGGAAGAAAAAGACAAACACTGGATGATATAAGTCATGTGGAATATAGAGAAACAAAGCAAAGTGTCAGATAGAAGCAACTGAATAACAAATCCTAGAAATCTGACTGCAGAACTGAGGCTACCAGAGAGGCAGGGTGGGGAGATGATTGGACTAGGAAGAAGACCCCGTGGGGATTTGGTGGTGGTATGGCATGGTTACAGACATTTGTGGAAGTGTAAACCTATACCACTAAAACATAGTGTTATAAATCAGTGTTGCCTCAATAACCATGAAAAAAAAATTTTTAAACTTCTGTTCTATGACCAGATGGGGAATGTCTTCATTCTATAAATTCACTGAATATTTAGTTTATGCTAGCCATAAAAAACTAAACATTTACTGATGTCTTAGTTTGTGTTAGAGACTATGCTAGCTTCTTATTATCTCACTTAACCATTATGATTTTCCCAGGTGAAAATCATTAAATGGTAGAGTTCATAGATCACTGTATACTTTTTTTATAGATCATAAATTACAACAAATTGTTTCTTACAAAGATTAATCATTTGCCCAAGGAAAATTGTAATTCTGTTTCAGTGTCTCTAAAGGTTGTTATTCCTGTTTTCCCCCAGGTCTTTTATGAGTTCCACAAAAGAAATTTGTTTCAATGGGGACCAGAAGATGGGACCATGTTGAAAATGACATTTAATCTGGATCTAACATTACTCTGGAAGAGTAAGAGGTTGCCAAATTTGGGGAGTGGGAGGGTGTAAAGAGGGACAGAACATGAGCAAGTAGAACACATGGTATGAAGTCAGGGTTTTATATTCCAAGCTAAAGAGCAAACCCTCTTCTCCAGGCAATGGAAATAATAAGCAGAAAAATGATGTGATTTTGTGTTTTGTGTTGCTCTTTTACCTAATAGTCAAATGAAATAAAACCAAGAATCATATCTGGATCATGGGTCAGAGACTCCAGACTTCTGATGGGCCACAATGCCTGGCATGCCACTGGTTGGGCATGAATTCTGCTCCATTTTTCCCACGGTGGATACCCACTCCTCAGCTGCCCTCTGCCATTCTTGGATAGCCTATGTGTGTGTAAGTTGGAAGCCATGGGATGAAACAGGACTCAGCACAGTAAGTTGAGACCTTGCTAGTGTCTTACCATAACTATTAGTTAATGCATTTTGCAAACATGGGCATGATGTTTTAAACATCTCCAAGTACTACATTCTTCCTGAGTTTGACATTACTATCTCTAAAAATAACTTGGAATCATTAAAGGGAAGAAAGCAAACTTCACCCGATACCAGCTCCCCGCCAGTACAGCAGTCCCATGAAATGCTGTAGGATGGCTTTGCTCTGTCTGGACCTGGCTTGTCAGTCTGCCCTGAGCTGACATTATGCTCTGCTCATCACTTGTAGGAGCTAGGTCAGCAGCCGTGTCCGCCTTAATGTTCTGGACTGGAAGGATGTGGATGTTCCTTTTAAGGGTGTCAGCTTTTTGCTGACTTCCCAGGGACTGTGTGACAACCTTCCAAAACTCATGTTCATGTGCAACCCAAAGCCTCACTATGCCTTGGTTCTTACTTTTTAGTTTGTAACTTTCTCTCACTCTTCAAAAAGTAGAAGAGATGGATTTAGCACAGTCAGAAACACTTTTCAGTGCCTCAGAAAAAGACTAAGGCTGCACTAGTGAATTTTCAGGCTATAGTCTTTGTCCTCCAAATCATCAATATGACAGTCTCCCCAGGAAATACACTGGCAGTGCATGTACACTGAGCAGTCATAGGTTGAAAGATTCTAAAACTAAGAAGACTAATCATAGCTCTTAAATTGCTTTGACCATTCTGATTCCTTCTATAGTGAGTTTCCTTCATGTGATTAATTGCCTTGGGCAGTATCTGAAAGGGCCCAGAGCCCAAGTCCCCAGTTGGCACACTTCCCTCCCCATGGGACCTGGTGTCTGGGCCTCTGTGCAGCAGGGGCACAAGCCCATTTCCCCTTCTTGCCCTACTCTTGTCAGGAAATTTAGGGACTTGGACATTCTTGTTCCCTAGGGTAGCTCTTGGTTTCTCGCCAAGGGGATTGAAGCACAGAATTCTGAGAACCATGGGTTTCTGTGGAGACTTGAACAATGTGTTCCCAGGAGAGATAGTGGTACCACACTAGTTTGGGTGAAGTATTTCAGTGGAGCCACTTCCCAGAAAATTCCATGCCCAGTGAAGAGTGTTAAGTAGCCTGTGGAGGTAGGAAACTTTGGTCTAGAAGCTGTGTTTGTGTGGGTAGCAGGATTTCTCTTATCTTTTCTGGCTCTTAAATATCTTCATTTATATTGATAATACTTAATGTATGTCTGAAACTTTATATGAAAATTATTTGAAAATAAAATCTTATCTGATCTTTATGGAATTAGGTGGAATGTCTTGTCTTCATTTACTACCTGATGAAATAAAATCTTGAGTTTTGGCCAAAGGTATGTGATCACAAAGTGGCCAAATCAAAAATCTGAAACCAGGTGGCTTGTTTTTTCCATTATTCCATTAATTCATTCAAAAATCACTTAATGAACCCCTGTGCGTATGAGGCACTGAAGACAATACCAAGTGGTTCAGATCTCCTAGTTTAGTCAGGAGACACATTAGACCAACTCTATGAAGTGAAGAAGTGCATTAAGTTGAGTTTTCAAATATTGGACTGGTCAAAAAACTCTATAGGGTATTTGTAAAATCAGAGATACCAGGGCCTTGCCCCAGTCCTACTGAATCATACTCTGTCAAGGTGTCCTGTAGTCTGTATGTACTGTGAATTACCTAGTGATTCTTTGGACCAGATAATTCTGAGGCGCACTGGACTAAATGGGCCCATATACCTCTTCTCTTTGAGCCATGTTTATTGTCCATGATTCACTGAATCATGAAGGAAATTTTACAAATATTGTTGCTACTGTAGAGGCTGGGATATGTGTTGGTACATCTGGAGTTGAGGGTCAAAGTTTATAGCCAATCATTAAAGGAAATAAGTCCATTTAGGGACAGTTGCTGCCTGTGAGATCAAGGGGACCTCTTCTATCCCATATTTCTGCTTGAATGTAGATATTGAAAGGTATCGGCAATACTGTGTTTTCTAAAGTGTGCCTAATTCTTATTCCTCGGTGCGTTGAGAGGTTTCCCAGTATACTGTGTTCCCGACACACAGTGCTTTTTGGAGCTCTCCAAATGCTTTTTTGAGTCCTCCACCTTTATTATATTTGATGAAACTGGTTGCTCCCAGGATGTTTAGTCTGGATCTGTCAATCTTCAACATAGTCGATCCTGAGCACTTCAGTCTGCTTCTCAGTAGGTATCACTGAAGTGGAGAGGTGGCTTTTAGGAAAGGTGGTGTTTGCCTTTCCTTCTTTTAAATCCACTAGGGAAAGGGGAATCCAATATTTCGCTTTAGCATGTTCTGAGGGTAATTTGTAAACCCAGTTCCATTAATAAAATTGCCTATCCCAGTGACTGCTGCTCTCATCTGTTGACATCCGATCTGCAAGCAGCTCCCGGAGGTCATGGGGACTGACCTGCACCTGGCTGAGTGACCAGGTGCTCCTGGAAGGGGTCTTTCTTGCGGCTAACACATCTGCTCTGGAATGTTAATCGCTCTGCACAGGGCTAGACATTAGGATAGCCTGGCCTCAGTCAGATACCTGGATAGCATAGTGGGGCCCTCAGGTTGGAAAAGGAAGCAGGTCAGGAGCTCTGAGACATCCCTGGATTATTGTTGGAGGACCATCTGATTATGGGTATTTCCTCCAAGTCCCCAAGTCTCTGTGGTTCCTTCTTCCTGGCTCTCTGAGAAATGAAGAACATTGTGTACAAGAAGATTCTCTTCGTGTCTGTTCATAGGTTGGCCCAGATGACTTTTCTCCTTTATTCTGTCCATTGATATGAAGTGCATTAGGTTGTAAACTGTATTCTGGTAACGAAATGGTAACTATTGGTTCAAAAGATTTAAATAATCTTTGCTCCCTTAGCTGGCCAAGGATCTGAGTCAGTAGCACCGGTGAGTCCCAGGTAGTCTTACATAGCACAGGTGCTCATGGGTTGCTAAGTGAGTGGTGCAGTGCATGCTTTCCTGTTTACATTAAAAGGTTAGGGTGCTGTAAACCCGAAACTTGTCGAGTCTAAGCAGGTTTATACAGAACGATGTGCAGAGAGCATCAGGTCTCCAGTGACTGGGTCCAGCTACATCTTAGTAAAATGGGATTGCCCAGCTGGAGCTTCATTTGTGGGCTTGTAAGTGAAGGGTGTGTGGCAGATGTTATGATTAAGATTTTATTTCCTGGTAGATGCTACCACAGTGATCACAGCTCCAGTAGGAGAGACTTGTATTTGCTGGCAGAGTTAAATAGTGAGTAGTTCTGAGTTTAATATAAAGATTAAAAACAAAAAGAAACCACTACCACCACCACACAGCTCTCCCAGAGTCATTAAGGAAACTGTCTGTCACATTTCTGAAAAGAGGCCCTTATGTCAGCGTCTTCTTACCTTGTCTCAAGACACCAACCTTTCTTTCCTCTCTCTCTCTCCTCTCCTCCTCCTCCTTCTCTCTTCCATTTTCTCTCTATTTCCCTCTCTCTCTCTCTCCCACTCTCTCTCCCTCTCATTCATTTGTTCATACCGTTTTTTGAGTTTTGGGTTCTGGGGATTCGGTTGTGTACAAAACACAAACATCTTAGCTCTCATGGATAGAGAAAAACATTATTAAAAAAAGGTAATTATGTCAGGTTGTGATTAGCTGTGATGGTAAAGGAGGCAGAGGATGGAAGAAGTATCTTAAAAGATGAGGGAAGGCCTCTCTGAAGAGGTGGGCTTTAAATCTGGGCCTGAGGGAAATAAGGGAATGGATCCCTGAGGGAATGGCTCCTCAGGAAGAAGAAATGACAAGGGAGAGGTGTCCAGCTGGGATTCCCCTGGCCTCTTGAGGGACAGACAGCAGGAGACTGGGTATTCAGCCTGAGCACCTGGTCAAATAGGATGGCATTTATTGAGATGGGGAAGAAGAACAAGATTTCTTTGTGCTTGTTGTCTGCTTTTAGACATGTTAAGTTTGAGATGCCTAATGGACTTCCAAGTATAGATGTCGAGTAGCAAGCTGGAAAAGGAGTCGGTAATTCAGGGGAGAGTTTGAGGTATTGATTTGGAGACTGACAATAACAGATGGATATTTCAAGTCATGGGACTGAGAAATAGTTACCCAGGGAATGAGTGAGGCTAGCGAAGTCTGAGGCTTTTGCCGTGGGTCATGCTGACATTTATACATGGAGGCAAAGAAGAGGAGCCAGTAGAGGGACCTGGGAAGAGCTGTTGATTGTAGAAGGAGAACCAAGAGAGACACAGAACATGTTCAAGGAGGAGGTCTTCCAAATGTGTTGCTGGGGTAAGAGAAACTGAGAAATCCCTATTGAGTCTAGCAACTTGGAAGACATCGGTGACCCTGGCAAAAGCAGTTTTATTGTAAAGGGCAGAAGGGAACTTTTCTGAAGGGGTCTCAGGAGAGCATGAGAGCAAAGTGGAATGAGACATGGAGACAGTGTGGACAGGTCTTTTCAAACATTTTATAGTAAAACAAAAACATATAGTGGATGAGTTCAAGGGAAAGTTTTCTACAACAAAAGTTGAGCACCTACTGCATGCCAGTCACCAGTTCTACCCGCACAGCACCCATGATTCAGAGTGTAAATGCTATGACAGGGGAAGCCCCATGAAGCTGTGTTGGCCACAGGGAGATGCTAACTTGGTCCATTCAAACAGATCAGTGAGGCTCCCAGAGCAGTGATGTCTGAGTCAAACCGAGCTGGATGATTTATCTTCATGAAGGGCATAGTTGTGTCCACATCTGCTTACAGTAACCTGTTAGGGAATTTGGTCACTATTAGGCAGCAGTTAAAGGCTTGCTGATTGGTCAGTGTTACTTTCACTCCATGTTGCTGAAGGCGAAAATCCACCCCCCAAAAACAGCCTTTGCAAGCTCCTGAAGTTCTGCTGTTCTCATTCTACTTTATCCTTTTATACTTGACACTTTTTAATTCAGCAAAGCTGAGTTAGTTGTAGTTCCCCTCTACACACCACTGCTCTAAGTGAGACCTCCATGTCTTTATACCACTGTACTCTCTAGATTACGTACATTTGTTTTGCCTTACATTTTTGTCCTCTTCCATCCACCTGGTGAAAACAATTGGAAACGCTTGTCAAACTTTAGCAACTGACTTGAAGATATTGGCACCTTATTATTTTGATAAATGGATTCTATTTATGGAGCACCCAGAATTGTCAGTTATTTTTCAAGACCATTCCTCTACACTGCCTATTATAAAGACCTTTCTCCAAATTTTTGTTTTGCTAAGGCAGGGGAATAAAAGAGCTCAATTTGCAGGATGCCAAGTCTGGAAACATTCTTTCTTTTCTTTTCCTTTCCTTTCTTCTTCCACTTTTCCCTTCCACTCAGACCACAGGCCATTTGCATAGGGTCCCATGTCTAGACTCCAGTCAGCACCATACCGTTTATTCCCAACATCTCTCTCTCTCACTTACTTACATCAAGTTTCCCTCCCCTTGGTAGTTAGGTCCCTAAGAGTTAATGATCAACCCACCTATTTACAATTAGGCAGACTAGTTATGGCAAATACAGGCCTAAGAAGAGCTTACACTCAGAAACTGAAGGCAGTAGGTAAGAGAAATCAGATAGGAAAACCAAGTCTAAAGAGCAAGAAGCAGGGTTATCTATTAAGAGAGGGCAGAGGTATGGATGCATCAACTATTCTGGAGACACTTTCCCAAACAGTGGGTGGGGTTTTTGAGGTGGCCCATTAATTGTTCCAAGGGTATGTTTAGTGATTGAGAGAAAGGCATCTGAATAACTTCATCTTTGTTAGTCTTTTTTTTAAAAAAATAGTTTATTTATGCATATAAAAACTGAGGCATAGGCCAGAGGTGTGGGAGGGTGAGAGGATTCACCAGAGACAAAGTGGGGAACAGAAAAGAAAGACTGACTGAAATACACTGCTGAGGGGAGCAGCAGGTGAGGCAGGAGAGGTCGGCTGTGCCAATTGGGTTACTTCCCTGGCCAGGGATGGAACTCATGCTGCAGTGGCTGTAGATGCTTCATAGTGTAGTATTGAACCCCTTGCACCACCAGGGAGGCCCCATCTTTGGTAGAGTCTTAATGGCTCATTATGGCTTAATGGTGTTAGCTATTCTAGGTCAGGCTTTGAAAAGAGAGACTAAAGAGGAAAAAGGACTCATGAGGCAGTAGGGTGTTAGCCAGGGTATAAGACTGGCCAGGTAAACCCCTGAAGGGTCTCAAGTTGGATGAGATACATTTGCAGGTAGGTGGATGACGAGAGCAGTAGGATGAGTGTCTCAGCTGGGGTGATGTTCTAACATCACAGAAAGTCATGGCAGGTATTGGAGAGAGAGCCTGGAGTTGTCGTCTGTGCCTGCCCTTAGGAGATGTACATCATGGCTTCCAGGCTTCCTTCACTGTAGTCTAGCTGAGGATGTGAGTGAGTGCATGTATGGGCCAGGATGGGACCTCTGGGAAACTACTAAGTAGGGCTTAGCTCCCTCAATCTTTATATGGTCCCTTGCCTCACAGGGCTATAACCATTCAGTTAAACAAAGTATCCAGTCAAATGATCAAATGTAGAGGTTTACATTAATGTAAAAATAAGCTGTTCCTCTACAGAACTATAAACGCTTGAAGGCAGGAATGTGTCTTGTTCCATATTGTACTCCATTCCCATCATGTGGTGTCTGGCCTAAATGCTTCCTCTGGTGAGGTGGACAGCTGGGTGAATCCAAGGATTGCTGGCTAACTGGGCAGCATGGATCAGAGAATCTTGTATATCTTGGCCAAATGACAACTGATCACACTTCATTTCCTCTCATCACTGATGGTTTCATGGTTTTCCCTCTGAAGCGCCATTTTGGAAATCTGCTCTCTCCCAGAGAATATATTAAGGTAGTTCTGCCTGTGGAAACTACCTCCCTCAAAGACTCATTATTTAAATTGTTGCTCATTATTAGTCGTTCTATTTCCCCTGGCAGCTGTGATGTGCGATGACATTTTCAGGTTTCTCAAAGCACCTTGGGGCTGATCCTGCTAAGTCAGGTTGTTCACATTAATGTGGCGGCAGCAGCGGAAGGTGGTAGGACTTGCTTATCTTAGCAAGTGGGCAGCAGAGACAGGGTCAGACGTTCTCACTGTGGGCTCCATCCCACAAAGCCTTGTTTTCAGCACCGAAAGAAGTAAGGAAGAGGGAACCTGGTTATCGTCTATGATGTGTGAACCCTACCTGACAAGGCTGGACCAGCCTGGGTTCTTTGGGGTTAAAGTACCAGGAATAAGAGGTCACAGGCAAGGTGGGAAGGAGAGAAGCAGAGAAAATCTGTCTGTGGTTTTTCAAAAAAAAAAAAAAAGAGAGAAAAGTTCCTGCTTTTCTTTCCTGTGTGAGAAAAACTATTTAAACTGGCACAAAATATATTTAAGAAGCATATTCTTAGAGTTACTTAGAAAAATACCCTGTATACTCTGGCAGCAGCAAAATGTATCCTTAATAGAATTCATATGGGGCCTCCAATGATCACGATGTTTGGAGAGGAGCCAGATAGTAAGTAATTTAAACATCACAGGAAATTAAATTTTAGAATTCAATTTTGCATAAAGTTTTCTGTAATGAAAATGTCACACATAAATTATGAAGTCTGATTATATTCTTTTTTGACTTTTTAATAAAATAATAGAGGTACTTGACAGTCAAGAACAAATGCATATTTTATGTGAATAGTGCTGCGTTCAACCAACGTCCTCTGGAAATAATGGAACAGATGTTAACACTGCTCTATCAGCTATCAGGTGCTCTGTTAAACAGCTCCAAACACAAGTATTTATTAAAAAATGCTAACGGGGTTGTCTTTTAGGGTTATCTAATTGTAGGTTTAAAATGTAGATGGTTAATGTAATTAATTATACATGTAGAATTATATAGTAGGGTTATAATTTATTATATGTATGCATATATAAATTATATAATATTCTGTTGTAAATTAATTTAATATGGGCACAGGGAATGACTTCTTGAAAATATTAAATAGCTCATAATGTGGTTATAAATCAAAACTAATCTGAATTTCCACTTAATTTTGAATTTTGAGATGGAGGATGCTTTAACTCACTGTAGGAGACTTTGGGGTGCTGATTGTGTTTTAGATTAAATCCACAGCCTGTAATTATTTTTAATAATATTCAACTAAAAAACGCCCCGAATAAAGAGCCTAAGCATTCTTAATTTGTTTAAGGCCAAGCAGCATTTTTCTTCAAAGGGTAAAATATAATGAACGTTTATTTTGAATATTGACCTACTCCATCATAACTCCAGGGCCTTAAGCAGGTCTTTCTTTAGGCTCACAACGAGCCCTTGCTCAACGCCGCATCAGGCCCCTGCTCTCTGTTGGAGGAGGGAGTGTTGCTTCCGGCTGTTCTGTTAAATATAACCCCCTTTGAATCTGGTTATGACTTATCTACAGGCTTTGTGTTGGGGGAGGGGTCTGCACACATTTTCAAATGTAGAAGTGCACAAGAAAGCTATCTTAATTAATCAGAGTCTCACAGACACGTGGTCCAGTCGGCTTGGCCAGGGGCTTGTGTCTTGTTGAAACATAGTTGACTTAAGTCACAGTGAAAGGAGGGTGAAGATGAGGCCTACGGACTCCCCAGGCAGTATCTTTAGAAACGGCCATTTTAAAAAGAACGACAACTAAGGGGACTGTCTTGGCCTGGTTTGCTTGGGTCTGCGTTTAGGCGCTGAAACTCTCAACCCGGGAAGCTGCCTGTATTGAGTGAACTGAGGAAGCTGGTCACCATAACTATGACCCATAAAAGCTCAAAAGCCACACTCTAAAATGATATAAGAACAAAAGCTCCTACAAAGGGGGCATGGAACAGCAGAGATACCTCATCATAGACTGAGCTTCTGCCCCCTGATTGTCATCATGTGCCCGAGGACTGACCTTCACCTTTGTAAGTTCAGTCTGCAGATTTTATAGGTTGGAACTTGGAGGACTGGGCTCTAGAGACAGATGGAGGAAAATACCTTCTTGGAAGCTGAATGAAAGGGAGCTCCTGCTGTTTTGTAGGAGACTTTTTGTGAATAAGCAATGAGTTTTTGTTAAGCTAAATCACAGAGATTTTGGGATTGGGGTGTTGTGGCAACTTGCACCAAAATAGAAATTGTTGTCTTAAAGGGGGGGTGATCCAATTAGAAAACCTAAACTACATGGCATTGCATTAATCATCAGGGAGGATGTGAGGAAATATACTGGAGTCTGGAAATGATGCTCCCGTTATGCTATGGCCAAAGATGTAAGTGAACTGTTGCTTTTAATAACCAGGCAAGCAGATCCCTTCCTGATGAACTTGTAGCACTATGAAAAGAGAATGAAAAACAGGACTTCAGTGCTATGTGATGTTATTAGCTGTGTTTGGCAAGATAGTGTGAAAGAGATGAGCTAAGGAGAAAAGTAGTCAGTTTATAAAGCACAAAAGAAAAGACACAGAGAGAGTTCAAGTTTGGGGGCCTAGGAACTTGGATGACTTGATCATTTTTAGAACCCAAACAATAAAAGATTGTGTTTAAGAAAGATTTTGAGGGGAATATGCCTTTCAGTTGATTAATAAGCCTCAAGGCAAACATGGCTCAAGAGGTGGCCTTCTTTTTCCCGCCAAAGGGCCTAATTTCAGCAGCCACCGTGAAGTTCAGCAGCAAGTGTGGAGGTGAAGAAGCAAAGCAATAAAATAGATCCGAGAACCACATGCTGAAAAGTCCTTGGAGTGTGTCTATTGTCCAATGAGGTGAGAAACAGAGTGTTTTTTTAGGGAACTGCATAGCTAAAGCAACCATAAAACGGGATATGAATATTCAGAACTTAAAATGACTCTGGGCCCTTTAGGAGTCCAATAGTAGGAAGCAAGTAAGAAAGTTGAGGAGCTCCCCAGGAGTCCAAATTCTTCAAAACTCATTTCAGATGTGGCCAAAAATTAAGGGGAAAAAAGAATTTGCTAGAGGATGAAGCTAAGAGCATGGGGAGCAGCAAAAAAGTGGCCCTCCTAGGAGAGCAGAGAGCTTAACAAAGCAGCCATTCGTTCCAGGGTTAGGAGGTGCTCCCAGGGGCTGCCTGGCTGGTTCCAGAGTTGCTGCAGCTCCCTGATGCTATGATCCTCCCCCCACCCTTCTCACACCCCCCCCCCCCCCATTCTTCCCTTCCCAGGTGGAAGTATTTGGACATACCTTAGTGAGAAGTGTGTACACGTCTGCATGTCTGTGGTGAGGGAGCAGATAACTTGTCCCTTTTAGATCAGGGCTTCAGGCAGGAAACACCACACTCAAGTCAATGTGCTGGAAACAACTGGATATCACCCAGAAAGAGGAACTTTGAGTTGGATGTAGTGGTTGAATGGAACTTTGGCTTGTCTCCCTGGTGGAGGAGGTAAGTGCATTTTGCGTGGGAAGAAGGAAACAAAGAAAGATTGGTGATGAGATGGGTGGATTGTGGCAGATCTAGTGAAGGGTGGTCAAATATGTGCTGACTTGTCTCGCCCCGGTTCTCTGCTGTTAGATTGGCGTCTGCGTATTTAGTGGAGTGGCCTTTTCCTGCAGGTCCATGTGCGCTCTTTTGGCATGATTTCTTGTTTATTTGCTTTCTTTTCTGACAGTATTTCCCAGCTTGCCTCCACATTCAAGTACATATCCTGTTTGAATTTACATCACTCCTGTGCACTGTCAATAGATACTAATAGGTTTTTCTGGAGCTAATTTTGCCCACCATTTAGAGACTAAAATTTAGTTTAGGTATGTCCGAACCAGGGCAGGCTTCCCCCCAAGTCTACCTGCCATGGAAACTGAATCTCATTCTTACATCCTAACCATTTTGGGGGGATCAACTAGAAATGCTGCATGCGAAAGTAAGATTTCATTTCTTCCAGCACACTGTCTCTTTGAAGTACTCACCATATTTGTCAGGAGGAAAACTTGGTCTCGGTGAGCTTTGTAGAGAACGTGATTGGCTGTAATTACAAGCTTTCAGTTTTGAACCACTTCTCCAAAGTGTTACCCTAAGGATTTCAGAAATTCTATTTCTTGGCTTAGAAAGAAGATGACTCATTCAAGCAGAATCTTTCCTTGAGTAAAAAGTCATGAGAGACACTGTTGCTGATGTGGTGGCCAAGAGGAAGACCCTTATCCAAGTAATTGCTTCCCGACCTCAGGGCCAGCAGCTCTGATTGGGCTGACGTCTCCTTGTCAGGAATACCAGCAGCATTGCTAATGCAATTGGCCTTATCTATGATGCACATTCCTTTCCCCTAAACTGCCTTCCAAAGACACATGTAAATTGTCTCTATTTATGGATCATAGCAGACAGGACTGGTGGTTTCTCTTACACTGATCTGCTTAATTCCTTTGAGCTACCATCTTCACTCATTGCCTGGCCGCTACGAGGGGCCAGGGTTGGAGACTCGCAAGGAGAGTATGGGAGGAGTGGCAGCCGAAGCAGGCCCAAGGACCAGGCTTGCTATCTGTAGCTGGACATAGGCATCAAATTTCTGGCTGACCTGTCACTGGGACATTTCTCACATGACTGGGAGGTCAGGGGCTTCCTTACTGGGGCTAATGAGTGTGCCCCTACTGTTTGTGCATGTGATCCTACCCGGGGCTGATGAGACTTATGACTTCTGGTGGTGGTGGTGGAAGGCTTTGGGCCTGGTTCCCTTAGATTCTCCAGGCATGGCTTGTACCTTTTCACTCTTACCATGTGGATGCAAGAAATCATGATGGGAGATTTTCATCCTCTGAGTGACTGTTCAGTATTTGTTTCCTTCGGTTTCTAGTGAAAGTTATTACATCATAAAACTTTGATAAAGTGACCTCCTATAAAAATAGCTTCCACAAACCATCAGTTTCCTTGTCTCCTGGGTTGTGAGGTAGCAAATATCTGACAATAAAATGCAAACATGAGGGAAATTGATTGCAGGAGGAAATGGGACATTTTGCAAAAGGTGCAAGGTTTCAGAAATTGATAAAAGTGATGCTAGAAGAATTACTTCAGTCTCATGCAGCATCATTGAAAATGAAGATCTTAAGGGTTAACAATGAAAAGTCAAGAGGGAAGGCCTCGTGGTAGTGGAGTCAATAGAGAATCATTGAGATCTCAATTTGTTTCTTGGGAACATTTTTGAAATTGTGTTCTATTTGTGAAAATGGTCTTTCCTGGGATCTTCTGGATATATATGAAGTGAAAACTGCTATGATTTTGCTGTTAGTTGGACTGGAAATATTGCTATCAGCTGAAAAACAGTGTCTCAGTGTTCAAATAATTCACTGTTTACTTAGTCACTTATCTGTACCTATTTATGTGGATTTATCTGTTCTCACTCTTTATTTCTTAGAACAGATCGCTGTTTCCTCGGTCCTGAATGTTGAAGCCAATTTTCTGTGCTGTTTTCCCATAAAATCAAGCAGAAAAATTAAATTATGAGTCAAAATCTGGGCTTGTGAAATATCCCAGATATAATTGGGTGAAGCCTTAGTTTTCATTATCACTAAAGTAGAGTCAACACCATCCTTTTGTCTCCCTTACAAGATGGTGAGACTTAAAGGATGCCATATCCATGTGGGGAAAATACTTACAGTAGACTGTGAATGGGACTGCCATTAACGAATCCCCTTAGGAATGGTGCCTTGGGCTGCTGCATTTATAGACTTAGCCTAAGTGGGCCGGTGTGGTTTTGGCTATCATTATTATTATGCAGTGTGGCTTTTCTGATAGTCTTTGATTATTGTGAGGCAAATTCCCTGCTCTACTTCTTTGACTCTCACAGTGGAGACTTCCAATCCCATTATGTCTTCCCGACTTGTTTCCAATAGACTCACACAGGCTGTCCCATGCAAGAATTCAGTGTCACCCTGTGACCTTGGGGCACAGCCTGCCCAAAGGGAAGGGAAGACCACCCAGTAACTGAGACTCCAGACTGCAGGGCTCTCTGAGTGCTCCCTCTCTCTTACCACCCTCTAACTTGTAGCAAATTCAAGAGATCTCTCAATGCCACCTTTGTAATAATACCTCTTGATCCATTTCCACTCCTCTCTCCTCTGTTGTTGTCCTGCTTCAGATGGTTGTTAGTTTTCACCCAGACCAAACCTCTACCCAGTGGGGTGCCTCCAACAGACCTTCTTAGAAACTATAATGCTCTTTATTGGTGGGGCAACCTCTGATTCAGCAAGCAGTTGGAGAAGCAGCAAGACTAGTGTAAGAATTCTGTCTGGAACCTCATCTCAGAATCTACTTCACTTTGACTGACTTCTGCTTTCTAAGCTCTATTTTCTGTGCCAAGGAGGTGACTTGGTAGCATGAGTTAGGGGGCTTTCATTACCCCATAATTTCTATCAGAACCCATTATACACACACCCTAAACCTACAATCCCAGTTTACTATGCAAACATAATGTTAAGCCTCTAATACCACTCTGGTGAGATTGCCATTCCTGGGCTTCCTCTAATGTGGGGACCCCAGAGTGGCTCCTATTCCTGCAATTCGATTTGCCAATTATCTTTCATGCCTGATTTGACCTACTCTGCTTGCTGGATCCAGTTCTGTTATCTGGTCTTTTTCTCCTGTCTTTAAGTCTTGCTCTCATTTATCTCTGGGACTCCTGACTTATTTCTTTCTTTATTTTTTTAAAGATTTATTTATTTATACATACAAGAGCTGGGGTACAGGCCAGAGTCCAGGGTGGTGAGAGGATTCACCAGAGACAGAGTGGGGATCAGAACAGGCAGATCGACTTGAAACACACTGCTGAGGGGAGCAGTGGGCAAGGCAGGAGAGGTCTACCTCGCCATGTGGGTTCCTTCTCTGGCTGGTGGCAGGGATCAAACTTGTTCTGCAGTGGCTGTGGTTTGCTTCATAGTACGTTGCTTAACCCACTGCGCCACCAGGGAGGCCCTGACTTCTTTATTACTCATGACTTTTCCTAATGTCAGATCTCCCATGAAGGTGAACTGGGTTTGCCATGGAAATCAGGATAAGAAGTTGCAGTCAAAGATAACAGCTTTACAAAAAGATAAACTAATGCCATTTGCAGCAACATGGATGGAGCTTGAAGGGATTATGTTCAGTGAAATAAGTCAGAGGGAAAAAGAAAAATCCCAAATGGTTTCATTTATAGGAGGAATATAGGGGATCAAGGAAAAGAAAATAACAACAATAACAATAACCACAGGGGAAAAAATCACAACAAAACAAAGCAAAAATAAATAGACAACTATAAATCAGAGACAGTCTGCAGGGGAGGTGGAGGGAAAGGGATCAAAACAGGGATGGGAAGAGCACAAGGGACTATGGTGATGTTGCACGGGTGAATTGGTGGAAATTGTTTGGGGACCACACCTAAGAAAAGAAAGCAAATATTGTAAAAATTAATTAATTAATTAATTATTAATTAATTAATAGTAACAAAAAGATAATGGATTTAAAACCATTCTGATTATTTTATATTAAGACCAAGTAAACACACAAACCATACTTAGGCACATTCATGCATGCATACACAATTTCTGAACTAATGTTCACAAAAACAATACTTACCAGTAACACATATGATGCACTGATACTTTCTAAATTAAAAATTACATTAGAAAACTTTCTAAATTAAAAAAATCTGTCACTGCTCGTGATGTGCTAGTTGCTGCTCATGGTCAGTTGAAGGAGTTCAATTTGCTACTTGGACATGACGTTTTAAGGAAAGCTTGGTGGGAAAAGTAGAACTGAGTAGGGCTCTATTTATAAAAATAACTCTGGTTTTGTCAGTTTTGCAGTAATTTGTGAGTAACACTTTCTTCTTTTACCTAGTCTGGATAAATTGGGAAGGAGGATCCCAAGGTATCCTTCTGGAAGCATGGTCTAAAGTAGAATAATTTTAAGAAGTGATTACTTTTCAATCAAAGGACTTAGACCATATGTATCAGGCATGCTGGCTCTGTTATCTGAAATCAGGGATTAAGAAATGTAGTATATTTTTTGTGGGTGGTTCTTCCATCTTTAAGATCATTTCTCCCAGTACTGTCAGTTTTATTGAATCTAAGATGGGAGTGTAATTCTATTAGGGCAGAAGAATTAGAGAAGCAAGAAAGCTTTGCTCTCCACCTGGGAAAGGTTCTTCACTGAAGTCTGACAGTGATAACTGATAGAGGAGGATCCAGAAGCATCCCTCCTTACAGACCTTGTATCTCAGGGTCCTCAGCATGGTACACGGTAAAATTACCTAGAAAGACTTTTTATTGTTTTATTTAAACAAATTTTTGTTACGTAAATTTCAAAAATCTATAAAAGTAGAAAGAAAAAACACAATGGACCCCATGTACCCATCACTCAACTTCAACTTCATCACCTCAAGACCAATTTTGCTCCTCTGTACCTTACCTACTCCCTAATCCTGTTTGCTATTTTGATGTAAATTCTAGACATAATAGCATTTCATCAATATATTTCATTTTGTATTTTTAAAAGAAAACAATCATACCACCACCACACAGATAGGTGTGTGGGCCCAAAATCAATTAAATAAGAATATTTGTTTTGTTTTTTTTTTCATATTTGTCTTTTTTTTTATTAAAATATTTTAAAATTTACATATACTTGCCATTAATTGTAATCCCCATGTATTCCCCATCACCATCTCACCAGTGCACCA
>JAGFMF010011796.1:10071739-10102331 GCA_019455555.1 Galemys pyrenaicus
GAATGAGTCTAGTTTTTCATTTCTGATTGCTGAGTAGTATTCCATTGTGTCTATGTACCACAGCTTCCCGATCCACTCATCTGTTTTTGGGCATTTAGGCTGTTTCCAGGTCTTACCTGTTGTAAAGAGTGCTGCTATAAACATAGGGGTGCAGGTATTCTTTTGAATCAGTGTATTAAATAAGAATATTTGGAGGGTGGGAATCAGATGCTAGTAGCTTCACAAAGCTCCCAAGTGATTATAATGTTGTTATCATAGTTGATAATAATGTTGTTATCAATGTTGTTATGGGAGCTGGTCATAAATAGGGAACACCTCTAGCACATGCCTCTATTAGGGTGCGGGTCACTTGTGCTCATATCTGTGACTATTTTCACCCATAGCAAACCATTCAAGTCAGTCCTCACTTCTCTGTAGGTAACTCCATCATCAGTGTCTCCCAGCCCTGACCTATTTTTAGAACTCCAATCATCTCTCATTTCCTGTCAGTCATTTCCTTAGTATTCCTACCATCATCCAAGCCTTAATATGCTAAAAACAGACTTTTCTCTGTTCCCAAATCTGTTGCTCTTTCTGGATGGTTCCTTATCTGTCATCAGAATGGTTATCTTTTTAGTCTTTCCTTGTCATTCATATAACTTCCAGAGCCTATATCTGTCAATTTTCCACATTGGATGCAGTTTATATCCATCCCATTCTTTTTGTTCATACACTTCCTACACTCTGTCACTTCCCTGTCCTTATATAAGTGCTAGGCTACATGACTGCAATGACGTCCTAATTAGTTCTTTTCCTTTCTCCTCTTCCAGCCAAACTAGTCGTGTCCTGGAGTCATATGTATCTTCTTAAAATACTGCTGTAAGAATTCATTCATCTGGTATGATAGATCCTCAATGAACCGCTCATTTTAATGAATCTTACAGTCTCTTATTTCAGGATCCCTTATAAGACCCTCCATTTTAGCCAGATTGTATGCTATTCCTGAATTTGTGATATACATTCCCACCTCCTCACTTTTTCCCATAGCATTATCTCTTCCCTTTCATCTAGATCTTATCCTATTCTATTCTAACAGATCTCAAGTACACCTTTCTTCAAAAATTACCTCACTACTCACAATGACATCTTTGTCTCTTTCTCTCCTATAGCACTTATCATAGACAAATTTTTATTGTTTATTGTCATTTCATATATATATAAATATAGATACACATATATATGCATATCTATTTTTACCCAGTTTCTTCCTGAAGAGAGTAAAAACCTTGTTTTATATAGCTATGTTCCCACCATATCAGCCAGCATCATCTTGTATATAGGAGATAATTAACAGATGTTCAATATATATATTGATTGATCGATTTGAATTTACTCTCTCTAGAGTATAGCACTGCATCTGCAGAGACTCATAATTAGCAGGGGATCTGAAGCTAATAAGTAAGAATACATCACATGGCACTTAAACACCAATAGTAGCTTGATTGATTTCCCTTTTATTGTTCTCCACTGGTGATGATCATTTCACATTTGATAATCATTTTATAATCTACTATAGAAACTAAAAGGCAGAGTTGAAGAATGGCTCATATACACTGAACACAAAGGACTTGCTTCTCTCAAATGCAGCTATGATGCCACAGCCCCAGATTCCATTTTAGTTCTGCAAATAGGAACTTGGCTAAAAAACTGCCTTAACTTGATATCTTCCTTCATGAAATTAAGGGCTTAAGACTAGTTTGCATTCTCTAAAATTTCCAACTAGAAAGTTGTAAGAGTTGGTGCCACGAAAGTGCTCCACAGCCAACGAATGCTTGTCTTTGGGTAGAGAATATGGAGACACCGCTCATGGCTACTTCAGACTTCAAAGGCAGTGGGTAAGAAAATATGGTGAATGAAAAAACTGCTACCAAAATCTCTTAGGCATGGTTTTCCTTTGCTTGTACCTCAGGTAAAGAAATGAGACTGGCTCTCATTTAGAGAATTAAGTAATAATTGAAGCATAATAGATCCATGAGAACACAGGCACGTTCAGAACTCAGGAGACCTAGACCTGAATGAGAGAAAAGCATGCCCAAGACCTACTCTGTCCTCCTGGGTCTGTGTGCCTTGAATGAAGTGACAGTGGAGTGGTCTTCAAATTGTATTTTTTCTTTCTTTCTGGTGTATGCCTGAATTTGCTCGAGTTAAGTGACTATGTGTGTGTTAGTAGGGGCTGAGCTACCACTTGTAGATCAGAACGTGCTTCTTAAAGAATGGGGGTGGGACACCTAAAATGTCCTATAGACAAGACTCAGGGACTTCTTAAAAACTCAGTGCTAAGGGGAACATCCTTCTTGTCCCCCCCCTTACATCTTTTGGAAAGCAGCCAAACCTCTCTCTGATCCCTTCCCAAGGCCAAGGAAATGCCAATTCAGCATTGAGAGTCATCAGGAAATGATTGAGAAGCTGGCACACTCCCAAATCTCAAGCTCAGGACACAATAGTACGAGGGAGGTCTCTTTATTTCTCACAGAGAGATGTGAAGACATTGTATCCCTCATGTAGCAAACACTGGAAAGGAATGGACATGTGGCTCTGGATGTAGCTCCTAGACTAACTTAATGTGGTCCTTATTGTTCACTTTTGTTACAGAAGATTCCTTCTTGGGCATCTCCTCTGAACCTCTTCAGACAAGAAAATCCCCCAAGTTTCCAGTTTTTTCCACAACCATTCTCACATTCCAAAGAAATGAATCTACTTATGAAGAGAGGGTATAATTGTAAAGAAAAAAAATCAAAAGGTTTTGTTTTGGAGGGGTGAATTTAATGAAATCAACATATGACAAGATAATGCTGGAAACTACAGTCACTTAGGTCATGGAGCTTGTTTAAAGAATCATGGAAAATCTAGACTATATGGGGGGAAGGTGCCAAATAGTCTCCACTTCTCTCTTGAGAAAACTTCCAGGATCCAAATTGTATCCCTTGGCTCATATGGGTTGATCATTAGATGGGAGTGGGGAGTCTGACCAGGTACAAATATCAGAGATGTCTGGAGTCTGATGTTTGTGATTTTCATTTTCTCTCTGAGAGAGAGAGGGCCTTACCCACTGCTATTTCCTCATTGCTATCCAGCTCTTACCTCACAATTATCTCATTTCTCCAAGGGATTAGCCAAGAATAGTTTAAGGTATTTTCTCTTCCATTCAATAATTAAATTTCAAAGGATTTTTGAACAGAGAATTTTTCAGGTGTTAGGGGAAATATTTTTGACCATCTGCCCTCACAGAAGGCTACTGTTGGACAACACATTCTCCTTGTGAGTGCTTGTGAATAATTGCTATACAGGTGCTTCTTTGCTAGAATAACAATTTCTTGGGGACAAGGACAGCCTCTCTGTTACAGATAGCTTTACTTTTTCAAGTTGGTGCCACTTCATTATTACAAAAGACAAAAATCAGTTCCTAATTTTGCTAACTGAAAAAAAAAAAAAATCTGAGGAGCATTTTTGCTTCTACAAGTCAGAGAAAGAGTTTTCTGGCAGTCATTCTGGAGGCAGCAACACCCCAAGAGCATGAGTGGCCCAGGAACCACTTCATACGGGCTGTGTGTTTATCACACTAGTCCTGTTTTTACCGCAGGTGAGTGTGATCTTGGGTTTTTATGTGTTATTTGGTATATTTTGGTAGTTTTTTTTTTTTTTTTTTTTGCATCTGAGAACTCTCAAAAAATTTTTCTTATATATTATTAGTAATTGCTGCTTTACCTTTTGGCACATCAGCTTATGGAGGTTTTTATAGGAACTTTTACTTTTGGAGAATGGGGGCACTTACATGTCCCCAGGACACAGCACAGTGTAGAGCTCACACAGTGTGTTCCAAGAAGCAAATTGAAGAAAGTTTTAGAGTCAAGGTGTTACCAGCTACAGCAGGCAGGAGCAGATATGTGTGCTGATCCACTGAAAGTTAGTTGTGGCAGTTGCTCCTCAGAAATGTTTTATGTAGCAATGTGTTGCCTGAATCATGGAATGGACCAATTGGATGTGAGCTGTGGGCTGATTGATGCTTTGTTGCCAGGACTCCGCCTCTCACCACAAGTCAGTGGTGGTAGAACACTTTTGTGTAAATTGCACTTCCTGAATCATGGAACACACCAATCAGGTGCAGGATTGAAAAATGGTTCAATCAGACTGTGGAAAGGGGGAAACCCTGAAAGTGAATATAAGCCAGGGTCAGAGTGAGCCTGGAGCATTCATTCAGCAGAGAGCATTCATTCAGTGGAGAAGCAGCAGCCTGGTTCTGAAGAACCAGGTTCTGAAGAAGGGTTCTGAAGAAGCAGCAGCCCTGAGGAAGAGCCCCTGCAGAGGAAGAGGAGAGCCCTGAAGAGGAAAAGAGGGTTCAAGCCTCCAAAGAAAGGAGGGAAGCATCCAGCCACCACCCTTTGAGGAGGGGAGAGAAGCTGAAGGACTCTGTAGAGACTAAGCCTTGGTCCTGTTTCTGACACTGACTGGAAGGAGCACCAAAGACCCTGGGCCTGGTGTCTCAGAGTTGTTTATTGTTGGTATAAATCAACAACTTACAAGAGCTGTAACAGTGGGTGTTCCTGAACACTACCTCTGCAGGCCAAGTAGTGGTCATTGCTACTGGCCAGTGCTGCCCAGCACTCCTGGTGATCAGTGACTACCAACATTGATGCTGTCTGGATGAAGCAACCTCTTGTGGATACATAAGTATTTTTGTTTTCCTCTATTTGTAAATAAACTCTATGGTTGTTGTTCCTATAGCCTGAGGTCTCTTGCAATTGTGCGCACAGGTGAGAAACCATAGACAGTGACCTGTATTGGGCACTGTCCTCTGTTAGGCTATAGCCCCTGTTGCTATAGCCCTTGATTATGGTTAGTGGCCTTTTGGCCTTTTGGGGGCTTCTTGTGGGCTCTCTGGCATCAGAGTCCCTCTCTGCCCCCTGTTTCAGTCAGAGCCTCCTCTGCCCTGTTTCAAAGGGACTGTGGCCATTCAATCTCATCTAATGCTCTGGACATAATGATGAGAGGACTGAAGACTAGAACATGGTAAGGGTAACTGACTTTTCTTAGCATCTGCACACTATCCCAAGTCTATGTGTCTTTATCTGCATCATTTCATACTCCCAATTTACCTTTAGCAGTTAAATATTTTATTCCTGGTACTGATAAGGAGACCCTGCGTCTAGGAGGATAAATACCTTACCCAAGGTCATGCAGCTCCCCAGTGACACATCTGGACTTTGAACCCAGAACTCTAATTCTGAAGCACACCTGGGTTCATCCACCTGCCTCCAGGGAAATCCTTCCTTGTAAGTAACTACTCAGGACAAAGATCACAGAGTACCTAAGAGGCAGAGCCAGCATTAAACTTGACATTGGCTGACTCTTATCCAGTTTGGAGACACTGATTGGTGGTAAATGAAATAACCTCTCCAGATTCCATCCAAACTCTGGTCTGAGAAATAACAGGACATCAGTACAATAGTTGTCAAACAAGGGCTTGTTCCATGGTCTTCCTCTTCTACTGTCTTGAGAATGGGCCTGCATTTTCCATCTTCTGAGTTGTCATCTGTTTAGAGGCCTTTCCCATTGACTTGTAGGCCTTTCTTTGTTCTTTGCTCTCTCTGGCCCAGTTGGAAGCAGTTCTGGAAGACTGATTTTGCTGATGAAGGACCTTTGCAAAATCTTTGACCTAAGCAAAGAGTAGTTTCCAAAACCAAAAGAATTTTTGGTTTTAGTTTGGTACATGTTCCATATAAATTTGGCTAACTTCTTGGGGGTTAACAATATGGTCATGTTATTGATGGAGGATAAGGATAGAAAAACTGAAAAGGAGGCGCCACAAGACCTGGCTCACACAATGCCAAGAGCTGGTGGTGGGGGTAACCCAACTGTAGGAACAAAGATCCTTAGGAGTCCATGATCCAAGCGGGTAGTAGACAGCTGTAGGGAGTGTCAGGAGATCAGACCTGAAGGTGAAGATACAGAAATTGAGGGCCATTGTAGAAATCTGGCACTTTTCAAAGGCTATATAGTTATTTAAAATCAACAACAAACCAACCACTCCAGGAAGGAGTGAGCCCCTCCCAAAGAGAGGAAGTCTCTGCACTGGCTCGGGGCAGCCATCCTTCTGTCCACCTGTGCCTATGCAGGAGTTTCTTTTTGCCAACTCTCTTTCCCTCTGCAGGGCAGCATCCTTCCTGCCTGCTCGTGACCTCTACCCACCAACACTTCTCTTCACTGACCTCCTTCAGCAGAGGCAGCTCTCCTCAAGGTTGCCCACCTGCGACCATGCAGGCCTCTCTCTTAGCAAACCTGTTCCTTTTGGGGCAGCCATTTATGTCCCTTTTGTCTATGCAAGTGTCCTTTATTTTTATAATATACCTGCCCTTTGGATATAACTAACAACTGTGTCATGGAGAAACTCGTCTGGGAAACTCACCTTGTGCTGCTGAAAGGAGAGCTCTGGTGAAACCTTTCCCAGAGTGGATACAAGGCCCCACCCTCAGAACCCAACAACTCCAAAAATTACCATTTAGTTGATTGTCACTGTTGGGCCCCACTGCCCACAGAATAAAGCGCAGGCCTCAGTAGGACACACTCCTGGCAGGGCCCTACCCTGCCATTCTGGCTTTAATCCTCTTTGTTCTTTGCATGGATCCTTTGATTTAACCATAGGGACTTACTGAATTTCCCATGTTCTTCCTATACAGCTCTCCTCCTTCTCTGGTGGGCAAATTCCAGCTCATTTTTCAAAACCTAGCTCAGATTCATCACTTCTGTAGAGCTGTTCTCAACTCCTGCAGGGCAACATCGTGACCTCATACTATATTTATAGAGCACTTTGCAGGAATCTCTCTGACAAGGGAAGCAGCAGGGTACCTGCTCAGGACCAGCTATTTTACATTCAAGTCCTGAACTGCCTCTTTTCAGCTCTATGACCTTGAGGGAGTTAACTTCTTAAGCTTCCGTTTCCTTGTTAAAAAAAAAAAAATCGCATGGATAATAATAGTGCTACCAGGTGGGGTCATGGTAGGGTTTCTGTTGATGATATACATGAAACGTTCAACTCAATACCTGGCACATAGTAGGTGTTCATTAAGTCACACTTACATTATGATATAGTCTTTTATTTGTTTATTTCCTCATTACTCCACTATCAGACAGTGACTGTCTAGAGACCCTGGAGTTGAGTCTTCCTTCTTGGTCTTCCTAGCACATCATAAGGAAGATCTGTTACGTGGGAGGGCAGGCACCCAGTGTAATGGAATAGGACCCCTTTGCTCAGAATTTTCCTGCACAGGACAAGAAATGCTCTACAATTACTGTCTTGAAATCTTAATTTTATCTTTGAATTTGTATTTGCCTTTGAGTTTGGAGAGTATGAGGGGACTATGGTTCATGTGTCAAGGGGTTTGGAGCTTCTACAGGATGGGTGCTCAATGTCCTGCTCCCTGCCCCCTTCATAATCTCCCCTTTCCACCTGCCCAAGATTGATGAGGCCCCTCTCCTCCTGGTAGGGGGTAGGAGTAATGATCAGGTAACAAGGGAGGACTTGAGCTGAAGCAGGGCTCTGGTTAGGGTGTGGGAAGAGTTTGAGCTGGGTGTATATCCCATGGCATCTCAGGAGGCAAGGTAGGTGATGTTGATTTTTGGAGAGGTGTTGGATTCAGAGAACAGAGTCCTTGGGTTAGCTCAGAAAAAAATTTCACCACTTCCCCTTTCAGTGGCACACAATGATTTTCTCCATGAGGCAGAGACATTTGTTTATATCCAAAGAGCAGACTTACTATATAAAAAAGGAAAGGAGAAGAAGACGCTTGCCCAGACATAAGTGGGAGGGAAGAGCTGCCATTCCTGAAAAGGGCAAGTTTGCTAAAAGAAACACCTGCACAGACATAAGGGGGGCATTCGTGGAGAGAGAGCTGCCTCTGTCCAGTGCAGAAATTGTACTGATACGGTTTTTTTCTTTTTGGGGAGGGGTCCATTCCTTTGTGGATTGTTATCTGTTGTTAAATTAATTACATCTAGGGCATGACTAGGTTAATTTGTAAGGAAGGTTAATTCTCAACAATGGCCCTCAACCTCCATATCACCACCTCCAGGTGGCTGTGCCTCCCAATGATCAATGCTTTCTACAGCAGTTTGATACTTGCTGCAGCGGCTGGCACCTAAGGACTTTTCATTTCCAAAACTAGTTTAACAACTATGTTCATAATTTCTACCCCCACCTCTAGTTTCTGGTCTTGTGATGTCTCCATCCTAAATTTCCTACTCTCAGCCTCCATCAGTAGCCCCCACTCCTGCCCCAGTCTGTCAACACCATGTGCACTAGGCAATGTCCAGTAGGGCCACTCTAGACCTTACTGTGTATCCCAAGCAAAGATGCAATCCCTTGTGCAATCCCACAGTCCATTGTGGACTGGAGTGACCCATGCAGAGGGGAGATTGACTTTGTCATCCTGAGTGAGGCTTCTGGCTTTCACATTGCTCTGAGCCTGTGAGCTATATATGTAGCTTTTCTTGTAGAGCTCCACAAAAATGCCCATTGAAGGATGGATGGCAACTTTTCAGACAACTGGGAACAGGAAGGGAACATGCTTCCTCGTAGTCCAACACAGAGTGACATAAACTTACCATGTGAAACACATAGTTCACTTTCTTAATTCAGCTTCTCTCACTTTCTCTCTCCACTCAGATCTATTCCAAGATCCCAAATTACCTTTTGCCAGGATACAACACATCTTTACATTTGGGAGATGGCAAAAGAGTGATTAAAAACTCATTAGTGTTTCTTATCAAGAATAGAATAACTCTGCCCAGACATGTTAAGTGCTTGCTTTTTAATAGTCACTACTCATAACGAAAAAGCAATGGTGGAAAATTCTCAAAGCTTTCAGCACAGTCATTGCACAGAACTTCTCATGGGGTAGGGGCAAGAGGGGTGCTCTGACCAAGTGTCTTTGTAGATCTTTTACCCTGCTGCTATAGCCATCTCTTATTGTTCTCTATCTTCCCCAAATACCCATAAATATCCTGATCCCTAATTACCATGCCAGGAAAGTTCACTTTAGCTCCTGTCATTCCTTCCCCTATGTTACATGACCTGAACAAAGGAGGATCTTGATGAACTTGACTATGTAATGTCAACAAACATTCTCTGGGACCCAATGCACTGACTGTTCATTTGCTTGGTTCTGGAGAAAGAAAGCTTGGGGTGGGAAAGAAGAGAGGCTAGACATCAATCTGATATCATCTCCTGCGTATGCAGACTACGAATATGATTTATAGCGAAACACTAATTAAAATGAAATCATTGAAAAATATTTGGGAGCCCAGTGGAATTCTTGATAACAGTGTGATCTACAGCAGACAATTAGAAGCATACATCAAGTCATCCAACTTTCCTGTTAAGCGAAAGGCTGGAAAAAAAAGGCCAAGATGAGGAAGAAATAGACCATGGCAGTGGCTGTTCGCAAGATCCTGCATAAACTTTCACATCCGGCAGCCTCTCAGTAACGCTGAGTAAGCCTGCAGTTCCAGCCCAAAGGCTTTCCAGCTGGTTTTCAACCTTCTCCCCTGGTCTTTGCCAGACCTATTCACTGGTGTCACCCTGCCCTCCAAGGTCTGTTTTCCCCCCTTCCCTGTCCCACCCCAGTGCCTCTCCTCCTCTCCCCCTCCTCTTTTAAAACTAGAAACAATGTGTGAAATGCTAAATGTACCTCCAGGCATGGCATCATTTCATATGCTATGCGTTTTTACATTAATTTATCAAAACAAAAACAGCAAAACTGCACTGCTAACCTAAAGGATATATCCTGCTCTTAAAAAAAACCCAAACACCTAGTGAAAATATAAAATACCGGTTGGTCGGCATTCAAACTGCTTTGAAAATAAAGTGGGATTTGTTTGCAAGGATTTAAATTGGTAAATGATTTGAATTTCTCCACCCCTAGGTGAATGATTTAGATGGCCTTGACCCCAGTCTGACTGCAGGGATTAATGTGGGATAATGATTGCTGAGGCTATCATTGCAGCCGGCATCATTAATTATCCTTATTGATTGTAGCTTTCAAAGATAAAGCATTATGCTGACTGGAAAATACCCTCTTCCTGCAAGGTCAAGGCTAAAATAGGGAAGCTAAATAATTGCATTAACAAACAAAGAAATAAAAATAACCTCTCAGAGCATTGTGTAATTAAGATCCAATTACAACGTTTGTTCTTGTTTGCAAAATGACAGAGTTCTTCTTGTCAAGTCATTTTCCCGAAAATTGCTTCAGTACATGATAATTGCATTATAGTAGGTAACCAGAAAGGAGCATTAAGAGGAGGATCAGTTTCCTTGGATAGCTGCCATAGCTCTTGCTGTCTGACTCACCTAGGAAAGTGTGAGAGGCCCTGGGGACTTGTCTAAAAATACTAATGATATGTTAAATGAAGGGGGTTAGATGGAGGAAGTAATAATTGGGCCTCAAATCCTATTATATTTCTTTTGGATAGTGTAATGGAGCTAAGAGATATCCCAAGTATGTTATCTCAGACATTCATTGCTGTGAAAATCTTGGCTCTAAAGCCCTATTTGGTTGTAAATTTCTCTGGTGAAAGAGATCAGTGTTACAGCTTCCCTGCTATTGATCAGATTTTGGACTTAAAAGAGGAGGCTTTTAAGTGTAAAACCTAAAGCTGCGTGTGATTTTCTATGTGGAAATATTTCAAACTAGAGCTTCCGTTTTTCTTCTGCTCCCTATTCTGAAGCAGCACATGTGAGGCCTGATGCTGCGGGAGGCGGATGTCCACTCTTCAGAGGTGGTGGGCAGTGACCTATGTCAGGCATTTGATCTTCTGGGGACTAAGTTCTGCCATCTGAAATAGTGGGGATCATTGTTACAATTCTGTCTTAGTTGGGGTGGATTAAAAGCCAAGGACATCACAGCAACAAAAATCCTATGCAAATAGTTTTGTTGGTTTTTTTTTTTTTTTTCACATACAGTGGGATCTGAGAGTACAAGAGCTTATCAAAACAGAGGAAGATGCTTTTATACTTCCCTCATTTGATCAAACAAATAAAAGTCAGAGCTAGTCACCACTCATTATTTTCAGACAATTGGTAGGACAAAGTGTTGAGTGTTTTGATTATTTTATTTAATCCTCACAACCATGTTGAGAAAGATACTATTATTATTCTCATTTTATAAATAGATGGAATCGTTAACACACAACTGGGAGGTGGTGGAGTAAAGATTTGAACTCAGGTCTTCACTCTTGAATCTAAGCTCATTTTTGACTCGTGTAGTTCCAAGATAAGATTCTTCCAGGCTTCTGGTCTTCCAGACTAGACTTGAATCTAATCTCTTTTTTTAGCTCCTTCCACCAGCTTCATGCACTTGCATTTCTTAATACAGAATTAAAAGATGCATACACTCTTGTATAAATTCATAGAACAAAATGTGGAAACCTCCTGTCTGGGAAACCCTCAACTCTTAGATCTTTACATGTAGCAGTTGTTAAGTCTGGTATGCATTTTTTTATACCCTACTCTTTGCACGCACATTTTAAAAAAATTTATAATGGGATAAGTTTTGTTCTGCAGCTTGTCTCTTTTCCTTAACAGTATACCCAAGAGAGATTTCAAACAGTATATATAAATCCATCTATTTCTTCCTAATGACTTTGTAGACTTCCAGTGTAGGAATGTATCACAATTTATTTAACCTGTCTCTTACTTTAAGGGCATTTAAGTTGTTTTCAATTGTACAATTACAGTCAGTGCTGCAGTGAACATCTGTGTGCATCTATCTTTGTAGACATATGTGAACTTTTCTCCAGGTTCTATTTGTAGAAATCAAATTCTGGGGCAGAGAATATGCACGTGGTAAATTTTGATAGATAGCAAAAAATTACCTTTCAAAAATATTGTACTGATCCACACTACCACAGAATGCGTATGTTATTGAATATGCTTGTTTTCTTCCATATTCACAGTCTGGGTGCAAAGGAAATTACCCCAAACCTCTCTGTGTTTTTCTGGGCTGCCAAATAATCACACAAGTATCAGAAAGATGGTAAAGAAAAAGTCAAAGAAAAGTTTCATAAAAAAGTATATACCTCCTGTTTACATGGGAGAGAATCAACAAAATTAAGTCATAACTTTAGAGGCCACTTTAAATAGTGTTGCTGAAACAAAGGACTAGGGAGGTGGGGTGTGGGGAAGAGGAAGGGGAGAAGGGAGTTTACCTGGAAAGCAAAGGTATGCAAATTTATGCAGATTTAAAGTCTGCTTTCTCCACAGAAAGAGATTAGGAGATTAGGTCTTCAGGGACAGGCCCTTACAGAGAGAAATTTACATAGAAATATCAAAAGCAACTTCTACCCAGCCTCCAGAGTCTTCCCATGAAGTAAATCTTTGCCAAAGGACATGTTTTGGGGTGGCAGATTTTTGCTCTGTTATCTCACAAATACAAGATATTATTACTCTTTAAATTTTTCCATCAGTTTTTTGATGAGAAATTATATCTTTTTCTGTTCATAATGTATGTTCTCATATTGAGGTAAAATTGTTTTCATACTTTTATTGATCATTTGTTCATCTTTTGTAAAGTGACAATACATATACGTTGGTCACTTTTGGGTTAGGTTATCTAATAGATATTTGTCTTCTCTTGTCATTGAAACATCCAAGTACCCTGACCTGGCCAGTTGGTAATGACTAAGCTCTTGCTTAGTCATTGACGCTTGAGGAAATGATGCAAAACCACAAGACAGTGATTGATTATCCATGGCAGCTCTGGTTGTGCCAGTGACTGTGTCCTCACCTGACTTGCTGTGGTGAGGTGATGGCCTGCCTGTTGCCCAACCTCCCTTTGTTCCTGTACAAGTCCCAAGCTGATGGGACTTGGGGTCCAAGTGACATTTTGGCGCATAATTCTGATTATGTGTATGGGTCAAGAGTATGATGAGAGTTGGTGTCCTTTTACAAGGTACTTTCTTCAGGTGAAAGTGTTATGATGTCCTCATTTGACCACAGAGGAAGGACTGTTTAATGTGGAAAACAAGTGAACATTAACTGATGGAATTTTGCAATTGTTTTTTTTTTTTTTTTTTGCTTGAGTAAACCAGATATTTCTACAGTTTACAGCAAAAAATCTCCAAAATTATAGTAATGAGCAAGAGACTGGAACTCTGTAAAAGATCTTCAGGATATAAGGTGGATCTGGAATTGGTCATATACCCAAACAAGGCTAAAGACAATGAAAATCTTATTATTATTCAAACATTTGAATTTAGCAGTGACTGGCAAGAGAGGGTGAAGCAATTATCATTGTGTAAAATTGTTTAAATCATTGTTTGTGGTGACTTTGCAACCTGGAATGAGGATAAGACTATGGAAAACCATTTATTGTTGTTATAGACGGTGTGAAAGACCATGAGAAATTCAAGGTCCTAAGTAGGATAGGTTCTTTAGGGCCCTGGGCAACTCAAAGAAAAGGAATAACAAGTTCAAATCTTCCAATTTTTCACTCAAGGCATTGACCTGAAACAGGAGGACATACTAGAATTGGGTTAAAGAATCTTTGATCTCTTAAAACCCCAGGACTGCCATAGTTCAATATCAAATCAAGGTTTGATTCTATGAGCTGTCAAAATTACAATATTGGTTGAATTCATAGCTTCCTTTGGTCTTTTATGTGAAAGTTAAGTAATTACAAATTAAGTAAGGAGGGAGAGTCAAAGAATTGGAATAGGGGTATACTAGAGACTGCAGAAGACAAGCCTCCCTTAATGTTTACTTGTTTTCCACATTAGACAGTCCTTTCTCTGTGGTCAAATGAGGACATCATAACACTTTCACCTGAAGAAAGTACCTTGTAAAAGGACACCAACTCTCATCATACTCTTGTCCCATACACAGAATCAGAATTATGTGCCAGAATGTGACTTGGGCCCCAACTATAAACTCAAATACAGGAATAGAAGAATTTAGACTATCCTTCTTCCCCAAATTCACTGTTAAATTTGCCTAAAGGGAAGATGCTTACTTCCAAAACACAAACAACATTGTAAACCAAAGTGACCTCAATAACTAAAAAAATATTCTCTTTTGTACTTTAGTGAAGTTTATAAATTTTTCTCTTTTTTTGATGTTTTATGCCACAATATACTTTGTAGCATACAACTATCTGCTAACGATAATGGTCTCGTCTTTCAATATTCTAAAGTCTATTTAACCACTCTGTAGGGATTATTTTTATATGTTGCCTTGTATCTGGCCATTTCTATTACCTCTCTTATCAATACTAGTAACTTACAGCTGATCTTCTTTGATTTATTATGTATCATTTGAATCTATTTTAACATCAACCAGTTCTGATCAGTGTGATGCATGAATATTTCATCTAAAATATTTTAGAAGAAAACTAGATCTAAATTAAAAGCAACTATTGCTCCCTCAACTGCTGATTTGTCAAAGAGCAGGGCTACACTGGTAGTAGATGCTTAACACATATTTCCTGAATTCTTGGCTGGATTGTATGTGGCATACCTTCACACCTCATCAACCATCTGCAGCCCACATTGAGAACTACTAGATACAAAGGGTCACCAGGAGAGCAAAAATTGTATCTATTATATTATTATCTTTGCCCTGGAAAATATTTTTTTGCATTAATTTTTGTTGCTTTCCTCCCCTCAATTAGCAAATATTACTTGTGTTTTAACTCTCTAAACTCCCACTTACTCATTCAGTCAGTATCCATATAGTCTGAACTGTGTGAGGCATTGAGAATATGGAATTAAATAAGTCTCCACCACTTTCTTCAAGGAGCTTATTGTCTAGTTAGAAAGTCTTCCAAGTAATGGAGGATTTGTGACTCAGTTCCTGAATATGAATCATAAATAAACGGCAGGATTGTACCAGTGATGACAAATTCAAGTCAGGGATTTCGTTTTTGATATAATGTCATTGAGAGTTTGAAGTATATCCAGAAAATATTTGCCATTCCTCATTGTATCAGATTTGTGAAAACAGGTTGAATGGCAGAATTTCAAATGTGAAAGGGATTATTAAAGATCACCTAGTTCATTCCTCAGATGAAGAAAGAGAAGCCCAGAGTGGCATGTGAGCAAGCTGCATGAATGCTGCAGTGTGATATTACGTTTCTCCAGAGTCTTCATCTGGGACATCTGTCATTATAATACATATAATTTTCTTTGCTTCAAATGATATTTGAACTAGTGATATACATTTTTTTGGATCAGTGATTTCTTGGCCTCAGTTTTGAGACATCATAAAATGCTATTGCTGGACACACACACACACCACAGTAGATTGTTTTGTAATAAAATTAAGTGAAAGCTTTAATCTTTGGTGACTGAAACCTGAACCTGATATATACTCCAAATACTCCAACTCAGAAGTAGCCGAGTGACATTGATCACTTGAAAGTTAAAATCTCTGACTTTTGTTCCCACAAGTGCTGGACTTTCAATCCTGCTATTCCATTTGTAGATTCTGTGATTTTGAACGATTCTATATCCTATCTGAGCCTCAGTCTTTCTTCATAGGTAAAATGGGCTAATAATGCCTATGTTACTTTAGAGTTATTAAGATTGAAAGAAATATAATATGTGTAAAGAGACTAGCACAGCACCTGGAATAGAGTAAATTCCCTATACTTGATGGCTATTGAATTATTAGACTGTCATTGATTGTATACTCACATTTTATCATATAAATTTCCTCTGCCTTTAGATGGTTTTGTATAGCGTTCTTCTCAAATATAGTGAAACTACTGGTTTGGTTTAGCACATTATATTATGGTGTGACTAAAGAGGTTTTCCTTCTCATTGGCTTATTATTTTATGGTCTTGAAATATGATGCTAAAGTTTAATAGAGCTGAGGTATAAAAAAGATAATCACTAGAGAGCATCTAAGCTTATTTAAACAACTCAAAAATAGTACCTACTTCATTGCAAAGCTGAAGCCTAATATTTTTTCTTAGCTATCAATAGTCTAATATTCAATCAAATAGTTACTGAAACGTAAGCAATAAGTGGTCCTGTTGCTTCTTAAAGTCCCTGAATTTAAGGAGTTTAAAATGTAATTAAAATCAAGTTATAAATGTGCTGAAAGAGAACACATTCAGAACTCTTTCAAATTATGGGCAAGGTGTGTAAGTGTATAAGGGAGGGAAAAGAAGTGTAATAAGGAGAAGAGAACTTTTTAAAAAAATTAAATGGGAAAAACTCAGGGACAAGTGAGGATAAGTGCTGGGTCTTGTCAAATAAAGAAGACTTGGGGACAGAGTGGAGTGGCAAAAAAGGTGTGGAGGGGGCAGATTATGCCTAAGGAACAATTAGTTGATCAGTTGGCACAGAAGAGAGAATTCATGAAAATTTAGGTTAAAACCAGATTATAAAGAATTTTAAAGTACTCAAACTATGCAAGGTTAAGGAGTTTGAACTTTGTTTTTTGATAGTGGGGAGTCAGTGAAGTTTTCAAGGAACAGAGTAATATCAGCAGGGTGGCATTTTGAAAAGATTAATTTGTGGGCCAAATATAGCCTGGAATTAGTGAAAAAAAAAACCAAACTAGAGATAAACAGATCATTTAATAGGCACAATTATGAGGTGGTGAAGGACTGACTGAGTGGTGGAAATGAAAAGGGTGGGGGATGCAAGGAGTATCATCCTGTTAAATTGGTGGTGGGAGAAATCACCAGCAGGGAATGAGCTTGATTAAATTTCTTCATATATCTTTGTGGCAATATATTCAAGTGCAATCAAGGAGACCCACATGTGTGACGACCTATCCTGTCTCACCCGCTGCTCCCCTCAGCACTGTATTTCAGTCTATCCACCTGTCCTATTCCCCACTCTGCCTCTGGTGACTCCTTTCACCCCTGGCACCTCTGGTCTGCTCCCCAGTTCTTGTATGCATAAGTAAATAAATCTTTTAATAAAAGACTGAAATCTGGGGCCTCCCTGGTGGCACAGTGGGTTAAACAACGCACTATGAAGCAAACCGCAGCCACTGCAGCACGAGTTCGATCCCTGCCACCGGCCAGGGAGGGGACCCACATGGCGCAGCAGACCTCTCCTGCCTTGCCTGCTGCTCCCCTCAGCAGTGTGTTTCAGTCGGTCTGCCTGTTCTGCTCCCGCTCTGTCTGTGGTGAATCCTCTCACCCCTCACACCTCTGGCCTGTACCCCAGTGTTTGCATGCATAAATAAATAAATTAAAAAAAAATAAAAGACTGAAATCAAAGACTTGAACATAGTCACCAAGACTTCGGGAACAGTTGGTGGGGAGAAAAAGGTGAGTGAGATGAAGTTTTGGAAGTATGGAAGTGGAAAAAGGAAGGATATGCCAAGAGAGCTACAGGGAGGAGGAACCAGTCAAGGGTTACTTTTCTTTATTCTCCCCTCTCCCAAAAATAAAAAAGGTTTATGAAAGCTTGAAGTTCAGGTTGATAGGGAGGAGTGAAAGCTGTTTAAAAGTGAAATGTTGTAGACAGAGGGTCTTAATGTGAACTATAAATTCAAGAGAAGGATGAGATGGGTGATATGTGATATGATGATTGTTTTCCTTGCAATGTCTTGGGTTTTTCAGATCTTTCATAGCATTTATAAAGCATCTCATTCAGGATAGCTAAGTCTGGATGAAGCAGAAAGAATTTTGTACATTTTTTTATAACTTCCCCTTGGGTAAGATTGTCCAAATAGTGCTGCAAAATAGTGCTGTTGCCCCCTTTTACAAAACGAGAGTCCAAACCTGGATCGTTTGTGGTACAGTGCTTGTAGGTGAGATACTTTGCTTCTTAGGTTATGTTGTCAAAAATTTTTTAAATGCATTTTTGGACAGAAAATTAGGAAAATGAACTTGTCATCCGTTGAAGTGTTGTGAGAGTGCTAGGGTTTGGACTTGTATGTAGTGTTTGATGTCACAATGAATTTATCATTATCAAAGTATGACTTCCTGTTTTTGACCCCACACCAAAAAGGCAAAATTGTGTAAAAAAAAAAACAAAAAACAAAAAACTTCTTGGAAGTCAAATGGCTCATCTAAAACAGCATTTTAATGATTTAAGTAAAAATGAATCAGAAACATGTGGATTTAATTTCCCTTAAAATTCACATGGGTTGAGACTTAAAGGAAAATGGTACTTGGCACAATGTGTTTAGGATTTGGCTAAACTCAAAACATTTGAAAAACCCTTTGGAATACTAGATGACTTCGAAAGACATCTGGGCTTGCCCATCCATGTGGGCATGGTTACAAAACCCTTGTCCTTCGTGGCACTATTCAAACATTCTATCAACATGCTTCAGTTTTCAAAAGGCTAATTAGGATAAAATCAACAAATTTTATTGACTGCCTACTAGGTGCAACCAATAAAGTAGAGAGCCACAGTTTTTCTCACTTCACAGCTGGGTCGTCTTTACCAGAATTTGGTCAAGGGTCAAGGGAAATCCCTACACAGACATTCAGGGTGGGACCGCCAGCCTGGCTCTGGGGAATTACAGTTCTGTTGCATCACTCATTCCTATTCATATCCTCTGCTATTGTAAAATTCCATTCAACGTCAGGAGCATGAAAACGAGAAAAGTTACGTTATATGGTAGTGAGTTGCAATCAAGCATTGCTTTGGGTTTTTAAATGATTGCTTTCAAAGGTCATTTTGGTGTGTGTTGAAAAGGCAGTACATGCTTAAAATATTACATTGGGGACGTTAATTAAAATATGTAAAGAAGACCATGAAAATGAAGAAAGTCAGTAGTTGGCAAACTAACCTCTCTGCAGTTTCAACGCCATCTAACCC
Organism: Galemys pyrenaicus; assembly: GCA_019455555.1. NCBI lineage: Eukaryota > Metazoa > Chordata > Mammalia > Eulipotyphla > Talpidae > Galemys > Galemys pyrenaicus. The sequence continues at coordinate 10,090,560 of JAGFMF010011796.1, forward strand.
ACATGGCAAGCCCAATTGTTAGCAACTCAGTGGCAAGGGGATTTGTAATGAAACCCACGGAGGTTCTGCCTGAAATGTACTCGTATCATTTATAGCCAATTATATTAGTCCCAAAGCTGAGTGACACCTAGGGAGATAATTGAATTTCTTAGATTTCTCTCTTTATACTCACTGCCATGATCAGAAAACACAATTTTAAATGCTCTTCTCTCTTAGGGTAAGACCATGCCGTCTGTGTAATTGGATAAGTCTCCAGGGATAACTGGCTTCTCCAGTGCATTGTATAAAAAGCTTTATGGAAAGTTGGCCTCAATTTTTTGGATAAGTTTTTCAAGAGACAAAAAGGATGCAAACTGAAATAATTTCTGCTCATTTTTACCTAAAGAATTTTACAGACTTTAGTCACTTTAAAAATACCACAAGGAAGTTGCATCATGAGGTCTAGGCTACATGAAAGAAACAGTATTTAGAAAAGAACAGTTTAGTTGTTTGAATAAATAGTAAAATGCACCTCAAAGAGAAATTTCCCTCACACTTTCCCCCCTAACCCCCGCCCTCAAATCCTAACCCATTATGGTTGTTAAACAAATCCTGGAAAGGCTATCATCTATGGGGCCCCCAGGTAACTTTGACCAATTGCAATGACCAGCACACAGGTTATAAAAAGACAGCAGAAACGCTGGGAATCTCTATCTCCTATATCTAAGGCTATATAGATCTTTTAATCTTCTTTCAGATTTGGGCTCCCTGTGGCCATCTGACTTTCTTGGCAAACTTAGGAGGAAATCAACTGTAGATATAATATCCATCACTCTAATTCAGCAAATTTGAGATCCTGAGATTTGAGACTATAGGAGGAAGCAAAGCAGTATGTCTTTCATTAAAGGAGGCAGAGAGGTTAATGGAGACTTTTGCATTACTCAGAGCCAGGTTTCTTAGGAGTCCTTAACTGAAGCGATATTATTCTCCTCTGCTCTGCTGAGGAGAAATGAAAAAGTCCCTCCAAACTTGGGTAAATAGATGGGTGTTTAGATATAAGCTCTTCCTTGGTGTTGCTATAATCCTTATGGCCTCTCCCTGAGCATTCTGTTGCTGCTGCTGCTGCTGCAGAATTGCGCAGGGAGGCTCCAGTGGGCTTTTCTTCAAGGAGGACCAACGCAATAACCGAGGAAAACATTCCAAGCAATATGGCTTTGTACCAGTCATGGGAAGCATTTAATTTCTCCAACTAATTCTATAATGACGCTAGTTGTTCATGGCACCGATTATGCTCATGAAAGACTTTTTTTTTTTAAGATGGGACTAAATAAAGGATGTATATATCGATATGTATGAATCAAAGCCTCCTTTCCCCCTCCTCTCTTATTTCCACATAAATTAATTCTACAATTTAATAAACTAACAGGTGGTTCCACTTCAGGCTGAGCAGATGTTAGACGAATGAATGGAGACCCCTCTTGTGTTGAATAGATCCCTCAGCTCTTTCTTTCTTTATCTCTTCACTTCTCCCTTTCCCCCTCCTGCCCCCTGTTTCTGCCAGATTTATGAGCGGCTACAGTATGAGCTGTTTTGTTTGAGCAATATGAATACTGATGACTGACACGTGCTGATTTTAGATGTCTTAGTGACATTCGTAATCTTGAATATGGAGACATTTTTCACTGGATAATGAGGGACCAGAGTGCCATTCCAGGAAATTCCCTCCTCTTGGTGCCTCTAAGTAGATCATTTCTGTAACTTTACAGATGGGACTCTAAATTGGAAGCTTATTCCAGAAGAAGTTAAGGGAAAATATAAAATCAGGTTCACGAAATTCAGAAAATCCCTACTTTGCTCAGAAGTCTGACGTATTGCTTTAGCGACATCTCTGACTCCCTGCTTGGTCATTGCTAAGAAATAACTACTCAATTTAAAATGAAGAGTTCGCTTTGCCTTCTTCCTCCGTAAGTCTAACTTAGAAGTGATTTTGTGTTCTTTTTCAGCTTCATGTGACTTTGTAAACAATGAGACAGAAGAAGTGAATCAAGAAAGATGTTGCTTCCCCTGGAACCTCTTACAATTATTCACCCAGGGAAATATCTTCTAACAGTATTCTAAATAGTGATCTTTAGGTGAAAACTAGCTTTGATTTTTTTATGTTAAATTCATAAATATGCTTCTGCTTCTGACTTAATTTCAGATTGCATTTAATAAAGACATTTTCTGGGTCCTACCCCTGACTCCTTACTAAAAATATAGCTGGAAGCTCTTGACATATTCCTGGCTCTTCCAAAGCTTTGATGGGAGTCATTTGTCATCCTTCGACACCAGCAGATGAGAGAAAAGAGTCACCCTCACCCACTGATCATCAAGAGGGGACCAGACAGCCCCCTTTTATTCTTTTTCTCAAGGTTTACACTGCAACAAGGAAAGTAAATAGGAAGCAAAAACTTAGAATATGTGGTTTCTTTTATTGTTGGGCTATTCCTCTCAGTCCTCTTACGTTGTCCTTGGGAAAACACCTAAGAGTAAATTTCAGTTTCATCACTGATTATAAGTAGGATTGCTGGAATCATGCCAGCATTATCTTCATCTATATGTGAGAGTTTCCCTCTATATGAGGAGTTGCTGGGACAAGTGGGGTGTAGCAGGTTTGGAGAATGCATGGTGAGCGTGTGAGCTGGGGTGGGTGGGGGCAGTGCACAGGGTCACCCGCTGTGAGGACCCACAGCTCCTTCACCCACTCTAGTCCCTGGTCTCTGTCATTTCTGATCTTGGTGCTCTTTCAATGTAACTGATGTTGATTTGGCAGTAGTTCTTTTTTCTTATACTCCTAGCCTTACTGATTCAATCTTCCTAAATTTTGTTCTAAATTCTTAACTCGAAGCTTGGGCCTCATTTCAACTCTGCCGAACTCTTAATAAGCAGCATTGAGGACCTGTGGCCTGGCCCCTAAATCTCCTTTATTCAGATGATACAGAAATCAACTGTTATAAGGACACTATCATATCTGTAATGTTCTCAACTTCGTGATAGGAATTTTATATATGGCACCCATAGGTTATGTGCTAACCTGGCGAGGTGAGAGTAAAAACTCAGGGGTTTGGCCCCTGGCTTGGATTCTGGTCACACTTACTGTTTGACAAGTGACATAAACTCTCTGTGCTTTTTTTTTAACTTGTAAAATGAAGATAAAGATAGTATCCATTATTCAGAGTTTTTGTAATGATGAAATGATTTGAAGCAAAGAATGTGCTTATTATGGTTCCTGGCACAAAAAAAACCTTAATAAACATCAACTGTTATAATTACTATTAATGTACTTAATGTTCTAACTGCCATAAAACATCATTCCTTATTTGTTAGTTACTTCATGTAGATTTGTTTTCAGTTACTCATTCAGTTAAATAAATTGTACATTCTATTTTCTTTTGAATAGCTATGTACAATTATTCTCTTTTTTAATGAAAAAACGAAGACATGGAGATTATCTGGATGACATTGCTACTCTACTTTCTTTTTACTTCTTGTAATTTTCTCCCCTCAAACAAGAATAGCTTTTATTCTAATGAAGAAGGAGTTAGAAAATAGTAGCACAAACCAGAAAAAAGCTGGCCTATTACCTAAACCTACAGCAAATGTGATTATCTGGGTGGTTAGAATTAGGCAAGACCCAAGATTCTAGCTCATAGTATTAGTAAAATGTCTGTTCTCCTGACATTTTGACTTCTAAAGAATCAGGATCCAATCTCAACTAGACATCATGTAAAACGATGAATTATATTCATGTAAAACGATGAATTATAGGGTTCTATAGAAACAATCCATCCTATAGGCACCTACTTTTTTAAAGACTTTATTTATGCATGCATGCCAGAGCTGGGGTACAGGCCAGAGTCGCGAGAGGTGAGAGGACTCACCAGACTGAGTGGGGAGCAGAACAGGCAGACTGACTGAAACACACTGCTGAGGGGAGCAGATGGCGAGACATGAGAGGTCTGCTGTGCCATGTGGGTCCCCCACTGGCCTGGGATCGAACTCTCGCTACAGTGGCCGTGGAAGCCCCACAGTGCAGTGCTCAACCTCTTAAACCACCAGAGAGGCCCCCCGATAAGTTCTTATTAAAGCATTTGCCTGGTCCTAAACATTGCTGTGGGACTTCAGTTGTGAACAGGTCAGGCAAGGTTAGTTTTCTTTTGTGGCGTACATTCTAGTGAGAATGGTACAGGATGAAAATGGTACAGGGAGAAAAGGTACAGGGTGCTGAAGGAGATGGCATTAAGGAGGCAATCTCATGAAGACCTGGGAGCTGACGGATCCAGCAGATGTGCTGAAGTCAGAATGAATGAAACCAGTGTAGAGAGAGGAGGGAGATGCATGCTACGATTTTAGATTTCAGTGCAGTAAGAAGTTACTGGAGGATTCAAGCAGAGGAATCATATCCAAATTTTACTTTTTACCAAGTTTACTTTGCTGGGGGGAGGAACCTGCCAGTGGAGTAGGGGTATAAAATGAAGACACCTAGAAGGACTCTCTGGTGGCATCAGGGTGGGGCACAGGGACTGGGACTGGAGCTATGGTAGGGGAGAGTGAGAAGGAAGGGTTCAAGACACATGTTTGAGATAGGACTTGGCAATGGATTGAAATTTGGGATGTGAGCAGAAAAGGACCCAGGAATGATTCAGAAACATTTGACTGGTGGGTGACTAGTAATACCATTTCCTTCCTGGGGGAGGGGGGAATTAAGGAAGAAAGAGTTTGGGAGCAAAATCAAATGCTTTGTTTTGATCCAGTTAGGTTGCGAATCCTGTGAGCCAAATATGTCAATGATCAAAAATAATATTTTTGCTGAATCTGTCTGCATTAGAAAGGGGAGACTTAGGGGAGAGAGTATATGGATAACCAAATAACTGAGATTTAAAAAGCACCGTTTTAAGATGTAACAGAGACATGCCAAATAAATCATGCCACAGAAAATATTTCCTTGATTTTTTGGGTGACTATAAAGAGATTTTTAAGTCAAGTGGCTTGTTAAAGGCAATAGAATTTTCTATTAGAAGTATAGTCCTTGATCCTCAATGTTTTATCCGTCCACTTTCACATACCATTGTTCTTCAGTCTTTTGTAGTCATCAGATTTTATTAACAAAATTAATCCTGATTATTTTAATCTTATTTTGACATAGATGCTTTATGATAGGTAACAAATGGCTACTTGACAGTGCCAGGACTAGTTCCTATTTACAGGTGAAAATGTTATCATAGTCCTGTCCTAAAAAAAACCTCATTATGGTCTTTAGTGTAAACCTTATCACTGGGCACTGTTATTTTTGTGAAAACCAAAAAACAAAGGAAATTTATTTATTTGTTTAAATTGAGGTAACATTAGGCTTCCCTCCGCCAGGCATCACCACCATAGCGCACACACCAATCCATCACAGACAGTCCCCACCACAGCCCATTGTGCTTCCTGCCCTCTTTGTCTTACCTCCTCCCTCACCCCTCCCCGTTCTGGATAATTCAGTTCTATTGTTAGCTTTCCAGGGTTAGTTTTTAAGCTTGTCTTTATCTGACCCTTAGTTTGGTCTTAAGTAATAAGCTCAGGGAGATTTGAAACCCAACTCATATGCCACATTTATCTATGAGTTGACTTGGCAGTCATCATCTCCTCTATGGCTTAGCTACCTTTGATTTTATTATATAAGTTTTATAAATATGCCCTCAAATACTATTTTTTGCATTGACTTTAGACACTAACAACTACTTCTGGTATATTAAAACATACAGAAATGAGTCTCTATCATTTAAAACATAATGAAATACTAAACTTCCCTTATTCTCATATTTAGCTAAGGATTAAATTACAAGCTTAATTTACTGATTTAAAAAAATCCCATCTAGTAGACTGCAATGCATGCAATGATATGTGCTGTTTATATAAATAGCATGGAGGTTAATTCAGACCATTTCATGGAAATGGTTTATGTATTGTAATCATGAGTCAATACACAGTTCTCTCTAAATTTAAAACAATGTAAATTAGCCAAGCCAATTTAATTCTTGCCAAGAAAGAATATTCCTTAAAGCCATGGCTTAAAGTTTATTAGGTTAAATGCAACTATATTCTGTAACTAATAAGTACGAGGATTTATTGAATTTTGAAACCCACTGATTGTAAGTTATGTTTTTAAAGTTATTTAAACAAGTTAAATATGTTTATAATAATTTCATTTCCTATGTGACATCTAACTAATGAGAAAAAAAATAAGACTAGGAGAGAATGGAGTTGGTTTAATCTTTTTCATGACCAAAGCCAAGTTTAAATCCTGTCCAAATGCCACTTCTCAATCACAGCTTTAAAGGATTAAACATGATTATAGTGGTATTTCTCCACTTTTCTGATATACAAGTTCGTGTCAAAGCTATCTTGAGACATGCCATTGAGTTTCACCTTTGAGGTGAGAAAGTAGTTGCTGAGTGTGTATTTATTTCAAGGAAGGAGATATATTGGCTTAATATAAATTGGGTGGTGTGTACAGCTAATGTGTTCAACCCTCTTTCTGCCAAACTCACGTGAATATTCTGGATTATAAGAAGATAACTTATATCGTGTTTTCTTTTTTAGGTTATGTTTTTGCAGATTTGAATAGACTTTTCTGTGTGCTAAGAAAGTTCTGCTTACTAAGTCTGTTTTTTGCTTATTTCATTTGGGAGAAAGTCTAATTTAGTCCAATGATTTACAAACAGATTTGACCAAGCATATAATACACAGTAATTTCTTTTTTCACATTTTGGTAAAATGTGGACTCTGAGAAAGAAAATACTTGATTTGGGATTTTCTTTTTTGTTTTGCAGAGTTGAGTTTAATTTGAATATGGTTTTTCTAATATTTTTCTTATTCTCCTTTCCCTTAGTCATGTACTGTGAAGAAAATCACATCTTTCCAATTTTAACTTTATTTATTTCTAAGTTTTCCATTGCATGTCCATATTTCCTGACTATCTCTTAATGTGTGCTTCTGCATACATAGTTGGTATTCTGCAGTTGGATTCCTCAAATATGGGCTGTAGTCTAAGCTTGCTGCCTGTTTCAATGCCACCACTGGGGTTGGCTAACTTTTCTCTTTGCTCTGTGTCTCATTTTCCAGCCTGGTAAAGGTTTCCACAGATACCTCCCTGGCTGCTCTGGGAGGAAAAGCTTTCCCCAAACTCATGTGAACATTGCGCTCCTCTGGACAGAACAGACCAAGTTTCAGATCCTGTTGCTGAGTGCCCATGGGATGCAGTGTTCATTTGAAGAAGAGAGTGTTACTGGAAGAGCTGCGACAGCCAGCCTCAGTTGGTATTTAAAAGAGACTTTGGAGAAGTTAACTGCTGGGGAGATTTTTCCTTCTGAATTTTTTGAGCCCTGTTCTGGTGATAAACCTGCCACCTGATAAGTATTAACTAGTAACTGTACATTTTCAAGATAATGCCACAGCAAAAAGGGGGTCATTATATACTACTAAGGGAAATGCATTTGACTTGGGGTTTTAGATATGATGCTGATTAGAAAACGGACTTTAGGGGTGCTAGAGGGGATTCCACAAGAGCCTGTTCCTACTGGAAAATATTCCAGTTTTAGCATGAGAGATACTTGGTGTCCTGAATAAATACGCATGCCAGCATCTCCTGAATTTATTAAGTAACTGCTGATTAAACATTTACTGTATGCCATGAACTGTATTGTGTAGGGGATACAATGACAAATAAGTCGCAGCCTCTGTCTGCAAGGATTTCCACTCAAGAAGGGAAAGACATGTAAGCAATGGAGAATAATAAAAATGTCAGATAGAAGTATTCATGGGAAGTAAGCGTGAATTGAAGAGGTTCATACTTATTGGGGGTAAGAGAGGAACCAGGAAAGATTTTGGAGGTGGCAGGCGTGAGCTGAGCACTGAGAAGTGCATCCTGTGGGCACCCACAGGAAGAATATTTGTGAAGCGCTTCCCTAGGGCCAGGGGCACATAGGCTGCTGAGGCCTGGCGTGGTTTTTTAGGAAAATTTGGTGGGAGATGAAGTTGGAGACAAGGCAGGAGCAAATTACAGAGGACCATGTAACTATGATAAATGTTTGTACTTTGTATAGCAGGCACTGTATTTTTTATTTGCAGTTAAGTAATTTTATTTTGAATTGCAGATGGAGGACACCATGTAGTTCTGAGTTGGGAGGAAAGAGTGATAAATTTTAGGCAAGGAAGTCACATTGCCATATTTGTCCTTTTTTTTCTTTAGCAGTGAAAACTCTGAAGGATGGGTTAAAAGCGAGCCAACTTGGCACTTAGGAAACAAGTTAGAAGACCAATGCACCAGCCAGCAGAGAGCCTGTGAGAGCTGGGACTTAGACAGAGTGTGGATAGGAGGGGAGGAGATGGGTTGGAGAGATCTCACAGAATAGCAGGGACAGTACTGGTGACCCACTATGGCAGGAGGAGAGGACTGAAGGCCCAGATTTCTGATCTGAGTGGCTGGTTAAATAAGACACCATTTATGAAGATGAAGGCAGGGGAACAGACACGGCCTGATTAAAACTATAGGATACACTCATATCAAGTGTATTAATGAATTCATGATAGGATTGAAAGTGAATTCTTTTTTCTTTAAAAAAGCTTAGTAACTTGATCGTTCAAGGTCTTGAAACATCTTTCTGCCTTCTTCCTCTATCTTCTTGTATAGGTAGTTAAAAATGGGGGTGTGTTTATCTTGAATTTTCAAGTGGAATTCTTCAATTCTCTGTATATGCATGTGTGGGGTATCAGCTTTAAAATGCTGCTTTCTGCATTCACAGTGACTTTTTCTAGCAACTTCAGGCAACTGTCAAAACCCCAGTGAAGTGTACAAATATAAATTGGAGGATTTATGAGGGGGTGAGAATGTATGTACAGGCCACAATACAGCTTTTAAAATGTCTCAGATTTTATAAATAAATACAACTGAATTATTTTGTAATGTTAATGTATTATATGTGCATGTGTCTCTTTAAGCTTTAAAAAATACATGAAAGGATGTGAATTGTCCCCTAGGATCCCAACAATAGAAAGCAATAGTAATTAAGCAAAAAATAAATAAATTGACATGGATGCATTGGAGCTAATATAAATCCTGTGCAATTGGCATAAAGGAATTTGTTATTTTCAAAACAGAACTAAATCTCTTTTCCATTATAGATTTAATTTAAGTAACATGATAAATAGTGGTAAATTGAACTTTATTATGTATTCATGAAATGCAGTTTAATACAATTGTTATTTCTGGCATTTGTGGTTTAAAGATATTCCCTTATGGGTAGATGTTATTTTTAATGTGCAAATTCAGAAATAATGACCTCCAGTTCCACCGGTGAACTAGGGCTGATGCATACACATGGACAATAAGGGAAAAATTGCCTCTGAATTCCCGGTTTTAAGAAAATTTCTAGTGCAATCTCTGATCTTTTAAAAACTGACATTAAATAGATCATTTTAAGATTACAACTGCATTGTGAGTGAAGAAGAAAGTGATAAAGTAAATATTTCTAAAGGGTTTTTTTTTTTTTTCTTTTCAGACGAGTGGTATTTGACAAGGACATACCTGCAAGGGGGAAACTCACTTAGCAAGAACAGGTTATTGAAAAATCTGTGCACAATTTAAAAAAGAGAGATTAAAAAATTCACATAAAAGGATGCCTTACTGGCAAGTTCAGAAAATAAAATTGGAAATCCAAAAGGAATGGATAAAGAGACAGCATACACCAAGTAATTTCCACAAGCCTCTCTTTCAGAGAATTAAGTAGGAAACTCTTCAAAAGAAAGAAACAACCGTTACTTGTCCTAACTTTATATTTAGCTTAATTGTGGTCAGCTCTGGGAAGTGTAGTTGGAGAGATCAACCAGTTAGGACAGTGTATTGGAAAAGACTTGACTTCTGAACCCTAAGTTCATACCCTACAGTGCAATTCCCTGCAATGCTTTCTCATTGGAAGAAGAGTGACTTCTCCCCTAAAGCTTAGTTCTGTTGACAATTTAAATCTATCTCTTTAAAAAAAGCACCTAATGGAAGCATTGGCTAGTTAGGCCTGACTTTCATCTGATCATTCATTGGATTTATAAGGATGCAGTCAGGCTTGTGGATAACTGAAATCTACAACAGCCCAGGAACGTGTAGCGGGAGTATGGAAGAATGGAGATGGCTTGGGGTTATCCACTTGTGACAAATGATTGTGGAATGTGAGGCCTATTTTGGGCACCAGGGACTTGCTTTTTCAGCATAGCTGTGGTCATCTCTGGAGGCGCTCGCATGTCGGAAGGCAGTGCTTAAGTGCTGGCCTCTTTTGGAGGATCACAAAGGAGGTTTCTTTAGATCTGAGTTGTTACAGGCAGCGTAAGTGACTGCTGGGTGGTCTGTCAGCTGGGAAGGCTGGTCAGGAGAAGCAAAACTTCAGTTGTTGGAAAAAATCACAGTGTTATCATTCCCAACGTTGTTCTTAGAGCAGCTGTAACTAGAGGACGGCTTCTTATATTATGGGGTAACACCACTACTCTTCAGGTCCACGCCCACAATTTGGGTACCCCAGAATTCTGGAAAGTGGCAGTTATTTCCCTAATTTCCCTATTAACGATCCCCATCTGCACTTAATTGTTGGAACCTGAAGTTATATAAGGCTATATATATCCTTTATTTCACTTGACCTAAATATTCATGCATTTTGATTTCTAGGTACTGCCAAAGACCCTACTCAGAGTACAATATACGATGTGTGCACTTTGTTAACTTCCTAAAAGTTGAAAAATTCTGAATTCTGAAACCTCTTTGTATCTAAGGATTTCAGATAAAGGAAAGGATTGTGGAGTTGTAACCACAAGTGAGTCTTAATTTTCCTTTTTCTGCACGCAAATACCAACTAATAATGTCCTTAAGGATAATTTGTTTGGGAAAGTTAAACAGTCTTTCTAAAATTTGATTTAAACTATTAATTTGCTTAGCAAAATCATATATTGCACATAAGCAAATTCAACTCTGTTGTGGTAAAATTATCACAAGATATAAATTAGTTGCATCTGAATTAATGAGGTCTTATTATAAACACAAAGCAGCATTACTTCCAATGCCTGATTTTCATTAGTACAATAAAGGCCAAATGAAGCTGAAGAAAAAAAAGAAAAAAGAATCGCCTATGCTGTATAGCCTGGAAACATTTGAAGCATTGCTGAATTTTTAAATTTTTAAGTGGCTAAAAAGATATTTATATTGCCTGCCCCTGTTGGATCTGGATTAAGACTGCCCTGAAATGCTCTTAGTTCTAGGGGCACGTGAGTTGCCCCTGGACTCCCGTTCTCTTATTTTTAAGGTATGGAAGCTGTTTGTGCAATAAAACAAGGAGGACAATGGTGAGTTATTTTTAAAGGAGATAAACAGGTGGGATGCCTGCACCCCGCGGGCGTGCCTTGTGCAAAGTGCAGTAGCAGGTACCGCTCAGGCAGGCTAAAAGCAGAACTGAGGGGTGTGGAGGATGAGGTTTGGTTGGGGTCCTGGAACTGGGGGTGCACTGGCAGTCTCTGGGGGTGGAGGGCTCCGTGGGACCTGAGCACTGAAATCCACCTGCTTTAAAGCCAGTCGCTTGCAGAGATGAATTGCATATTTAGTTCCTTTAGGTAGGAGGGTCTTGCCTTTTTTTTTTTAGTCTTTTTTTTTTATTAAAATATTTTAAAATTTACATATACTTGCCATTAATTGTAATCCCCATGTATTCCCCATCACCATCTCACCAGTGCACCATC
>JAGFMF010011796.1:10102468-10123192 GCA_019455555.1 Galemys pyrenaicus
TGGGGTATATTCCTAGGAGTGGGATTGCTGGATCCTATGGAAGTTCCATTCTTAGTAGATTGAGGAACCGCCATACTGCTTTCCATAATGGTTGGGCCAACTTGCATTCCCACCAGCAGTGTAAGAGAGTTCCTTTTTCTCCATATCCCCGCCAACATTTGTTGTTGCTACTTTTTGTGATATGTGCCATTCTCACTGGTGTGAGGTGGTATCTCATAGTGGTTTTGCCTTTTAAGCACAAATTGACACATAAATGATAGAATCTTTTATTAGAAGAAAATGGTTTTTATCTTGGAGCCTATCCCTTAACTTCCGGAGCTGTGGCTCCTTTAAAATCTTGGCCAGCTCACGTTTCTCTTTTTTTTTCTGGCTGTTCTGGACTCTTACTTTCTGGTTTCTCTTTCAAGGGGATGTTGTCACTATCCCCAAAGCCCGCGCTCTGACAGAACAGCAGGCAGGGGTTTCGGTCTCCTGGCGGGAAGGATTTGAAGAAGGTGTTGATGTAAGCAGATTGGCTGTTCAGATCAAACCCGCTGGAGCAGGAGCCCCCCTAGCAACGACCCACCAAACACGGAGGAGCCCAAAGGATGGCAGGAGCCCAGCACACCCACGAAGATGCTGTTAGAGCTGGAATAACTTCTGTGGCAGGCTGTCTTCGGTTTTGTGGGAACTCGCAGCAATGGCGACGCGGCGCTCGCGGGGTGCCGCGTTTGGCCAGGTAGCTGTATCCGCGCCAGAGGACATGTGTTGGCTCCACTTCGCTGCAGTGACTGATGTGACGGAATCTTCCAAGGTTTTGTCATAGGAAGGATAAAGAAACCCCTGCCAACTAAGAGGCTGCGGCCTGGTCACATTCCTTGCTTAGAATCTTCATTATTGAGAGGGAAAGAATATAGGAGGCAGAGCAATACATTCCAGACCTCAGAGGGAGGTCACGACATGAAAACTCATTACACTATAGCTAGCATAATAGCAATTTTGCCAGAAAATGTAAAATATTCATTGGGGGGTATTAAAGAGAGAGCAAGGGTTGGCTTGAAAGCAGACGGAGAAGGTGCTGGAAGTGTTTGGCTAGGACCCAGGCAGCCTCAATTCACTTCCCACACTGCTGTTGGTTATCATTTGGAAAAAAAAAGAAAGGCTGACTTTTTTTATGTCTTATTTACAGAAATCATCAAATTCTCTGTTGTCTCCAGGTTAAAGTCTTGGCACACATGCCTTTACGATGGTGATTCCAACCTCCGTCTCTGCCTGAGCTCCTATTACTTCCTCCCTCCCTGTCTTAGATGTATTTGCACATGAACCTACCATGGTGGTCGCTTGTCAGTCCCTGCTGGCATGCCTTGGACATGTGTCCTGCTTTTTACTCCCGTTTCTTCTTCTTGGCAGTGTCTTCTTCATCCTTCAAGGCCTTGGTTAAATGCTGCCTCCTTTGTCAAGTCTCTTCTCATTTTTTCCTTCAACAGGCCATGATTAAGCAGTATCAGGCACGGTGCTAGACCCTAGGTGGAGGGCAATGATGAACAAGCTAGGCCAGTCTTGTCCTTCAGGTGTGTCAGTCTCATTAGGTATCTTGCCAATCAGGGATGAAGTCTGGGGGAGATTACTGTCAAGACATAGCTGAAGGCCCAGGAGTCTTAGCCATTGAAGATTTGACGGCATACACCATGCATGGTAGTAGTCAATGTGATGAAACTGAATACTGCCTACTGCTGCTGGTGATCCAGAAGATCTGCAGTCATTGCTTTGAGTCCCTGTGTTGTACTGCGATAATCTCAGTGGGGACAATGCTGTCCTCACTTACATTTCCAGTCTGTGAGCCCCTTAGCAGTAAGACCCATGGCTTAGTTTCTCCTGTGCCCCCACAGAGTCTCATTCAGTGCCTGCTGTAGAGGAAGGTGGCTCAACTGAGTTAGTGGGAAACTGGGGAAGTACAGGATTAAAACCTCAACTGTATGCCTTGACATCTGTCAAGTCACATTGGTGGTGCCCCATTTATTTCCCATAAATTTTGTCAGTTAGGAATTTGGAAAAGTTTTCATTATTTGGAGGTGTGGAGACCATAGACTGTTGCACCATCACAGCTTTAATCCCTTCACCTGGCATTAGTAGAACCCTTGATAACCAGTGCAGTTTCCTTGATAACCATTGCAGGTCCTGAAGGAGTCTTTAGTCCACCTAATGGGGTACCTGAAGGTCCTGCATCCTGTGTAGTCAGTAATTGCTGATCAGTAATCATTGGTCAGCTCAGGAAGGACTTATGAGACTTCCATGTTACAAGTTGGGGATGCCTCAAAGGCCATGGGTGCTCTAGATGGACAGGAATGGAGGGGGTGAGTGGTCTAGTAGATGTCTATGCGCAATTTAGTGGTACTTATAAAGTAAACTGGCTTAAAGCAAATGAAAATCTAAGTAATGCTGGGATGGAAAGTGTGCTTGACCCAAGATCTGGAGATCTTGGCCCAGAATAGCTTGGTTCTGTGACTCATCTGTACATGTGATGGACTATCCAATCCACTATGTTATACTCTTAAGGAATTGTCTGATGATTCACGCATATTTTGTTATGAAAAGACTCCAAAGTTCGTAGGATTCAATGGTTCATTTCATTTCATTCAGAAATAATACCTCCAGGAAACGTGGGTTTCCATTGAAAGATCTTATCTGCTTAGGATACAATCCTCTAAACCAGGGCTTAGCAAACAATGGCCCATGGACTGAATTTGGCCCACCTCTGTGTTTGATTTTAGTTGTTGCTCCATGTAGTGCCAGCAAGGGCACAGAGCAAACTCTCAATGATTCTGAGCAGATGGGTCAAGGAAAGAGTCCTGGAGCCCTCGGTGGCTTTTTCAGGCTTTTAATATTTACATCAGAGGCAATTAGGTACACAGCAGACAGGGGTTTGGGGGGCCAGGAGGCTGGCAGACCTCCTAGCCTCCAGTGCACCTCACTCTCTCTGTGCTCTCTAGCATCTACTTTCTCTTTCTGCTCTTCTCTCTTCTCTTCTGCTGGTGTCCTTGTGACACTGCCCTTATACGCCCCGTGTCTCAGCCCAGGTGCACTCACATGCGCATGCCCACTTAGGCATGTGTACAGGACCTCAGGTGTCCATCATCACACCGATGGTGGAGGGCGGAAAAGCCTGATAACTTTTCCATTTACCCTACACTCCTAAAAACCCATATTTACTGTTTGGGTCTATACAGGAATAGTTGACTGTAGCGGCAGGAAAGGCGGCACAGGAGCAAGGTTTGGGATGGTTCTTAGCAGATGGGTCAAGGAAAGGGAGTCTTGGAGCCCTCTGGGGCTTTTTATGCTTTTTATTAGAGGAGGTGGCCAGGTACATGGAAGGCATGGGTGCCAGCCTCCCAGCCCCTGGCGCATCTCACCCTCTTGGCTGCTTTCTACTGCTGCTGCTCGTCAGTACTGTCGGTCTGTCCTATTGGTCCTGTTGGTTCTGTTGCTTCTGGCGTCCTCATGACACCGCCCATTTAAGCCCGTGTCCAACTCAGGTGCACCCACTTGCACATGCCCATCCTGGAATGCTCACAGCACCGCAGGTGTCCATCATCACACCAGTGGTGGGAAGGTGGAAAGACCTGATTGTTCTCTGACCCTACATTGACCAACCTCTGCTTTAATGCCCCTACTTTATTTTTTTTTTAAGATTTATTTATGACTATAAGAACTGGGGTACAGGCCAGAGGTGTAGGGGGTGAGGAGATTCACCAGAGACATAGTGGGGTACAGAACAGGCCAATTAACTGAAACACACTGCTGAGGGGAGCAGCAGGCAAGACAGGAGCAGTCTGCCGTGCCATGTGCATCACCTCATGGGCAGCAGCAGGGATCGAACTCGTGCTGCAGTGGCTGCGGTTTGCTTCATAGTGCGTTGTTTAACACATTGCGCCACCAGGGAGGGCCCAATGCCCCTTACTTTAATGCTTATTACCTGAAACTCGGGTATTGATATTAACAACACACAAACATAAATCTGTTACAGGCGTAAACCAGCTACCTCTGATTGTGGATCAGAGTTCACGAGGCAAGCCGCAGCTATTGTGCTTAGTTCTGCCTTGAGAAGGTGGGGTGTGTTTAGGTGCAGTGAGTCTTTCTAGGTAATTGCGTGACTTGTGAGGTAGCGGTGAGACCTCAGGCCTGAGAGGCAGGAGACCAGCTGGTCATCTCCCAGCTCTACTTGGTAATGTGGGCAAGCCCCTCGACTTCCCTGGCCTGGGAGTGCTGAGGTTCAACACCTTGCCCTCTTACTGGGAAAGCAGAGACTCTTCACAGCCACTGTAAGTACTTGCTTCCTTTGGCTTCCCTGAACCTCACCTTATTTCTTCCTTCCGTCTCCCGATCCCTTCCCATGCCCTTGGTTCTGAAGATAAAATTTTTTGGGTGTCCTCTTAGGATAAACTTGATTAAATTAGAAGGAAGAGATCCTATCAGAACACTATGCTATTTTTTAGGGTTTTTCATCATTTCTCAGAGCAGCTTCTGGGCTTAGGCTCCTACTTCGCCTTTGAGCTCATACATTATGGATGAGGTACAGCTGTGACCAATAAAGATCCTTCTTGCAGAGTGAAAACAGGTCCCCTTGGTGTGTCCCAAAGGCTGGCACAGGACATGGAGGACCACAGACCCCTTCTGGCACATCTCTGAGGGGTCTTTACAAAATGGACTCCTTTTGTTTGGTTCTTGCTTACTTTGTCTCTCATTCTGTTAGTCCCTAACTCTACACCCTGCAAGCCTTAATGCCATATATTTAAAAGTAGCATAAGAAAATATGAAACAACATCAATGTTTATGCCTGCAGGAAGCACTGAGATACACATCTAGGAGCAGAATCTATTCTGAATTCTAAATTTTTAAAATCACTGTGCTTGTGGAAGGGCTAACATGCCGAAAGGGACCACACTGCATGACTTTGGGGGGAATGGTTGTTTTGTGGGCAGTGAGGTTGGGCAGTGTAGTTTGGTCCTAAATCCTATCTGGTTTGAGTTGATTTGATCATCTGAGAGAAAATTAAGAGGAAACATGCCATTCACCCCATAAATATTTATAGCATTCCTACTATAAGGAGCTACGGGGGATGAGTACAAGTCTTGACTCCGGACCTTTCAGGCTAAGGAAGGGGTAAGAAAGAAGACAGAGTATGGGCGCCTGTACCCAGTTTGCCCTCAGGAACAAGTGAAGGGTTAGGCACTAAAGGCAAGAGGAAATTGTTTTGGTCACAGGAGTTGTGGAGATTTCATGGAGAAGGTGACATCTGAGCTGAACCTGGGAAGGTGAAGGGGGTAGGGGGTTTGCATGCGATGATAAGGGGGTTGGGGGGAAGGACGGAGCTAAGGGACAATAAGTACGTGGGACAATGCAGAATGTTTGGGATGATTGACTCTATTGCCTGAGGTGAGGTCCCATAGGAAAGTGCACCCTATTTAGTCAGGGAACCGTCCAAAGCACTGTATTTGACCTCATTGTGTGTCCTTTAACTCCAGAGTTACACTTTCTTTCTGATCATCAGGAATAAAGGCCCAGAGGCCTGGATGATTGCCCCTGACACTTCATTTCAGAATAAAGAGCTGCAATCATTCAAGGAGTTGTCTCAGAAGTGATAGATTTTCCATCCCTATTTGAATAGTGCTGGTATCTCATTTCTGGATACAAAATGATCATGCATATCCAACAATCTTCTTTGCCATATTCTCATCCCAGCAGAAAAAAAATACACCCACACCCCTTCATCCATCTAGAAATATCCATGTGATTGGTATTCCTCCAGTGCACGGCGATCACCTGTCTGATTGCCACTCCACTTGAGATAACCCAGAAATTTCTCTTAAACTCAGTAAGCAAAGACCTGATCAATTTAATCTGGCCAACATCAACTTGAAAAACATATGCAGCTTTATAGGAAAAACACATGTGTACGAAACTGCCTGCTCCCTCACCTTCTTCATCATTCACAGCTCTCTTTCTGTAGGTGAGTCAGAGAATTTACATGCCTCAGAAGTCAGGTCAAATATGTTGCTCTACCCAGGGATATTACTACTTATCCAGAAAAAGGGCCTATTTAGACTGAATCGGGGAAAGGCACACACCAACGTCATTTATTTGCTAACTGTGAACCCATTGGACAGAATGAACTTGAAGGTTTAAAATTCTGTGTGGATTCCCTTGTCCAGTTTCAAATTTACAAGATTATTTTCTGCACTGATCTTTTATAACTGATACAGTATTCTTGAATGCTTTGCACCAAAATGACATAGACCTACTCAGTGCTCCAGAGAAGAGTACAGGTGACATCAAATTGTAATCATGCTGTCTTAACTCAGGCTGCCATAGTGAAATATCACAACTAGGATGTTTAGACACCAGAGACAACAGAGTTCGACACACCAGCTGATTCAGTTTCTGGTGGCGCTCTTTTGCTGGCTTGTAGATGGTGGACTTGTTATATCTCAAGTGGCCTTTCCTCTGTGCATGTGCTGGGACTGATGGGGTCCAGGGCGGCGGGGGCGGGGTGTCTCTTCATATTCTTATCCCATCATGAGGATAAGATATTCTTAATCCCATCATGAGGATAAGATATTCTTAATCCCATCATGAGGCCCCACTCTCATTACCCATTCTAACCCTAATTATCTCCTTAAGACCCATCTCCAAATACCAGCCTATTGTGGGTAGGGCTTCAACATCTGAAAGGGGGTGAGAGCTTTCAATCCAGAGGTTTTCTAACAGGTACATTGGGGAGATAAGGCCAGGAACAAGGCTTTGCCTGGTTTACCATGTCCTGTTATGGAGGGACACTGGTATGTCAGGAGTTGAAAAAATTTGGAAAGCGTATAACAACATAGAATCACAGTGGTGTGTTGATACTTTCGCACAATGATGAGAATAATGATAAAGATTATGAAGAAATACCAGAAACTTAGTATAGGTTATGTTAAATTCAAAATTTGAGTTGTGCAAGATATAGATATAACTTTTATTTCTTTCACCTAACAGAAGGGGCTGAGGTTTTGAGAAATTAAGGTCTGCTTGAAAATCTTATGTTCTTAAGTCTCATGTTCTTCTTTCTAGACCATTTAATCTAAGACAAAAAATCATATCCATTCTGAAATTGTGAAATTTATGTGAATATTGATAATCCTACGTCAGCAGAAACATCCAGAATTTCCCTTCTTATAACAAAGGAAGTAAAACAAAAAAATTAAAGACTAGGGAGGATTTTGAAAGTGGAATAAGTGTTGCTAAAAAAAAATTAAGATTTTTAATTTATTTTATTTATTTTGCATAGAAGAGCTAGGGTGGAGGCCAGTGTTTGGGGTTTGGGTGGGGATAGGTGAGAGGAATTACCAGAGACAGAGTGGGGAGAAGAATAGGCAGATCCACTGAAATACACTGCTGAGGGGAGCAGTAGGTTAAACAGGAGAGATCTGCTGAGCCATGTGGGTTAGCTTCCAGGTGGGGGATAGAACTCAGATCTCTGCCGTGGGCCCTGGGATGGTAGTGCTGAGACATAACTCCTAGGCCACCAGAAAGGCCCTGTTGGGAAAATCTTGCTAGAGAATTCAGACTGAAGTAGTATAGGAATGATCCCAGTAGAAGAAATAAAACACCAAAACAGGCATGTCTGAAGCACCGAACTGCCTTGTACAGTTGAATGGGCGGTACACTGCCCAACTCTGTGGCTGCCTTCCAACACTGTACTGCATAAAGGGCAACTCTGGAGTTATGCAATCCACAGCCCTTGGGATCAGGCACAGCATCCTGGCAGAATCCTGAACTCCAGTGCAGTCTTGACCGCAACAGCAGATTTAAACTGAGCTACCCATTTCTCTTCCAGTTTTGGTGTTTCTATTATAAAATGACCTTAAAGGTTGACTTTTAAACTTCTGTTTTGAAACTTGTGCTAGACAGCAGTTTTGGGGGAAAAAGGGGAAAACATAGACATTATCGTTTGTAGGTCTACAGCATAATAAACAGAAGACTAGATATTGCTTTTGAATTTTTCCTTTCTGATATAAATTTATATTATATCTCTTTTTAAGCATTATCCTTCTAAAATTACCAAATAAAATTTTTTCATGCTTAGTTGTATTTGTTTTTAATAGACAGTATAGCCGAAGTGATTTCTTATATCATGTAAGAAGTTTTCCTTGAGTAGAGTTAGCAGTACTGGAGTAAGACTATGTGTTCCTTAGTTTTTATTGTCGCACTTGGAACCACACATTTATTTTTAAGTGAGTGAAATGATGGGAGGGAAACATGTTAATTTCTAGGATATATATGTGATCAAGAAATGAAATTACTTTTTTTTTCTTAAGTGATGAGAGTAATTTAGGCCTTTTTTGTTATATTCTTAGATAGTATGAAATAATAATAAGATAATATGAAATGAGATTTAAAAACAGATCTTAAAATGTCCTTAAAGTTAGAAATAAACCATTTAGGCTATAAATTAAATGATCGATAATGACTACGAGGCAGGCTGCAATAAAAATTCCTTCTGTTTTCATAAATTATTTCTCTATCAGTAGAGAAGCTTTCATGAAAAATAAAAAGGCCTAGAGCAAAACTAATTATGATATTTACATCTTAGCTTTGAAACTGACTTGATAGTTATTTTTTTATTGTTTCTCTCCAGCCTCTTTAAAAGAAGAGATTTAATAATAATGTACTTTGTAGCATTATTTATGATCATCAATTAAATCCAACACATTTGAGGTGGCTTTATTTTATAAAGTTCATTGTTGGAAGACAGGTTTTCATGGTGTTTTAAAAAATAAATATTCCATTACTCTGAATCTTTTGACTTGGGAATTTTTGTCCTTGAAATTCTAGGTTATTAATTTAATTGATGTAGCCCTTGGGGATCCATTTATCTTATCTTTGTAATCAAATAACTGGGGTTTAAGCAGATGCTAAGCAGAAATCCAAGAGAGGGGGTCTAGCTTGGGAAGAGAACCCTTATGTTCTTATGACCAAGCCTAAGTGCCTTTTACCCCCCCCCCACCCACTCAGAGGCAAGAGAGCCATAAACTGTATGTTTTTCTGTATTCTTTGAAGTGTTTATTAGTGTTAATGATCTAAGATGTTAGTGGCAGTTATGTATGGACAAAGACAAGAAATGATTTATATTATGATTCACCTGGCATCTTCATAGTAAAAAACCCAAAACAGTAGTCTATGATGTAACTACACCAAAGCAAAGAAAGCAATGCTGCAGTGTGCAGAGAGCACAGTTTGAACTGGAGAAGATTCTCTGAGGAGTCTTCTTCCTTCCATTTCCTGACCTTTTCATCTTGTGAAAAATAAGGCCATCTCACCTCATCAGGTTTTTGGGGAGGGCTGTTCCATTTGTCTCCAGATAAACTGCAACTGAGTTCAGAAAATATGGAAAGTCTTAAGTTCCAAAAAGATGGGTCCATATTTGGTACCCTTTGAACAGCCTGAAATATGCATTTTCTGGAGACTCCTGACTTGGGATATATCCAGGAGTAGATTTTGTTTTTCCAAGATCATCTGAGGTAAAGGTTAAAAATCTTCAGTCATTTGGAGCTGCTGTTAGTAGTTGGCGATTCCTCCTGATAGCTTCCACACTCACTCTATCTCATCATAGTGTCCGTGTGTCCACTGTCTTCCAAGTAGCTGCAAAATACTATTTTTCACAAGTAGATGTAATTCAGCAGTAATTGGATGACCAAGATATAAAGGATGATGAGAACAGCTCCCACTGTCACTGTCACTGGCAGTTGAAGGCACAGGCTGACTTGTCCCATCCTGTGTATATGTCACCATCACCCACTTGAAAAGAACCAATTTCTCAGTCTATGTATTTTGTACCTTGGGGAAACCTCAGAAACAATAACCATCTCAAGAATATATTTATCATAACCAAAGAAAACAAAGGGGTATATGCAGAGAATAATGCAAACATATTAAAAAAGCAAAAAGTAGAGAGCAAATGTGATTGGGAACGGCAGCCTGTTAGAGAACAGTGTTGGCACATCCCAATTTGACGTACCGCACCTGAACTATATTGTCTGACCTATGCTTTCCGCTTCTCATATTGTTTCTCTACTCGTGGGAATCTCCTAAGTGAGGGAACCGGAGTCAAGAGAAAAAGAAAAAAAATGATCTAAAGACAACCAATAAATTGTTGATTCCATGAAAAGGCAAGAACTTTGATTCTTTCAAGGACGTTAGGTCAGGGGAGAAACTTGAGGTTATTTATTTCTCCACTGGATTTTAAGGATGAAGAAACTGAGGCCTACTTACCCTCCCTCTCTCCCTCCTTCCACCCATCCCTCTCTTCCTTTCTTTCCTTCCTTCATCTATTCACTTACTTGACAAATAGATACTGTCCTTATTTTTGCAGTGATTGCTAAGTTTACATTCTAATGAGGAAACTGGCAATAAAACACATAAACAACTGTATGTATAAATTGTGATATGTCTAGGGAAGAAAATATAGCAGGGTGATGGAAGAGAGAATGATGAGGGGCCAACTCTTGATAGATGGTCAGGGAAGGCTTCTTTTAGGTGGTGACCATTTGTGCTGAGATGGGAATAATGATAAGGAGGCAGTCACAGAGTGTTCCAGCTGGAGGAAGCAGTAGACAGAAAGTTCCAAGACAGGAACGAGCTCAGCAAATTTGAGTAACAGAAAGAAGTCTGGGTGGCTGCTGCTTGGTGGATGGGAGGGAGAAGATGGAGTCAGAGAAAAGCACTAGTTCTTATCAGCCATGGTTGCCGATTAAAGAACCTAATTAGAAGATCTGAGTGTGATGAATCCTAAGAAAGAGAAAAAGACTGTGATTTCTCTAAGCAGAATTACATGATTGGGAATGTTTATTCACGAGCACTTATTGAGCATTTTCCATATGGTACAGTACTATGTACTGTGTGCTAGAGGGCTAGAGAGAGATCTCAGATACTCTTTGTACCTTCTAGAAGCTCACAGTTTGGTCAAAAAAGAAAAAAGTCGCAAATTAAACAATTGATGTTACTTTATCTAACAAACTAAAACAGGAAACATTATGTGACCCAATGGGGAGGAGAAGTGAGGTAAGAGCTAGATGACCCAACTAAATGTTTCTCAGAACTTGGCTTTATCTTCTGGAAAAAGCATAATGCTGTATTACCTATCTTCTCAGGGTAGTTAGTCAATCAAAAGAGGTAATGTTTGTAAAAATGCAATGGGAAGACATTTTCCAAACCATCAAGCATTATACAAGTAATAAAATGATAGTGGGTGGTCAGGATTGGAGAAGAGACCAGCTTAGGGAGAAGCTTAAAACGAGGCTAAGAACTTACTTTCTTTCAAAGGCTAAAGAGGACTTTTTAGAAGTTTTGGAAGTAGGGCAGGATGTGTGTGAGATGATGAATATTTGTTTCATTAATTCACTAATGAATGCTTGGAAAACTGAGGGGAAGAAGGAAAAAAAGGAAATTATTCTCAAGGTTTTATATTCTAATGCCTAGAAGAGGGTGGTACTATGCTGGGAAACTTGAATGTGCGAAGGGGCCCTTGTCGATGGGGAGGTGGTGGACCCCTGCTGTGGTCTGATGGCAGCAGGGGTGGGCAGCTCTTCACATGCGGCTAAACATGCAGGAGTTGGGGATCTGAGCAAGGGGAGTAGTTTTGCTGATCATTTTCTTGTTGGTGGTCAAACTAGGAAGGGGGCTCTGTTGAAGCATTAAAGTGGGTAGAGAAAGTGCTCTTGACTGGACCCATTAATCACTGCTGTGCTCAGAAACCGGACTCTGAACTGTGAGGTTGGATCCAAAATTGAAGTCCCTTATTAATGTGTGGCACCACCACAGCAGCACAATTAGTATTTTGAAGACACTGCCTCCCCTACTGGGTAGTAAAGGAATATTATAGGAAAAATTATTAGGAAGATTATAGGAAAAAAAGGAGTGTGAGGACAAAGGAGGTGTGGGGAGGGTTTCTTCATTCCCAGGTCTGAGATGGGGCCCGGGTAGCACAAGTGTAGTCAATCACAAGATGATTAATGCGTTTTGGAATAGTTACTCTCGTGCATTATCAGTTTAAAATGGCCCTCGGGTGTTCATGAGACACTGATGGAGCAAGCAGAAGTAGTCTGGTGAGCATTAAGCAACCCATTACCATGACCCTGTACACAGTTGCTAAAGCAATGGCTGTGTTGTGATCTATGGCTCACGTCGGACGCCAAAAGCACCGAGGAGGGAGTTTACTGAGCCTCCATTTAGACCCAGAATCAGAACAAGGAAGAAAGAAGTTGCAGAGGGATGGGCCAGGAGACAGAACTGGAGAGGCACGTTCCCTTCGGGTGGGTCCTGCCTGCTTTTCCTTCTTGTGAACACAGCCTTGGCGTTCTGTCCCTAGCTCGCACTTCTCAGGCTTGTAGAATAGAGGTAGAGGTTTTGTTCATTCAAAACTTTTTGGTTTTGAGACAAGGAAAACAAGAAATCTTGTCTAACTCTGCAACTATTGTTAGTTATTACCCTACGTAAGACCAGTCATTCAGGCATTTCAGGCACCACAGTCTCCATCTTCACCTGGAAAATTCCCCTTAGGCAAAATTTAGAACTGAATGGGGTGAAACCTATTCCATCATAAGCCATGACTAAATGCTCTGGCAATAGTCCATTTAAATTTTCTATTTCTTTATTTGTTTACTTATTTTTTATTGAAATGACATTGTTGTATATGCTTGTTAGTGTTTTGAGGGGGATTTACCCCCTCAGATATAGTCACTGGAGCACTCCCATGGCCGCAGTCATAGGCCATTGTGCTCTACCTGCCCCCCCCCACCCCCTCCTCCTTCTCCCCTTCTCTCCCTCTGGATGCCTCGGATCTATGGTCAGCTTCCAAGGATTGGTTTTGATGTTTGTCTTTGTTCGACCCTTTGTTTGGTTTTTCTATATTCCACATATAAGTGACACCATCCAATATTTATCTTTCTCCTTCTGGTTTATTTCGCTGAGCATAATCCCTTCCAGCTCCGTCTATGTTTAACCTGAATGGCAACTGAAATTTTAATTTATTATTTATGAACATTTACAGCTGTATTTCCACAAGAATGAATTGCTGGTTCATTTATCAGGTGTGAAGGAGGGATGTTAACAGGTAGGTCTGAGAATTTGGGAGAAGGGATAACCTGTTTAAATCAGGTGTAGAGAGGCTCCTGACAGCAGAGTGAGGTGAGGGGGAGGGGATGCCAGAAGTTGATTGATGCTCCTCCTTCAGGTCAGAAAGTGTAAATTTCTCTCACAGAGACTTTGAGGATGACAGCATTTATACTTCCAAAACTTGATTGGCATGTCTGTTAAAATAACCATCTTTATTATTTCTAATTAAAATATGCCATTGCCTCAAGTGTACCTGTGCTCTGTGTTTCTCCAGTGCGTGGGCTGTGTGTACTCTTTGGTTTCAGGCAAAATGTCCCCTCTGCTAAGCTGAGCTCTTTGTTTAGACATTGTATTTTTAGACTTTGCACCCACCAGCAGGGCAACTGCTTGATAAGATTCATTGAATGAAAGAATGAAATGGCAGGGGAAGGGCATTATACAGACTGGGATTTTAAAATTTATTTTATTTTTTTTTAAGATTTATTTATCATACAAGAGCTGGGGTACAGGCCAGAGGTGGGAGGGGAGAGGATTCACCAGAGGCAGACTGGGGAGCAGAACAGGCAGATGGACTGAAATACACTGCTGAGGGGAGCAGCGGAGGCAGGAGATGTCTGCTGTGCCATGTGGGTCCCCTCCCTGGCCGGGGAATGAACTCTCACTGCTGTGCTATGGATGCTTCACAGTGCAGCGCTCAACCCTCTGCGCCACCAGGGAGGCCCTGGGATTTTTTTAAATACATAGTTGGTCAATTCATTTTGTTACTGAGACTACCTATGTTGAAAACAAGAGGTGTCTGTGGGGTGAGAGGTAGTTGGAGGGAGGTAGAGAATCCATGCATGTTGCTGCAGAGTGGTTCCAGGAGAAGGGACCTCTGGCAGGCTGGTAAGGAAGTGGGGTGAAGGACACTGAGGGCACTAGCAGTGTTTCCAGACTCCTCAGTGGCATGTCAGGCATCTACCAAAGTTCTAGACTTTTTGTGGCGTAGAATGGGGCCATGCACATTTGCACAAGGCTATCTCTGGTGCAAGAAAGTGAACTGGAAATGAGGCAAGAAAAAACTTGTTTCCATAAAAACAAAACTTAATTTTAGGAAGCCTGCAGAAGGATACAAAGGAAACTACATAAAGGCCAAAACTGTTTGTAGAAGTTTCTAGATAACTTAAGCTGAAGGGACATACTCACATGTGGCAACAGCATCATTATCCAAATGGTTCTAATTTCTGGGCTCTTTCTGTGAAAACTCTGGTCTTTCTTCTGTCCTATACTAGTATTCTGCTCAGAAAATATAAAAATTAACCTTATGTTTTATTGGCATGTAAAGTTCCATTTATCCCCAAGAGTTTGCCTACTTCTCAAAAATTTAAAGATTCTAAAACCAACTAAATTGTTTAGTTTGGCAATATAATATTCCATATATATGAGAACATAATACATTAAAATGTAAATTAAATTAATCCATTGAGTGGTTTATTTAAACTACAATGAAATCTAATGATTTTGTGAGCAAATCAAATTGCAATGGGCATATTTCATGTTCTATAAACCAATGAGTAATTGTATATTTGTAATGGTTTAAAAATCCCCCAACTCTTCAGTATTAAGATTTGTATATATTTCATCTCTCCCTTTCAGTAAATTTCATCATTTCTTGAAGGTTTCAGATTTGTCATCACTAATTGATATGAATTAAGAAAGGCTGACACATAACTTGGGTGTGGGTTGGTGGAAGAAGGCAGTAAAAATTTTCCATCCTTATTAAGGTATTGGGGTAAAATAATAAGACCAAGAACTTGGGGAAATTTTTGTGACCTAGAAAATATTTCTTCCTATGATTTCTTTTAAGTCTTGTGTGTGTCTCAGAGTTTATATGATATGTAGTAAGTGACTGCTCCAGACTCTTGTGGCTATTTGGAGACCTCAAGGCAGGGAATAACAGTCCCAGCCACGTTACAAATTTTCTAAGTGACACTGAACCTTTCCATCCTGAGTGAGCTCAAGTTCCTCTTCTCCAACATGGGACAGTGATGCTTGCCCTCCCCATATCAGAAGTATGAGATCATAATGGTCATAAGAATATTAGGTTGACGTACTCTTCAAACCCAAACACTTCATTTTTCTGAGTTAGAAGTCAGGAGTTTAGGGACTTTGGATTAAAAGAAGTGAAATGGAACTTCTCACCATCAAAAGGAATAGTGCACAGCGAAGCTGGGGGGATCTGGTACAGTGTTTTTAGACTTTGGAGCATTTTCGGGGTCTAGTGTAATGGAGTTAAGGATGAAGTACTATAGGGTTGTAGGGGACTCCTAAAAATAATGGAGACACTTTGAGAGAGACTAGTTTCTGAAAAGCAAGCTAATGATTAATTCAGTGGTGACTTAGTTTATAATCATAAACTAATGAGGCCTGGGTTATAAAATAAGAATATCTTAAATATTTTGAAAAGAAACCTTTAACCATATCTGATAATAACAATATCCTTTGAAATCTATGGAAACACAATGGCAAGTATCATAATAGTCCAACCTATTTGAACTGCTGGGTAGCATTTTAAAGTTTAAAAATAGCCACTTTTTGGTCTTGGACGCTGCACACATTCTGTCTTTCTATGTGATAATATCTCGTAGTGCAGGGGGCCCATCTCTTCCTGAGCAGTTCATCCAACTGCCCGACTGTGTGGGTAGGGAGTATGATGGTGTCAACGGGTGCAGGGGAGTCCCCATTCTAGACTCACCACACCCCAAAGAAAGAACATTCAGGCCCTTATAAGAAATCTCTTTAAGACAAGGATGTTAGCAGTTTGTGTCCTCAGATTTAAGAAACAGGGAAAGTGGGACTCCAGAGAAATATTGAAACTGACTTTACATTCATTATTTCAATTAGATGGTTATTGGTGGTGGAAGCAGAGAACACATTTGGGACATGGAAGGGGCTCTTTGTTTTATTCTCTAGAGCATAGATGCATTGAGATGCATCACTTTGTGATTATGTTAAGGCCATGCACCTTATCCATAAAAAGGGCACTGAATTAATAGATCAGAAAAACACTCCTCGTGATTACTCTGTTTAAAGCTAGAAAGCTTTGCCCTCAGAAGTAGTTTTTGTGTTTCCAACTAATCTGACTCTGATTTTATTTCCCCGCATGGATCTTTACAGGTTCACATTAGGAAGACAGGTTGTGGGAATACTGGGGTCTCTTCCCAAAGTTATTTTTGTTATCTGTGAATTGCAATTGACAACTTTATGTAATTTATATATTTTTCCAGTGTGAACTGGGTACTTGTTCAAGGTAAAGGTGACTTCTTTCCTTTTCACTTGAAAGTTTCCGGTGGAAAGAAATAACTTTGAGTAAGCTTTGGTCGAGGATTCATTTGATTTTGTATTTGAGATAATGATATTCCAAAGAGAAGATTTGGATTCACCTGTCAGAGCAAGGTTAGACTACTAAACAGTGACTGTGGAGGTTTGAAATCATACCATTCAGTTGTTTCTGAAAAAAAGTATATATTAATCACTCCTTTCAAAGGATCTGCCAACAAATGGCAGAAGGAGTTATCATCTATGGCACCAGAAAATGCTTTGGAAATAATCAAAGCATCTCAGGCAGGGAGAAGAAATTTTAAAGATGTCTTTGAGCAAGCACAAAATTTTCTTTCCTGAGCTTGTAAGGATCTCAGGGCCAGAGAAACATGTTAAACCTCAAGTTATGTGGCATGTACTTGGCATGTGCCCTCTAAAAATGAGATCTACTCTTGACACCAAATGGAAAATTTAGGATGAATGTTCAGAGTGCATGATTGTTTCACATTTCATATGCAATTAAGGATGTACTAATATTTTGCAATAGTAATACCTCCCAAAACATCGAAATTTTAGATGTGAAACATACTGTAGCACAGTGCTGGGAACCAGCCTAAAAGGTAGTGACTTTAGCACTTAATAAAATATGTGTGTCAGAGAGACTGATGAATCCCAGACAGATGAAAATGAACCTGGAAAGTCAAAGTTAAGCCTAGTCTTGGATACTGCAAAGTTCAGTACGGAAGTAAAATACAGACCAAGTAATTTCCCAAAGATCTGCTTAATTCCAGGATAGTGTAAGATTCTTGTAGAGGTCATTTATAATTCTATTTTGATTTCTCAATTGAGTGAACTTGTTTCTGTTTAAAATATTCTCCTCCTTACAAGTCTTAGTGGGAAACAGAGAATGTACCCCACTATGGGAGTGGAAAAGATCAGGTGTGGGGTCTGCCAGCCTCTCTGGGAACCACAGGTGAGCTGTGACCTGGCTTTGCTAATTTAGACGCAGTAGGGAGTGACACATGCAGGGACTTCTGGGGCTTCCTCTGAGGTGTGTGTGGGAGTCTGGCTGCAGGACCCAGCAGCACTGGGAGGTCAGCTGGGCAAGCAGCTGGTGTGTGGCCAGGTCTGTGCCCCAGAACAGTGGGGTTCTCTCAGGACAGTGCTAAGGTTTGGTTTGGGGTCTTGCTTCTAGGCTCAACTCTGGTTCTTGGCTTTTGTAGAGATTAGCCTCTAAGAATTTCTTTCTTGCCTAAATTAGTTGTTTTCATCACTACTAAAAACCTCAATAAACATTACTCATATTTGATAATGCTATGTTTTAAGTTCCCTGCTGAGAAGCCATTAAACCAGACTTTTCCAAGTCTCATTTATTCCAGTTCTGATGGAATTGTCCATTAGACAGAGAAGCTATTGGAAAATATCACAAACTCCATTGCAGTGCTCAAGGTAACATATCTCTGACTTACAATTTTGACCTTGTCTCTAACTCATGCTGTGTGCCAACATCATATTTCTACTTTGAAGAATATCAGCCAAGAACAAAATGTTATACAGTCTTCCAAGAAAATGATACATACCTGCCAATCAGCAAATTCCAGAACCAATTAAAGGCAAGAGAAAAAGCGCTCCAAGATCTTTTCAGACCAGAGTTATTCTCCCCGGATGTATTAGGTCTGGGGCAGTTTTAAAAAATCTTCCTGCCCAGGCCCTACTCAGATCAGGAAATTGGAATCCCTGATGTCCAGCCTGCGTATCTGTATTTTAAAGTCCCCAGATGATGACAATGTGAAACAAAGACTACAATCTACTCAAAACGGAATCTTTTCCTTCTCAGCTTGGGGTTTGGTTTCAAGATCATGTGTTCAAAAGGGACAATTGACTTCTCTGTAACATATTCCTTGAAACAGCTCTGACCTTTTTGACTTCTATATCGTATTGCCCCGTATCAGGTTCAGGGACATTGGGCACCATCCCTGACATGTCTCCTTTTGCCTTTGCTGCTCTCTAGGTTTCTCTGGCCTGCTGAATAGCCTGCTCTGGAAGCTTATCTGCATATAATAACATTTGATGCATTTTCCAAACTCTAGTCCATGGGATCATTTTCTATATACATTTGACTGCCCTTCCATTTTAAATTTTTACAATTTTTCAGTTTAGATAATTGCACTGTGTATGTATGCATGTGTGTGCATGCACACGTGTGTGTGTTTAAGGCATGAGAAAAATCTATCACTATTTAATTTTAGATATTCATTCTGTGTGCTAACAGGGTAGTCTTTGAAATGTGTCAGTCTACCTTTTGCAATGATTGGCTTTAGTTAGTTTTCCATTTTAGAATTGGGTTTGGATTAAAAATTAAATATGCTTGAACTCTTCTCATTATACCATTTTGCATATATCCAATTAAATTTTACTAATTAGCCTTCTACCATCATTAATGTTTAAATGTTGTATATTCAGGCAAAGTCACTTCCAACTATTCATATTGCCAATTATTTTACAATCAAGTTTTATTTCACTATGGAGTTCTTTCAAATTTTATATTTATATATGTTGGCTCCACTATAGCTAGAGTACAGCTTGAGGTTGAAGATACATTTATAAGATTTACCATTTAATTAGAAATGTTAGAGACATAAGGCAGTATATTTTAACCCTTAAGTGATGAATATGGGAATCTGTTCATATCTACCATTTAACAAAACTAAGAAATTCTGACTTAAATGATTCCTTTTCCAAATTTCTACATGTAATGCTATGAGCTCAAGAAATTGTACTTTTACTAGAGTTCCACAAAATCCATGGAAATTTATGTTATTCTGAGTATGAAACACTCAAGGAGACAAATTCTCTCCCTGACAAGGATGCTTCAGCGGGTGATGGCTTCTCTCACTTTCTGCTTAATTGTCTCACTACAGAAAGACAATTTAATCACAAGTGGGGGCTCTTCAATGACCACTGAGATGATAGAAATGAAAGTAGCTTATGTTTTGTAGAGGAGAAAGGCATGTAAAATAATACTCAGGATTTTTTTTATAGAAAAAGAAAAGCTGTGTAAGTTTAGGTGTTTTAGTTTTAACATACATGTATGTGACAGATGTGTACCATCCTTTCACTTGTCATGGGATCACTGAAGTTGCTGTGAGATGACTACGTCCTCTCTTTTGCATTCTTCATCTGTAAAATGAGAGGGTGGGTGGATGTTGACAAGCATCTTGCCCATCTCCTCAGTTTTAATGTGTGGCCTTGCTCTTGAAAGTCTCCCACAAAATGAAATAGTTAACAAACACTTATAAATATACCAGTAAGAATGATCTTACTGCATTTTGCTGATTCTAAGAGGAACTATTTTTTTCACTTCTATCATCTCTGATGTCAGTATGTGTCTTCCACTAGGTGTAGCAGTAGGTTCCTTCTCCAGAGAAGGCTTTCAGATGGCCAACAGGCACATGGAAAAGTGCTTATCGTCCCTGATCATCAGGGAAACGCAAATCAAAACTATAATGATGAGGTACCACCTCACACCAGTGAGAATGACCATATGAAACAGCCCAGAAACAAAAAGAGTTGGAGATGTGGAGAAAAAGCAGCGCTTTTTGGTGAGAATGTAGACTAATCCTGCCTCTCTGGTAGTTTCTCAGAACATTAAAAATAAACCTATGACCCAGCAATCTCGCTCCTCCATATCTACCTGAAGAATGCTAAAACACTTATTTGAACTCCTCTGTTCATTAGCACTATTTCCAGTAACCGAGTTATGGAAACAACTTAAGTGCCCACAAACAAATAATTGAATTAAGATGTGGTCTATATACACAATGGTCTATATATACATGTTGATGGAACTGGAGGAAATTATGCTAAGTGAAAAGTCAGAAGGAAAAGATAAATACCAGATGATTTCACTCATATGTGGAATATAAAAGAATAAAGTCAAAGGACAGACAAAACCAAACCAAAACAAACCCTAGAAATCTAACCACAGAATTGAGGTTACCAGAAGTAAGGCAGGGTGCGGGAAGACTAATTGGGGAGGAAGCCCAATCAAGTATGGTGGAGAATTATTGGTGCTTTGATGGTGCCATGATGTGATAATATACATTTGAAGACGTGTGAACCTTTATCTCTAAAATATCCCATGTTGTAAACCAATGTTATTTCAATAAAAATAAATTCATTAAAAAATGGTAATCGCAATGCAATACCAATAAAAATCTCAATGAACTTCTTTAAGGAAATAGACCAAATATTGATGAAATTCATATGGAGACACAAACAACCCCGATTAGCCAA
>JAGFMF010011796.1:10124529-10197796 GCA_019455555.1 Galemys pyrenaicus
AAAGAATACTCAAAAAAAAAAAAAAAAAAAAAAAAAAGAAAAATATGTACTGCCGTAAGACTGTTGCTGATTGCCAGAATTTCAGGAGACTATCACTTATTAAATATCTTTTGTTTAAAAAAAAATGGTAATCGTGTATGTTATGATAAAGGGTGACTTAGAGTCAACAAAATAGGGCATTCCTCCCTATTACTTTCCAAAAAGAATTTGAAGCAGTTTATCAAAATATATAAAATAAGGCAAAAATAAATAGATGTAATATGAAAACATAAAATAAAGCCAAGTTAAGACAAATGAAAAAACAAGACAAAACAAACAAGTGCTTGTCAATTTGCAGCTGTGGGGTCCAAATTTAACTCTGGTTTTCTTGAGAGCTGAGGCAAAAAGGAGAAATAAGAATGACACTTCCTTCCTGGCAAAAGCTTACAGTGGAAGTTTATGTAAAATTCTTCAATATGCAACAAGCATGCTCTATACAATCCAGTTCATGTGTCAAAATTTCCTAAAATCTCCCTTTCCTCCTTTTCATGCCCTAGCATCGTTTTTCTTTCCTTTATAATTTCCTTATTCTAAAATTTTCTCGTTTGTCACTTCCTATTAATTTCAGCTTATCAAAAAAACAATATTTGTTGTTTTTCAGTAATGAACCAGTAATTAGAATTGCATGTATCACAAGAGCAAATACACCCCTCACTTTATGTTTTTTTCCTCAATCTCAATTTGATAAGATTAGGATGATGCTATTTTAGAACTAGAACTCAAACAAATGGTTCATGTTTAGAAATAACTTGACGGGTTGCATTTGCTGTGGAGATTATCACAGCAGTCGGTCTATTTAGAATTTGTGGTTATTTCAGTTTTTTTCCCTCGCATCACAGAGAATATTGATATATGTGCCTAGATTCTGGGGTTTATCATCACTTTGACACTGTCTATTAACAGGCTGTGCAGAAAAATATCCATCTGGACAAAAGTGACAGTATCATGGACTGGATCACATAGCTCCATTTTATGATAGAGCAATTTGGCTGGTCTAGTGTTCTTTTCTTGGTTTAAAAATAAATGCCAATTTTCCATGTCAAGTCTAATAGAAGTATGGACTAATCTTATTATTTTGTTCACAAAATAAAACGTTACAGTACATGTCTAAAACAACATAAAATAAAAAAAATATCTTTTATCAGCATCTTTACTTGACTTGTTGATTAGATTTTTCTTGATGGTAATTATTTCAGATTGGACATTTGACATATTAAGTGCAATCAGCATTTTGGTACTTTTGCTAGTTATATATCATGTATAAGCTAAAACTTCTTGAGGAGTTTTATGGGCATGCGTGGGAAATTGGTAATGACAACTGCTATTTCGTGAAACCAATGTATATATTTTTAAACATTTAAAAATCATTAATCCTATTTCTACAGGGCTGGTTGGCATAGTCTCTGTAATAAAGAAATTGAAGATGTTTTCCTATAGAATAATTTGTTCTTGAAACAGAAGCATCTGTCAGTTGGCGTACATCTGTGATACAACCTCTGCTTCTGCTGAACATAAGGTTATCTCAGAGTTGTTTTAACAGAACATGAAATGGGATGTCCATGACAATTCAAGGCCATCGGTCCATGTGATTCTATAATTACTTTTGCCTCTTTGCTTTTGTGAAGTATTTCATTATGAGGTTGGTCTTATCTTGTCATACCTCCATGTCATTAGCAATGTTTTAGTGTATCAGTGACCACATGCAGGTTTAATGGTTGGTGATTAGAGGGTACAGCAGATGAGTGGGATTTGAAACTCTGTAAGTTTTAGTGAATTTCTGTTACATTGTAACAGTAATATTGGAATCATGATAAGTGACCTATAATAAGTAAGGTCCATGGAAATGAATGTGTCCTTTCAAAAAACAAAGCCAATAGAGTGACTAGCAAATTATAGGTCATTGATATTTTGAATTTAAAATAAATTGATAAATTAACATTACCCTGACTTCTCACTAGAAATCTGAGTAGTCTGTTTTTCAAAAGGAACAGAAAGAAAAATGAGCCTAAACCAAAGCTCAACCTTAAGATATGATAATTTGATGTGCAGTATCTTCCATTCTGAACTCAACTGTTTTGGACGTGGTTCATTTTATGAATTTCAATTTTTATCCAGTGAATGTTCCTTAGCTTCCTCCATCCCCACTGTTCACTGCCTCCCCTACACTTCCCTTCCCCCACCGAAGGCAGCTTGGCCAACTTTCCCTGATGAAAGTCAAAGTGAAGGTGACATGCTACAGATAGGGCTGAATTTACATGATTCTGCTTTCTGTTACTAACATCAGGAAAAGTTAATTTCCTTTTAAAATACAATTTGTTTATTCCTGGATAATTATTTTTTCAATTAGATACAAATGATAGCATTTATTTGGTACGGACTTTAAAAAACTATATTAGAAAGTCTCCTCAACTAAATTAAGCATTGTCAGATTCATTTGTTTTTAATGATATAGATTGTTTTTGCTTTGTGGGTTGAACTGTAAAATACATAATTAGGTAATTTCATGGTGCATATTTCCAAACCCTTAAAAGATTCATGAAAATGTGTGGCTTTTAGGTTTCACAATAAATTATAGGAGAAATAACCAAAACTTAAAATTTGATCATAGGTCAGAAAAATAAACTTAAGCATTCCATGACAACATTAATGAGATGCATGCGTATAAAATTATGGGTGTTAGACATGGAAATGTGAATTTTACCAACCATTTTAAACAAGATGAACAAGTTGCCATTGCAATGAAATTCTACTCTTCAGTGTTCTGGGCTTTTTGTCTGTTGGCATCTATGAAATCAAATGATTTCAGGTCACTGGTAAAAAATGGAAGCATTAAATTGGGGGGAAAGAATTGATTTAGTTCAAATTGAGTCTTGATTAACTTGAAAAGATATGTTAACCCTTTTAATCCATCCCCAACTGAGGATTGCATGTCTTACAGCATGACTGGGGATTTGGAAAGCATTTTAAATTGATGAAGGCATTCCATTCCACTTAGGAATAAATATCTGCCCACAAAATGCTGGTTTAAAATTAGATCTCATAAACTGTATTTGGTGTGAGAAACAAAACACTTAAATCTTACAAGAAAGAGGTAGAATCACATAAGAAATGGTATTTAAACCTTTTGGCTAGAAATAATGACTATATTCTGTCTTTCTTTGTCAAATTCCACAAATAACCATTAGTTTCACATAGGAATTTTGATCCTGATATAATCTAAAAGGAAAAAGAATTGATTCAAAGTAGTCTCCTGTTGAAAGCAAGTTACCCTAGCTAAAGACCAAAATCTTGTGTGTGTGTGTAAAATCTCTTAAAGTAAAATCATGTCTTGCATTAAATTAAGTGCATGTTATTTTGATCATTTTTTATATTGGTGAATTTACTGAAAGGTTTATCACTAAGTATAATAAATGAAATAAATGTTACATCATTTTTCATAGAAGACATTTCAGAGAAAGTTGAGTCCAAATAGTGTAATAATAAATCAAAATGAACAAAAAACACCAAATAAATCTTATATATAAATATAATTTAGATTCAGACTGATGTGTAAAAAGAAAATTGTAGAGACAGTGCAATGGGACCATGTAAATCATTTTTAGGAATCAAGTTCACAGCTGGCTGTCTGGACGAGGGCCATACTTTATTATCTGAGAATGTTCTTTTTTTCTTTCATCAAATTTTGCAAATGTATAACAACATTTCATCTGTCAGTCTTAATACTGAAAGGCCATCTAAACCTTGAAATTATCCACATTTTGTCTTAAAAATGGACAAAGTCTCTGCCAGGAGGCCCCCCACCATGCGTAAATGAGAGAGCAGCTATTAAAAGTGGTTGTTGATTCAAAGGGAGGGTCATGTCACGTCGGAAGGGACAGTGATTCATGTAAGAGACTCAGCTCCATGTGTTTGGGTTTTTGTGTACTTTTAAATGTATGTGCTTAGCTTAAATAGCAAATAAAACATTTTCTAGAATTATCTAGCTAGCAGTCTATTTTTATTATTGAAAGTGCACCGACAGCTCTTGCTTTCCAAGTTAGGGGACAATTATGATTTTGTTGACTTCCACTGTTTTTTGAAGTGACTTATTTTAGGTCAGGATTTGTCCTTAAAGATCTGTAAACATCATTTTAGATCAGAAAGAATAAAAACTGACATAGTTATCTAGACTAACTAAATTAGCCAAAATAAAAACCAAACGGGTATGCAGTCAGTTAAAATGACTTGAAAGATGTTAAAAAGATCATGAAAGAAAACTGTTTTCTTAAAAACACTTTGAGAAAATTTAGAGGCATTTTCTAATTTCTTATTCAGAAAACATTCACGAGGCAGTCTTACCAAGAACATGAAACAGTGAATAAACAAATAGTGAATGTTATTTATTTATTGTAGTTATAACCCATGGACACAATTTTGTTTAAAAAATGTCTCATGACCAGCAACAATCTTGAATTTATAACAATCCTGAGTTGTAAGCCAAATGTTTCTTTCAACAGTGAACAGTTTTTCAAACCAAACCAAATTTAACAAGTATGGACATTCCTCCCATTGTTCTAATGTTATAATATCCACTGAAGTGAAGTTGTTGAGATTATAACTGTTACCTTTTTGCTTTAGAAGACAGATCCTATCTTTACCAGCAGTTCTCAAACTTTAGAATTATCAGGATCACTTGGTAGACTTATTAATTCTCAAGCCCATATCTGGGGGAGTTTCTGATGCAGAAGAATAAGGATGGGTTAAAAATTTGCATTTGGGGACTACAGTGGACAATGGTGGAGAACAATGGGTATCTTGGTGGTGGGTGCAGTGTGCTAACACAGCCCTGGAGGATGTGGCCTTATGCCTCTAGATCATATGCATTGTTGTAAATCAATGTTACCTAGATAGAAAAAGATTAAAGAGATGGTCCATGAAAGCAGCCATTTAAAAGCTAATATCTTGAAAGCAAAAAAGATTATGCAAAATCTTTTTAAAAAATCAAAACAAAAAATACAAAAAAGAATTTGTATTTTTAACAAGCTCCCTAGTGATGTGAATGCTGCTGGTCTGGGGGGGAGGGTCACTGATTTATTCCTACCCCCCACCAAAGGTGTATGTTTTTGTTGTTTATTTTTTAAAAATCAAATCATTATATAGTTTGACTTTGTTTCTTATGAACCCAGGTCAAGGGTTGGGACTCAGATTTAGGACTTCATTTGACATAATCATATGTTGATACATTCAGGCTTTCCCTGGGGAGGGAATTCCTCAGAATATGAATAACTATATGGTAATCATATGTAGCTTACCAAATTCATGGTAAGAAAATTTCCTTTGGGCGATTTCCCACTAAAATATTCTTTAGGATGAAATATTTTGTAATGACTCAGTTGATGTGGTGCTGAAGAAGCACTTCTGGGCTAAATACTTTCTAAGTGTAGTTCAGCTAATCCTCACCACTACATAGCAAGCACTGGCCCTCAGAGGGGTGAAATATGTGACATAGTTGGGCTCCTAACCATCTTCTAATACTGTCTCTATTTCCTCATCCTGTCTTGAGAATGAGGCAGACATTTCTCAGAAATTTTGTTAAAATCAGTCAAGAATTATATTGAGGCAGTGCTTATCCCTCAGAATTCCCCCCCTCTTTTTTAAGATTTTATTTTTGCATAGAAGAGCTGGGGTGAGAAGATTCAACAGAGACAGAGTGGGGGGCAGAACAGGCAGATCTACTGAAACACACTGCTGAGGGGAGTAGTGGCGAGGCAGGAGAGGTCTGCTGCACCCTGCGGGTCAGCTCCCGGCGGGGGGTTGAACTCAGCCTGTCATGGAGGGCCAAAGAGGTGGTAGCACTGTGACTTAACCTTAGACCACCAGGGAGGCCACTGACTTCCTCTCCTTTTTGCTACAGTAGTAAAGTTGGGGCTGCCACTACAAGCACTGAGGCAAGGAAAAGACAATTAACATTTCTGTTCATTTATCAAAAAAAGAGAATGAAATCAAATTTAACTAATTATATATCATTGGCTGTGTTGCTCTCATTGCCCCCTCCCTGAGAGCACTGGATTGTGGGTCCGGCAATCCTATGTGGGCATGGGGGGGGGGGGGGGGAAGAGACGTGACCGGGTGGAGGGCAGGACATTGAGGTGATCCCCACTGCCCATGCTGGTCTTCAGGAGTGCTGTTTTGTATGTGCCAAGCGATTTTATGAATGTTACTGCTGGAAAAAAAAAAAGAGAGAGAAAAATGCCTCACAAAATAACCAGGTAGTTTCACAAGATTCCTATAAAGAAACTGGTTTTAATCTAGTACTAACAACATGGAACAAGCAGAGACCAGAAAGCTGCAAAAGAGTTTTCTCTTCTTTTCTCTTCCTGCTACACTAGCTCTCTCAACCACTTCATGCAGTAAAATTGAGTCTGAGCGACTCATACTCTGCCAAGAAGTTCAGCCAAAAATATTCACAATTATCAGGGGGCCTATGTGTCATGTGGATGTACATCTAGTATTTTAACACCGTGGACCTTGCCCTAAGCTGAAATGTGTCTTGAGATAGTAGGTATTTGACAGCAAATATAGTATATGTTATATAATTTATAATAAATGAATATGTATGCATTGTGCTGCATGTGTAAGAGTTTTTTGGTTGTTGTTTTTTTTTTTCTTCTGAGCACAGTGTGAGATTTAAAAGAAAAACTTGAACACGACTTATGGTAGTAATGAATTTTTGCAGCAAGCGAGGAAAGACTTTCAAGTATCTGATGGTTCTGGATCTGTATTGATCTTGCTGTGTGATAGACAAGTACAGGGCTGTTTGGCCTCAGTGAAATTACCCTGAGGGTGGCGCTCTGTATAAATCTCCTTGCTTGTAAACGGAAAACAAGTGTTATGAAGATTGAATACACTAATGCATGCAATGCAGATGGGGTTAGCTCAATGCTAACACCAAGGTAAAGGAGCAATAAATTTTAACTCTCCCATCTCCTCTGTTCTATCACCAGAAGAACAAGTTGTAATGCTCCAGCAAGAACTTGATAGAGAGGTTGGTAATATTTGTGCTCCAGTTTTTTAGGGAACACTTAGATACTCTGGAAACAAACCTTTTAATGACTGAGCATGCTCTGTTTATTTTGATCATAGAATTTGTTTCTACATCCTAGGTCTTTTGTTTTTACTTATAAAGAAACTCCTGAAATGCTCAACATATCTTAACATAGTATGTAAGAGAAAAATAGGATATGGAGAACTCATTTACAGTTATACTATGCTTTAAATGAAATTTTTCCTAGAGGCTTTGAAAGATCTGAAGAGTTATGATTAAATTTCAGAATGGCTAGTACATTTCTACTATGGAAAGACCTTTGACACATGTCTAATAGCTGCTCCTTTTTCAATCAATTTTAGATTCACGGAACCTGAAAAAGATCAGGTTTTTGCAAAGCAAGAGGGCTCAACACATTACTATCACGTTTGCAACAAGCCTGGTGCAAGACATCTTTGCAGACAGCAGTGAGGCTTGGCTCAGAATACTATCTGGCCTCCCTCCCTTGCCCCCGCAGCTTGCCACAATAAGGTCAGTTAAGATATCCTTCATCTCACATAATTATTATTTTGGTATTGCTGGTATGGTGAGATCATTTTAAATTTACTCTCTTAGCAAATTCCAAGTACATAATACAATGTTAGCTGTAGTCACCACACTGTGCATTAGATTCCTGAATTTATTTATTTTACAACTAAAGATTTGACCAACACTTCTCCTATCCCCAACCCTTGATAACCATAAATTACTCTCTATTTCTATGACTTTGATGGTTTCAGATTCTACTTATAGTGAGATTATGCAGCATATGTCTTTCTCTGTGAGATGTATTTCTCTTAACATAGTGCCTCATAGACCATTCATAGTGTTGCAAATGGGAATATTTTCTCCTTCTTATGGCTGATTAATATTCTACTACATATAAATTGTGATATAGATCTTTCATCTATCTACCTACCTACCTATTTAGCTACCTGTCTATCATCTCTAAATATAATTTTCTTTAACCATTCATCCATTGGTGGACATTTAGTGTGTTTCTAGGTCTTGGCTATTAGAAATGATGCTACAGTGAATTTGGGGACACAGGTATCTCTTCAGGATACTGATTTCCTTTCCCTTGGACATATACCCAGAAGTAGGATCGATGGATCCAATGGTAGCTTGATTTTTAATTTTTTGAGCAATTTCCATCCTGTTTTCCATAGTGGCTGTATCAAGTGCTGCTTCTTTGAGCAATTTTGACAGCTCTGTCAACACTGCACCATATTTTGTCAGAGCTTTTGGAATTTTTATGTTTCAGAGTTTGGTTGCTTTTATTTCCCATTTGAACTGACATTTTTTTTTTTAAGCCAGGAAAACTATATAATACTTTATATTTAATCTAATACATTTATTATTCCCCATCATATACTTGCCTCCAAATAACTCAAAATATTTTGCCTTCAAACAATCCTAAATATTTATAAACATAAGTACTATTGAGAAAACAACTTTGATGCTTGTCACTATTTGCTTTAAATGATCCCTTCCTTTTTGTACTGGATCAAATACAGGATTGTTAACATTTAACTCTGGATTGTACTTTAGTGGGTCACATCTGAAGAGCATAAACAATCTTGTGTACTGCTGCTTTCTAATAATGTCTCAATGCCAAATTTTCTTCTATAATCTGTATGAAACATCTATGTTGCAATTGATTTTTCTTTTAGTTTTGTTTTTTAGTTCATGTAACTAGCTAGGTAACCTGTGGACCACGTAAATGTGCATACTCTAAGTAGTGTTAAAGAACTCCTTAATGTTGATATTTCTTTACCTTGGCAGTAAAACAAAATCAATGCTAATTTAATAGGTGCTCACAAACCAAGTTTTGCTTTCGTTGCCCTTTTATAAAGAGTAAAGGTCTGTGGTTATAAACAGAATTAGTAATTGCTTGGTTGATATGGCTGTTGAGAACCGGATGATTTTTATTCAATGTAGTCCTTTTAAAATCCATTATCCTAATTTTAGATATATTACTTGATAACAAGACTGTTGATCAAAATGGCTGCATTAAACCTGTTTATAATTTTGCAAAGTGATTTTTAATTCCCCCTAAACACTCTTCCTCCTGTCAGAGGAAAAAAATCGCTCGTGGGCTGTTCAAAATTGGCTCTGTTTTTCTTAGATGATCTTTAATTACACGTTAAAGCAGAATTTCTTTATGGGGAATTGAAATTCTGCTTGTTAGAAAATTACAGAGGGTATATGGGGATCTGCTATTAGCTGCAGGAACAAATAGAGAGATTAGTAAGACAAATGATCAGTAGCCTAAAAAATTACCTTTGGGAGGGAATTGTTAGCCCAGGGAAGATCTGACTGTGGTCATGAAGGCTGCCCAAAATGCAAGCTTATCAAAATTGCCTTCAGAGCTGCGGGGGAGAGGAAAAGAGAGGAGGTGTATTTTAACCACTAGGAATCAGAGAAGGTGTCATCTTGGAGATTAATACATTTACTGTGGACTTTTCTCATGCCCCCGCCCAGACCAACAGTGGTCGAGGCTGGAGTTAGGAGAGAGGGAAGAGGAAAAAGAGGCCTGTGAGCCGAGGATCACAGAGAAGCAACCCACTGGTAGAGCTAGGAAGTAGGTTTTCTGGTAATCTTTTGGAGTGAGAAGACAGTGAAAAGTGTATAAAAGAGGACAGAGTGAATGTAACATCTAATCAATTTTAAGGATTTCAAAGGTAATCAGAATTTGGGGTGATCATTGTGTCACTAATAATTTTTCTGAGAACACCTCATCATGGCGACCACAGTGAGAGGATGAGAGAAACCAGAGCTGAGATGCCAAACTTGTTGGGTAGAAACTATATTGGAACGAGATAAACATTTTAAAAACTGATTCTTCAGCTAATTGCAGATGTGGACATTTCCAGCGTAAAAAGTAGGAATAACCTTTGGGCATAGACCTAGGGTCTTAGCTAGAGAAAAGGGGTGGAGTACGAGGGTGAGGAAATGAGGCTGCTGAGGCAAAAGCAAGGAGTCTAGAGACAGCGCCCAGTTGGCCTGCACGTGGCCTTCTAACCTTCTGTAAGTTCTTACTCGTTGCAAAGATCACCCAGAGGCAGAGTTTATGTCATATAGCTTGTCCATCCTCAGTGTGGCCATATCAGAAAACTCTGTACCTTAGTAAAAGGTCAGTATGTTGTAGGTGTTCATTAAGAATGTGCTGCCTCAGGGCCTCTTTGATGGTGCAATGGGTTAAGCAACGCACTATGAAACAAACCGCAGCCACTGCCGCACACGTTCCATCCCTGCCGCCAGGCAGGTGACCCACATGGTGCAGCAGACCTCTCCTGCCTCGCCCGCTGCTCCCCTCAGCAGTGAATTTCAGTTGATCTGCCTGTTCTGTTCCCCACTCTGTCTCTGGTG
The DNA here is from genome assembly GCA_019455555.1 of Galemys pyrenaicus. Lineage (NCBI taxonomy): Eukaryota > Metazoa > Chordata > Mammalia > Eulipotyphla > Talpidae > Galemys > Galemys pyrenaicus. The sequence continues at coordinate 10,135,004 of JAGFMF010011796.1, forward strand.
AATCCTCTCACCCCCCCACCCCCACACCTCTGGTCTTACCCCAGTGCTTGTATGCATAAATAAATAAATCTTTAAGAAAAAAAAAATGTGCTGCCCCAATGAATGAGTCACTAAGTTTACAGATGAATTTGTCAGACAAAGGTAAGTTTTATTCATAAATGAGCTGATTTTGTCCACTGGGTTTTTGTTTTCTCTTTTTAGAACTAGAAATGACCATACCTCTTCTAACACCATTGCTTTCTTCTTAAGATTTACAATTTATTTTTAGTAATTGCTTAGGTTTTTGGAAAGCTCTGAATAGATACAAATTGATTTCACTACTTGTTAAGTGAATACTCTGCGTAAGGCCCCTCATTAGGCTTGGGAAGACAATAGAGAACGTGAAACTTGTGTCCTTAAAGAACTTAAGAAAAAATACACCAGTATTGTTTGTATTCCAATTTTAAATTGGAATTGTAGAAAATGATTTTAAAAAAATAAGACCATGGGTGAATGTGGTAGAAGAGAGACATTGCACTAGCTAAAATCAGGTCAAATGAACCAACAGTCTTAATCAAAATAATGGCCAATGGCATTATTTAGAGCTCTTCTTTGAGTTAGTCACTGCTCTTGGGGTGTTGTCTAAGCAGATTGTCTCTCTAATTGATGTTATAAGCACTGAGATTCTGGAAGGCCGATTTTTCATCGATCAAACAGCATCACGTTTTCTGACAAAGTTTACTCGGAATGAATGATAACATTATTAACAAAGTGGAGGGAGCATGCACTGGATCTCTTGGCTGTTTATTGATGCTAACCTTGTGAATTGGCACTCTTTGATGTGTCTTTGCTCCCTTCTTTTATGGAGCACAGAGTGAAGGGAAATTCAGCTCTGAATCCCCTCTGATACTTTGTGTCAGTGCTCACATGCCCAGCCATAGGATATTCTGAGCAAAAACCACCCATAGTGGAAATAATTCCAGTGGAATTTCACTATGGAAATAATTCCACCTTTCTGATTCATGGACCTGAATGAGCCTCTTAGTTAAGCCGTGGTGTTAATATCCATTAATATTTTCTTTTAAGCCAGGAACTGGCCCACTGGGGTCACTATAGCCATCTTCTGTTTTCCATCGCCTGACTGGAACAGTTTAGACCAGAAACAGCTTACCCTTTGCATAGGAGTGCACCTGCACCCACACCTACACAGTCATACCTATACTCACAGAAGAGACACAGCAAGTGATGGGGTGTGGGGCAGGAAGGTGTTTGACAATCTTTTGTGTCTAAAAAAATTAGTGTCCATATTTGCCCCAGGCCATGATGGTACCCCTATTCCATAATCACCAGGTTCATCATTCCATTTCTGAAAAACTTAACTTCTAAAATACAAGTTGGATAACAGAAGGGAAAGATCTCAGGAGAACCTAACAGGCAACTTGGGCACAGGCACTTTGGGCTGACTCGCTACCAGACATTTTTATGTATATTACTCTGCAGGAGAACAACGCAAGTTTAGTTTAAGCTGTACCGGAATTGTTCTCTTAAAGCATGATAGACACAACACCTTATTTTAAGCAACCTTAAAATTCAGTTCTTTTACTGAACACTTATTCTATGCTATGACTAATCAGACGAACCTAGCAGTGGCAAAATATTGAGCTACCGGTGGGCCTGTGACAGGGACTTTCTGGCACTGTGTGGTTATTTTATGAGACCCATGGACTTCTTTTAAAGACTCAAAACTGGGTAACATTCTATTTAAAGTAACCCAGATATGCTTTCTTAGCTTGGTGACTCAGTGACACTTCAGCATAAGACCATCAGGTTGACCATCCGTTATTTCCAAGCTTGGTGGAGGCTGGAGCTTTGATGAGTCATCCAAAAATATTGGCTCTATTGCTCTATGAGACCACTATGCACTTACTGTTTCCTTAAAAAAAAATCTCTTTATAGAAATGTACCATCTCCAAGAATCTGTGCGAGGCTTCCCAGCTTAAATAGTAGTGGCAGAAAGAAAAACAAGATGCCATGTTTACCACTGGTGATTTCCAAATTGTTGTGTCTCCCAGATGGCTGAGAGAGGTTAAATTACTACAATGAATACCAGTTTGAAGTTGTTTCTTTTGGTATCCAAAGGCATCAAATTAAAATCTTAGTTTTGTGGAATTTTAACATAACCCACATTTTGGTGGTGTGGGGCAAATATCACAAAGGGTTTTCACTTATTGTTATCTTGAAACTCGGCTATGTTAACTGACCACCAGCGTTGTTTTCTTGGAGAGATAATGTTTTCCAGCTGTTTCATTACCACCTCTTCCTCGTTTCTCTTCTTTGGGATACCACTTACTTTTCTATGTAACCAAATCATAAGTCAGTGTTGATTGTGTTGCTAGACAAGAAAGGATAGCCTGAGTACCCACCGCGAAACCTTTCTATTAATTAGAAATTAACTCTGAGTTTCAAACCACTAAGCAAACTATCAGAGGAAAGCCCTTTCTTGAAATAGAAAAGCTCTCATATGTCAGTTTTAACCCAGATAAGTTAATTATTTATTATTAATGTGGAAATGGCATGACAGTAAATACAGATGGGTCTATAGACTAAAATATTGGTCTGTTTTATCTCCTGTGGAGTCAGGGGGTTTGATTGCCCATCAAACCCCCACACTACAATGGAGCCTTCAATATAGCCCACAGGGCAGCGCTCTCAGCGCTCCACACTGCCTTTAAAAATACGTCTTCTTAAGACTCTTGCAGATTTAATAAAACCTCCATCAAATGTTGGTGTCGCTGCAGCCCCAAACAATCAAAATTTAAGGACTTGTGAGGCCTCACCTGGATTTGCACGGCCCAGAGCCAGACAGAGATTTTATTAAACCTGATCCCACACTGTTGGAGCTGTCTGTGGAGTCAAGTGCATGAGCAACTGGAGTCACTCCACGGTGGGGTGGAGCCAATCGCAACCCGTCTTGCAGGGATCCCCTCAGCACTACTTTCCTGCTGTATGTTGTGGTGTTTGCATGGAGTTTTCACAGAAGGATTCATTTAGGATTATCCTAATTGAATAAACACAAAGCTGCATAATTTATGGACCAAAATAATTTTTCCTGGTTAGGTTGCTGACTAGCATTTCCTTTCTCCCTAATGGAGTATTGCAGAGCTCCATATTGTTATAATCAGAATTTCATCTTTGAATCAACCCAGTTCATTAGCATGATATGATTTTATTATAAGCCAGATGTATAAATAATTGCTCATGAAGAGAGCTCCCCCCCACCAGTAATGGAGATTAAAAAATAAATATGAATCTATGTGGATATATATCTCTATCTATATTTCCCCCTAATGGAAATGACTAAGTCCAGTAGCAGAGCCTGTCATTATGGGAAATACAGTGAATTCTTGTTTCTATTTCCAAAAAAAAAGATAATGCAGGAAATAAATATTGTGGCTTAGACTTTGTTAATGAGATAGGATAATTAAAAAAGCACATGCTGGGAAAATGTAGTAATTTGCTTAAAATCCTAGAACACTAGCCATCATGGTGTTCACCTATAAAAAAAATCCACAGTGATTCCCTGTTGCCTGTTATATCAAGTTTGGGCTTCTTTACTTGTGGTCCAAGAGCTTACACAATCTGACTGCAGCCTATCCTCCCAACCTGATTGACCCTGCTCATTACTGTTTGCCCTCCATCAGGGGTTGACAAGCAGGGATAATCATCCCCCATGAGCCTCTCATATGACCTTGTACCTCATTTGCTGAAAACACTTGACAGTAATGTGCACCTGCTGCACCTGCTGGTTCCTCTACATTGAATGGCCAACTTCCTGGCCTGCCAGCTTAAATCTTTGTCATCTTGAAAGATGTTGTTCAAGATCTATCATTGCTGGGATCTGAAACAAACTCTGATTACTCCATCCCATGGTAAGCTTTTGCTCTTGTGGTGTTCTCATAAATAGCTATCCAAGGATATGCTGGGGTCCTAAATCAAGACTCTCATTTGGTAAAAGGCCTCTGCAGGTGTAACTAACTGAGAGATCCTGGATTCTTAAGGGGGAACTCTAAGGGCCATCACTGTCCTTGTAGGAGAAAGAGTAATGGCAGTCTGACACACACAAAAGAGAAAGAGGCAGTGTGACCTGGAAGGTAGAGACTATAGTGACGGCACCATGAGCCAAGGGATGTAGACAGCCATCAGAAGCTGGAAGAGGCAAGGAATGAATTTTTGCCCCAAGACCTCCATAGGGGAAGCCATTGGCTGATGCCTTGACTTTGGACTACTGGCCTCCAGACTGTAAGGAAACAAATGTCTGTTATTTCAAGCTATGAAGTTTATGGTAATTTGTCATAGCACTCACAGGAAACTGATAAACCCTCTTTGGAAATTACTACACATTTACTCTCTTTGATACAGATAAACTCCAAATGGTTCCCTCAGAGTTCCTGTATGACTGCTCTCTTCCCAAACAGACCATGAATCTCTGGCAGACTTTTAGAGGTAACTGGCATAAAGAGGTCACAGAATATCACTGACTTCTTTTGGAATAATACTGGCTATTTTTAATATTCTGGGAGAGATAAAATCCTGGCTATATTTTAGTGATTCATTGGAGATTGAAGTTCTTGCTTCAGGCAAATAGTTCACCCCTCAGTGAGAATGTGAATCTAATAACCTGGCTATTTACACGAGTGTGATAAATGTAGATCTTTGCTCTCTAGTTCTTCAAATCCTCCTTGGTTCCATCTGCAATCCATTCTCATGTGTTATAGAATGTCAGCATTATGTCTGCTCCTGCTCAAATTTCTCCTCTTTCCAGAGGAAAGTGACTAAAAAGGCTTATGAAGTTGGCAGCATTGTATCTCGGCTTAGCAGGTTGGGCTTAAGCATCTCAACTAGGGTTAGCAAAGATGGCAGGTAAAGGAAACAGGCAATGCTGGATCTCATGAGTCCAACACTTGCATTTCCCTTGATGTCCAGGGACTGTCTGCAGCAGTGTCCACCAGTGAATCAACATTCTTTCATGGTCTGTGGCTGGATGGGAAAAGAAGGTCAATACTCTGACCTGATAGTCTTCTGATTGCTATTCAAAATGATTCATTTATAAGAGCTGAATTTTAAAGGATTAATTCCTTCAACTTCATAAGTTTTGAGTTACATTTTTATTTGGCCAATCCCTGTAACTTTCATTAGGTCACAAATGTAATTCTAATGGTAAAAAGGAGAGGGTGGGTCCAGCCTTTAGGATGTTAGAACTTCCTCTGAGGTGCATAGGAATTTAGGAATCTCTACTGCAGAGGGAAAAGTTCACTAAGCATTCATCTTCAGGAGATGTGAACTAGAATGTTTGGTTCACTACAAGATGAACCTCCTGAGATAGAGATGGAAATACTTGATCAAATTAATCTACAACTGCAATAAGGGTGTTAAATAGTAACCATGGGGTTAGTTTGAAGGAAGCTTCGATAATGTTTCTAATCACAGGGTTATAGGCAACAAAATAACTATGGCTACCCATCTTCTGTAGGAGCACATTTTGGATATTGTAAAAAAAAAAAAAAAAGCCAGATCCCCTTACTCTTCTTTCTATACTGTCACCAGATGAGTCCTCTTAGTTAGCTTGAATGTAGGTCTTGGGGTACCTTTATCATGCCTTCCATGGGAGGAATTATGTAAATCCCCCTTAATAATGAGATACATGGGCCTCCTTGGCAGTGCAGTGGGTTAAGCAACTCACTATGAAGCAGCCACTACAGCACGAGTTTGATCCCTGCCCCCGGCCAGGGAGGGGACCCACATGGCGCAGCAGACCTCTCCTGCCTCGCCCACTGCTCCCCTCAGCAGTGTACTTCAGTGGATCTTTCTGTTCTGCTCCCCACTCTGTCTCTGGTGAATCCTCAAACCCCCCCTGCAGCTCTGGCCTGTATCCCAGTTCTTGTGTGCATAAATAAATAAATCTTTAAAAAAACAATGAGATACATTTTTTTTTATTCAGTGATACTACAAATTTACAGACTTAAAACTAAGTAGCCCTACTCAGTGTAACAGTTTTATTATTGTAATTTTCCTTAGATTAAAGAATGTCTACGGTAGGGGGCATTCTTTAGCTGTGAAACCATTTTAATCCCTTTCTAAGTGGTGGTCCACCCACTGTAACTCTTCAGATATAGTTCAAATAGAATGGACACAGTGAAGTGTCGTTGTAGTTCACAAAGACCAAGAATTTATGATGACCATTGCCATCCAGCGGACTTTTGAGCATCTCCTCCACACTCTAAAGTAACTTCTTTCACAAAACACTACAGATCTGAGCCTCTCAATCTGACATTCTGTAAGAGGAGCAGGTATGTTATAGGCTCAGTTTTACCACTAATCAGGACCATATTCAGTATAACCAAATTGAAAAATTGAAGAGGAATTTTAGACATTTTGTAGCATTTATTAAAGGCTTGTCAATGGCTTTCGATTCATATATAGGAGCTGTCAGTCAGGCATACCAGCTGACCTTATTCTAGTCTCGTCAAGTTTCTTTATAGCATTTGTCAACACACCACATGAAAAATTACAGTGGGCAAAGCAAATTCCATTTTTAAGCAGCACAAAAAGGACTTCCTCTGTTTATGTACATTTCTAATGATCTTCTGTGGTTCTAAGATGAATAGGCTGCCCAGTACCAAAGGCAACACACACTTCACGTATTACTGATCCCAGAATATTGCCTAGACTTAATATTGCCTTAGGATTCAGGGATGACTTCATAGGGGAATTGATAGATAAAGAGAGGCTTTGTCAGGCAGGTAAAGGGTCAGGGAGCACTCTGGCAAAAGAAAGACATATTTACCTGTAGGTGGGAGAGAGTTTGATGCCTTGGGCACTTTTAGTGTTGCCTCATGGCTAGAGCCTTGGTAGTCCCAACTGCAGTTCTGAGCTCAGCCTTTGGCTTTGGCTACTTGAAAAAGTGTAACAGTCGCTTGCTCTTCAGTTCAGGGAATTGCTTTCATCTCTGATGCTCATAGTATGTCCTAAATCCATCTTCTCCTTCTTCCCTTTATAATGGGTTCCCTGAATTTGGTTCTTTTGCCTTTAGACAAGATCCTTCTTCCTGCCCAGCCCTGAGGACAATAGTTAGCATAAAATTCTGTCAGGATTTTGTTTTTATTTTTTTTATATTTATTTAATTATATTTGACATCATTTGTAGTCCCCAGGGGACTGCCAGGATTTTGATCCAGGCTTTCCCAGAAACTACTGCCCACTGAGTTCCCATCTGGGGGCAGACTGTAGGCAAGTGGTGCCAGTTTCTGACTGTCATGGCCATCTATCCATAACAATGGTGAGCCACTAGACACATTTAAACAGTGTAGTGAGAAGATCAATGTCACTTTAGAGAGATGAAATTGGTGGTTTGGTAGAAAGTGAATAAGATGGGGACAAGAGTTAGGAAGCTCTGTCAATACTCAAGTAAGACTAGAAGAACAAAGATAACAGCAGAGGAGACATAAAAAATATTTTTTCAAAGAGTTACATTGATAAGAATCATTGACTTAGGTATTAACAGTGAGGAAATGAGAGAGAGAGAGGTTAAAGGAAGTTGGAGGGTGATAGGGCCATATTTGCTGTAACTGGGAACATAGGAAAATGGTAAGGTTTAGGGAGGAGTTAATAGGGTGATAATGGACTTAATCAGACACATCTTGAGAGTAGTCTCCTTCCAGGTATCCAGGAATAGTAGTTCACTAGGCGACTGTAGTGTAAAGAGAGAAGTATCATTATGGTATCATTATGAGAACAGGAAAGAGCAGGATTAAAAAAAGCTATTTTGTGATGGGGGGAGGGAAAGAGGGGAGGGCAAAGACGGGGATGAGGCCAGAGGGTGCACAAGGGATTAAGGTGATGGTGCACCGGTGAAATGGTGGTGGGTACTCCCTGGGGACTATAAATGATGTCAAATATAATTAATAAAAAAATATGAATAAAAAAAGCTATATTGTGATTTCAATTATATATTATGTTTGCAAATGGATAAAAGTGAGACTAGGAAAAATGAAGCATACTAGATCTGTTCAGATGGTGGGTATTTTTCAAATTTAGTTATATATATCCCACCTTTTTAAAAAAATGATGTTGTATTAATACGTTAATTTTTAAAAACTTGCTTCTATTTTTACTATATTGTTTGTATGCTACACTAAAAATTAATATACCATATGAGAAACCTTCTATGTGAATGATTATTTTAATATGCATATTAGTTTTTATCACCTACTTTTAAAGGAATGGCATTTTCATAATCTGCTTCTAACATTTTCTTCTAAATATTTGTGTTGGTATATGGATTATCTACATGATTTTGAAGATCACCATGAGCCAGGAAATTTCCTGGAAACTCAGAATATGAATCAAGCACAAGTCAAAAAAAAAGTGCTGGATAGAATCTGCTGGCATTATAAGATCTATTTATTGAACAATTTCTAAATACTAGGCATTATGTTGATAATCCATAAAAAGAATAAAGCATGCTTCCTATCTTTAGGGATCTTAAGAAGTTTAATGAAGGAAATGCAGAGTAAATAGGTAATTTCTCTACCGTGTGATGAGTGAGATCATGTATTCTTACCACTGCTCTAAGGAAACAGATGATTGGGACCCCTGGGGCTTCCTAGAGCAGACGGTGTCCACACTGAGTTGAGTGAAGGGGCAGTGGAAGGGCGAGTGTCATGTGTAAACATGCGAAACAAGAAAGTGGGACTCATTTGACAAACTTGGAAAAACTCAAGCTTTTCAGGGACTTGGTAAGAGGCTGAAGGCAGAGGGTAAGTCCTGAGGGGTCTTGCTCCTAAGCTGGGGATTTTGGACATGGCCCCCTAAGAAGTAGGGAGTCATGGGAAGATTTGAGCAAAGGGAGTGGCATCAGCAGGAAGAAGATTCTGGATGCAGTATGAGTGGATTAGCGGAATCAGGAGGTGGTACCAAAAGATCTGTAGGCTGTGATGCTGAGAGAAAAAGGCCTGATCAGACCAGCAGGGCTAGACAGATGGGATGGAGACTGAGCACAGGAGGAAGGAAAGAAGTGTAAAGGATGCTCCCAGGTTTCTGCCTTCGGAAAAGGCGTCTCCCTTTCCCCTGAGAAGGGAAGAACAGTTGACTGTGTGGGAAGATGGCAAATTCAGCTTCAGTACATTGGCATCTCCAGGGTGCTGATAGTTCCACTGGAGAGCTCAGAGAGAGTCTAGTGTGAGCTTCCTCAATGCAGAGGAACCTCAGTGCATTTCTACCTCAAGGGTGGAGGTTAATATAGGACTAGAAATTGCAGGGCAAGACAGTTCTGCTCCGTGTCTGGCACATGTATTACACAGATGTGAGTCTGGGTGAACCAGTGGATAAATTCAGGAACCAAGTCATGGACTCTGTAGAGGTAGAAAGAACTTCATGGACCATCTGATCTGTGAGATTACTCAAGAGTAGGTGAGAATACTGAAGTTAGAGAAAAAGATTTTCTCATTGACAAGTTAGATCCAGAAACCTGGGTCTTAGGAGTTTATGTCCAGTTCTCATTCTATTTATACTGCCACTGAAGTTGAAGTAGAAAAAGAAACAGAATGAGGCACACATAAAAGAGGGTGCTAACCTAGCAAGAACTAGAAGCAGAAGTTCGCCACCAAGCGGGACAATGAGGCCACCATCCCTGCCCCCCAACACCTGTGGTCTACCTGTAAGGTATTCTTTCAAATCCTCTTGGCATTGCCATCATCTTGGGAGCCCTGGTTTTTCTCCCTCTCCTTAAGTTAGGGGTCATTTTATCTCTCTGGGAAAGTTCTGAAGGGCTGTTCTGTCCTGGAAGAAATTGTGGCACCCTGAGCAAGTCAAAAGCTATGACTTCCATTGTTCCGCAATCCAGAAAAGTCATGGATTTTCAGAAAGAAAGATGCAATTGTGTACTAGCTTTCTCACTGCTGTGATGTTTCAGGGCAACCAAACTGTAATGTCATTTCCATGCTTCCAAATTGTTTTTATTGTAGATGAAATGAAATGAAGCTGTTAATGACAAGCCAAGTGGGAAATGCATCTGGCAGCTCTGTGAGGGATACACGGGCTGCCCTCTGCTCCGTGAGAGAGACACCTTGCCTTGATTTTGCCCAGCTCTTCAAAGCGAAATGGTAAATAGCCTTAGCAGATCAGGCGGGAGGACTTAGGTCGGCTTTGTAGTGAAGCTTGGTGTTTCTTTGCTGTTGGACGCATTTGTGTTAAGTGCTCTGATCTGTTCAAACACTGGAATTCTTGGATGTGGCTGGTGTGGACTCTCCCAGGTTGGTGGGCAGTTTGTGGGGTAGATTGTGTGTTGAAAATCAGTTATTCCTAAGGTTGGTCGGGCTGAGCCTGGGTAAAGTTTAGGAAAGCAGTCTCATTAGGCAGGAAGGTGTTTTATATTATCAAAGCAAGACTTTCTCAAGGCTGTTCGTTTGTCCTTTGCCTGGGGGAAGATGAGTTTTCTAAATGACTTAACTAACTTCTTTTTTGGCATACTTTTGCAATTGGTTCATTTCCAGGTACCAGAAAGAATGTAAATATGGAATGAATCAACTTTTTCCACATTTTTCTCTAGCAGTTCTTTTATGAAGAACAGATTTTCCATAGAGGAAATTAAAAAATACATAAAACTGAGAAACCGAGGTGGTGTTGAGAATGGCCTCATTTTCCATGTCACTTTGCAACTGGCAGTGCGCACTGTATTCAAATGGCATTAATATAAAGTCCGGAGTTTGTTTCAATTAGCTTCATTTTTCCTCGAGATGAGGAATTATCATAAATCCCTGAAATAACAGTTGACTCACAGAGATGCCTGTGTCATTGCATTGGGAATTTTTTACGGCTTTTTTTCCCTAGCTGCATGTAGTTAGAAAAATGATTAAACTCTGATTTAATGCATTTGATACGGGCCTTTTGCCTAAATTAGGAACGGAGAGAGAAGGGCAATGGAATAACTCATTTCCCAAAGACAGACAAATTATTCTTTTGCAGTAAATTTGGGCAGAATGATTTTTTCCATTTTAGAGCATTTTTTTCTACATAAAACACAAGACTTTTCATTAGCATTTGGTTCAGATTTTTTCTTGGATGCCATTCTTTTGAATGATTTGAAAATATTCTCCTGGTGCATCTGTAAACATCTGAAAATTAGATATTTGGTAAAAGACAATTGATATGGACAGCTCAAAAAGCCAGAACTTTATGCAAAGCGGTATCTGGATTGCCATCTAAATGAAAACCGCATGTCAAACAGATGCCATAAATATGAATTCAGACAAATGTCCATTGATAGTTTTTCCGTGGTGCATCTCAGATGGTTCGGCAAGTTACAGATCTTGTGAAGTGCAGCCTGCTTGGTATGCCGAAGCGAGTTAAAGTTCCTTTCCTTTCTGTTGTGACACTACAAGTCTAACCTTTATTGTCAGGGTCTCAGCTGAATTTTCTAACAGCAGATGAGTGGGAATTCATGGAAATAGCATGTGTTTCACCAGTTTCCTTTATTTCTCCCTCAGGACAAGCAGCTGTCAGGTCAGCCCCCCACTGCCGAGCTTGAAGCCATCAAGAACAGGGATATATTTGCCTTGTTCTGAGGGCAGGCGTTCTGCGACTCGGGAGATCACATAAATACCTCCAGGCCAGCATCTCTGAGTCATCACTGAGTGACCCCCTGACAGGCTGAAACCACAAAATGCGACTTATGGAGCTGGCAGTGCAGGCTGCCCGGCCCAGCTTCAGCTGCAGCAGTAAACAGGAAGGGATGAATCCGTGCGCGTTCGCACTCCCATTTTTCTATGTAGAGAGAGACTAATTCTTGAGAGTAATCAGAGCATAAAAATGCGGCCACATAACTTGTATCCCCATTTCCTCAAGTGCTTTACAAGTACTTTAGGATCCTAAATTCTCAGTGATTACAGCTAGACATCATTTTAGAGAGGAGATCTGGCATCCTAAAATATCTGTAATGTCTCATCAGCAGCAGACCTCACTGGGTGTCAGTAGGGGGCTGATTTTTCTGTCAACCACCTTCCTTCACTGGGTCCTGGTTGGTGAACTCGGGCATGAGGAGGGAAGAAAATGGTACTTCATTTTCAGGTACAGGCTGTCCTGGTGTGGAGATAAGAACTCATTTACTTCGCTTCTTTTAGGAGTGCAGTCCTCCTGTGTTTCTTCTCAGTAGCAATACTTAGCATTTATTTATTGCTCAGAGGCGCCTCCATCACTGCCTTTACTTCTGGAGCCAGCCCTGTGGTGTAGATAGCACTGGCTTCGTGGTGAAGACACAGTGTTGAGTAAAGCTGAAGTCAGGCCAATGAGTGGTAAATGATGAGTTAGCATCCTGGCTATCTGATCCCAGAGCTCTGGTCTCATTTGTTCATTTGCAGAGGAGGACATGTGAGCCAGGGATCTCTGTTGACGCTGTGGGGCTGTATCACGAAGGACATTATCACGAAGTCTTTGTTGTGCTATTCATTTATCCAATAGTTATTTATTAAATACCTTCTATGTGTTAAATATTCTAGAAGGTGGTGGAAATGGAATAAGCGACATCCCTGCCCTGAGGCCCGTGGGGACAGGGGCCATCTACACAGTAAGCAGGAGCCCTCAGGAGGGAGATGACCTGGACTAGCTATCAGAGCCAGGGCCACAGAGGAGATGGCATCTGAGTTGGATGCTGCAGGGTGTTTAGGAGCCTTCCAAGTGTTCAGGGTAGGAAGGACATGTTAATAAGAGATGACTTATGTGGAAACTGTGAAGAGTTGGGTGAGGATGACATGTGAAGTGTTCCAGAAACCACCCATCTCCATTCCTAGATTGGACTCTTGTTCCACCTTCCCTCCACACAAGCCTCCACTGCTGGTTTGCCTGGGGGTTTCTTCTAGACCATTGTGGTTAGATGTGATTTCATCAGAAAAAAAAACTTCCTTAACTGTCCTAATCCTGGCCAGAGCCTTAGCTCCAACATTCAGTGCTTCCCATGCTCCTAACACTGCTGACATTGTATTCTGCTTGTTTTTGCACCCATCTGTCTGCTGCTTCAGCAAATAGGCTTAGCTTAAAAACTAGCATATAGAATGGACAAATGCTTATTAGTTGAATGGATGAGTGTGGGTGGAGTGGTGAGAGATAAACAGGATAGACTATGAAGGACAGAGGATGGGAAACAGGTGTTCCTCTTGAGTATCACCCAGCGAACTCAACACAAATGCCCAACCCCTCCTCTTTGCCACCTCCACACAGAGACAGTAAGAGAAACATAGTCACTTTCCCAGCTTCCCTTGCAGCAAGGGGGAGCCATAAGACACAGCCCTGGTTTAGAGTATTAAGCGCAAATTTGCTGGAGGAGCGAGGTGAACAAGCCTCTGAAAATATGCACGACTACCTCATAAAAAGAGAATATTATTTTCAGCTTAGTCCTTCACTGTTTTGAATGGGGTCAGTGAACAGTGAAGGCTGGGGAAGATGTAGATGGCTTGGTAGCCATGAGGGAAAGTCAAAAATTCAGGAAGCTTTGAGTGAAGAGGCCAGAGTGGGGCGGTGTGCTACAGAACCAGTGTCAGAAACTCTCTACTCTGGCACTTTATGTGAGAAAATAATCCTCTGGTTCAGTTGTCTGTTACTGGCAGTGAGATTTTTTTTAATTGTAAAATTATATAATAATAATAATCATATATAGAGAACACTTATTGAACAAAACTAGAGTTGCAAATGCTTTAGTAATCCTCACAAATCTATATGGGTATGCTATTAATTATTATTATTGACCCCATTTTACAGATGAGGAGGAGATACATTAACTTGTTTGGGATTCAAAGGCCAATAAGCAAAAGTTAGAACCCAGGATGTCCCACCTTAATGTTTATGTCCTTGACTGCTCTACACGACACCAGGTTGAGACATTTGCAGTTCATTCTCAAGCCGGCAAAGTGATCTGGTAGGCAGAAGAGTGCCTACCCCAGAATATCCCTGCTGTAGTTCCCCGAGGCTGTGCCACATATGACACAAGGAAACTGCTACTTGAGACGAAAATCAAAGCTGCTGGTCAGCTGACCCTAACGTGGGAGCACTATCCTGGATCACAGAGGTGGGCCTAGTGAGGGTCTTTAAAAGTGCAAGAGGAAAGCAGCAAGGAGGTCAGAGTCAGGCAACTGGAGACAGATGCAGCTGCTATTACTGAAGAGGCAGGAAGGGGCTACAAGCCAAGGAAAGCACATGGTTTCTGGAAGGTAGAAGAGGCAAGGGAATGGATTCTTCCCTAGAGCCTTGATACAGAGTCCTAATCTCATCATCATCTTGATTTTAGCCCTATGAGACTTGTGTCAGGCACGTAACCTATACAACTATGACAATAAACTGGCATTGTCTTACACTACTAATTTGTGGCAGCTTGTAAAAACAGCACAAGTGCGCTCACACAGCTGGCACTGAATAGGTCTGGGCACAATCAGATTTGCTGTCTTTGTGAGATCCCTGTGTAGAAACTGGATTATTGAGGGGTTAGCTCAAGGCAGAGAGGTGAATGAGAAGGTGTGGCAAAGGCAACAGCAACAGAGGGTCATGGCCCACTCTAGGCCGGTAGTTATGGCTGCATTAGCTGATTTTTCAAAGCATTGGTGGAATAAATATAAAGTCTGGTGGTCAGAAGCAGGATCCTCGATGAGCATATTAAAAAAATGGATTAAAGAGGAGATTCTTTTTGGACGTAGGCATCAGAGTGGGCAGGAGGAGGGGTGAGTGTTGGTCTGTGGGTGGGGGATATGCTGGTAGGAGAGCACCATGTGGTCTCTGGCGGTATTTGGGAGCAAACTGGTGGTGGTAGTCATGATGGAGATGTTGGGGGTGGCAGGGACAGGGTCTTTGAGCACAGGCTGGGGGCATGAAGGCCTCCTACCTTGGGGGCTTCCCTGTTTCCCTGCAGAAAAGGAGGGGAGTTTATCAAACAAGAGCAAGGAAGGCAAGGTTCACTACCTCATGTGCAGAACAGAAGTGGGCAGTCCAGGTGAGTTTCCACCATTTTTAATATGGTGTGATCTATGTCTTCCCTGCCCACTCCTCAGACATGCAGCCCTTTAGGAGTAGTAGCAGAGATGAGTATGTGAAGGAGTGGAGAGTTGAAAGTGAGAAGGGAGTGAAAATTTTTACTGCCCTTTTTAATGGAAGATGACTTTTATGTGAGACAGAAGGATGAGGCTGATTTCATGATTTTGCAACAAACACATCCATCCTCTAATTCTCTATGGAACTTCCCTCATTCAGCTGATAATACCTCCCCCAAAGTCACAACTGGTGACCCTAGTCAAACCAGGGTCATTGCCTTCTGTGAAGCAGTATCTCAGGAGCCTGTGTGTGAATGAGTCAGTGCCTTTCTGAGGGAAATTTCAGTGGGAAAGAATGTGGGAGGACCACAGTGAGTTGGGTTGGGACAGAAGAAAGAGTTAGTTTCTAGAACTCTGAAGAAACTTCTTGTCAATCTATGCCCCACCCCACTTCCCCTCCCTGGGTCTGGGTGGGCATGAAAGTGTGGTAAATCCTTTCTTCACATAGGGTGCCTGGTATTCTGTGCCATCAAGATTTGCTTGCATTTTGAAACATGTCTGCCTGTGTCCTCTGGGAAGCAAGAGTGAGAGGCACAGGAAGGTCCAGGGAGGTGAGAAAAGTACACACATACCTCTGGAGCTGGAAGATGCTGTCTATGGCACCTTCTGACAACAGAGTGAAGGGATGAGCACAACTCGTGCCAACTAGTGGGGGTGAGGTGGGAAGACATAGCATGTTCCTACAATTTCCTGGAGGACTGGTAAACCTCTTTGGGAGGGCTATCCTAAAAAGAATGCACAGCTTGCTAGGTTAAGAGCTCTGTTTAATATCAAAGGAAACCTTTCTCATCTTTAAAAAGAGAGTCTGTAATCCCCAGTGCCGCAGATTTATGCTTTCCAAATGTGGGCCCCTATTCTCCATGTGCTCCATATCTGTTTAATGGACTACAAATATTTGAGATGTGTAAACACCATGGGAGGACGAGTATTTTAAGTGTGTGGGGATATGGCTGGATTAGGAGAATAAGGATGTCGTTATGGAGAGGAAACCGGAGGTGAGATGTCCCAGCAGCCTAGTGCCAGCCGGGCGCTCTCTAAAGAGTCACCTGGATGAAAGCACAGAGTCGTTTCTGTTGGAGGTGTGTGTCTTTGGACTTCATCCTTCATCTGGAGACACAGGGGATTGGGTTGCCCTTCCCTGTGTATACACCGACCTTCCAGGGGAAGCGGGGTCAAAGTGTGTCTTAGAAATGTTCTCCTGATGATTCTGATATGCTCTTCTCTGACTCCTCCCCAGTCCTCCCTGGTGGGAATTAACAGGTTCTATGCCAAATACTGACATGATCAGAAAAGATTGCTTGTTCTAAACAGAGAGATGTGTTTCTAGTCAAAATAACCTCTGGAGTCTTCCCTGTGGTTTCTTTAATGGGCTCTCATGACCAGACACACTTCCCCCGGAGTTCTTCCATTTCCCCCAGGTGCACAGAGGGATGAGACTATGCTGCAGGATGTTTTGGTGAAGATTAAATGAGATATTAATATAAATAAGTGAATCACTTGCACTTGGAAAGCCATCAATGAATGTCAATTCCTGTCATCATAGCATCGACAATAAATTATTTCCTATGTTTTCTAAGGTTTATTTATGTTTTCGTGCTTGTATGTACATGTTGGAAAATTTAGTTGGGTCTCAACTGTGGGTGTTTCATTCTCTTGCTTTTGGTCATTATTTCTCCCTTGATAGGTGACCTCATCAGATTGACTGGATTTGAACCTGGACTTTACTTTCTAAAATGCGTTATCCAGACAAAAATCTTAACATTTTGAAAAAAAGATTTATTTATGCATACAAGAGCAGGGGTACGGGTCAGAGGCATGGGAGGTGAGAGGGTTCACCAGAGACAGAGCGGGGAGCAGAACAGGCATATTGACTGACACTGCTGAGGGGACAGCAGGCAAGGAAGGAGAGGTCTGCTGTGCCATGTGGGTCACTCCCTGGTGCTACAGTGGCTGTGGATGCTTTATAGCATGATGCTTAACCCCTTATGCTACCAGGGAGGCCCAAGAATCTTAACATTTTTTGCAACTCAATTTTCTTATTACAGAGAGAGAGAGAGAGAGAGAGAGAGAGAGAGAGAAGGAAAGAAGGAAAGAAAGAAGGGAGGGAGGAAGGGAGGGAGGGAGGGAGGGAGGGAGGGAGGGAGGGAGGGAGGAAGGAAGGAAGGAAGGAAGGAAAGAAAAAAAATAGTACCTGACTCATAAATTTGCTTTGAGGGTTAAATAAATTGATATATGCAAAACATGCTGGTCAGAATCTGGCTTTAAGGAAGGCTTGTAAAAATGACTGGTTTATACTGCTGTTATTGGTTTGGGGTCAATAATGTAGGCACTTGTAATAATATTCAATAAATATTAACTATTGCTTTTATTATTATATGATCTATAAAACATAGTCAAACATAAATGATGCATGAAGCTCAATTCCAACTTCTTGAAAATAATTTCAGAGTAAGAATGGTTTCTAAGACCAAAACTAGGATATTGGCAGTGGTTAAAATGGCAACAAAGACAATTAGCAAAAGGCATTGGTCCAGCTGGCTAGGACTTTAAGGCTGTGTCCAAGGCTTCCATGAATAGTGAAGTATTCTGTTTCTCTATTTCTTAAATATCGTTGCATATTCTCACAAACTGATAGCAAGTGGACACAATTAGACCCGCACCCACAAGGAAAAACAAATGCATTGGTAGCTAATACTCAAAATTTAGGTTATTTTCACATTAAACTCTGGACTTCCTACATCTTAAACAATTGGAGAATCTATAACTCTGAGCTTGCTCTCCTAAATGGCAACATCTGCTTCAACTGTGCAGAGATGCCTATTTTAGATTACACCTTTCACTTCTCATTTTTCCATAGTCCCTACCACTCTTTAATGTCTTACATCTGGCCCACTTTACTCATCAATCTTATTGTCTGATCTCTATAGACCTCTGAATTTGCAACTCCTACTGTAAACTGATATAGATGTATTACTGTGATATGGGGCATGTGGTACACATCTACCATATTGGAAAGAGATACATATTTCTACTACAATATTCATCTAGTCTTGGTTCATACATAACATGTTCCCTAAGCCTACAAATGAAGGGGTCACTTCACATAAACTGTCATCAGCATCTCTGAGTCATTCCTAAACCTCAGGTGTCCCACTTTAATATCTAACAACTGGCAGTTTCTATCAGAGAATATTTTCCATAAATGGGAACAATCAAGAAGTTGCACCAAAGACAGAGACAAAGGTCTATTTTAGCATGGTGTTTCTAAAAAACCCACAAAATATATTTGAATTCAAATATTCTTAGTGATTATGGCTTACTTGTAGTATAATTCTTCTGGAAACAGTATTCTTTTGAATGCCAGAGAATCAAACAATGGTATTCGGAATAAAATTGCAGGACCTTCTATAGTGGTTGAGCATTTTGAGAATTTGAGTACCAAGTTCCCATTTCTGGAGTTAGTGGAAAGTTTGAAGAAGTGATATGGTGGGTCCGTGGCATATTCTGTAGGGCAGTATGTCTCTGGGGGTGGCTATATTTACTCCCACCAAACCAGCGCTCTGGTTCTGCCACCTCCTTTAAGTCATGGACAAGAGTATTTCCATTGGTCAAATTACAAGGACAAATTGAGGCTACTTGGTGGGGAGGGGGGAGGGGGAGGGCTGAGGGCAGACGGGAGCTTGGGGCACTGAGGTGATGGTGCACTGGTGATATGGTAATGGGGAATACATGGGGATTACAATTGATGTCAAATATAAATAAATAAATAAATAAATAAATAAATAAATAAATAAATAAAATTTGAAAAAAATTAAAAAAAAACAAAATTAAAAAATCAAATTACAATGTTCTAAAACAAATATCCTATAAGTTAAGCAGAGGTCCAAATATTTGTGCCAAGTTTACTTCGATGGGAGATGTATGCTTCATTTTTAAGAAGTAGATGATGTTCATTCAGAATTGGAATGGAAATGTTTCTTCTTAACCTTCTAATATGGGAGAGGATTGGAGAACTCTGTGGACCAAGCAGAAAGGCCGTCATTGCCAGAGCACAGCTCAGCATTGCACCACAAAATGCAAATTGTTAGACATGCTTCTCTATCAGCAGAGCTGATGGAATGATAGTTAATGTAACTGTCACATTAAATCTTGGGTGCTGTGACTCAGTTAATGACTGTCATAAAACTGTGGCAGTATCTGGCATTTTAAGTGTTTGTGGTGCCTAATGTACAGCTTGCTATTGTAAATAGGCCACACATTTAGAACTAATTACATGCAAGCTATGATAGCAGGTTTATTTTTTACAACTATCTGAGCTGTGATCAGCACTTGTAATCACAAAGCAAGGAAAAATAGGCAGTGACAGCAGCACCTTCATGTTGAAAGCAAATTCTTTTAGAAGTGTTATGAAGTCTTAAGTGTTTTCCAACAGAAAGTGAATACAATTAGTCAGAAGCAGCTATAATTATGAAATACCCTGTATTTGGCTTTTATACTGTGTTTACATCCACATGCACATTTTTTTCTTTAAGGTTTTACTCAGTCCTGCAAAAACTCTGACTTGTATCATTTTTGAAGCAATGTTATTTTGTCTTCTGAAGGTCAGGGAGAGGAAAGTTGCTATTTTCTGAGTAATGGCAGAGCACTGGTTTTTGTTTGTGTCTTTTGGCTGAAGCAGAGTTACAAGTAGACTGAGACATGAGGAGGTTGATGCTCTTTGGAACCTCTTAGTTTAGCAATGCCTCATATCTGTACTTCAATCTGGAGCATTTTCAAATTCTTTCCTACATGTGAAATCAGAAATCAGAGCTCTCCAGAAAGTGGTTATAGACCAAGAAATCTTAATCTGGACTTGATGGACTCCCGAGGGCCCATGGATGGGGTGGGGGGTGGGGGGGAGGAGAAAGCAGAACTCTCCCACCCCAAATGCTTACAAAATTTACAGGTATGTGTGTTTTACTGGAGAGAGGATCCAGAGCTTTTCTTAGGACCTGAGAAGGAATATGAAGCGTCACAAGTTGGCAGCTTACTCAGACCCCAGGAAGTCAAGGAGAGGGTCTTTCAGAAACCAGCTGGAGTCTGCCTTCTTGAGGAGGCCAAGACAATTGAACTGTTGACAGTGAGCTAACATCAGCTACTGATAATATATAGAAAGTTCCAGAAAAATCTGCTGTGGCGTCCTTCTAAGAGCATTGTGTGGCCTCACTTCCCTCTTCCCAACATAATGCTTGGATGCAACTGGCGTGCAAGAAATGAGGTAGAGACGGCGGAAGCAGCGGGGCAGCTACTGTAGTAGCCTTTGTGACAGCAGTTCCTCGTTCCCTTTTCCATCCTGTGTCCGGCCTAGGAGACCAGAGCATTCCTGGCTCTGAGGAAGATCTCCTGTCTTCTGGAGGTTGAACACTGACCATGTTGGGACAGAGGTAGCTGGAGCCTGAGTCCAAACGTTGGGACTTGGGCTGGGATGAAATATGGGAGTCAGGAGTCAGGTGGGGGAAGAGGCTACTGCCTGACTGACCGAGAACATGATAAAGACCAGCCTGGTAATCTGTGGGGGATTGAGTGGAGGCTCCAGACTTCTGGTGTGCTACAGCTTCTATTCTTTTCTTTCCATGTATCTTCTCCCCTTTCTCTCCACGGAAAGTCCAGAGCTGAAGGCAAACACCCAGCACTTCTTCATCCCTGTTCTGCCTCCTCTGCTCTCTTTTCTTTGTTTCTTCTCCCTCTATCTCTCCCTTATTTCTTACTTTTATTCTCTTAATATCTGGGGTGTGATCTCTCCTTGTCTTTTGGTCATTAAATGCCCCCCTTTTTTCTGGTACATTCTCTCTGTGTCCATTTGTCTCTCCATCTTCTCTACTTCTTTCTTTCTCTTTGTATTTCTGGCAACCTCCTGCACATCTGGCTACCTCCTGAACCCCACCAGTGTGATTCTGAGTGGTTTCCAGGGTACAGAATTCCCTACATCATCACTGGAAGTGTAGTGGACTCTATGGCTTGGCTACCTTTATACCAGTCAGGAGCAGCATTCTTTTTGCTCCTGGCCTCTTTCACCTGCATTCCTCCTGAAAATTAAATTGTATTTTGGAGAGATTCATAGGACATTGTAGCTCTCTAGCTCAATCTAGTTCCTAGTTGGAATTTTAATTAGTTTTAATTAAATTCAAGCCCATCTCCCCTATCTAACTCTCTCTCTCTCTTAGCCTTTGCTCCTCAAGAGGATCTCACAATTTCTTCCTTTGTGTCCTTGCTGCTGGTCTTCTCTTCTGCCCCGTTCTGCTGAAACCTTACTCTTCACTGCTACCTCCTTTGTGAGCATCCCTTAAATCTTCCACCAGGACAAATTCTCCCACAAATTTTGCCACACATCTTTGCAGATCCTTCTTGTGTTTCCAATCCCTACTTATCACAGACTATCCTGAATTATAGCCAGGTTCATAACTCGGGAAATAGAAATGTGAGGGCAGGAACAATGTCCTCTTTATCTTCACTGTGCCTCAGTAGGTGGTCATGGAGTAACCTTGTGGGGTGGTCAGGGCAGACATGATCAATAATCTGCTTATTTTTCAGGCCCAATACTGATTCACTTCGACGAACTTAACCATGCTCATAACAGTCACTGGTCTCTCCATCTTGCTTTACGGGCCTTGAGCCTCCTGTTAACCCTGCGTGGGTGGACTAGCTCCATCTGAGGGCAAACTGGATTTCCATCATGGAAGCAGCACTCACCTCCTGGCTGCTGGTCCCCAGAGTCTCTGCCTTCTGCTGTGTTCTGGGATCTCTCAGGAGAAAGACATCTTTGAGTGGTCTCTACTTTCTTGCTGCCCCTGAGGTCTCTATGATTCTCAGCCACACTACCGCCCCTTGGGAGGGCCCCACAGATTGGATAGCACCTTACTTGTTTCCCTTTCTGGGGAGCAGGCGCACCAGCCCCTTTATCCATGGCTTGGAGCTTGTTATCCAGTGATGTCCATGCTGAGACAGCATCTGAACGCTGAGGACAGCCCAGCCTGGTGCATGCAGCTCCCACTCTGCCTGCTTGGGGCGGAAGGCTGCTTTGATCTGTGAGCAGGCCTGGGAGGTTACGGCCCTAATTAATTCCTGCATAACACTCTGAATTTCCTTTTCATTTGGAGAAAAGTGTAATCACTTAAAAACTTTCATAATACAAAAATTCTTGACCTCCAATTGGATCTTATTTTCCTAACTCTGGTCGGGGTGACCCATGGGTAGCACTGAAACAAAAGGACAGTGCAAAATGTTTCTCTTGAATTACTGAAAACTCTTTCTCTTGGAAGAAGGACTTTTGTCACTAGGCAAATTGTAAGGTGGGAGGGGAGCTCATCATAAGCAGGGAATGTCAACAAAGTCTTCATCGGAATCTGCCTTTTGTTACCTGACTGCATCAGCCTGCAAATTTACCCCATCCTATGGAAATGTCATCTAAAGTGAAGAAAAATAGAGCATGAAAGTACTTTGTAAACAGCGACGTGCTGTATAAATGTGACATATTATTATAGCGTGACTTCTGCAGCTCCTTCCCCATGGTTAGAAAGTACTAGAGGTCCCCTGACTCCTGTCAGACGCCTTTTTAATGATCTCTAAGCTTCATTCCTAAAGGCAGGGCAGTGATACTGGCAGGAAAAGTGCCTAATAATTTGTTTATGGTAAAATGTACTCCTAATTAGTAGATCTCATTAATTTCAACAAGGCATCACTCCATTTCTCTCCCCCCTGCCACCATCAATCAGCAGTAGGCCAGATGCCTTTGCGTCATCTTCCCTTTGCCTTTTTACATTGTCCCCACTGCCACCACTGACTTGGTGACCTCTCCTGCCATACCTGGGCAGCAGTGACTTAGGGTCTCCCACCACCCACTCACCATGGCAGCCAAAAGGGTCTTCTAGGAATGAACTGCGTTCTACACTCCCAGCTTCACGAAGGCAATGGTTTCCTCATCACTACTGAATGTCCCTCCAGGTCCAGCTCTTGTTCTCAGCCTCTTGTACCTTCTGACTCTCTCGCTGGCCCGATTTGTCAACCCCCCAGGTACTTGGCCCTTCTTTCCAATTAAGTTTGTTCTCTGCTGTTCCTTCTTCCTAGAAGGTGCTTAGACCTCAGTGTGAGGGCCGCTGCTGTGCCCAGTCTTAGCTCACTGAGGCTGCGCTGTGCTGACACAGCAGCCCGCCCCCCTCCACTGGCTCCTCGCCTTGCTTTCTCCAAGCTTCTGACAACACCTCATTTGTGTGATTATCTATTATTCATCTCTTCCTGCTCAAATCCACGTTCCAGGAGGGCAAGGACCATCTCTATATTGTTTTCCGCTATTTCTCCAGGGGCTACAGCAGAGCCTGGTACAGGAGGGATTCTGATTTAGCAGTTGAATACATGAGTGTTATCTAAAGGCAAAAACTACTAACTGAGGGGGAATAAAAAAAGTAATGTTCTAATAAAGTGACTGGTTGGCTTTGACAGTATGTTAAAACAACTAGTAAAATTCACTTCAGTGGAGAAAACTAGTCAAAAATGACTGGTTTTAACTCATTCCTAGGTAACTCAATGAGTTATAGCAGTGAGTTAATTTAAAAAATAAAACAGCAGATATGCAAAATTATATGGCTATCTCTTATCCTTTAATTAAATTAGTCAGAACTGCTTATTATGGTTAGGATTTAAATTTTACAAGTGGATAAACTATAGAATCCATGTCACCTTTTTTTCCAAAAAATAATCACTGCTGGGGAATTTTTGAATGCCTGTCTGAAAGGATTGAGATCATGGGTATGTTCTAGTCTCATTCATTCTAGTGGGCGTCCCGCGGGGCAGACCATTCCCCAAATATTTCTGGGCATGTACCTCCTGTGTGCTGGGCCCTATGTCACCTTGGAGAGCCCATGGCGGGCAGACAAATGATGGTGTCCCGCTCTGGGAAAGGCTGGCTAGCACTTTTCCCCTTTGTAGGATTCAGGATGAAGACATCTGCCATGCTGCCATGGCCAACCAACACCATGGGATTTTAAGAAAGTCAGAGTGATGATAGCTTGGCCTGGAGGCTACAAGAAAGACCCCAGGTTCCAGTGAAGATTCATATGCGCATGTGTGGGAAAACAAGCAGACTAGGTAAACGTTCTTAAGATGAACATCATAGTTACGAACTTCATAGTTAGCTCCCAATAAAAGTCTACTGAATAGTTTGAGCCAAGAGGGAGTCCTCTTCTGAGATAAGGGTGGGGCCTTTCAGTATTGGTTTCTAGTAACAGTTAAAGAGATCCCCAATCAAAAGATAAATGAGTTTATAGAGTTTGAAATGAGATGGCAATTAACTTGAATTAAATTGTATTATGTTGAATTTGAAAATGGATTAGAAACAACTGGACCTTTTTTCCCTCAAAATTTGCATCAGTAAAAAAGATGAAAGAAAATGAAGTCCTCCTGGGCAATATATACATACATGCACACACGTATGTGTGAAAATGGGGATTTGCTCAAACAGAACTTCTCCCAGTTCTTCCATCCTTGGTTGACAGAAACATAAACTTGAGACTGTTGGCAGGTTTTTGAATCTTTAAGAGTATTATAAAATCAGACTTCCAAGTTTTAGTACTGTTTAAAGAAGGTTTTTTTTTTTCCTTGACATTTCTAATTTCTGCTAAGTATTGAAATATATCACCCATACAATAATTGTAAGCTGTGGAATTTCACAGCTGGAAGAGACCTTGGAGATAATTTAGTCTATCCATGCATTTCTTTTTTTATTTTAATTTTTTTATCCAGGCATTTCTACAGAGTTCAGAGAGTTCAGAGAGGCAAACAGACTGGCTCAAGGTTATTTGCTAGTCTGCGTAGAGCTGGGGTCCTAGTTCTTTTCATCTTATGGATTATACTTCCCTATTTAAATTCTGCAAAATCCCTGGAACTTTAGTATGCTAAAAATACAAGATTTTGATGGCCGGACAATATAAAAGTTAATCATTAAGATCACAGTCTTACTTTTTCCTTTTGTGAAGTAGCAGTTCAGAGTCATGTGCATGGAGGCTGCTCATTTAAGTAGAGGATAAAGAAACTTCAGGAGCTGGAATCTGACTGACTGGCTTGAAAGCCCATTCCTCATGATGTATCCTGCAGATCTGCTACTTTTCCTTGGAATTCTACAGGCTGTAGAAGGTGGCACCCTCACACGGGTCCTGCTCCTGTTTCACTTGACCTAAAGAGAAGCAGCACCAAGGAATTGGCCTTGGTGGCCCAGGGCATTCTTTCAAAGCCTTCTTGCTTCTCTATGTGCTCAGAAAAGGGGAGCCCCAGCATCTGCCTCTCCCTCGTCTCACAGAGCTTTTTGGGTGAAATAATATTCCTACTATTCTTTACCAGCACCCCTTGTGTGAACATTGTCAGATTATACTTGTATGTGGTTTTCTTGTTAGAGTTGAGGGTCAGGCTTCCCCTAGGGGTCGGAGCAGGGTCTTCTGAAGGAGATGCTTATTCCAAGTTTCCGTCCCAGGGAGGAGGCCTAGTCCAAGACCAGATAGTAGAGATGGGACTATACCTCCCCTCTTGTGTTTTGCACTGTGGGGTTTACTTTCTGAGGAGCAGACATGTTCTAGAATGTGCGCTGGGATGTAACAGTATCAAGAAGACAGTGCCAAGATGACTACAGGGAAGCAGAACCAGGGATGGATGAGGTGGGCCTGAGCCCACGAGAGAGGCCATATTTTACAACATGGGTAGATGATCTGATTACATGTTTCAATTTAAACTTCTTTCCTTTAATTTTAAAACCCCTCAGCAATTTCTTAAATAGTCTGACTTGGTCTCAGGTGGCCCTAAAGGGGAAGGGGAAGAGTGGGAAAAGTGGGCTAAAGGGGAAGAGTGGGCTATTCCTGGTCTGAGTATTAAAGGGGAAGTGCCCTCAGGTTGGGAGGAGGGCAAATCTAAGTGTCAGTGTCTTACCTTGACACGGCCCAACTGCAGAGGTGAGTTCTGTCCTCTGGGGCCACTGTCCAGGGGTGAGCTGTATTTGATTAGGAAAGAAAGCAGTTTGCTAATAGCTCTGGTACTTTTTTTCTAGAGTGTTTTGCTGTTGTTTATCTGGCTAGTTTACTTATTTGCTTCAAAAAATCCCTAGGGAGAGTTAAGCAACAATTCTAGTCTTAACTAACAGAAAGGCCAGAGGCACCCCATTTTAATAGTCTGAATTTAATCTCCAGTGAGAAAGTAAACCTTGGCTGTATATGATCAACATAAGCAGTGCTTTTATTTCTTGAAGACAAAATTAAGGAGCACATGTTACAGAACTTGGAGACTAGGCCATTCATAGTTATCATTAAGATGTCATTGAAATGGTGTTGCAGATCAAATGAACAGATAATGGAACTTTTTCTCTGCATCTATAAATATGACATCAATCACCAGGCCCCCTTCTTCCAACCAAGCAGTCTGTGGAAAGTCAACAAAGCTGTGAAGGTTGACAGAAAAATGATTTGAACTGAGAACACTACCAAGTCAGTCTGCAGAGACCCAGCCACAGGGCACACCCCAAAGGAAAACCATGGGGTCACTGCAGCACTCAGGGTGGGCTTCTTCTTAGAAACCAGGTCACTTATTTTCCTTAACTTCTGTCTTGAATGAATATAGTCTATTCACAACCTTTTTTTTTTATATTTGCATGATAATAATGCTTTGAGACAAAGCTATGACTCATGTGGCTAAGTATATCTCCATGCTCTTCTTCACTGAGTGGAAAAAAATTAAAAATAGCCCATCTTACTAGCACAGGTATCTCTTTTCACTGACTTCTTTCTCTTTTTAATTAAAATTTTTTTCCATAGTCATTTCTTACAACTTCAATGAGCCTATTTGACATTTTCACAAGACGTGAAATTTTAAGATGGCAGGACCATTTCTGTTTTGTTCATGGATGTAATCCTATCAAAGTGCTGAAACTTTGTGTGTGAAAACACAGTAGGTCCTCAGCAGATAATGTGCATGTAGTGTGTCTTTGCCCCTCATTTGGGATATTTATAATGGTTTCAGTTCAAGTGCCCTATTTGCAGAACTCTAATATAGAATAGGCCAGTACTGGACAATCTCTTTTGTAGAAACCAGATCTTTCTCCCTCTAATGCACTTGTGTTGATATATTTGTAATTGTTTAATGTGACTCACTAATTTGACCAGCGTCACTGTGAGTATAAAGACAATGTCTCTCTTGTTTCACACTTTAGCACAGTGCAGAGAACACAGTGGTGTTTAATAAATGCTAATGATTGGATGGATGAGTATTATATTCCATAGCGTGTGTGCAGTGCCACTTACATGCTGGCCCTATTTGCCCTTAAGTAATAAAAAACAAGAAGAATACTGCAGAGAATGACTACACCACGTTTTATTAAGTTAATTGTTAGACATTAAGTCACTAAAAGGGGCAGACTTTAGTACATAGTCCAGGATATCCATCAGGCTTGGGATAGAACATTTCTCTATTGCAATATATCACAATATGGGCCCCAGATGAAGTTCTGGCTTTAATAACAAACTGTGATCTTGGGCAAATGACATAACCTTTCAGATTCTCTTAACTTAATATGTAAATTTGGGACACATAATGCTTTACTTGGTTATTTAAAAGATTAAACAAGATGTATGTAAAGTATGTAGTTTTAGTGCCTGGCACAGGGTAAGGAATAAGTACTCAATAAAAGTTATTATTAAATTAATAATAACATTGGAAGTCCATCAGTGGGCTAGCAATGTCCCAGAACTCAATTAGGTTGTAATTAAATGTATTAAACAATGTCTTATGCTCAACTTCAGTGAAAGGAATTATTGCTTTGCTTTTAATGGCTATAAAACTCTACTTAGCTAAATAATAGAATCTGATGAATTCCCTGTAGTCAAAGTTGAGTTTAGTAAGATCTGTAATGTTGTAACATAAGGCACACTGTCAGTGCAGATTAAAATATCTCCACATCCAAAATATTATAGCTATTTAATGGTATGTCCAGTGATCTTTTAAAATTTCTTTGACAAGAAGAAAATTCAACCACATAAGATAAGAATTTAAAAGAAATCAGTAACCATAACCTCACTCAAGTGTGATAGAAACAATATCCCATGGTAAAAATAATTATAGAAATATCTTTTTTGTAACTATTTTTCAAAGGCATATCATAAATGCATTAGACTTCGAGCAAATGTTTTCTTTGAATAGAAATGTTTTTAAATTTTAGTCTCATTGACACAATTACATACACACACAATTTAGATAATTTACAGTGACCAGTGAGACCTAAATTACAGGAGTCAGAAACCTAATTATTTCAAATTGAATAATCTTGTTAACTAGAGTCACTCATTTTAAGGGAACAAAGGCAAAGGCTTTTTAAAATTTCTTACTTATATTTGTACTTTTGTAAAAATTTCCCACTAAATTTTATCAGAGTTCTACATCACAAAAACTCCAAGAGCTGGACATTTCATTACCAATAACAAGAAAATAATATACCCTGCCTGATCACTGTCCATGTATTTATGAGGGAAGGGCAGAAACTCTAATTCTGTAACAGCCTGCAATTTTCCCATCACTCTTCAATTTGAACAAAAAAAATACTATTCAGAAAAAAAATTCTCAAATTTCAAATCTCATAGTAGATGTGGGTGGTATATTATAGAGTAATTTTTCTCCATGTTATTCATGCCCTGCAGTTTTTGACAGAATAAAGACTTTGGTGAGCTGCTAATCTCTCATGTTTGTCATCTCTTTTATTTAGGAGGTTGGCAGGGTGTGTGTTAAAGAGGAGAGGGTTTGGGTTCTGGAATTCTAGCTCACAGCTTCTGAGGCATGTGAGTGGGAACACCTCATATTGTTCTTTTATATCTACAGAACATGAAATAAGAATTCTTCAGGAATAGTAGAAAATAGTGCTACCATGAGCTGTTTTATTGTTACCATATTTTCTGCTACCCACATTCCATCTTTATGAACTCAAGACATGGGCAGAGAGTGACAGTTAAATAATACATATTTAGGTTTAAAGACCTCCTTGCTTGAACTTGTCATTCATTCTATTTGAGATAATGCCAAGAAAATAATACATTTAATGATTATTAATGTGCAATATTAGATATGTTTATGTTTGTATATGTCTCTTGCATAATCAGCACTTCTCTCTTTCTCTCTGACACATACATGTATACACAATTTCCCATTGGCATACTTGTCCAAACAAAACAAACAAACAAAAAGAGCAATGTAATGCACTTCAGATACTTCTCTGTTTCCTTTCTCCTCATTCCAGCAAAACACAAGGAAGGACTTGTCTATATTTCATGTCTCCACTTCTTTGCCACTCTTTACCTACCCAATCCACTTCATTCTGTTTTTCATTTGCATTGTCCCATTAAATTTGCCCTTGTCAAGATCACCAATAACCTATATCTGGCCAAAGTTATTGGCCAATTCCCTATTCTCATCCTACTTCCTCTATCAGTGGAGCTTGTTGAATACTTTTCTTCTTTCATTTCTTATTCTATTTCTTATTTGAGTTTTATTCTTTTTCCTTAGGAGTCTAACTAGAGGTTTATTTTGTTTATTTTTTCAAAGAACAAACTTGATTTTTTTAATCCTTTGGATTATCTTTGATTTCTATTTAATTTATTTCTGCTCTAAATTTATTATTTCCTTCCTTCTAATGACTTTTGGTTTCATTCGCTCATCTCTTCTAGTTCCTTGAGGTGACAGGTAAGATTATTTATTTGTACTCTTCCTTGTTTCTTGATATGATTCTATTTACTATATACTTCCCTTTGACTGCTTTTGCTGTGTCCCATAGGTTGTGGTAGGTTATGTCCTTATTTTCATTTGCTGTAATGTGTTTTTTAAATCTCTCCTTTGATTTCCTCATTAACCTAATTGTCATTTGTTGATGTGTTGTTCAGTCTCTACATATTTGAGGATTTTCCTGCCTTTTTTTGTCATTGGTTTGATAACATCATGATCAGAGAAGATACTTGATATGATGTCAGTCTTTATGAATTTATTGATGCTTGTTTTGTGGCCCAGTAGGGATCTGACCTGTAGAATGTCCCATGAACACTTGAGAAGAATGTGTATTCAGCTTCTGGGGGGTACAGTGCCCAATAAGTGTCTATTAAGCTCATATGAACTAATTCTTTGATTAAGGATATTGCATCCTTGTTTTTTTTCTGTCTTGTTGATATCTACATTGGTGAAAATGGGATGTTGAAATTCCCAGGTATTGAATTGCTACCAATTATACCAAATATTTTCATCTTTGATAATAATTGCCTTATATATTTTAATGCTCCTTCATTGGTATATGTATTGATGAAGGCTGTCTTTTTGATATATTATTTCCTAAATCATTATATAACATCCATCATTGTTTCTTGTTACTTTTTTTTTAGCTGAAAATCTATTTTATCTGTTCTAAAGATATCTGTCCACACCTTCCTTTGAGTCCTATTTGCTTGTAGGATTGCTATACATTAAACCAATGTTTAATTTTTTAGTTTCAGTGCACTTCCTGAAAACAGCAGAAAGTTGCATTTTGTTTTTGATTCAACCAGCTACTCTGTGCCTTTTGACTGATGAGTCAGTTAACTTGCATTTAGGGTGACTGCTGATATATGAGAGTGTGCTACTGCCATTTGCCCTTAATTCAATGGTTCTGGCTATTTATTTATTCATTTTCTTGGTGGGTGTTCTCTTTGATTTAGAAACGAGCTCTTTTCAGCATTTCTTATGTGTGGGGGAAGGTCCTAGTATTTTCAAACTCCTTTAGTTTATTTTTGTCTGAGAAGGCCTTTCTATCTGCTGAGAGTCTTACAGGATATAGTATTTTTGGTTGGCAGTTTTTATCTATAAATAAATCATTCCATTCTCTCTTTGCCCGTGGTGTTTACTCAGAGAAGTCAGGTGTAAAACTGATGAGCATATCTTTATAGGTTATTGCTTCTTCCCCTTAACCAGCTTCAACATTCTTTTTTCATCTTGAACTCTTGGAAGTTGCACAACTATGTGTCCTGGTGTAGATCTCATTACATTTAGGTAACCTGGTATTATTTTAGCTTTATGGACTTTTATATTTGGTTCCTTATTCATATTTTGGAAATATCCTCTATTTCTTTGAGTAAGTCCTCTTTCCACTTCTCTTTATCTTCCCCTTCTGGAATATCCATTATCTTTATATTGCTTTTCCTCATGTAGTTGGATAATTCTCAAAGTATCTCTTCATATTCCCCTTATACAGTTGTCTATCGTCTACTAGATTCTTTGTGCTTTGCCATCTTCAGTGTTACTGATTTGATCTTCCATTTGCTCTATTCTACTTCCAAAGTTATCTCCAGGAATTTTTATTTCCTTTCTTGATCTTTTTACATTCTGAATCACTGCTATTTTCTTATTTAAAGCTTCAATTTCTACCTTCTGTTAATTTTTTTTCTCAGGACAGTCATTTGTTTTTCTGAGTTTACATATGTATCTTTGGTCTGCTTTTCTGTGTTTTCTTCCATTTCATTGAATTTCTTTTGCATAGCAATTTTGAACTCTATATCTGACAGGAAGAAAAGAAATTACACATCTTTGAGGTTGGATTCTGGAGAGATGTTCTCTCTCTGTGGTGAAATATTTCCTGGAGGGCTCTAGCTACCATGTGTTGTACTTTTTCTGGCTACCCATTTTCCTATTTTAGGATGAGAACTTCCACTTTTCCAGCAGATGGCACTGTGGTTTTCCCACCTCTCAAACTTTTCCTGACTTGGAATTTTAGTATGCTGATGTTCATATGGGAAGAACTGATCTGTAGCTGCTGGATCAGAGGGTTGGTGGGGGGTGGGGGGTGGGGGTGCTGGGTCTGATTACTGGTGAAAGCACTGTGCTAGGCTGACTCATGCTTGTGGTACACTAGGATCCCTCCTCATGGAATTTTCAGACCCTGATTTTCACAGTCAGAGGCTTTCAATACCACTTCATAGAGTCAGTCCCATGGGGATAGAGGACTTAGTCTGGTACCCTGTCCTCTTCAGTGAGAATCTTGTTGCCTGGTTCACTCTAGCACCTTTGCAAGTGTATCCCCTCAGTTAAAGATAAACCTCCACACCATTCAGGTCTCCCTTCTCAAGTACCACCACCCAAACACTAGATCACAGATTTGTAGCACTAGTTCCCATACCTACTGTAGTCTCTGGATGCCTCTCTATACCCACCTTTTATTGTAGAGTTGAATTTCCTCAGTGGCTCTTCTATTTCAGTCAGATCCAGTCTCCAATGTCCAGGAGGTGCTGTAGTTTCACCCCCAAGTCACAAGATTTTCTGGGTCTGTGTTCCTCTAGATTACCGTAAACCATCCTCCTGAGAGCAAAGCAGGAAACCTTTGCTGTCATCCTTCCTTCTTCCTCCACAATCTTCTTTTAAAATACACCCTCTTTGATATACTCTAGCTTTTATAACACCATTCTCCAGTTTCCCCTACAACAGAGAAAGCCTTATCTTATGTGCATTCTGGATTTCTCCTTTTCTCTCAGACATGTCAGAGTGTCCAGGGCACCAAGACAGCAATTTATTCTAACTGCATTCTCTCCCAGTTCCATAATTTCTCTAGATGCTGATGCATCTCAAATGTGTACTCAGTCCAGCTCTTGACTATTCAGTTGCCTATTCTATGGAGGGCGACATAAGAACCAAAGGCCATTCCCCTCCTTATTCTCATTCATTATCTAAATAAAGATAAGGAAAATGTTAATTAACATCCTTCTCAAAACCAAGAGGAGAGAGTGAACACAAGTGAATTTTTGAGACGCAGTCATTTATATTCTCAAAATTGGTTGAAAAAATAGGGACAAGCACATTTCAAATTGTTGTGAATAAATGCTTATACTAAAACACCACCCAGCTACTAGATAATATCACATGTACTGAAAGTCTTGCCTAAAACTGATAAATTACCCTGGAAATCACAGTATAAACCCTCACTGCTAAGATTTTATACACTTCTTAGAACAGTAGTTGGTGGTTCGACTCTTCAAACTCTCTGTGTGCCTAAAGTAATCATTAACTCCATTCTTCCAGTGATTCCAATTTCAAGCTACTCAACATAATTTCCCCCTACTCTTATTCCTAAAGTAAAAATAGTAAATTTTGATATCATTCTAAAGGACTTCTCTCTAATGGCCCATTTATATATCATCAGGAATTTTAAACACATGTGAGAGTCAAATGCAAGACATATAGAGAAAGATCTACTTTTTTTACTTTTCTTATATGCGTGATTATTTTTGTAATCACAGTTACTGTAAAAGCATCTAGGATTTAGTGCTTTAAAGGAACTCACTCTGCCAGATTCAGACATAGTATTCCAAGTGTACTTATTTAGTTTTCCACATCCCAAGAACACTCAGTCTGCAAAATGATGGGGAGAGTCCTTGCTGCCTCTTCTTATTAATAGAAGATATTTCCACCCTCCATAGTTTTCTCTCTTTCAAAACAGGAACAACTTAATCTCACTGAAGAGCCTGCCTTCACTGAATAACTTTTACTAGTAGGTGGTGGTGTTCTCAATGATTACTTATCCCTCCTATCTGTGGAGGTAGTGACCTTTTTGGCAGCATACAAAGTTGTGGTGATGGCCATATTTTTAGCTCCTCTTCAGATTCTGTAGAGCTGGAGGGTGAACCATTTTAATTCAGGGATGGAATTCCTGGATGCTCCAAGTTCACCTTAGGCATCAACTATACTTTTGGATAAAAAGAATCCTGCTTTTAGGAATTTATTGGCACTTGTCTGAAATAATAAAAGAGCACTTCCTGTTTCTTGTGGGTATCAACCTTCAGGTATCTACACTAGTGAGAACCTTAAAGGAAAGAAGGCAAAGACTCCAAACTCCTAACTTAGGAACTGAAGCAATCTAAAAAGTAAAAGCAGATTCTTCATTTCTTAAGTTTTTCTCTGGCATTTTCTACCTGTGTATCAGGGGCAAGTCTTAGACTTCTCTGAGTCCTACTCTCCTTTGATATAATATAGGTCTTCTACATTACAATATTTGGCCGAGCATTAAATAAAAGTGAATACATTTTAGAAAATGTAAAATTAAATGCAAATTTTCTTTGTATCAGCAACTTATGCTGTACATATAAATAGTTTAAAAAGTAAAATGCAGGGGTTTTAAAAATTGACAGGAAAAAGTAAAAACCAATAACTAAGTGCTAATTCTAAACTTCTATATATGTTGTTTGATAAGGTGATTTCTAATCCTGTTTGTGCTAAAGTTACATAATGTGGACTAGAGTCCATTTGCTAGTTGGATGATCTTGGTCACATCATCTTGTTGTGCTAGGTCTTTTATTCCCCTCATCTGTGACATTAAGATGTTTTACAAAAGTACCTCCAGTGTCCCACTCAGCTCTGAAATTCTGTTTCTATTTATGCCCTTTCTTCAAGATGCACTAAGAATCAGAGTTGCAAGAGGCAATCTATTTGTAGTCAGCTCTTCACAAGATGACTGTAAAATGGCTGAGACAAGCTCATAATGCCAGAACTAGAAAACTCCTCTAGGATATCCTGAAATATATCTGTAAATCCCAGCAGGGTTTTCAATTCTTTATCATATAACCAAGCATCTCTCAGTACTCATATTCAACATATTAGGCTAATGAACAGTTTCAGTTTGAAAATTCATATTATGTAATTAAGTAAATGCTATTATGTTTCAGAAAAATTTTAAATATATTGCACTAGTAAAAATGTTGTCCTTGAATTGTTTTTAAAAGAAAAATCAAGTATGCACATAAAACCTAATTCAATATTTGTGAACATCTGGATTTTGCAATTTTTCAAGGTTTGGACATTAAGTAATAACTTAAATTGTAAAACTTGCCCTTTCTCTCCCAAAGAATTCTGTTTTTATTTCAAACAAACCACAGAGATCAAGCTATGTGTCTTTGGTTTTGTCTCAAGAGTCACTAATGAATGCATTCACTTTGCTGAGTGTTAGTCTATTCTACATCCTGGATATGGAATAAAGACTATTTTTACGAATTTTAGTTTTGAATTTTGAAAAGGAGATATTTCCCTCAAATTCCCTTCTGGTGAATTTTCTACAGTACAACCTTATTTCTTCAATGATGTTGGTGGGGAATGTAAGGAGGGTGGGACTGTGAGTTTTCAAGCCCGTTTCATTCATAGCCTTGTTGGGGAGCCCTGCAGGGGCCTGCTTGGGGGAAGGAAAATGACAGGGCGGGCTGAGTGTGAGCACAAGCCCTTGTCACCTTTGAGTTAGTGCTTCTTAAGGGAAATAAATGAGTTATTCTGACCACACTGTGGTGGTCAACCAGCTTTCACTTAAAGAAAATAATTTTCTTTGCCATGGTAATCTCCTAGGTTGTTGTAGCTGGCTGGAATTGAAGGTTCACAAGATGAATGTGGTGGGCAGTGTGTTTGGCTCTAATCAGTTGCATGTGTGTGCTCGTTTCAGCTCCGGTTTAGATACAGTAGCGAGAAAAGATGACCAAAACAAGGAAAGAGAAGGATACAAAAGCAGGCATTTAACTTGTTTAAAGCAGGCATTAAATTTGTTCTTGATGGTGCAAGGAAAAAAAGAGGAGGAACAAAAAAGAGATGCAGAGGCTCTAGGACATTAGGTTGTCATTTGTTATTCATTCAACAAATCAAGTCCCTGCTCTGTTCCTAGGAATCAGTGTTTGCTGGGGACATCACGATGAACAGGGAGGATGCTCCTCTTCCTTGATGAGCTCTGGTCTCCAGGAAGCTTGGTCTCAAAGTGCACCCAGATGCTGCTCATGTGCTCAGAGAGGTGCTTGTGGGCAAGTGGGGCCTCCACATCCCCCACGTGAGCTGTGAGTAGTCCCCTCTAAGCGCGGGGCACCTCATAGGATCTGCCTCTTGGCATTTCTCAACCACAGAAGCTATGTGTTTGAGGAAGCAGTTTTCAATTTTTAGTCTGAGAGATTTTGAGCAAGCCATGGGTCCAGGGTGATTCTGCTAGACAACTTGTTTGTGTTGGGGACATAACAATTGCAGAGTGACGTATATATCATCCTTAAATGGGCTGGCATACTTTTATACAATAGTCAGTTATTAGTCCCGAATGTAACAATGGTAGAAGCCAAGAGGACAAAGTTGGGAAGTAACTTTGCTGATTTCTTTCTGCCCCTCCCTGGTACCGTCCAAATAATACCCCTCAATTCCTTTCCAGAGTGCCAGCTGGTGTGCCCTCCAGGCTCAGACACTGGATCAGACACCTTTCCACAATTCCAGCTTTATTTGTCCTGATCCCAGTTCCAGATCTTGTTAGGCAATAGGAAGCATTTGATAAACTTACTCAACCTGAACTGTCGTTAGCAGATTGCTGCCAGAAGTTATGGTTCTCCCTTTATGTCGCTGTTGGTTAGCGGCTGTTCCTGAATGAAGTCCTCTGAATGGGGATTTCAGATTCTTAGCCAGGGCTGAGGGTCTACTCAGTTCTTTGCTTGTCCTAAAAATGCACAAATCTGGTGGTAAGCTGTGCCTGAGGGGGAGAAGGTGGTAGTATCCAAAGTTTCTGTGAAACTGCTCATTCTCTGCTGGACATTCTAGTTGGAACAGAACAGAATTATGACTTGACTTAATGTCTTTGTTCTAAATCTGGGTAAGTGCACCTGATATATAATCATTTTTTTTGTCAGATCCACTTGCATCAAAAAGTGTGGCTCTTCAGAACAATCCCTGGATAAAAAGTACTTTGAGACTGAGACCCATTCCCTGTCCTGTTTCTTATACTATTTTGCCTCTGAGCATCCCAAGAACCAGTCAGAACATCTGCATCCCCTTACTAGGCTCCCACGGTGGACTCAAAGGACGGCGGTTAAAGCTTCTCAAGATTCTTTTAACTACTCATTGTTTAGGAAATAAAGTTTTGCTTATTTGTTTCGTTTTTCAGTTTTTTTTCTTTCAGTGAAACTATAGGAGATTGGAATTTGAAATACTACTTAGCCTTTATAGGTACAAGCATATTTATCATTTATACATGTCATCAGAAAAATCTAGGTTAGATTTAGTATGTTTGAAGATTATTTAACGTCCATTTTGGGGAATTTTACCACTCAGAAGTTTTTTCATGGACTTTTCTCATTTGATCCTCAAGAGTAGTTCTCTGGAGGCCGTAATCATTCCCCCCTCAGAAGGAAGGAAGAAAAGTTTTATGTATTTGCTCCCTCAATTGTGCTAGTCACTCACAAATACTCTATTCACAAGTATATTCACACACACATACATCACTTCATATAATTCTTAAAATGGCACTGTGAAGTTGGTGTTATTCATATACTCCTGTCTTTACAAGTGAGACTCATCTAACTTTGAAGCAGAGAAACCAGGACCGAAGGAGGTTGGTTGGGCCTCAAAGCTCCATGCTCTTGTCCCTAGCCCTACCCCGACTCTCTCCCACCACCACCAGGGATCCACATTGTTTGTTCTGGCCCTGGTGGTCATTTCCTCTCCAAGCACCACAGACCTCTGTCTCAGAAGTAGCTGGCTTTGTTCCCGGTCATGTTCATAGAGGCCTCTGTCTGCTTGGGAGGCACATTTGGTCAATATGGCAGATTGTCCCATTTAATAAGGACCTTCACCTACATGACCCCAACCTCTGAAATTCTGTGGTGGGGACATGGAAAGGTACCAGTTGACACCTCACTTACCAAAGGCAGACATTGACTGTTTTTCCATATGCTATCAATTATTGCCTACTGCCTACCTGCTACGTCCATCTCATTTTTCTAAAGTTGCTTCACTCAGCCCAGCATCTGGAAACTGCCTACTTAGAAACCTGGGGACTGTGAGATTCAAAGTCACTCCTTTATGTCATCCTGCCTGCCCATTCTATTTAGTAAATGCAGATTTCGTCACCCCACCACACATATGTCTTTTCCCTGCCAGCCATTTTTTGACACCTAGAAATGCTGGCTTTAGTCAGGGTAGAAGGCAGGAGCTGCTAGGGGGAAAATCAATGCCAGCCTCTGGCTATCATTTGAATAAAACAGAATCCACTTCTGTGGGCATCTGCTATTCTCAGGCTAGATTATGGTGTTAAAAGGCATGAAACTGAAGAAAGTATGATACCAAATCTGTTTTATAAGGAATACTTTTTTGATTCTAGTATTTTAAAGGTCTACTCAATCCCTTATTTCTTATCTAAACCACTGCAACTAGGATGAGGTTTGGCTTAATAAAAAAACAAAATAAAACTCATCTGGATTAAAATGCAGTAACCCATTTCAAAGCTCACAGAAATAGTCACTTTGCAATAATTTTGGCTATGTTGAAACAAACTCTTCCAAATGTTGTCAACTCTAGTCTTCACTGAACATTTCAGCATGGTGTGCAAAGGGAGTTTCAAACCTGACAACCATTTCCTACTTCTTAGGAACAAGAAGGAGGGGTTTTAAAGGAAACAAGATCTCTGCCTTTCAGATGTAGAAATAATAATAAAAATAACTTTATGGACCAAAGAACTGACTGGGCCACTTCCAAGAACAGGCAGTACAAGGACCTAATGGGTCGTGACAGCTCGACAGAGACGCTATCTCTCCACAGGAGGGCTGGCCTCACTGTCCCTTCTGGTTTAGTTTTGCTATGGCAGCCATGAGCGATGAGGCCACCCTTATCTCCCTGAGATGAAGACCATATTCTTTGCGGCTGTGACATGTTCTTTCTGTGGAGCCACTTAGGGTGTGGATTCCATTTCCCAACAACACACGTGCTTCACACACACACACACACACACACACACAGAGCTGAACTGCCTGTCTTTCAGTGATGTTCAAAGATGAATGTGGCACCACTGAAGTGTTGAAAGAGGACTCTCCTCTCCCGACACTGTGGGTGTTTGATTGACTTTCAAGAAAACCAACCCCCCTTTCCCTAGCAATATGGTTTTCATACCAATTTATCTCCTGATGCCAGAACATTTTAGAAATGGCAGCAGCACACATTAAAAAGCCCAAGTGACACCCTTGTCTAAGGTGGCAAGCAGGCAACTCCTTGTCTAGAGCGTTCCGGCGGGTGGAATCTGCCCTGACCCTGAGACATCTGTGCCACAAGACTGACTAATGCACATCCTCAGCTCAGCTCTTTTCCAAAGCGGGGCGTCCGGTGGGAGGCCTGATGACATGTAGAGTGTATCATCTTAGTCCTGTCGAAGTCAACCAGTGGTTCTGTGGTGTTCTTTCTTTTTCAGTTTTAAATTGTTTATTGAAAGACACAGGTCTCGGGGCCTCCCTGGTGGTGCAGCGGGTTGAGCGTCGC
This sequence comes from Galemys pyrenaicus, assembly GCA_019455555.1. Lineage (NCBI taxonomy): Eukaryota > Metazoa > Chordata > Mammalia > Eulipotyphla > Talpidae > Galemys > Galemys pyrenaicus. The sequence continues at coordinate 10,174,419 of JAGFMF010011796.1, forward strand.
ATTGTGAAGCATACGCTGCACAGCAGCGTGAGTTTGATCCCTGGCCAGAGAGGGGACCCACATGGCACAGCAGACCTCTCCTGTCTTGCCTGCTGCTCCCCTCAGCAGTGTATTTCAGTGGATCTGCCTGTTCTGCTCCCCACTCTGTCTCTGGTGAATCCTCTCACCTCCTATGACTCTGGACTGTACCCCAGCTCTTGTATGCATAAATAAATCTTTAAAAAAAGAAAAGAAAGACACAGCTCTCACCAGGACATATAATGTGGATTCAATGACTTATGCATAGAATGTGCTCCTCAAGTGAAAGCAGGGGGAACCTTAAACAGTGACAGAGAAGTTGCTGAAAGGCAAGGTATCCCCCTTTCTGATTTAATTTGGAGGAGATGGCTTGTAAATATTTTGGTTCTGTTCTCCAAATGTTTTTTGTTCTCTTTTAAAAGTAAACTGCTTTCAGAAAGACCCAACTTGGCTTTCCTCATAAAAACACAGGGAGACCTGCTTAGGGTTAGCTTTAGCCTTCCTTTAGGAGGTTCGTGTAGGTTGATTGGGAGGTGAAGAGGGGCTAGTCACTCTCTTTGCCTTTGCTTTGATGGATTCCTCCCCTCATAAACCATAGCCCAGCTCATAATTATAATGCAAAACAGCATCCCTACAGCCTGCTTGGTGCATTTCAAATTTGAAGTTCCTTGAAGTTCTAAGGATTGTAAAATATTGATATTCATTAATTGCATGGCTTTTTGTGACATAAATGCGCATTACATACTTTCATGTGCTGGCAACAGCTAAAAATGCCATGTCACAAATGTTTACATGGCTGTTATGGAAAACGGTACCATGCTAATCTATGTCTGCTTCTTAAATTCTGTTAGCAGTTGTAAGACAGTCAGATACCACCCGTGGGATCTTGTGCCCTCATGAAACACAATTACAATGAGAATATCTCATTATCTCATTGGCTTTAGCTTACTGCTCTGTTTCCATGGTTTCAAATACACAGAGGAGTCTGAAAGTAAGAGTGCTGCTAACAAAGAACATATCCTTGTACAATGACATCAGATCATGTTAGACAGAATAGACTTAATTAAATACCCCCTGATGGAGGCCAAAATACAGAAGTTGGGTCTACTTTTTAAGAAAGAAACCAGTCATTGAAGAAGATTCTACTTAATTTACTTGGGGATTTCACATTGCGTTTCAACAGTAACTACAAATAATAAAAACAAACCAAACTCGGAGCCTGTTTAATATTCACTGGGAGTGATGAGAAGTTAAGGAAATGGGGAAGAATAAAACCCTCAGAAGAGAATGATGTCAAGTGTGGTTTTCCTCTGAGTGTCTGGTGACTGGGTCAGCCTCAGACTGAGCAAGTAGAACAGTTCTGAGGGTTCAAACCCGCCATGTATCCCAATCCCCATCACAAACCCTGCATTCCCGACAAGACCTGGTTCACCAGACACTTAGGGCATTTCACCCTCTTTTCTGACATTTGCAGTGTCTAACTCTGCAAAACTAGAATTATACTACTTGTCCTGATGGAAAACAGAGCAACTTTATTAGAAGCGAAATCACCACTCTGAACTTTCCCCTGACTGACTCCACGCTGAGGAAAGTGCTTGTGTCTCCAGCCAATGTGGCTTTTGTTTAGGCAAATCTCTAAAATGCACTTCAGAACAAGAGATCGTTCTAGGCCCCAGAGTATCCTAGTGATAATCATTTTCTCCCAAAGACCTAAAACAGTGGCATCCCTTTTTGCCATGGTGTAAAGTTAATTTCCCTATGATAGAAATCTCCCTTCTCAATGTGAAGCTTATCCCTAACTGCTCCCCCACCACACACACATATACACCCTCCCCCACACAAAAGAATCATAGTAGTTTAAAAAAAAAATTAAATCACTTATAGGCCCTGGAGACTATCGGGTGACATAATGTGACAATAATGACATCCCTAGTGGTGTTAATTGATTTTGTCCTGGTAGAGAAGGTAATTTGGCTTCCACGGTGACTGCTGGATCATGGACTTACTAACTGGCTTGCCTAGGTAGTATTACCATTAATGAACAAAAACCACACTTTCTTCCTTAAAACATACTGGTAATTATGGGGAAGGGAAGATGGAAAGCCATAGGTTCTTAATCGCTTAAAGAGGCTTAATCCTGAGTTGTTTGCATTAAAAGAGGATATATGGTAAAAGACCTTGAATTAGCAATTCAGAGCCTCACTCCATAAAATCCAGCTGCTTTTATGCTACCTTAGGAAGATCTGTGAAAAAGTCAAATGATTTGTAATGTGCGCCTTAACAGAAAAAAATAGCAATTGGCAGCTGCATGTGCTGTGTGATTAAAAGTGATACATCATCTGTCAAGCTGGCTCACTTTATTGGTCTACATTCCTTCCTTTATGGCTTCTAATTGGTGTGATTTTTAAAATATTTTTAAAATGAAAAACACATCTCATTCTAAATTGTGTGTGCAGAATAAGATATTCAGATAATCCTGATTTCAGGAGAGTTGCATAGATTCGGGAGTCATTCATGCTAAAATCAAATAATTGAGGTTATGTAAATAGAAATGATGTTACCCATATCAGTTAAAGGCACCATTATTCTCCATGTCACCAAGCTAGAAAACCCTGGCGGTATCACAATTCAGTCCTCACCCATTCGCAACTCCTTTCTGTCCTTCCGCACTGGATAATATGCTGTCTGTGGGCACCAACCCTTGCCATCGGTATTTATGGCGTGTGTCAGTTCTGAAGGGGCTGTGTCATGCATCAGCCATTTAAATATCTTTTGAATATGCCCCTTTATCTCCACTGATGTGTTACTGTCCTTAGATTTTAGTTATCTCTGACCTAGACTTTAATAATTGATTCTATTATTAAGGGTGGTTATTATTAAGGGTAGTAATTCTACCATCTCCCCTCTCCACCCCAGTAATAGACTTTGAACTCTTTGAACTGGTCTTTTTTACTCCAATCTCCTCCACCTATTCTAATCTACACCCCTCATTCTAACCACAGTTACTGTTTATATAAACTATTTTCAGTTGAAGAGTAGAGAACACATCAAAAAGTGCACAAATTCTTAATCTACGGCTGTATTGTTTTAGAACAGCTTCCTAGAAGCAGAATCTCAGATGGGGAGTTTTATGCAAGGGATTTATTGAGGGGGATTCTTAACTGAAACTGTAACATAACCTGTGACTCTTGGTTCTCTGAAGGCGCAAGAGGTCATGGGTGGGGTGTGGTGGGGGCTGCTGTGCAGCTGAATGGCATCAGCCATAGCTGCAGAGTTTGATGGCCAGCCCTGGTGCAGCCAGGTGTGGGTTTCAGGAGAAAAGGGCAGTCTTGGGACTCACAGGTCAGTTTTAAAGCTGGCCAGTGCCATTCAGGTACTGCAGAGCTTACCCACCCGGCTCCTGTATGAGACAGTGCAGGGCACCGTGAAGGCACTGATGGGGTTTTGGTTTTGAACCTTGAGCTAAGTTTGAAAATACACCGGGTCCACCGGGTCCAAGCTCCCACTGACACCAGTTAGGTTCAAGCTTGCACCAGCACCCATTAAGTCTTGGACACAGCTGGTTTGGAAAATGGAACCAAACGGGTTTGAAAGGTGGGACCTTGAAGGTGGGGGCGAGGTATAAGCTGAAGCTTTAGCAAGGCTAGAAGCTCAGCTTGATGGAGGAAAACAGTTGTTGGAGGAAAGCAGCCTGGGCAGGCACTGTTTGGGAAGCCTTAGAGCCAGCTTAAAAGGAAAGCTTTGACTGGCTTGGGAAGGCTTCATTTGGTTTGAGTGAGGCTGCCTGGGAAGGCTTGCGCTGGTGGAGAAGATTTAACTTAGCTCGGAAGAAGATTCAGGAGGAGACAGGCTTCAGCGTCAGGAGAGATGGCGCTGCCGTGCGGCCTCAGCTGACGACCCCGGCTGCTGGGCGTTAGCTTCCTGCTTCACCACCTCCTGCTGTGCCCCCAGGTCCAGGGTCTCATCGGAGGAACAACATGATCTTGAATGAGCAGCTTTTGGTTTGAACTACTGGAGACTATGGACTCTGGGGTGGTCAGCCATTTGTGGCCTTAGGAATATTTTCCTTTCCCACAGTTTCCCCTTTGTAAATAAGCCCTGTTGTTCTTGCACCCTGAAATTGAGCTGTGTCTTGCAATTGTCAGCACACAGGTGAAAAGCCCACAGTGACCTGTTCCCCACATTTGCACACTTTCAAAACCTGTGAGAGAACAAGAGAAGTGGGACAGGTGAGAGAAGTAGTTGTAAAGAACTGGGGAGGATCTGAGATTTTGCCTTATTTACAAGCCAGCAAATTAGCCTGTCACACTGGCTGCATTCGGGTCAGAAAAAGGACTTCCTAACTGACATCACAAGCAGCAGCCAGAGTCAGCATCTGCACTGGTTTCCTAAGCTGCGATTCCCATACGGAGAGAGAAAGAAGGTCAGGAATGCCCACAAGTGGTGGGTTATATTATAGGAGAGGAACTCAAGCTGAAGGAGTCTCCATCTTTTGTAATGGGCAGAAACCTGTCTGAACTTTACCCTGGAAGAAGATGCTGTCTTTATCTTGTTGCACAGTAAACAAACTATCCTCTGCTCCAGGGAAACAGTAGTCTATATTCCTGAGCTACTCTCATCCCAGGATGTACAAGTCTTATTACAGGATCATGCAAGTGGAAGCAGTTAGTGTCTCTGTTCCCAGAATGTGCAGAATGGGGACTTGTCAGCTGACAGAGGAAGCAAGTTCAGTGAAGTTCAGCTTCAGTGCGACCCCATGCGGCTTTCTGGGCTACTAGTGGCCCATCAGGCAATGGGCCTGGCCTTACGTACCTCCATAGCACTCAATGGTTGGCTGTGATCACGTGATAAGAAGTATTTCTTTTCTTTTTTTAATAAAGAGTTGAGGATTCACCAGAGGCAGAGCAGAACAGGCAGACTGATTGAAACACACTGCTGAGGGGAGCAGTGGGTGAGGCAGGAGAGGCCTGCTATGCCATGTGGGTCCCCTCCCTGGTTGGCGGCAGGGATCGAGCTCCTGCTGCAGTGGCTGCGGTTTGCTTCGTAGTGCGTTGTTTAACCCACTGCGCCACGAGGAGGGAGGCCCTGATAGGAAGTATTTCTAAGGGGAGCTGCTTTCTCTGACCATTCTCAGAACAAGGATGCAGCTATGAATTGCCAGTAACCAAAACAGCAACTTTGGAAAGGATGCTTCAAGCGAAGGACCTCTGGGTGTGGCACCAAGTGTCTACTGTGTTGGTTACTTACACAAAGTGAATACGCCCATGCAGTCACAACTGAGAGAAGAAAGGGAACTTTATCAACCCCCCCCCCCCAACTCCTTTTTGTGCCTCTTATTCACCCATACCTTTCTAAATATAATCCTGACTTTAATTTTTTTCTCATTAGATTTATTTAATTGTATTTGACAATATTTGTAGTCCCCAGGGAGTTCCCACCACCATTTCATCCGTGCACCATCACCTCAGACCCTCCTGCTCTTTATGCCTCCTCCCCGTCTTTGCCCTCCCCTCTCCCCTCCCTTCAGCCTGCCCCCATGATCCCTTTGGTCTATCTTTAACCTTTTGATCTTGTTCAGTTTGTTTGTTTGTTTATTTTTGGTTGTAATTGCCCATTACCTTGAGCTTTCATTTTTTTGTTTTCTTCTTTTTTATTTTTTGTTGTAGTTGTTCTTTCACATTCCTCCTAAAACTGAAGCCATCCTGACTTTTAGCACCAAGTCTTGGTGCTAGCTGTTGAACTTTATGCAGACAAAATCATACAATATGTACCTCTTTATATGTGGTATTTTCCACCCAATATTAGCTTTGTGAGATTCATCCATATTGATGAATGCCGCCATAGTGCACACCTTTTCACTGCTGTATAGTATTTAATTTAAAACTTTTCTTTTGTTCATGAGCCTTTAGTTTATTCTGGCTTTGGATCACTATGCTGAAATTTTATAATGTACATAACTTTTATGTCCCTCTTTTTGTTTTATATAAACTGACTTGTTGATATAGGAAATATGACTGTGTTTTTGTACCTAGTATCAACCACTTTTCCAAAGTGGTCGTCCTACTTTATATTTCTACCAACACTGTGGGAAAGTTTTATTTACTCCATGGCTTTATTGGTCTTACATTTTAATCATTATGGAGGGTGTGTGGTTCATTCTCCTGAGGTTTTCATTTGTATTTCTTTGATGCACAAAGCTAGACAACTTTTATATATTGTATTTGTTGCCCATTTGGATATCTACTTTTAGAAGTGCCTTCTTCAAATATTTTCCTCATTTTTCTTTATATAGGAGTTTATTATATCTTGTAGTTATAAGTTCTTTATCCAATATATGTGTGCAAATGTGCAAATAAATTCCTTTTCCCATTTTCGGTTCCTTTACATTCTTAGTGATGTCATTTGTTGTGCAGCAGTTTTTATTTTAATGTTATCTAATTTATAAATTTTTTAATATGGTTAGTGCTTTTAGTGTCCCATTTAAGAAGTTTTATCTATCTCAGATCATAAAAATAATACTTTCATGTTCTCTTCTTTGAAAGTTTTATTGTTTATATTATTTCACATTTAGATCAATTCATCTGGAATTGATTTTTAGTATGATATGATGTAGAAGTTGAGTCATTATTTTTCCATATAAATATCAATTGACCTAGTACTATTTTTGAAAAGACCATCTTTTCCCCACTGCACTTATTGTCACCATCACTGTAAGTCAAACGACCATAAATGTTTGGTCAGTTTCTGGATACTATGTTCTGTCCCATGCATCTCTAGCTCTTGCCTCCTCATGTCTGGCTAATTTCATATATTCTTTATTTCTTTTCTTTAAGATTTATTTATTCATGCAAATAAGAACTGGGGTACAAGCCAAAGGTATGGGGGTTGAGAGGACTCACCAGAGACAGAGTGGGGAACAGAACAGGCAGAGTGACTGAAAATACACTGCTGAGGGGAGGAACGGGCAAGCCAGGAGAGGTCTGCTGCACCATGTGGGTCACCTGCCTGCCTGGGGATCGAATTCTTGCTGCAGTGGCTGCATATAGCTTCATAGTGCTGCTACTTAACCCCTTGCGCCATCAGGGAGGCCCCTATTTTTTAATTTCTGATGAAAACAAAACTTGCTGTTTAGTTGACTCTTTGAATTATGAAAACTTTTTTTATTTATTGACTATTAATACGGATACACTAGTATTTGATATATTGGTCAGGGTTCTCCAGGAAAAAATAATTTGCAATTCAACCAATGAACCAGGAAACAAAAAGGAGGAAGCAAAATTTTTCTTTATAGACATAAATGGACTGGATGATGTCCACCTACATTGGGGAGGGCACTCTACTTCATGGATTTCACCAATGCAAATGCATATATATAATATATGTAACATTAATATAACATATATTATTACTGACATATGTTATATATAACATATATATGACATAATATATTATTAATATATGTAACATACATATTATTACTGTCATCACCCCCTGTATTCTGAGAATTTTGTGGTTTCAGATCTTATAGTCAAGTCTTTAATCCATTTGAGTTGATTTTTTCTATGGCAAAAATGATTAGACAAAAATCAGCCTCTGCTTCTCTCTTCATTGTCTTCATAGAGCAGAGATTCTAATTAAATGAAGTTAAACTTAACAAAGATTTTTTTCATGAATCATGCTTTTGCTATTATATCTAAAAATTATTGCCAAACCCAAGGTCAGCTAGATTTGTTTTCCTCTGTTATATTCCAGAAGTTTCGCATGTTACATTTGGGTTTATGATTCAGTTCAGCTTTTAAATTATCTGCCTACACAGCTTACGAACCAATAAATAACTTTGAAGAGAAAGGATTTTATTTTATTCTTTAATTGTATCTTTTTATTTGAGGTAATATTGGTTTCCCACTCCATATATGATTCAGTTTTACACCTCTTCAGATTATGTTACCACATTGCACCCACAACCAACGTACCCATAATACTCCACCATAGTCCACCACTTGGCATTTATTTCTACCTTCCAGGTAACCTCAGTTCCACAGTCAGATTTCTAGGGTTTGTTTTGATTTAATTTTGTCTGTTCCTTTGATTTGTTTCTCTATACATGGTATATAGTGAAATATCTGGTATTTGTCTTTCTCCTTATTTTGCTTGTCATTCACTTTTTTGCCTTTCTCACTAGATAGGCCCCCTTAAAGATCTGATTGTCTGTTGTCCCTGAACTATAATTTTTGTCTCCCCAACACTGCAAGATTGCTGAAAATTTTGTTCATTTTTTGTCTTTGAGCATCTCCTTTTCCCTCTTCTTTTAAGATGTTTATGAACCGGCAGTTCCTCAAGGGAAAAAGAAGTATAGAATATTGTGTTCACTTGGATGAGTTTCCCTTCCTCCCGACATATTGGCTCTTCAGGTCCTGGGTGATTTTTTAGCTCTCCAAACTGTTCAAGATAAATTTTAAAAAAATATATCAAATCTACCTTTTCAGTTGCTCTTGACAAGAGAATTGATCTACTATGGGCCAGTATTCCAAACCTGGAAAGTAAATTTTAAAAACACAGGTCATATACAACTTTCTTGTCCCCAAATCTTTATAGTCTCCCACTGTCCACAGACCTGGCATATGTAAAGTAGCACAGTCTATGATATCATTAATAATCTGGTTCATTGTGATTCTCTGGCCCCTGTGATTCTGGGGCCAATCTCCCTACATATTATTATCAAGTCGTATCCTCATTCACAATATTCTCATGCTTTTGTACATTTGCTTGTGTTCTTTCTTTACTTACAACATTCTTTTATTGTCCTACAATTTTTTATACTACGTGCATACCTTTGTCAGTGTAGCCCCATCACACTAGTTATTATTCTCATTTTATGCTACTAAATCTAGAAGCATTGTGTCACTTGCTGAGTCACAGAACTAATAAAGGAAAGAGCTAAGATTGAAACTCAGTACTTTCTGTGACCAAAGTTACTCTATTCCATCTCAACATTAACTTTTTCCTCCTTATATCCCTGTGACCCTTTCACTCTCCTTCCTTTAACTTCAGAAATTTCACTTCACTTATTAATGTCTGCTAGTTTGTTGTAGTGTTTTACTTTATTGAACCATCTATTATATAAATGTCCAATATTTGTCATTCTGACTTATTTTACTGCATACAACTCCTTTGAACTCCTTCAATTTTTCTGTATGGCAACATTTCATCTTTTTCATAGCTGAATAGTATTCAATACTGTGGATATACCACATCTTCTTGACCCAATCTTCTATCAATGACCATTTAATTGCTTCCATGAAGCAGTTATTGTAAATAGTGCTACAATAAACCTTTCATATAGTAATTTGAGTTGATGATTTCACATTATTTTTAAAATTTTTAAAAAAGTTTTATATTATACATTCAAGAACTGGGGTAGAGGCCAGAGATTTGGGGGGTGAGAGGATTCAGCAGAGACAGAGTGGGGAGCAGAACAGGTGGATTGACTGAAACACACTGCTGAGGGGAGCAGCGGCCGAGGCAGGAGAGGTCTGCTGTGCCATGTGGGTCATCACCCTGGCCAGGGATCGTACTCTTGCTGAAGTGGCTCAGATAGCTTTACAGTGCTTCGACTTGACTTAATCCCTTGCCCATGAGGAAGGCCCTCGATAGTTTCACACTCTTTGGATGATGCCCAGGAGTGAGATTGCTGGTTCTTTTAGAGTTGTTAGTTTAAGTTTCTTAAAGTAAATGCAGATTATTTTCTAAAATAGTGCTTCACTTTAAGCATGAGTTTACATTCCCAGCAACAGTGTAATAGGGTTCCTCTTTCTCCACATAGTTGTTTCCTTAATATGTAGTTGTAGTTTTTTTCTTAATATATGTTACTGTCATGGCTGTGAGAAAATATCTTATTATGGTTTTAACCAACTTTTTCCTTATTAAAAGTGATTATGAACATTTTTTATGTCTCTATTGGCCTTCTAAATGTCCCCTTTGGTGAATTGTCTATTCGAATTTGCTACCTATTTCTTAATTAGGTCGGTTTTCTTTTAAATTTTTGAATGGTATATATTTTTATATATCTTGTGTTTTAACTCACTGTCAGTTGTGTAATGTGTAAATATTTTCTTCCATTCAGTAGGATTATTTTTAATTTATTTTCTTTCATTTTATAAAGCTTTTTGACTTGAGGTAACCCCAATTATTTTTTCTTTTATTTCCTTTGCCTCAGGAGTTGAATCTCCAAAACAACTTTACCATTGATGTCATGGAACATATTGATAATATTTTCTTCTATGTATTTTATTACTGCAGGTCTTCTATCTGTTCTTTAAGCCATGTGGAATTTATTTTTGCACATGCAGTTAGAGTGTGATCCAACTTCATTCTTTTACATGCGACCTTCCAGTTTTCCCAGCACCATTTTTAAAGAGACTCTGATGTCCCATTGTGTGGTTATGGCTGCTTCATCAAAAATTAAGTATTGATTTGCATGTGGATTTATTTCTGGGCTTTCAGTTCTATTCCAGTGATCCATGTGTCTATTTTAGCCCATTTTCATATGGTTTTAATTATTGTCACTGTATAGAATAATTTAAAGCCAGGTAATATGATGCCTCCATTTTTCTTCATTTTCCTCAGCATTCATTTTGCTATTTAAGGCCTTTTTATGGTTTATAAATTTCATTTTTTTGTTCAATTTCTTTGAAGAGTTTGTTGGTATTTTCATGGAGATTATATTAAATTTATATATCTCTTTAGGTAAAATAGTTATTTTGATTATATTGATTCTCCCCATCTACACATGGAATGTCTTTCCATTTCCTTATGTCATGATATAAATCCTTTAATAACATCATGTTATTTAATCCTTTTAATCCTATTTAATCCTTTAATGACATGTAGTTCTTACTATGTAAGTTCCTCACCTCCTTAGGTTAATTCTGAAACACTTGGTTCCTTCTGAAGGAATTTTGAATGGAATTATAAATTTCTTTTTCTTCTTGTTTGTATAGAAAGACACAGCATATTTTTGCATGTTCATTTTGTATGTAACCTGACACATTGCTGTATTCTTTGTTGTTTCTGGTAGCTTTTTGGTGGATTTCAGGGTTTCCTACATATAATAAAATATCATGTGAAAGTAGTTTAATTTCACTTCTTTTCTGAATTGGATTTATTTTATTTCCTTTGTCTGATTGTTATAGTTAAAAAGTCTAAGATTGAGTTAAACATAAGTGGTAACAGTAGGCCTCCTTGTTCCTAATGTTAAGAGGAAAACTTTCAGTTTTTCATCATTAAGTACTATATTGGCTATTAGTTTGTGATTTATGACCTTTGTTATATTCAGGTGGGTTTCTTCCATTGCCATCTTATTTTGAGTTTTTAATCATAATTGAGTTCCAAATCTTATCAAATGTTTTCTCTCACTAACTGATATTTTCATATGATTTTAATCTTTGCTTTTATTGCTATATCACATAGATTATTTTACACTTATTAAACCATCCTTGCAGTCCTAGGGTCAATCCCACTTGATCATGATGCATAATATAATCCTTGTGATAAATTATGAAATTCAATCCTCCAAAATCATCCAATTACTCATTCATCTAGCCCTAAAGCAAGTGTCACCTTTTCTAGAAAACATACCCAAACTTTTCTCCCTAGGCAGAATTAATATTCCTCATCCATATTCTCACTGAATATTATACAAACTTCAATCAAGATACTTTTCAAATTGCATTTGATGAATTGTGTCCCTATGTCTGTGACCTTGTGTGAGCAGCACATAGTCAGACATGACTTAAAAGAGGCACTCACTAGATAACTCCTGGATGAAAAAAAATGTGAACTATTCAACTGTCTGATTTACTTGGCTATAGTTTCTCCAAAACTGTATGTTTTCTCCAAACGTTATGAAGTAGTAGTTCATTTCATTAAAACAAAACACTTATTCAACAAATATTTACCAATTACCAACCATATGTCAGTCACATTTCTAGGAATCACAGAAGGCACAATAATGAACACGATAGAATCAGCCGTTGCCTTCACAGTTTCTCATTTAGAGATGTTATGCATTTCTTTTGAAAACATTTTTCTCAAATGGTCAACAGCATTTCAGTTCAGTCAAAATGTTTTCTCTTTGGCTTTCTTTCTTTACTCTTTGTCCTAGAGCTCTTAAATTAAATGTCTTTATTTGCAGCAGTTCACACTCTTAACTGTTATTTCCCCCATGCACCTTGGAAAACAGAGGGGCTCACATGGTGAGACATCCTGCCTCAAAGAGCATTTAAAATATTTTAGGTAGATCCTGTCAGTCAAGTCACAAAATGTGTTTCATTAAGCAGTATAATTATATTATCTTCATTAAAAGTGACAAGAATGTCAAATCATTGATGTTAATTGATATTGCCAATTGAAAGGTTGATAAAAAACCTTTCATTTGTTGCCAAACAGCTATTTTAATGTGAGGGCCTTTTTTTCCTCATTGAATTAACTCCTTTTGGTGGGGAGGAGTAAAAATAAGGGAGCGTAGGGGTATCTGACTTTATAATAAGTTCTTCATATGTGGCAGCTGGAATAAAATTTTGTACATATATATGTCAAATTCATAATAGTTTTTTAATGGCAACATTATAATTTTCTTTGTTTTATTTATTCTCTGTATCTTTATGTCTGAATTAACTATTCCATGGCAATAAGCATTATAAATATGAAAGAATTTCTTAGGAAAAGAATTTTCTAAATGCTCAATTTAAAGGTCCTAAAATTTAAATTTTGATAAAGAATTCTTACACTTGATATTTTTTACAGTGTTTTACTTGAATTAGCTCATAAACCTAAAAATGAGTGTGGGTTTTTTTGTGTGTTTTTAGATCTGCATTTAGCACATTGGTAAACATGAAACAAAGCCTAGGATAATTATGTTTTGGTTATCTACATCACAAATTGTCTAAATTTAAGTTCTCGTTATTAGAGTCGTGCTCTTTACACTGCTTAAGAAAATAACTAAGAACTTTAAAAAAATGGGGTTAGTGTAAGCCTACACACAAGAATCAGAACACAGTGGATCCTGTTTGTCATTTGCAATGTTTATTTACATTAGAATATTAAAATTGCTGTTTAGGAAAGAAATAGAAAATCAGATAAAAATATTTGAGAGACAGTAAATAAAGGAGAAAGGAAACAATTACAGTTTTCGAAGAGGCACACAGATAACACCTCTCTTCAGATTTGATAGTAATCTCCTTAGGTAAGTTAACATTTGACAGTAAATTGCCCTGAGAAGACCTGCAAGCAACAGGCCCCGTTCGCCGCAGTGCAGATGGTGGCCCAGAGTCTGCTCTTGTCTGGGTGCAGGTCTGTGTGCAGATGTGCACGATGATGAGATCAGAGTGCAAGAAAACACAGCTACCAGGAGTGAAGTGCAGCTCGTGCCTCAGCTGCCAGACAGCTGCAAAGCTTCGTTTGGCCACGGGGATCTCGGCACCAAAGAGCATGTGGAGGCCGGGGAAATTAACTGGCGTGCATTGTTCAGAAGCTGCAGGGAAGATAATAGATTGTGGTTTCTGGAATATTTACAGTTCACCTGGGGTTTTCCTAAAAGTATAAACTTTCCTCAGCTTGAACCCAGTGAGGGATAGGAAGAAAGCACAAAAATCCAGTGGGATGTTAGTTAAGAAGACTCATTCTCTCTAATTAAAGGGGAAACAAACCCCACAACCAAGGATCAGCTTTATGGGAGGGAATCAGTATGTGGAAAAGTTCTAAAACAGGGACAAGATACTTTCTGTGGGATAAAATGCAGTGCCTTTACTAATCTTCCTCCAGCCCTGCTGCGGGGCCACGAGGACCAGTGTCTTGCACTTGTGCCCACGTCAGCTTGTCTCACATTTCCCAGAATTCTCTAGTTTAGGGTGTCAGGCCCTTGTGGAGGCCTTTCCCCTGCATACCAAGCACCTGATATGAGGTCTCCCTAAGACCTCAAGGAGTCCTGGCATCTCTGTTCATGCTGCTCCTTCTGCTGGGGAGCTTCCCCATCCCCTGAATACCACCTGCTGTTCAGGATGGACCTAAGGCAATGCTCTGTGGCCTTCCCATGTCCCCTCTTTGGGAGTCCTTTGCTCCCAGGGCAGTGAACAAATCATGCACTATGGCATGTCAGGTATCTACACCACCACCTGTCCTCTTAGGTGGGAAGCTCCTCCAAGGCCTGGACCATGAGTTTTGCACATTCGTGTCCCTCACAGCACCTAACCAAGAACAGTCACAGTCACATTTACACAGTGCTCAATAGTCCAGAGCATTGACACACCCTTTCTTCCTTTGAGCCTTAACAACTATCTTGGGAAGACAGTAAAACACGTAGTAATTTGTCTAATTTACAGAAGCAGAAACTAGCGGTTCAGAAAGGTTAAACAACTTACCTTCGGCCACACAGCCACGCACTGGAAGTTTCTGGACTTGAGTTCAAGTCTTTTGACTCTGGATTCTTATTTTCCCTAGTCTTGCTCCAATTCAATGAATGTAAAGTTGAATTAAAGGAACTACTGGTCTACGTCTTAACAAAAATAACTCTCAATAACAACTTCCGTTGAGATTCCAGCTGATGAATGGGGTCACAGAGAAGCGTCTCATTTCATAGCTGGGGATTTGCAGCTGCCCAGAACCTCTCACTGAATTTGACTTTGAATCAGTCAAAAGGGGTATTTTCAAATTCATTCTGCTTGGTTTTGGGTTTGCGTGAGCTTTGATTAAATGCAACCAATCTTTGCTCTTTCCTGTTCATCTTGTCAAATAAGAGACTTTCCTTTCCTCCCTGGGAGGAACACTTGAATCTCATCAAAGTGAATGGCAGGGGTTTTACTTAACACAGAGGGCAAACCAGAGAGGGCAGGAGATGTCCAGGAGAGAATCCAGAGAAACTTTGAACAAAAAGGATAGTCACTTTGTAAGAAAAATCATCAGCAACACTGGCAAGATCAACTGAGAAAAACACTTTGAAGGAGATAAGCTGTGGTCTCTTGGCGACTGGTAGCAGAATGGCTCAGAAAGGGTGGCCTCGATGCTGTTTCTGGAGCTGGTGGACACTCCCCCTTCCTCTGTGCGCTCCTGTGTGACATTCATAAAGCTAGAGGGCTTGGAGGGTGCAGGCAGACCTCGAGACATTGAAAGCTCAGTTCCAGACCACTGCAGTAAAGGGAGTACACCAACATTTTGGTTTCCCAGGGCACATAAAAATTACTATCTACATAGCACTGTAGTCTATTATGTACACAACAGCATTATGTCTAAAAATACCCACAGTGTATATAGGTAGCATATGTGACAGAGAGACACAAAATTAAGAATGTGTTTTTGCAAAAAGGGTGCTAATAGACTTCCTGGACACATTGTGGCCACAGACCTTCAATTCGTGAAAAAACGGTTACGTGTGGGGCGCAATAAAGTGAGGCGCAATAAATCGAGGTATGCCTGTACTCTTCTTAGGAACATGTTTGAGTCCTCTTTTATTGGAAACTGCTCTCAGACAAAAATAAGAACACATCCCCTTTTGATGTTCAACATCTGACTTCTCCAGGATGTAGGTTCTAAGCTAGAATGTTATGTGTTTTATTTGCCAATATGAGTTTCTTTTGGACTGATACCACATCAGTGAAGGCACAGTCGATGAAAAATTCTCTGCTAACAGTTGGTAACAAAGCAATTTCGAGTATTTGCCTCACAGCTCCTTTGCCTTAGGCTTAAATCTGGTTTAGATTCCACACTGAAAAATTTTAGAAGTCCCGAACACTAAGTTCACAGGAAAGTTTTGCCTAATCCCAATCTTATCAATGAAATCTCCTTTTTTTTTCAGTGCTTGTCACTTAGACAGTCCTGGGCACCAGAAGACAGGCCGTGGGATGCAGACCACCGCAGACTAGGGTTATAAGAGGGTCACATGAGGAGTGATGGGGTGCCTTTCCTCTGTCTCTGCAGGGTCCTCTGCCCTGTACAGTGTCTGATTGTTTCTGGGAGGGGTCAGCTCTGTTCATGAGTTAGCATGATCAGCATCACAGGACATCTGCTGAGGTTGCTGCCTCTTCAGGACCTCATCGCGACTGTCTTGGCATCCATTTCAAGCTCTCCTGCCATATCTGCCATACAACAACCATCGCTTCCAGGCTCTGCCACGCTGTCCCCATAAACACTGGGCTCCACGGCCTGAGCTGCTTGCAGTCCCTACTGCAGGATTTCAGAGGCCCCATGGCCCTCCCTGTGCTGCGCACCCCAGGGCTGGAGCACAGAGTAGGTGGGTCTGGGTGCCTCCTGTGCCCCACTCTGCTAGAGGAGCTCCAAAGCAACACTTCTTTGTGCCAGCTGCTTTATGGCAGTTATATTGAAAACAGCTATGCCAATTATTACTTCGTAGCCTCCAAGAGCTCCTCCCCAGGGAGCGAGCCTGGGAACAAAAGCCAAGGAGCACTCTTCCTACCCCAGCCCCCCTGCCCATCTGAAGTTTTGTCATAAGATCTGTCTGGCCTACAGCATTCCTTCCACCACCAGTTCCAAAAAGGACATGATGTATTAGGGATCATTTTCTCTGCATACTCTGTTAGTTTCCTATTGCTGCTGTAACAAATTATTATGAACTTAGTCACTTGAAACAACACAATTTTTTTTTGTTTTTTGATTTATAGTTCCAGTGGTCAGAAGTCTGAAATGGATCACTGGGTTAAAGTTAAGGGCAACAGGGCTGCATTTTTCAGCAGCTCTAGGAGAGAATTTGTCTCATCTTTCCCAGCTTCCAGAGGTGCCCTCATTCTTTGACTCATGGTCTTGCTCTATCTTCAAAACCAGCAATGGCTAGTCAAGTCCTTCTTGAACTGTCACCTGTCTGGTTCTCTGTTTGCTTTCCTTTTCCACTGATAAGGACACATAACCATATTGGGTCCGAGTGGATCATCCAGGATAAATATTCTACCTCAAAATCAATTGAATCCTTAATTCCATCATCAACTTTAATTTTTCTTATCAAGTAACAAACTATAGGTTTTGGGGAGTAGGGTACAGACTTATTACATTATTCTACTGACCTCAACTGCTTTGCTCAAGGCATAGTAAGTGACAGCTGCTCCTGGGACTATGCATGTGCAATAGGCAGAGTGGGCAGTTGGGCAGACTTGCCTCACTGTGACTTGGGCTTTCTCCATAGTCCTGCTTTGTCTCTGGGGCACAGCCTGACTACCCCAAATGGCCACTCTTTGTCTTTGCAAAAACTCCCTGCTGCCACTCACATGACCTTCTCATTCCTTCTTTAGGCTCTTCCATCCCCCAACTTTCTGATCCCATCATCTAAAAAGCTCCTGTAGACCTCTCCTGCTTTTGACAGATTTTCTTCAAGGCCTCCAGAATCAAACTGATACTCTCCTCCATGTACTAGATACCAATAGGTGGATGAACAGGGGCCATTTTATATATTTGTTTGTTTGTGTCTAAACAACATCTCCCCTACTGGCCAATGTGTTCTGGGAACAATTACTGTGTCCCAAGAATATCACATTGACTACTTCCTTACCTTGACCCAACAAACTCTTTACCACAACATAGACAATGACCAGATGGACTTCCGTATCCTCTTGCCATTGACTTAGAGACCCACTGACTTCCACCTAGACTAACCTCTACCCCTTCTCGATTCAATAAAAGAGAACCTCATGGTGCAGCAGAACCAAGGTGGTATTCTTGGAAACCAGATCAGCAATGGGATCAGAACCAAAGTTAGTGGAATTCTGCCCCACCCGCCAAGATCTGTACACAGGTTGTCTGTCAACTTATTTCAGTCCCAAGAACCATTCCTGAGTCAGTGACATTTGATGGAATGTATGTGGTGCCTGCAACTATGAGTTGTCTACCCTTTGCTCTATAGAAATACGTTTCCACGTTTGGTTAATGAGATGATGCTAACTGGCTTTCCCTCACAACTTCCCTTGGATCTTCCCTTTTGTTTTATTTCCATGTCCACATGGATTTTGGTTGCAAATGGCACTAACACCACAGGTAGTCCTTGGCAGGATGTGTCAAAACAAAACAAGTCCCAACCAGACAAAACACCAGCGTGTTTCCCCTAATTCCAAAGAGGGCAGCTCATTTTCTTAGAAAGCACATGCTATTCAGAGGCAGGATCTCATGAGAATACCAGAACTCTTGCAAAAATTCCTATCTTGGCATAATTTTGACCTAATTTATATGGAAAATATAAGAACTTTAACTTAATTTAAGATGGAAATGTAACCCATTTACAATATCTGTGCACCCTAGATGAATAATAAGTTTTCATTCTCATGAGGTGCAAATACATTTCCCAGGTTTGGATCTTGAAAATTTCTCATTTTTTTGCAAATCCCTTGAGAAGGAAACTCTCAAGAGGGAAGTAAGAAACAGCAGAGGCAGTGAGTGGCCCCTGTGCCCACAGCTAATTTGAGCATCACTGGTACCCTAAGCAGCATCCTGCTGCCCCTGTAACGAAGAACATGCTTACTTCTAATTTGTAGCATTTCTCCCCTTCCTGATTATACAAGATGGGTTCATTCATTATTAATCCATTTGTCAGACAGCACGGCCCTCCAAGTGTCAGCCTTCCTTGTTTCCAGGCAGTGAATTTGTGTAGGAGCAATGAAATTTCAGAATGCACAGATCAGCAAGCTCTTGTCTGCACCCGATTAAAGTTAGCTAGACCAACTTAACAGCCTTAAAATAATTCTACATGAAGCAGCAGGACACCTTTCTATATTTGTCCTTATTATTGGAAAGGAAATGGACTGAAAAAATCGTTACTTTTCTTCCAAACTGCACCTGATTTGAAAGGGAGTGAGGGAAAGAAAACGATCCCTCTTTGTCTACACCAAATAACCTCAAATCGAAAATAGCAAAGGAGACATAAATTCCAAGTTTACTTTATGGAAAGTCAATCTCTAAGCACACATATGGATGCGCACAGGCACACACACACACAACTACCCTTGCTTTGTGGACCTTACAACTCAGTGCTAACCAGATCATGACATTGTGCAGTCAGTGGAAAGAGTGCTGGATGTGCTGAGAAAGGATTGGTTTGAGATGATTTTCAGGGCAGTGACTTGGGCATCACTCTGTTCCCGGGTCATGTGACCGAACTCCAGGGTGCTTCTGGAGAGAAGTGGGAAACAGTGCATTGTGGGAAACAGACACAGATACTGTGCATTTCAAAACAATAATTATGTAAAAGACTGAGCAATAGGTTCTAGCATATTTCCAAATAATTTGAATGAGCACTGGAATTATTTTTCTTTTGTGTCCTCTTAGCTTTCGAGGAAGGACTGGATGAATAAATCTTGAACTATATACAATGAACACATTTCCATCATGCCTGTGGAGAGGTTTTTGATAAGGGGTCCCTTAACATTCTTTTCTTCTTATATCCATCAGAATCCAGCACTTTTGTCAATCAAAAATGCTCTGGGCTGGTTCTTGCCCCTGAGATGGAGATGCCCACATATGTGGCAGCAAAGCCAATCATGTTTGGAATTTGGACTAGCTTACCTTGGAGCGTGTTTGGAGGAAGGAGAATGACAGTGGTGTGGGGGCAATGAGGGATTATTTGTATGGACTCACTAGCCAGAAAAATTAAGTGCACTGGGTGTTCCTAAAGCTGGCAAAGGGACAAAGAGGACAGATTGCAACTCTTGGAGTTATACAGGGAGTCTCATTTGCTTAAAGAGTGTAATTGATTTTTGACACAAAATCCTTGACACAGGTTGCCAAAAATTCCATCCCCTAAATTTAAAGGAAGCCACAAAGGTAATTTCTAGTATATACCATGGAAGACAACAGTGGGAAGAGAGAGATAATTTTACCTCCCAGGAGATATTTGGCAATATCTGAAGACCCTTTTGTTTGTTACAAGGGTAGGGAGGGGGGGGATGGGGGTGGTGTGGAGGGGGTGGGGGGTGGGGGAAGAGGCTTCCTCTGAGTGAGGAAGGAAAGAGAAAGGGGTTGTGGAAGAGCAGGGAAGAGCTAGCCAGTCTTTGCCACAACCTCACTGAGCACCAGTTTTTCCCAACTTTTCATAATAGTTACATTGTTTGCTAACTGTAAATATTAAATGAGATAATGCATGTAAAGCAGTTATCACAGTGCTTGGCACTCAATAAATTATCCCTGTTATTATTAGCATTACTATATTATTCTCAGAAATGGTGTTTCATTAGCATGCCAAGGGAAAATGACTTGAGAATTTGGGAAGGCATTTAAAATTAATTTCTGAACACTACCCCCCCCCCAAGAGGCTAGTGAAAAATTAAGTATGGAGTGAAGTGTGGTGGCAGTGGAACCCCTGAATAAATCTGACTTAGTAGAATATACCCAAAACATGAAAGAACATATTCCCAAAAAAGATTTGTTTAATTTAATGTAAAACTGAGAACAATCTTGATGACTAAAACCTAGAGCAGCACCATCTAATTAAAATGTAATGTGAACCCCACTCACATTACTACAAATTTAAAATTTATAGTAACTACACTAAAAGTGAAAAAGAAACAGAAAATTAGCTCTAATACCATATTTCATATACTTCAACATATCAAAAATAATGTTGTTTCAATATGTAACCAATGTGAAAACAATCTGCTATCTTAATTTCTTTTCTTTGCTAAGTCCTCAAGCCTGAATGCTTTTTTTAAAAAAAAAACTTGAGCACATCTCAGTGTTGAATGCGCCACATCTCAAGTGCTGAATAGCTACATGTAGCCAGTGGCTACCATATTGGATAGAAAATATATAGAAGGTAAAATGTTAGGGAGGACAAAAATAAGCCTTTAAAGCCATTTTCAGAAGGAGGGTAAGAAAGAAAATAGAAACCTGCTGATATGGGAAGATAACTTAATGTTAGCCCGATTCTTCTATGTTTTAACTTCCTTCTTTTCCTTCCGGAAAACTTACTGCCCAGCAGGGGTGGTTAGACCTGGCCTTGGTATGAGGTATGTAAAGGTCAAGCTATGTGATCAACCATGAATATATCATTTTGAATGCTAGAAATGAGTTAAAATATCTGTTACTAGAGAAACCAAACAAAGAACCAAAGACAGACTTTAAAAAGTCTGACCCTTGGAAGCTGACCATAGATCTAAAGCATCCAGATAGAGAGAGGAAGGGAGAAGGGGAGGGGAGGAGACAAGAAGGAGGAGAGCACAGAGGACCGTGCTGGAGGACTCTGTGTTCTCTGGTGGTGGGAAAACTCTGGTGACCACACCTGAGGGGAGAATTCCTAGATTGTGAAGAAACAAACAAGAATGTAAAATAATGATATGTCATTCATAAAAAGAAAACTGTTAAATATATTTTAGAGAACAGATTCTTGAGCAGGTTTGAGGGCTGAGTAGTAATAGAAGATGGAGACACTAATAATAGGAATGAGGAAATAGGCTCTGATTTTCAGAAGGAGGAATACTTGTGGGCTCGTGCAAACTTGATAGGCCTCCTCGTAAGTCAGTCACAGTTCTTGGGTTCTCATATTTAGGCTGGGGGTTGACTCACACATTTCATGGCACCTTTGTATTCTAACAGTCTGTGAATTTATATAATTATCCAAAGATGGTGGTAAAGTATTGACAAAGGGAAGCGATGATCACCAGGGTCCAGGAATAGTTTGTGAAAGACAAATAGCATAAGCTTAACCTCGGTTCCTATTTTAAGAGGGTCTCTAGTCTCGCATTTTTGGGAAAAGATTATGTCAGAGCATAACTAAATTCTGGTGAGTGGTTTGGAACTTACATTTAATGAGCATGTACTAGTCACTTAACATTTATTCAACCTTATTGAGCACCTATAATATTTTAGACACTGAGGCTATGACAGTAGATGTCTCTTAAGAAATGAATTGTGCTAAGTTGATTAGAGAACAATGTGAAAGTTTCAAGGGAAATAGATTTACCTGTATGTAGATCTCACTTCAAGAAGCCCCCTGGTAAAGAAAGGGAGAGGTAAGAGAAATTGCTAAAGAGGTGGGCAGGGGTTGGGCCATGCAGGACTTTATAGGTCATGTTAAGAGCTTTCTTGCTAATATTTCAAGGGCACTCAGTCCGGGTAAGATAGGATTATCTTTGTACTCTTGAAAGATCTCTCTAGTAGTAGCGAAGATGAGTTGAAATGAACAAATCTGGAAGCAGCTCAGTGGAGAGGAACTTTTATAACTCCTAGAGAGATAACAGGAGTCTAAACCAGCAAGAGAGTGTTTGCAGAGATAAAAAGGAATGGATAGATTCAAGGTGGGACTTTGGAGGTCATTAATGTTGATGAGCTTGGTGTGGGTGCTGAAGGAACAGAAGGGTCAAGAATGAGACCTTAACAGCTAGGGGCTCAGTTTGACAATGAGGGCAATATACTGATACAGGAAAATAGGACAGAGTTTGAGGGGGACTCTGGTTAGTATGCTTTCAGATATAATAAAATGAAAGTACAACAGGCCATTTACATAGAGAAGTCCAGGAGGCAGATGAATGTGCATCCCTGGCACTCAAAAGAGAGTAGGAGTTAAAGATATCAACTCTGCAGTGTTAGCATAAAGTAGGTAATGGAACATTGAGAGTGAATGAATGAGATTCCCCAGAAGAAACAAGGATTTAAAAGTGTTCCTCAGATGCTGGAAGAAAGACCTGGCTTGTGCTTGAGAGTAATTTTGTGTGTTTCCAGACGAAATAATCTGGATTAACTAGAGACTATTACAAGAGGACAGACTCTGACTCTTTAAAAGGGAAGAGCTTTCTCATGGTATCAGCTAACAGGGAACCTAGAGGTAGTGAGTTTCTCATTTATGGAGATAGTCAAATAAATAACAAAAGCCTACTTCTCAGTAATGTTGAAAAGAACATTCATAAATTTGGGACAGGTTGGACTAAAGGCCTCTGAAGCAGTGACTCCTAAGTTGCATTATTGGAGAGGAGTGGAGCTGGTAAGACATTTTTTTTTTTTATTAGTTATAGTTGACATCATTTGTAGTCCCCAGGGAGTACCCACCACCATTTCACCCGTGCACCATCACCTCAGTCCCTTGTGCACCCTCTGGCATCTTCCCCGTCTTTGCCCTCCCCCCTTGCCCTCCCCCACCATGGTCCCTTTGGTTTATCCCGGCTTTTTGGTCTTATTAAGTTTTTGTTGTTGTTGTTTACTTTTGGTTATAATTACTCAATTCCTTGAGCTTATTCTTTATTGTTGTTGTTCTTTCATATTCCTCCTAATAGTGAAGCCATCCTATATCTTTCTCTTGCCTTCTGACTTGTTTCACTGAGTATAATTCCTTCTAGTTCCATCCATGTTTCTATAAATGCCCCTAGTTTCTCATTTCTGATTGC